>CALYLW010000102.1:140631-890631 GCA_944989445.1 Ampullaceana balthica
GTGGGGTGTGGTGTGGGGTGGTGGGGTGTGTGTGGTGTGGTGTGGTGGTGTGGGGGGGGTGTGGGGGGGGTGGTGGGGGTGGGGTGGTGGTGGTGGGGGTGGGGGTGGTGGTGGGTGGGGGGTGGTGGTGGGGGGTGGGGGTGGTGGGGGTGGTGGTGGTGGGGGTGTGTGGGTGGCGGCAGATGGGGGGGGGCGGGGTGCGGGGCAGAGGGGGGGGAGTTGGGCGCGCGCGAATGGAGAGATCAGTAGGGGAGCGGGGGTGGCGTAAAGATAGGGGTGAGGGGTAGGAAGTGAGCGGGGGGGGGGAAGCGGACTGGTAGAGGCGGTTTATACTACGATGTCGGGCGGGGGCGAGTGTGTAGACAGGGGGGGGATGGGGAGGGGGTGGGAGCGGGGGCGGAGGGGGTGGGAAGCGCAGAGGGGTGAAGGGGGGGAGTGAGATATGCATAGGCTGTCACGGGTGACGGCGGGTGGGGGAAAGGGGCGGGGTGGCGGTGGGGGCCGGTGGGGGGGGGGGGGGATGCAGCTAGTGAGTAGGAGCGGGGTAGGGGGGTGGGGTGGGGGAAGGGTGGGGGGGTTAAGAGACTACGAGGGGCGGCGCAGTGCGGTGGGGACGGGGGGGAGGCGCGAGACGTGCGGATGGGGTAGGTGAGGGAGAAGGGGGAGTAGGGGGGTGGAGGTGGGAGGGGGTATGGGGGGGGTAGGGGGGGAGGGGTAAGTGGAGTGGGGGGTGAGCGTATCGCTCTCAAAATGTGTTGGCGGGGGCCGGGGTGGAGGGACTGATTAGGGAGGGGGATTGGGGACTGGGGGATCGGGGTAGGTTGAGGGTAGATAGGGCGTGGGGGTGGGGGGGGGCAAAGGCTGCGCGGGGTGGGGGGGGGTGGGGGGTCGGGAGGAGTGGGATGAGTGGGTTGGGCTATGACTCGGGATGGGGCGGTAGTGTGGAGGGAGCCGGGGCTCCAAGGGGGAAGGGGGGGGGGCGGGAGAGGAGTTTGGGGCTCGGTGGTGGGGGGGCGAGGCCATAAGTAGTGGCTATTTGAGGGGAGGGGGGGCGCTGGTGCCAGGAAGGGCAGTTCGGGGGGGGGGGCCCCCCGGGGAAGCGGGATTGTGGCCTCCGGGGAACGGAGGGGGGGGGTGGGGGGGGGGGGAAGGGGACGAGGGGGGTCCGAAGCGGGGGGGGGTGGCAGACGGGCGCAGGCGCGGGGGGAGCGCGCGGCGGCCGGGGTTTTTGAAGCGGCATGAGAGCACCACGAGGTAGGGGGGGGGAAGAGCGGGGGTGGGCGTAAGGAGGTGGGTCGGGGGCGGGGGAGGGCGGACTGGGGGGGTAACGGGGGGGAGGGAGGCACGTGTGGTGTGGGGTCTGAGGATGGTTGCGGGACGGGGGGGGGGGGTGTGAGGCCCCAGTGGAGGAGTGATTTGGGGGGGTGGGAATGGGTGGCGGGGAAGATCGAGGGGAGGGCCGCCGGTCGGGGAGGAGGCGGGAGGGGTGGGGAGAGAGAGGGAGAGGGGGTGGGGCGGCGGGGCGTAGCGGGGGGGAAGGGGGGGGGGGGGGGGTGGGCGGTGGCGGAGTGGGAGGGGGGGGGGGGGGATGGTGGGGGTAACTGGGTGGGGGGGGGGGGGGGAGAGGGGGTGAGGGGGGCGGAGGGGGGGGCGTGGGGGGGGGGGGGGGGGGGAGGTGGATTGGCAGGGGGGGGGGGTGGAGGGGGGTGGGAGGGAGGTGGTGAGGGGGGGCGGGATGGGGAGGGGTTGGTGATGTGGGGACGGGAGGGGTAGGGGGTGGGGGGGACGTGGGGGTGGTGGTGGGGTGGGTGGTTGTCGAAGTCGGGGGGGGGGGGGGGTGGGGGGGGGGGGGGGGGGGAAGGGGGGTGGGGGGGGGGGGGAGCGGTCGGGGGGGTGGGTGGGTCGGGAGGTGTGTTGGGTGGGGGGGGGGTTGGGAGGGGAAGCGGGGGGAGTGGGAGGGAGATGACTGGAGGAGAGGCGGGTGAGCGAGGGGTCGGGGTGGAGAGTGTGTGTGGGTCAGCGGGTGCGTGGGGGGTGCGAGATTGGGTGGGGAGTGTGTGGGGAGGAGGGTAGAAGTGGGTAGGGCGTGGAGGGTCCCGAGTTGTAGGAGCGCGAGTGCGGCGAGGGGAGGAGTGCGCAGTAGAGCGAGAGATGAGGCGAGATGGTGGGCGAGGGTAGAGTGGGAGGGGCGTGTGCGAGGGGATCGGGTGGCGCGTTGTGTGAGTGGCTGGGCGCGAGCACGGCGGGTGGGGCGAGAGAGAGGGAGCAGATGTGGAGATCAGGCGGTGTGGGCGCGAGAGTGATGGGAGCCAAGCGATATGCAGGGGACCAGGCGGTGGGTGTTGAGCGCTGGGGGACGGCGAGTGTGGTGGGGAGAGGGCGTTGATGGGGTGGACGTGGAGGCCGGTTGGGCGTGTGGAGACGCGGCGCGTAGGGCGAGGTGGAGGGTGGTGAGGAAGTTGGGACGAGGGTGGGGGTGGCTGAAGGGTGGTGTGTGTGGGAGAGCGTGAGGGCTAGCGGGCTGGAGTGAGTGAGGTTGAGGGGGGCGGGTGAGAGGTCTGGGGAGTCGGGGAGGGGAGGTGGGGTGGAGGTGTGAGGGTGGGGAGGGGGCGCTGGTGGGCTAGAGAGCGAGGTGTAGAATTGTGCGGCTGGGGTAGTGGGGGGGCGGGAGCGAGCGGGGTGGAGGTGGAGGGGGTGAAGGAGTTGAGTAGATGGGAGCGGTAGAGACGGGAGGGGAGAAGGCAAACAGGCAGCAGAGTGTTCGGGGGTGGGGGAGAGGGGGGGGCGAACTCGCGGACAGGGGAGCCCGCCAGCGGAGAAGGTGTGCACGGTGGCGGGGATCGCCCCGCAGGTTCACAGAAGGAAGGGGGGAGGGAAATGATGTGCGCCCGGGGGGGAGGAGGGACATGGGTGGGGGGCGGGTGGGGGGGGCTAGGGGGGAGGGGGGAGTGGGGGGGTGTGGGCCAGTGCGGGGGGAGTGGGTAGGGGGAGAAGCAGGGCTCGGTGGGGAGGGGGATCAGCGCGGGGGGAGTGTGGGAGAGGCGGGAGGTAAGGGGTCTGGGGTATGTATTTAATTCATTAGTGTTTCTTTTTAATTTTTTTTTCTTTTTCTTTTTTCTTTTCCTTTCCTTTTTACTTTCTTTTTCTCTCCTTTTTTTTTCTCTGCTATCTTTTTCTACAGTTTTTTTATATTTTTTCCTTCTCTCTTACTGTTTTTTTTTGATTTCTTTTTTCTTTTATTTTTTTACTAAGAACAATTTTTATATTCTTAATTTGTGTCTTAATTTTAGTTTTTCTATTTTGAGTTGTTTTAAATGATGTATGTCATATTTTGTCGACTGGTGCGTTTTTTTGTATTAGTTTGATGCATTTGTTGTCTTGTGTTTCATAATGGTTAAGATTTCTCGTTAGAGATGCAAATACTTTTCTTAGTTTATGGTTGAGTGATTTGTTCTGTGTTTTTTTGATCTACTTAGACGATTTTGTTATGTATTGTTTAGTTACTTCTTGTTGGTCGGGGCGGTGGCAGGTTTTTTAATTTATGACTGCACTTTCTTTTTTGTGTGTACATGTCGTGCTGATTTTGGTTAGTCACAATGTCCGCGGCGAAGATGTTCTCAATGTGTACTTCTTGGATTCGTACATTTTGTACACGTGATCTTTCCACGTATTTACTCGAGGATCGTGCTGTGGTTTATGTTAGTATATGCATGTGTTTTAATGGTTGTTTCGTACTTTTATTTTTCTTTTTGATGTGGATTTTTGATTTTTAGAATGTGTTTTGTTAGGTCTCTTTATTGTGTTGACTAGTATATCTTCCTAATGTCTTCTTGCGGTGTGGCATCGGGTTTAGTCACCTTCGTTTTGCGTCTTGTGTTGTAGGGATATTTTGCTGTGCCCCAGTGCTAGTCTGATTGTGTGGATTTTTTATTGTAGTTTATTTTGCGATTTATTATCTGATTTATAGTGTTTAGGTTTTGAATTGTTCTCCCGTGATTTTTATGTTGTTAGTAGGGATCTTTGTTTTCGGTTTGCTTGCATGATTTGTAGGAAGTAGTTGTTTTATTGCGATACAGAGGAGGGTTTAATTTGGTTTGTGTTGTGTGCGATATGTCCCGCTTTGTTTTGTTTTTTTGTGTCGTGATGTTCATCGAGGGTATTCATGGCTTCTTATTGAGCTTTAATTTGGTGCAGTTGCCTGGGCTTGCAAGACTTGATTGTGCACATGCGTCCATGTTGCCGGGGTTGGTAAGCAGAGGGTCAGGACGTGTATGGGACTTATAGCAAGGTGTATGGGGAGTTTTGGGCGCGATATTGTGCATGGTGGCCCTGATTGCTGGTGTAAAGTTTGATTAGGGTGCCATTTGGCAGATTGGATGGTTTTAATGTTTGCAGGCCCTGGTTGGTCGGGTTTTGTCGGGCTCTCTGGTCCTTTGTTGGTATGGTGCGGCTAGTATGGCCAACCTCTCCCTCGGATGTTGGGATGACGGCTTTTTGCGGTCGGGGCGGTTCAGGCGCTGTTTGAGTTGGCGTGCGGGGGAGTCGGGGGTTCGTTCGTATGGGGGTTTAGTGCTATTGGTCGTTCTCGGCGGGGTAAGCGAGGTATTGGGCAGGGAGGATAAAGTTTGCTGGAGTGGGTTGTTTTGGGGGGGGGGCGGGTGGTGATCCATGGCGTGTAGGATAGAAGATTTTTGGTTAGATGATAGTTGGCGGGGCGGTTTTAGGTGGTTTGTGTAACAGCTGAGTTAGGAGGTGGGTCGCTAGGGAGCGGTGGCGGTGGTCATAAAATTTGAGCCATTAGTGATTTCCTTTCTTGGCTTCAGGGACAGAGTTTGCAGTTTGTGCGAAGACCATATATTTCATTTGCTGAAACACGTCCGTTTACAAATTATATCTCACGCAGAACGCCCCCCCTACCCCTCACAGCTCTAACCACATACCAAATCACCCCAGCACACGAAAACCCGCCATTTGCACCTGAACACGAGAAGAGCGCGTCACTCCACATAACCCCCCCGCCCACACCCCCCTCCCAACAACCCCCCACCCCCCCCACATGCGCTCCCCCGACCCTCCCCCCACCAGCGGGCCGGGTCCTTAGGGTTACCCACAGCCGCGCAAATTCCCGGCGCCTAGTGGGGAGCGCGTACGCCCGCCGGGGGGTGACGGGAGATAAAGCGGCGAAGGCGACGCGAGGGGGCCCCGCCGCACCACGCCCACACACGAACCACCACACCCCCCCCCTTAGGGCTTACGCAAGACACGCCCACTACCCGGAAAACGCCAAGCGCACAAGAACCACGCCCCCCCACCGGCCCACTTGCACCCGCCTCGATGGGTGGGCTGGAGGCCTCGAGATCGCCGTTGGGGGTAGGGGGCGCCTCGGATGTCCCGATTGGACGTGAGTGCGGGGGATTGATCGGATAGGGGGTGTGTGAGGAGATTTGATTGGACTTTGAGGTGACGGAGAGGGGGTCTATTGCCGGGTTCGGTTTGGAGAGAGCGAGCGCTTTGCTTTCCCTGACGGGACACACCCCGTAGCGGTGGGGTGGTTGAGGGAGTGACGGCGGAGGCCTCGGCGCTGGGAGCGGGTGGGGCGTATTAGTGGTGGATGGGTGTTAGGTCGCCACAGGAGGGCGGGCGTGGGGGAAGTGATGCCACATGGGCAGAACGGCGGGGTGGGTGCGATGGGCGAGGAATGGGAGTGGCCGGGCGGGGAGTGAGTGGACGGCAGGGGAACGGGGGTAGGGGAGCGGGGGGGGGCTGGCTGATGCTATAGGCCAGTGAACAGGCGAGGGGAGACCGGGAAAAGGGTGCGGACCAGGGGTTGCGCAGCGTCAACTACAGGGCGGTAGCCGCATTAAAGGCGCGGGCGAGGGCGAGCTGAGCGGTGGGGAGGCGAGACCGAAGGCCTGGGAGAGCGCGGGGATGCCCGGCTGGTGGTGGTTGGGGAGGGGGGGGGTGCTAGGGAGGGCGGGGTTGATGGGGGAGAATAGCGGGGCACCACCCTGTTGATAGCCCTATCAGAGAGGGGACGCGGAGGAGGAGGGGAGGCGGGGGGAAGGGTTCGGGTGTCGTGGCTCTGCTGAGGACCGTGATGGGCGGGGGGGGGAGGGTGGGAGGGTGGGGGGGGGGGCGGAGGAAAGCGGGCGTGCGGGGCGGTGTGGAGCTGCGGGGGTGTAGGGGGTGCGACGCGAGGGAGGTACGCGGTGGCCGTGGGGGGCTCGTGCCGTTAGGGGGAGGAGGGTGGGGGACTGGCGGTGGGGGGCGGCAGGTGCGGGCGGGTGGATGATGAGCGGCGCCAAATATAGGCGGGTGGAGGGTCGGCAGGTACGGCTAGGACCAGCCGCGGGGAGTGGTTCGCGCATGGGGGGGGACGCAGGACGGAGGTGCGAGAGTTCGGGTTGGTGCGCGAGGTTGAGGGGCACAGTGAGGATGGCACGGAAGAGCGGGGAGCCGGAGAGTGCCCGGGCATGCCATCGGGGATATCAGAGCGTGGTCGGGGGGGGAGGGGAGAGGGGCGTCGCCGGGGGAGCGCTGGGCAGGTGCGGCGGCGGGGGTAGGGGCGGTGGTGTGGGGTGAGAGGTCGGCGTGCGTCGGCGGGGGAGGGGGGGGAGGGGGGGGGGGCAGGAAGGGGGATATTAGGGAGGTGGCGAGCAGAACCGGGGAGCCGGGGGAGGAAGAGGGTAAGGGGGGGGTCGGGGGCAGGCAGTGGCGGGGGAAGTAGTGAGGGGGGGATTGGTGGCGGGGGGATGCGAGGGGTGGGGTGGGGGCAGAGGAGCGTCCGGAGAGGGGGCGGGTGGAGGCATTGGGGGTGAGAGGTAACCAGGGAGGGCGGGGCAGGGTGTGGGCGGCCGGGGGGCGTGGCGGGTGGGGCAGGGAGCAGGTGGGCTCTGGTGGGATGTGTATCTGTGCGTCGGCGGCGGGGTGAGGGGAGGGCTTCAGGTGGGGTAGGCGATAACGGCGAGACAGAAGGCGGACGGATGAAAGGAGTGTGACGTGGGGTGAGGGATAGGGGCGGGGAGGGGCGTGCTGGACGAGGTCAGGAGGGGTTGGTCAAAGGGAGGGGGGCGGGGCGACGCGAAAGGGGGGCGAGGGGCGAGGGGGCGGAGTGCGGGGGGGGTGGGGGGACGATCAGGGGGTAGGAGTCGGATGAGGAAGCTGCTTACCGGCACCACCGGGTAGCGTGGACGGGCGGTCTGGGTGGGGGGGGAGAGCGGGAGTGGGGAGTCACGGGGTGGTGGGTAAAGGAGGTGGGTGTGGGGCGGGGGAAGTCGATTGGCACGGAGAAGTTGCGGCCGCCAGGGCTACGCGAGAAGCGCGGGAATTGAGGTGCATAGTCGAACAGGCACTCGGCGGCATTGCGGGGGGGGGGGGGTGCTGGTAAGTCGTGAGAAGGCGAGAGACTGGGGCTTGAGGAGGTGTCCGGGGGGGTGTGGGAAAGGAGGGTGGGAACTGGGCGGGCGCAGGGGTAGGGCTGCCGGGGGGTGGTGGAAGATCGGATGTCTGTTGTATGAGTAATGGAATCGGGGAGTTTTTTGTTGTGGGGGAACGAACATACGCGATGGGGGGGGGTGAGGTAGTTGGAAAGACAGGTTATATTTGGAGGCAAGGCTTGGCATTGCCGCAATTTAGTGGCTTGTAACTCTGCTCGCGCACTACCATCCGCTGCCAGGACTTTGTTTCCCAAGAGCCCCCTCCAGCCCCATAATGTCCCAAACACCCACGACGTCCCATTCCAAATACCCCAATCCAGCAGACCCCCCACAAACACCACGCTACGCCTCCCCCCCCCCCACCCCCCCCCTCCCCCTCTACCCCCTCCCACCCCACGCCAACGCCCGCCCTCCCGCGCCCCCCATAACCGCCACACCGCCCCCCCCACGGCGCAAGGGGGAGTCGGTGACAATAGGTGGGGCGGGATGCGGGACTGGGGGGGGGGACGGTTTACGGGGGCGGGGGGCCAGTGGCGGGAGGGGGGCAGGCGAGGGGGGAGGGGGAGGTGGTGAGGGGGGACGCGGGGTTAGGGGGGGGGGAGCTCGATATGTGTACCCGGGGGGGGGTGAGGTAAAAGGGGGGGAGGGAGGGCTGAGAGAGGCTGGTTTGCCGGCTATTGGGTGTGCCGGGGGGGGGGCGCAGAAGAAGAAGAGGGGGGTCGGGGATGTCAGCGCAATCGAGGGGGGGGGAGGTGGGCATGGGGGATGGGGTGGAGGCGGTCGAGGAAGATGAAGCGCCCAGGTGACTCTTGGGGGTGAAGCACGTAGTGGGAGGGGGGAGGGGGAACGGGCCAGTGAGCGGGGCGCCCGGGTGTACATGGGCAGGGTGGGCTCGGAAGTGGGGCGGTGGGGTGCGGGGGGGAGACTGGCACTGGGTAGCTACGGGAGGTAGGTGGGTGTTCAGAGGGGGGCGGGAGGGGGGGGTGGGGGGTAGGTTGAGGGGGTGGAAAAGTTGGTTGGGGCGGGTGGGAGGGACAGGGCGGAGTGGGAGGGAATTAGTGGGGGGGGGGGTGGGCGGAAGGCGGAACGGGGGCGGGGCGGGGGGGGCGGAGGAGTAGCGAGCGTCACAATAAGAGTGGGCCGTTGGGGGGCGACGGAGGGGGGAGTTCGGGATGGGGATGAGTGGCGGGGGGGTGACCTAGATGAAAATGGTGTGGCAGGGGCGGGGGGAGGCTGGTGGGGGGGCGGGTGGGGAGCGGGAGGCGCCTACGGGGGGGAGGGGGGGGGTCTAGGGGGGGGGGAGGAGGACGAGGGCCAACGGAAGAAGTAGAGGTGGTATGGGAGTGGTAGGGTGGGGGCATAGAGTGCGGTGAACGGGGGAGGGGTTGATGGGGAGTAGAGAGGGAGGTGGGTCGGGACGAAAGGTAGCTGTCGTGGGACGTGGTGTGCAGGTTTGTTATCAGGAGGTGTCTATTTGTTTGTCTTGTTTTGTGTTGACCATTGTTTTATTTTTTTTATTATTTTGTTTATCTTTTTTACTCAAACTTTATTTTTAATTTTTGGAACACCCCTGGCATAGACATCGCAGTTTGACCACCCCTGGTATAGACATCGCAGTTTGACCACCCCTGGTATAGACATCGCAGTTTGACCACCCCTGGTATAGACATCGCAGTTTGACCACCCCTGGTATAGACATCGCAGTTTGACCACCCCTGGTATAGACATCGCAGTTTGACCACCCCTGGTATAGACATCGCAGTTTGACCACCCCTGGTATAGACATCGCAGTTTGACCACCCCTGGTATAGACATCGCAGTTTGACCACCCCTGGCATAGACATCGCAGTTTGACCACCCCTGGTATAGACATCGCAGTTTAGTTTGACCACCCCTGGTATAGACATCGCAGTTTGACCACCCCTGGCATAGACATCGCAGTTTGACCACCCCTGGCATAGACATCGCAGTTTGACCACCCCTGGCATAGACATCGCAGTTTGACCACCCCTGGCATAGACATCGCAGTTTGACCAACCCTTGTATATAGACATCGCAGTTTGACCACCCCTGGCATAGACATTGCAGCAACATTTTTTCACGGGTACCCGGGCGCAATTTTACTATCCGGGTATTTTCACGGCAACGGGTTCCCGGCTCTCGGGCTATATGTTAGGGTATGAATTTGGTGTGCATTAAGTAAACCTTAAAAAGAGAGTGTATATGAGGTGTGCGGGGGTGGGGGTGGGAGGGGGTACCATTACATGAGAGAATCTAAAAAAAAGCTTTAACAAATTTGAGGTTCTCATAATGTCCTTTCATGACTCTGGCGTGACGTCATGGTAATATTGGTGATCTAGGCATGGCACCAGGACAGATGTGCTTACAAGGTTGGGGAATCCCCCATTTTAAAAAAATAAAAAAATATGTGTGTTGAGCTCATTATTTCTACTGCCTGGATGCCCATCGACATAACGTTCAGCCGCACCGAGTCAATAAGTGCGCACCTCGATGAACCGCGTGGCGTGGGTCCAACTCGGAGGCGTTGAAATGGGCCGATTAAAAATCACTGAGTGGTAGCGGTCTAGCGGGCTCGACCCACCAAAGAGAATGTAACATATTTACTGGGGTAGGGCGGGTGAAGGGGGGTAGGGCGGTGTTGATTCTTCGTGTGCAGTGAGGCGTGGCGGCTAATCTTCCCTGACTTTAAAGTCAACATGGCGCCTGCTCTTATAAATGTTCAACTTCTTTGTTGTTGTGTTGTTGTTGTAATTGTTTTGTTTGTTATTGACCTAAGATATTGAGACGTATCGCGATGTAATGGGAGCTCACACGTGACTTGTTGAGTAACGAGAAACTCGTTTCTTCCGACTGACTTAATTGAAATCTGACTTAACACGCGGTAAATCTGAATGGATAGATTTACTACACTATTAGCTCGCAGAAATATTAAGCTCGGATTTGTTCACGTTACATGATGTCTAGCCATGCAGTGTAATTGAACAATTTAATACCCTTTTCAACCATTACCATCTTACGGTCCCACCACGCAACCTTCCGAACTTCGGCACCGCCATCAGACCGACCCTCTCTCCATCGAGCAGTCCCCAAAAATTCGTCTTTCTCAAACATGCACGGCGACCTGACGCCCTCGTCTTGCCCTCGTGTTTCCTCACCACGCGAGTTACCCCCATATTGAACAAGACGGTGATAAATAAGCAGATTCTTTGATGTGACACGAGCTCGTGGTAGATTACTGCAAGCTTAGACCAACTCTGGCGGTTATTCAATTTCAAACTGGTCGTCTGCTGGCCAGACGTGGGGAGCAGAAAAAGACCTCCCCGCCCCCAACACACCCCGGAGAGCAGTGAGCAGTACACGTAGAATGACTCGAGGTCGTCGTGGTATAGGAGGGCGGAGTTGAGGGGGTGAGGACAAGGGCAAAGCCGGGGTGCGGGAAAACTAGTTTCTTAGGGGCGCCCGTGTTACTTTCTCCACACCTTTAATCAATAAAATAAAACACGTAGGATATGTACAGATGTTACATTAAGAAAATATATGTATGGACTTATGTTGGTTTTTTTCTTATATCTTTATGTGGCGCCCCAACCCCACTCCCTGACCTCATACCCCCCCACCCAGTCTCCCAGCTCATACCTCCCACTCCCCCATCCCCTTTTAATGTTTGGATTTCCCTCTGACTTCCCGTCTTCATTTAGTCCGTGATTAACAAGATTTCCCTCTGTTGATTTATGACCGCCTTTGTTTTCCCCCTCCACAAAATAACAATTTGAGGCTCGCGTGATTTGTGACATTTGACATTTACAAGTGTACATAATTTGGTCTATAGTCCTGTTGTCCTTCGTTGTTACTCTCGTCCCCATGTGACTCAATCATGTTGTATCCTTGATGAGACAGCCGCGAGGCTAATATTAGGCTTTATTCCCCTGAGTTGTTTCAACTAACACGAGAAGTATTTGTTTGTAAACATCTTTTGAATAACTAATGTTGAATTATATATGTTAGAATTTGGTAATTCCCCAAATCCTTCAAAATAATTTCAACTGCATGGTGTTACTAGCATAAGGTGAGTGACTAAAGTTCAAGTTTAACCTCTTTTGCGCGCAACAATGAAGTCAAAAATATTCCTCTTCGTTTCAAGGGTCCTCACCAAAACAAAACCCACGGCGTCTGGGCGGTTATCAAAAACACTGGACTAATACACTCTTCTTGTGTTGGTCTACGGAGTTAAGTCATAGTGAGAGAGTACAGTCATAGTGACGGAGTAAAGTCATAGTGATGGAGAAAAGTAATAGTGACGGAGTAAAGTCATAGTGATGGAGAAAAGTCATAGTGACAGAGGACAGTCATATTGAGGGAGTAAAGCCATAATGACAGAGTACAGTCATAGTGACGGAGTAAAGTCATAGTGACGGAGTAAAGTCATAGTGATGGAGTGAAGGCATAGTGACGGAGTGAAGTCATAGTGACGGAGTGAAGGCATAGTGACGGAGTGAAGTCATAGTGACGGAGTGAAGTCATAGTGACGAGAAAAATCATAGTGACGGAGTGAAGTCATAGTGACGAGAAAAGTCATAGTGACGGAGTGAAGTCATAGTGATGAGAAAAGTCATAGTGACGGAGTGAAGTCATAGTGACGAGAAAAGTCATAGTGACGAGAAAAATCATAGTGACGGAGTGAAGTGATAGTGACGGAGTAAAGTCATAGTGACGAAGTACAATCATAATGACGGAGTACAGTCATAGTGACGGAGTACAGTCATAGTGACTGAGTACAATCATAGCGACGGAGTACAGTCATAGTGACGGAGTAAAGTCATAGTTACGGAGTAAAGTCATAGTGATGGAGTGAAGGCATAGTGACGGAGTGAGGTCATAGTGACGAGAAAAGTCACAGTGATGTAGTAAAGTCATATTGACGGAGTAAAGTCACAGTGATGTAGTAAAGTCATATTGACGGAGTAAAGTCATAGTGAGGGAGTAAAGTCATAGTGAGGGAGTACAGTCATATTGACGGAGTAAAGTCATAGTGAGGGAGTAAAGTCATAGTGAGGGAGTACAGCCATATTGACGGAGTAAAGTCATAGTGAGGGAGTAAAGTCATAGTGAGGGGGTAAAGTCATAGTGAGGGAGTACAGCCATATTGACGGAGTAAAGTCATAGTGAGGGAGTACAGCCATATTGACGGAGTAAAGTCGTCGTGAGGGAGTAAAGACATAGTGAGGGGGTAAGTCATAGTGAGGGGGTAAAGTCATAGTGAGGGAGTACAGCCATATTGACGGAGTAAAGTCATAGTGAGGGAGTAAAGTCATAGTGAGGGGGTAAAGTCATAGTGAGGGGGTAAAGTCATAGTGAGGGAGTAAAGTCATAGTGAGGGGGTAAAGTCATAGTGAGGGGGTAAAGTCATAGTGAGGGGGTAAAGTCATAGTGAGGGAGTAAAGTCATAGTGAGGGGGTAAAGTCATAGTGAGGGGGTAAAGTCATAGTGAGGGAGTAAAGTCATAGTGAGGGAGTAAAGTCATAGTGAGGGAGTAAAGTCATAGTGAGGTGGTAAAGTCATAGTGAGGGGGTAAAGTCATAGTGAGGGAGTACAGTCATAGAAAAGTGTTCAAATTTAAACATCGCACTATTGACTGACAAGGTTGTCCTCGGGCGCCGTGAGACATGCGGCTCCCACTTTTTCAAAAGCCCAACTTCTTGCCCTTGTGTGATAAATACGTAATATTAAACTTTCTGAAATGTACACAAAGTATTTTATTATTAAAAATCCTCAAATCCTATTTTTACATTGTTACCTTTTCCAAAATTTAAATATGAGCTAAAACAATGACGTCATTGTTAATGTTAATCTGGAAACCAAAATGATTATGATTTTTAAGTCTATATTTTCAATTTTAAAAAAAAGCAGAGTGATGTCCCTTAGCGCTACGGCATGAGTGATAATTGAGGGTGTTTATATATTATATGCTTCATTAACAAATACGTCATGTGTCCAGACAGTAGGTGCGTTGGTTACCCATATTACAACATTGTATTCCATACTATCCCATATTGCCACGAATTGGGAAGTAACGTGATACAGGTTACAGTTACTGAAAGTTACTGCCATTATTAATTAGACTTTCGTTTCATACTGCTTCTATAATAAGATTTCTCCTACAGCTGTGATAATGAGGCTTTGGTTTTCTATGCCTATTGTTATTATAGACTTTGTCTGTCTACTGCCACTTATGACTAGATTTTGGATGCTTACTGATACTATAATTTGACTTTGGTTGCCTACAGTAATATAATGAGACTTTGATTTCCTACAACTACAACAATGAGACTTTGGTTGCCTACAGCCTACAGCTAATATAATGAGACTTTGATTTCCTACAGCTACAACAATGAGACTTTGGTTGCCTACAGCCTACAGCTAATATAATGAGACTTTGATTTCCTACAGCTACAACAATGAGACTTTGGTTGCCTACAGCTAATATAATGAGACTTTGGTTTCCTAAAGCTACTATAATTGGACTTTGGTAGCCTAAACTACATCTGGTATATTTAGACGTTAGTAGTTCCCATACAAGTATGTGCAGCCATGGCCCATAGTCTCGGTCAAATATTATCCCCGTCCCCACACTCTTGACTTTTCACGCACATTTGCCCCCTCGACCGTGGCCTCGGCACCTCGCCTTCCTCCCGTCCCCAGCTTGGCCAAACTTACTCGTGTCCATCTGTCTCGTGGGGAGTGACCTGCCCCTAGTCGGCCATCACAAGACACCACTTCTCTCCCCCCCCTCTCGTTACGTCACTGAGACAACGAACAAACTGCTCTCGTGAGAACAAAGGGGCGGGACAATCAGATTGAAGGGCGGGGCATACTGATCGATGGGCCGTTGTGGATCTGGAGCAGATTGTTTTTTAAGCCGCGCCTACTCCATTGTTGGCCGCGCCCTCCTTGTTGACTTCGATTTTGTTGATATATGTTTCTGAGGCTTCCCATTGGTCTAATATGCTGGGAAAATTCTGCTGTTGGGCTGGAGGGGGGGAGATGAGGTGGGGGCATTGGGGGGAGGGGGAGGGAATCTGAGTTAGGAGAGAATGTGGGTGAGAGGAGAAGGTGAGAAATTGAGTGAGTGAAAGATGGTGAGGGAAAGAGAAAGCAGGATAGAGCGAGAGGGAGTGGGACAGAGGAAATGGAATAGAGAGAGGGGAGTGGGAGAAGCAATAGGAAAGAGGAAATAGGAGGGAGTAGGAGATGGGGATTTGGAAAGAGTGTGTATGAGAGAGTGATTAGGAGAGAGTGAGTATGAGAGAGTGAGTATGAGAGAGTGAGTAAGAGAGAGTGAGTATGAGAGAGTGAGTAAGAGAGAATGAGTATGAGATAGTGAGTATGAGAGAGTGAGTATGAGAGAGTGAGTATGAGAGAGTGAGTATGAGAGAGTGAGTATGAGAGAGTGAGTATGAGAGAGTGAGTATGAGAGAATGAGTATGAGAGAGTGAGTATGAGAGAGTGAGTATGAGAGAGTGAGTATGAGAGAGTGAGTATGAGAGAGTGAGTATGAGAGAGTGAGTATGAGAGAGTGAGTATGAGAGAGTGAGTATGAGAGAGTGAGTATGAGAGAGTGAGTATGAGAGAGTGAGTATGAGAGAGTGAGTATGAGAGAGTGAGTATGAGAGAGTGAGTATGAGAGAGTGAGTATGAGAGAGTGAGTATGAGAGAGTGAGTATGAGAGAGTGAGTATGAGAGAGTGAGTATGAGAGAGTGAGTATGAGAGAGTGAGTATGAGAGAGTGAGTATGAGAGAGTGAGTATGAGAGAGTTAGTATGAGAGAGTTAGTATGAGAGAGTGAGTATGAGAGAGTGAGTATGAGAGAGTGAGTATGAGAGAGTGAGTATGAGAGAGTGAGTATGAGAGAGTTAGTATGAGAGAGTGAGTATGAGAGAGTGAGTATGAGAGAGTGAGTATGAGAGAGTGAGTATGAGAGAGTGAGTATGAGAGAGTGAGTGTGAGAGAGTGAGTATGAGAGAGTGAGTATGAGAGAGTGAGTATGAGAGAGTTAGTATGAGAGAGTGAGTATGAGAGAGTTAGTATGAGAGAGTTAGTATGAGAGAGTGAGTATGAGAGAGTGAGTATGAGAGAGTGAGTATGAGAGAGTGAGTATGAGAGAGTGAGTATGAGAGAGTTAGTATGAGAGAGTTAGTATGAGAGAGTGAGTATGAGAGAGTGAGTATGAGAGAGTGAGTATGAGAGAGTGAGTATGAGAGAGTGAGTATGAGAGAGTGAGTATGAGAGAGTTAGTATGAGAGAGTTAGTATGAGAGAGTGAGTATGAGAGAGTGAGTATGAGAGAGTGAGTATGAGAGAGTGAGTATGAGAGAGTTAGTATGAGAGAGTGAGTATGAGAGAGTGAGTATGAGAGAGTGAGTATGAGAGAGTGAGTATGAGAGAGTGAGTATGAGAGTAGTATGAGAGAGTTAGTATGAGAGAGTGAGTATGAGAGAGTGAGTATGAGAGAGTGAGTATGAGAGAGTGAGTATGAGAGAGTGAGTATGAGAGAGTGAGTATGAGAGAGTGAGTATGAGAGAGTGAGTATGAGAGAGTGAGTATGAGAGAGTGAGTATGAGAGAGTGAGTATGAGAGAGTGAGTATGAGAGAGTGAGTATGAGAGAGTGAGTATGAGAGAGTGAGTATGAGAGAGTGAGTATGAGAGAGTGAGTATGAGAGAGTGAGTATGAGAGAGTGTAGAGAGAGTGAGTATGAGAGAGTTAGTATGAGAGAGTGAGTATGAGAGAGTGAGTATGAGAGAGTAGTATGAGAGAGTGAGTATGAGAGAGTGAGTATGAGAGAGTTAGTATGAGAGAGTGAGTATGAGAGAGTGAGTATGAGAGAGTGAGTATGGAGAGTGAGTATGAGAGAGTGAGTATGAGAGAGTTAGTATGAGAGAGTTAGTATGAGAGAGTGAGTGTGAGAGAGTGAGTATGAGAGAGTGAGTATGAGAGAGTGAGTATGAGAGAGTTAGTATGAGAGAGTGAGTGTGAGAGAGTGAGTATGAGAGAGTGAGTATGAGAGAGTGAGTATGAGAGAGTGAGTATGAGAGAGTGAGTATGAGAGAGTGAGTATGAGAGAGTTAGTATGAGAGAGTGAGTATGAGAGAGTTAGTATGAGAGAGTGAGTATGAGAGAGTTAGTATGAGAGAGTGAGTATGAGAGAGTGAGTATGAGAGAGTTAGTATGAGAGAGTGAGTATGAGAGAGTGAGTATGAGAGAGTGAGTATGAGAGAGTGAGTATGAGAGAGTTAGTATGAGAGAGTGAGTATGAGAGAGTGAGTGTGAGAGAGTGAGTATGAGAGAGTGAGTATGAGAGAGTTAGTATGAGAGTGAGTATGAGAGAGTTAGTATGAGAGAGTGAGTATGAGAGAGTGAGTATGAGAGAGTGAGTATGAGAGAGTGAGTATGAGAGAGTGAGTATGAGAGAGTGAGTAGTATGAGAGAGTGAGTATGAGAGAGTGAGTATGAGAGAGTGAGTATGAGAGAGTGAGTATGAGAGAGTGAGTATGAGAGAGTGAGTATGAGAGAGTTAGTATGAGAGAGTGAGTATGAGAGAGTATGAGAGAGTGATGAGAGAGTGAGTATGAGAGAGTGAGTATGAGAGAGTGAGTATGAGAGAGTTAGTATGAGAGAGTAGTATGAGAGTAGTATGAGAGAGTGAGTATGAGAGAGTGAGTATGAGAGAGTGAGTATGAGAGAGTGAGTATGAGAGAGTGAGTATGAGAGAGTGAGTATGAGAGAGTGAGTATGAGAGAGTGAGTATGAGAGAGTGAGTATGAGAGAGTGAGTATGAGAGAGTGAGTATGAGAGTGAGTTGAGAGTGAGTATGAGAGAGTGAGTATGAGAGAGTGAGTATGAGAGAGTGAGTATGAGAGAGTGAGTATGAGAGAGTGAGTATGAGAGAGTGAGTATGAGAGAGTGAGTATGAGAGAGTGAGTATGAGAGATGAGTATGAGAGAGTGAGTATGAGAGAGTGAGTATGAGAGAGTTAGTATGAGAGAGTTAGTATGAGAGAGTTAGTATGAGAGAGTGAGTGTGAGAGAGTGAGTATGAGAGAGTGAGTATGAGAGAGTGAGTATGAGAGAGTTAGTATGAGAGAGTGAGTATGAGAGAGTGAGTATGAGAGAGTGAGTATGAGAGAGTGAGTATGAGAGAGTGAGTATGAGAGAGTGAGTATGAGAGAATGAGTATGAGAGAGTGAGTATGAGAGAATGAGTATGAGAGAGTGAGTATGAGAGAGTGAGTATGAGAGAGTTAGTATGAGAGAGTTAGTATGAGAGAGTTAGTATGAGAGAGTGAGTGTGAGAGAGTGAGTATGAGAGAGTGAGTATGAGAGAATGAGTATGAGAGAGTGAGTATGAGAGATGAGTATGAGAGAGTGAGTATGAGAGAGTGAGTATGAGAGAGTGAGTATGAGAGAGTGAGTATGAGAGAGTTAGTATGAGAGAGTGAGTGTGAGAGAGTGAGTATGAGAGAGTGAGTATGAGAGAGTGAGTATGAGAGAGTTAGTATGAGAGATGAGTATGAGAGAGTGAGTATGAGAGAGTGAGTATGAGAGAGTGAGTATGAGAGAGTGAGTATGAGAGAGTGAGTATGAGAGAGTGAGTATGAGAGAGTGAGTATGAGAGAGTGAGTATGAGAGAGTGAGTATGAGAGAGTGAGTATGAGAGAATGAGTATGAGAGAGTGAGTATGAGAGAGTGAGTATGAGAGAGTGAGTATGAGAGAGTGAGTATGAGAGAGTGAGTATGAGAGAGTGAGTATGAGAGAGTGAGTATGAGAGAGTGAGTATGAGAGAGTGAGTATGAGAGAGTGAGTGTGAGAGAGTGAGTATGAGAGAGTGAGTATGAGAGAGTGAGTATGAGAGAGTGAGTATGAGAGATGAGTATGAGAGAGTGAGTATGAGAGAGTGAGTATGAGAGAGTGAGTATGAGAGAGTGAGTATGAGAGAGTGAGTATGAGAGAGTGAGTATGAGAGAGTGAGTATGAGAGAGTGAGTATGAGAGAGTGAGTATGAGAGAGTGAGTATGAGAGAGTGAGTATGAGAGAGTGAGTATGAGAGAGTGAGTATGAGAGAGTGAGTATGAGAGTGAGTGAGAGTGATGAGAGAGTGAGTATGAGAGAATGAGTATGAGAGAGTGAGTATGAGAGAATGAGTATGAGAGAGTGAGTATGAGAGAGTGAGTATGAGAGAGTGAGTATGAGAGAGTGAGTATGAGAGAGTTAGTATGAGAGAGTGAGTATGAGAGAGTGAGTATGAGAGAGTGAGTATGAGAGAGTGAGTATGAGAGAGTGAGTATGAGAGAGTGAGTATGAGAGAGTGAGTATGAGAGATGAGTATGAGAGTGAGTATGAGAGAGTGAGTATGAGAGAGTGAGTATGAGAGAGTGAGTGTGAGAGAGTGAGTATGAGAGAGTGAGTATGAGAGAGTGAGTATGAGAGAGTGAGTATGAGAGAGTGAGTATGAGAGAGTGAGTATGAGAGAGTGAGTATGAGAGAGTGAGTATGAGAGAGTGAGTATGAGAGAGTGAGTATGAGAGAGTGAGTATGAGAGAGTGAGTATGAGAGATGAGTATGAGAGAGTGAGTATGAGAGAGTGAGTATGAGAGAGTTAGTATGAGAGAGTTAGTATGAGAGAGTTAGTATGAGAGAGTGAGTGTGAGAGAGTGAGTATGAGAGAGTGAGTATGAGAGAGTGAGTATGAGAGAGTGAGTATGAGAGAATGAGTATGAGAGAGTGAGTATGAGAGAGTGAGTATGAGAGAGTTAGTATGAGAGAGTGAGTATGAGAGAGTTAGTATGAGAGAGTGAGTGTGAGAGAGTGAGTATGAGAGAGTGAGTATGAGAGAGTGAGTATGAGAGAGTTAGTATGAGAGAGTGAGTATGAGAGAGTGAGTATGAGAGAGTGAGTATGAGAGAGTGAGTATGAGAGAGTGAGTATGAGAGAGTGAGTGTGAGAGAGTGAGTATGAGAGAGTGAGTATGAGAGAGTGAGTATGAGAGAGTGAGTATGAGAGATGAGTATGAGAGAGTGAGTATGAGAGAGTGAGTATGAGAGAGTGAGTATGAGAGAGTGAGTATGAGAGAGTGAGTATGAGAGAGTGAGTATGAGAGAGTGAGTATGAGAGAGTGAGTATGAGAGAGTGAGTATGAGAGAGTGAGTATGAGAGAGTGAGTATGAGAGAGTGAGTATGAGAGAGTGAGTTGAGAGAGTGAGTATGAGAGAGTGAGTATGAGAGAGTGAGTATGAGAGAGTGAGTATGAGAGAGTGAGTATGAGAGAGTGAGTATGAGAGAGTGAGTATGAGAGAGTGAGTATGAGAGAGTGAGTATGAGAGAGTGAGTATGAGAGAGTGAGTATGAGAGAGTGAGTATGAGAGAGTTAGTATGAGAGAGTGAGTATGAGAGAGTGAGTATGAGAGAGTGAGTATGAGAGAGTGAGTATGAGAGAGTTAGTATGAGAGAGTGAGTATGAGAGAGTGAGTATGAGAGAGTGAGTATGAGAGAGTGAGTGTGAGAGAGTGAGTATGAGAGAGTGAGTATGAGAGAGTGAGTATGAGAGAGTGAGTATGAGAGAGTGAGTATGAGAGAGTGAGTATGAGAGAGTGAGTATGAGAGAGTGAGTATGAGAGAGTGAGTATGAGAGAGTTAGTATGAGAGAGTGAGTATGAGAGAGTGAGTATGAGAGAGTGAGTGTGAGAGAGTGAGTATGAGAGAGTGAGTGTGAGAGAGTGAGTATGAGAGAGTGAGTATGAGAGAGTGAGTATGAGAGAGTGAGTATGAGAGAGTGAGTATGAGAGAGTGAGTGTGAGAGAGTGAGTATGAGAGAGTGAGTATGAGAGATGAGTGTGAGAGAGTGAGTATGAGAGAGTGAGTGTGAGAGAGTGAGTATGAGAGAGTGAGTATGAGAGAGTGAGTGTGAGAGAGTGAGTATGAGAGAGTGAGTATGAGAGAGTGAGTATGAGAGAGTTAGTATGAGAGAGTGAGTGTGAGAGAGTGAGTATGAGAGAGTGAGTATGAGAGAGTGAGTATGAGAGAGTGAGTATGAGAGAGTGAGTATGAGAGAGTGAGTATGAGAGAGTGAGTATGAGAGATGGGTGTGAGAGAGTGAGTATGAGAGAGTGAGTGTGAGAGAGTGAGTATGAGAGAGTGAGTATGAGAGAGTGAGTATGAGAGAGTGAGTGTGAGAGAGTGAGTATGAGAGAGTGAGTGTGAGAGAGTGAGTATGAGAGAGTGAGTATGAGAGAGTGAGTGTGAGAGAGTGAGTATGAGAGAGTGAGTATGAGAGAGTGAGTATGAGAGAGTTAGTATGAGAGAGTGAGTGTGAGAGAGTGAGTATGAGAGAGTGTGTATGAGAGAGTGAGTATGAGAGAGTGAGTATGAGAGATGAGTGTGAGAGAGTGAGTATGAGAGAGTGAGTATGAGAGAGTGAGTATGAGAGAGTGAGTGTGAGAGAGTGAGTATGAGAGAGTGAGTATGAGAGAATGAGTGTGAGAGAGTGAGTAGAGAGAATGAGTGTGAGAGAGTTAGTATGAGAGAATGAGTGTGAGAGAGTGAGTATGAGAGAGTGAGTGTGAGAGAGTGAGTATGAGAGAGTGAGTGTGAGAGAGTGAGTATGAGAGAGTGAGTAAGAGAGAATGAGTGTGAGAGAGTGAGTATGAGAGAGTGAGTAGGAGAGAGTGAGTAGAGAGAATGAGTGTGAGAGAGTGAGTAGAGAGAATGAGTATGAGAGATGAGTGTGAGAGAGTGAGTATGAGAGAGTGAGTATTAGAGAGTGAGTGTGAGAGAGTGAGTATGAGAGAGTGAGTATGAGAGAGTGAGTATGAGAGAGTGAGTGTGAGAGAGTGAGTATGAGAGAATGAGTGTGAGAGAGTGAGTATGAGAGAGTGAGTGTGAGAGAGTGAGTATGAGAGAGTGAGTAGAGAGAATGAGTGTGAGAGAGTGAGTATGAGAGAGTGAGTATGAGAGAGTGAGTATGAGAGAGTTAGTATGAGAGAGTGAGTGTGAGAGAGTTAGTATGAGAGAGTGAGTATGAGAGTGAGTAGAGAGAATGAGTGTGAGAGAGTGAGTATGAGAGAGTGAGTGTGAGAGATTGAGTTGAGAGAGTGAGTATGAGAGAGTTAGTATGAGAGAGTGAGTATGAGAGAGTGAGTATGAGAGAGTGAGTATGAGAGAGTGAGTATGAGAGAGTGAGTGTGAGAGAGTTAGTATGAGAGAGTTAGTATGAGAGAGTGAGTATGAGAGAGTGAGTATGAGAGAGTGAGTATGAGAGAGTGAGTATGAGAGAGTTAGTATGAGAGAGTGAGTATGAGAGAGTGAGTGTGAGAGAGTGAGTATGAGAGAGTGAGTGTGAGAGAGTTAGTATGAGAGAGTGAGTATGAGAGAGTGAGTGTGAGAGAGTGAGTATGAGAGAGTGAGTGTGAGAGAGTTAGTATGAGAGAGTTAGTATGAGAGAATGAGTATGAGAGAGTGAGTATGAGAGAGTGAGTGTGAGAGAGTGAGTATGAGAGAGTGAGTGTGAGAGAGTTAGTATGAGAGAGTGAGTATGAGAGAATGAGTATGAGAGAGTGAGTATGAGAGAGTGAGTATGAGAGAGTGAGTATGAGAGAGTTAGTATGAGAGAGTGAGTGTGAGAGAGTGAGTATGAGAGAGTGAGTATGAGAGAGTGAGTGTGAGAGAGTGAGTATGAGAGAGTGAGTATGAGAGAGTGAGTATGAGAGAGTTAGTATGAGAGAGTGAGTATGAGAGAGTGAGTATGAGAGAGTGAGTATGAGAGAGTGAGTATGAGAGAGTGAGTATGAGAGAGTGAGTGTGAGAGAGTGAGTATGAGAGAGTGAGTGTGAGAGAGTTAGTATGAGAGAGTGAGTATGAGAGAATGAGTATGAGAGAGTGAGTATGAGAGAGTGAGTATGAGAGAGTGAGTATGAGAGAGTTAGTATGAGAGAGTGAGTGTGAGAGAGTGAGTATGAGAGAGTGAGTATGAGAGAGTGAGTGATGAGAGAGTGAGTATGAGAGAGTGAGTATGAGAGAGTGAGTATGAGAGAGTTAGTATGAGAGAGTGAGTATGAGAGAGTGAGTGTGAGAGAGTGAGTATGAGAGAGTGAGTGTGAGAGAGTTAGTATGAGAGAGTGAGTATGAGAGAGTTAGTATGAGAGAGTGAGTGTGAGAGAGTGAGTATGAGAGAGTGAGTATGAGAGAGTGAGTGTGAGAGAGTGAGTATGAGAGAGTGAGTATGAGAGAGTGAGTGTGAGAGAGTGAGTATGAGAGAGTGAGTATGAGAGAGTGAGTGTGAGAGAGTGAGTGTGAGAGAGTGAGTATGAGAGAGTTAGTATGAGAGAGTGAGTGTGAGAGAGTGAGTATGAGAGAGTGAGTGTGAGAGAGTGAGTATGAGAGAGTGAGTATGAGAGAGTTAGTATGAGAGAGTGAGTGTGAGAGAGTGAGTATGAGAGAGTGAGTGTGAGAGAGTGAGTATGAGAGAGTGAGTGTGAGAGAGTGAGTATGAGAGAGTGAGTGTGAGAGAGTGAGTATGAGAGAGTGAGTATGAGAGAGTGAGTATGAGAGAGTGAGTGTGAGAGAGTGAGTATGAGAGAGTGAGTGTGAGAGAGTGAGTATGAGAGAGTGAGTATGAGAGAGTGAGTATGAGAGAGTGAGTATGAGAGAATGAGTATGAGAGAGTGAGTATGAGAGAGTGAGTATGAGAGAGTGAGTATGAGAGAGTGAGTATGAGAGAGTGAGTATGAGAGAGTGAGTATGAGAGAGTGAGTGTGAGAGAGTGAGTATGAGAGAGTGAGTGTGAGAGAGTGAGTATGAGAGAGTGAGTATGAGAGAGTGAGTATGAGAGAGTGAGTATGAGAGATGAGTATGAGAGAGTGAGTGTGAGAGAGTGAGTATGAGAGAGTGAGTATGAGAGAGTGAGTGTGAGAGAGTGAGTATGAGAGAGTGAGTAGGAGAGAGTGAGTAGAGAGAATGAGTGTGAGAGAGTGAGTATGAGAGAGTGAGTATGAGAGATGAGTGTGAGAGAGTGAGTATGAGAGAGTGAGTATGAGAGAGTGAGTGTGAGAGAGTGAGTATGAGAGAGTGAGTATGAGAGAGTGAGTAAGAGAGAATGAGTGTGAGAGAGTGAGTATGAGAGAGTGAGTGTGAGAGAGTGAGTATGAGAGAGTGAGTGTGAGAGAGTGAGTATGAGAGAGTGAGTAGAGAGAATGAGTGTGAGAGAGTGAGTATGAGAGAGTGAGTATGAGAGAGTGAGTATGAGAGAGTTAGTATGAGAGAGTGAGTGTGAGAGAGTTAGTATGAGAGAGTGAGTATGAGAGAGTGAGTAGAGAGATGAGTGTGAGAGAGTGAGTATGAGAGAGTGAGTGTGAGAGATGAGTTGAGAGAGTGAGTATGAGAGAGTTAGTATGAGAGAGTGAGTATGAGAGAGTGAGTATGAGAGAGTGAGTATGAGAGAGTGAGTATGAGAGAGTGAGTGTGAGAGAGTTAGTATGAGAGAGTTAGTATGAGAGAGTGAGTATGAGAGAGTTAGTATGAGAGAGTGAGTATGAGAGAGTGAGTATGAGAGAGTTAGTATGAGAGAGTGAGTATGAGAGAGTGAGTGTGAGAGAGTGAGTATGAGAGAGTGAGTGTGAGAGAGTTAGTATGAGAGAGTGAGTATGAGAGAGTGAGTGTGAGAGAGTGAGTATGAGAGAGTGAGTGTGAGAGAGTTAGTATGAGAGAGTTAGTATGAGAGAATGAGTATGAGAGAGTGAGTATGAGAGAGTGAGTGTGAGAGAGTGAGTATGAGAGAGTGAGTGTGAGAGAGTTAGTATGAGAGAGTGAGTATGAGAGAATGAGTATGAGAGAGTGAGTATGAGAGAGTGAGTATGAGAGAGTGAGTATGAGAGAGTTAGTATGAGAGAGTGAGTGTGAGAGAGTGAGTATGAGAGAGTGAGTATGAGAGAGTGAGTGTGAGAGAGTGAGTATGAGAGAGTGAGTATGAGAGAGTGAGTATGAGAGAGTTAGTATGAGAGAGTGAGTATGAGAGAGTGAGTATGAGAGAGTGAGTATGAGAGAGTGAGTATGAGAGAGTGAGTATGAGAGAGTGAGTGTGAGAGAGTGAGTATGAGAGAGTGAGTGTGAGAGAGTTAGTATGAGAGAGTGAGTATGAGAGAATGAGTATGAGAGAGTGAGTATGAGAGAGTGAGTATGAGAGAGTGAGTATGAGAGAGTTAGTATGAGAGAGTGAGTGTGAGAGAGTGAGTATGAGAGAGTGAGTATGAGAGAGTGAGTGTGAGAGAGTGAGTATGAGAGAGTGAGTATGAGAGAGTGAGTATGAGAGAGTAGTATGAGAGAGTGAGTATGAGAGAGTGAGTGTGAGAGAGTGAGTATGAGAGAGTGAGTGTGAGAGAGTTAGTATGAGAGAGTGAGTGTGAGAGAGTGAGTATGAGAGAGTGAGTATGAGAGAGTGAGTGTGAGAGAGTGAGTGTGAGAGAGTGAGTATGAGAGAGTTAGTATGAGAGAGTGAGTATGAGAGAGTGAGTATGAGAGAGTGAGTGTGAGAGAGTGAGTATGAGAGAGTGAGTATGAGAGAGTGAGTGTGAGAGAGTGAGTGTGAGAGAGTGAGTATGAGAGAGTTAGTATGAGAGAGTGAGTGTGAGAGATGAGTATGAGAGAATGAGTGTGAGAGAGTGAGTATGAGAGAGTGAGTATGAGAGAGTTAGTATGAGAGAGTGAGTGTGAGAGAGTGAGTATGAGAGAGTGAGTGTGAGAGAGTGAGTATGAGAGAGTGAGTGTGAGAGAGTGAGTATGAGAGAGTGAGTGTGAGAGAGTGAGTATGAGAGAGTGAGTATGAGAGAATGAGTATGAGAGAGTGAGTGTGAGAGAGTGAGTATGAGAGAGTGAGTGTGAGAGAGTGAGTATGAGAGAATGAGTATGAGAGAGTGAGTATGAGAGAGTGAGTATGAGAGAATGAGTATGAGAGAGTGAGTATGAGAGAGTGAGTATGAGAGAGTGAGTATGAGAGAGTGAGTATGAGAGAGTGAGTATGAGAGAATGAGTATGAGAGAGTGAGTGTGAGAGAGTGAGTATGAGAGAGTGAGTGTGAGAGAGTGAGTATGAGAGAATGAGTATGAGAGAGTGAGTATGAGAGAGTGAGTATGAGAGAATGAGTATGAGAGAGTGAGTGTGAGAGAGTGAGTATGAGAGAGTGAGTATGAGAGAGTGAGTGTGAGAGAGTGAGTGTGAGAGAGTGAGTATGAGAGAGTTAGTATGAGAGAGTGAGTGTGAGAGAATGAGTATGAGAGAATGAGTGTGAGAGAGTGAGTATGAGAGAGTGAGTATGAGAGAGTTAGTATGAGAGAGTGAGTGTGAGAGAGTGAGTATGAGAGAGTGAGTGTGAGAGAGTGAGTATGAGAGAGTGAGTGTGAGAGAGTGAGTATGAGAGAGTGAGTGTGAGAGAGTGAGTATGAGAGAGTGAGTATGAGAGAATGAGTATGAGAGAGTGAGTGTGAGAGAGTGAGTATGAGAGAGTGAGTGTGAGAGAGTGAGTATGAGAGAATGAGTATGAGAGAGTGAGTATGAGAGAGTGAGTATGAGAGAATGAGTATGAGAGAGTGAGTATGAGGAGAGTGAGTGTGAGAGAGTGAGTATGAGAGAGTGAGTGTGAGAGAGTGAGTATGAGAGAGTGAGTGTGAGAGAGTGAGTATGAGAGAATGAGTGTGAGAGAGTGAGTATGAGAGAGTGAGTGTGAGAGAGTGAGTGTGAGAGAGTGAGTATGAGAGAGTGAGTGTGAGAGAGTGAGTATGAGAGAGTGAGTGTGAGAGAGTGAGTATGAGAGAGTGAGTATGAGAGAATGAGTATGAGAGAGTGAGTATGAGAGAGTGAGTATGAGAGAGTGAGTATGAGAGAGTGAGTATGAGAGAGTGAGTATGAGAGAATGAGTATGAGAGAGTGAGTATGAGAGAATGAGTATGAGAGAGTGAGTATGAGAGAGTGAGTATGAGAGAATGAGTATGAGAGAGTGAGTATGAGAGAGTGAGTATGAGAGAGTGAGTATGATTGAGTGAGTATGAGAGAAGGAATGTGCGGAAAGAAGACAGGAGGATGGAAGGAGAATCCGTTCTCGACTTTTTTGGGTGTACCCGTACGTGGTACTGCTTCTACATGGTGTACGCGTGTGTAAACTTGTCTTGTGGTATAGAAGAAGGGAACACAGGACCTCAAGGTGACCTAAAAGTCTATGCATTCTGTAAGCCGGGGCGCTATGGGAATCAGAAGGGCGTTCAAGATTGCCGGATGGGGAGTCACCACCAACAACATCAGCGCCACCAACAACATCAGCACCACCAACAACATCAGCACCACCAACAACATCAGCACCACCGACAACATCAGCACCACCAACAACATCAGCACCACCAACAACATCAGCACCACCAACAACATCAGCACCACCAACAACATCAGCACCACCGACAACATCGGCACCACCGACAACATCGGCACCACCAACAACATCAGCACCACCAACAACATCAGCACCACCGACAACATCAGCACCACCGACAACATCAGCACCACCAACAACATCAGCACCACCAAAAACATCAGCACCACCGACGACATCGGCACCACCAACAACATCAGCACCACCAACAACATCAGCACCACCAAAACATCAGCACCACCGACGACATCGGCACCACCAACAACATCAGCACCGCCGACAACATCAGCACCACCAACAACATCAGCACCACCAACAACATCAGCACCACCAACAACAGCAGCACCACCAACAACATCAGCACCACCAACAACATCAGCACCACCAACAACATCAGCAAGCACTAACGGGCACCTTAAGGTCACGACTAGCACATCCATATTGTACACCCTTGTCAGAAACTTAACAGCCGCCCCGCCCCAAAGGCAAGGAGTCATGCGACCTTACAGAAACAAGCACTCACCTTTCCTTACTGCGCCGATTGCCCCTCTCTCATATGACATTTGTTTATCCCCTCCCTCATGTCATTGACCCCATTGCGACCCCAACAGTTTTTAAAGCATTTTGCCCTTTTTTCCTGGGGGCGCTAATTTGTAGAAAATTGGACACAACGAGCATATTTGGTCAGCATGGAGAGTGCTAGCACTATAGAAGAAAGCTACTAGCTAGCAACAGTGCTTTTTTTCCCTGCGTGACGCCGTGGCGGCACTTTTTTTTTCCATATACATTGTACTTATGTTTATTACTGTCTGGAATGCTTTTTCGCGTTGCGTTTCGATACTTAGTTTTTTTTTAAAATAAATACATATAATTCACTTTTGATAGTGGACCAATCCATAATTTTCTGAGACGGTGTCGTAAGGACAGTGACAGTGGTGTACAGATGGATGTGACAGTGACAATGGTGTACAGATGGATATTACAGTGACAGTGGTGTACAGATGGGTGTGACAGTGACAGTGGTGTACAGATGGATGTGGCAATGACAGTGGTGTACATATGGATGTTACAGTGACAGTGGTGTACAGATGGATGTGGCAATGACAGTGGTGTACAGATGGATGTTACAGTGACAGTGGTGTACAGATGGATGTGACAGTGATGTAGAAAGCTAAAGGACAAGATTTAAAATTAATCAAGCGGAACGACCCGACATCTCTTAAAGGAAGTTGTTGGGGGGTGGGGGAGTAGGCGAGGCAGAGAGCATGTGAGAACCTTTTTCCCACCTGACATGTCCAATAAGTCTGACCCGTCAACCTGTCAATCAACCGCTGACCAACAGGTGAGAGAGAGGGTGGGAGATATGCAAGGTGGGGGCGCCGAGTATTCCTCCCCCCCTCCCACCAGACTAGCCGAGACAACTTCTATTGTGAAGATGTGCTAGAAAATTTAATCAACAAGACCTGCCGAATTTAATAACAATGGAGTAGGTCTGGTGTGACCGTGAGTGCCTAGGTTTGGTCCTTTTACTTGGGGCTTTTGGGGCAGATGAAACCCACCCCCTCCCTCTCCCGGATATAAGAGAAAATCGCAGGAAAATTGGAGACGGAAGTTATGAGCATAGTCTCATGTTGATACAAGAGACGGAAGTTATGGGCATAGTCTCGTGTTGATACAAGAGACGGAAGTTATGAGCATAGTCTCGTGTTGATATAAGAGATAGAAGTTATGGGCATAGTCTCGTGTTGATACAAGAGACGGAAGTTATGAGCATAGTCTCGTGTTGATATAAGAGATAGAAGTTATGGGCATAGTCTCGTGTTGATACAAGAGACGGAAGTTATGAGCATAGTCTCGTGTTGATATAAGAGATAGAAGTTATGAGCATAGTCTCGTGTTGATACAAGAGACGGAAGTTATGAGCATAGTCTCGTGTTGATACAAGAGATGGAAGTTATGAGCTTAGTCTCATGTTGATACAAGGGATGCATAGTCTCGTGTTGATACAAGAGATGGAAGTTATGGGCATAGTCTCATGTTGATACAAGGGATGCATAGTCTCGTGTTGATACAAGAGACGGAAGTTATGGGCATAGTCTCGTGTTGATACAAGAGACGGAAGTTATGGGCATAATCTCGTGTTGATACAAGAGATGGAAGTTATGAGCATAATCTCGTGAGCATAGTCTCGTGTTGATACAAGAGACGGAAGTTATGGGCATAATCTCGTGAGCATAGTCTCGTGTTGATACAAGAGACGGAAGTTATGGGCATAGTCTCGTGTTGATCCCAGCTCGCTAATCTATAGTAGCGTGTGTTTTCGTTCGAGTACATTGAATATTTTTTTTAATCGCACGTTGGACACCACGAGTTCAAACAATATCAAACACGAGAGTTCAGACGGAACTAGAACAGACGGAACTAGAGCTGACGGAACTAGAACAGACGGAACTAGAACAGACGGAACTAGAGCAGACGGAACTAGAACAGACGGAACTAGAGCAGACGGAACTAGAACAGACGGAACTAGAACAGACGGAACTAGAACAGACGGAACTAGAACAGACGGAACTAGAACAGACGGAACTAGAGCAGACGGAACTAGAGCAGACGGAACTAGAGCAGACGGAACTAGAGCAGACGGAACTAGAGCAGACGGAACTAGAACAGACGGAACTAGAGCAGACGGAACTAGAACAGACGAAACTAGAACAGACGGAACTAGAGCAGACGGAACTAGAGCAGACGGAACTAGAGCAGACGAAACTAGAACAGACGGAACTAGAACAGACGAAACTAGAACAGACGGAACTAGAGCAGACGGAACTAGAACAGATGGAACTAGAACAGACGGAACTAGAGCAGACGGAACTAGAGCAGACGGAACTAGAGCAGACGAAACTAGAACAGACGGAACTAGAACAGACGAAACTAGAACAGACGGAACTAGAACAGACGGAACTAGAACAGACGAAACTAGAACAGACGGAACTAAAACAGTCGGAACTGAAAGAGAAAAGAGAAAGATAATACTATATTTAATAATTGAAAACGGCCAAGTTTTCCGTTTCAGTAAACTTACGTTGCCATAGCAACGCAGTGATGCGTTTACACCCCCCCCCCATTTGCTTCCAAGATTTCGATCTAGAAGAGTAGGCGGGGAAAAAATGAGGCTGTGCATATTTGGAGACTAAAGGAGACTTTCTAGAGAGAGAGAAAGAAAGAACGAGAAAGGGAGAGACTGCGAGAGAATGTCAACTGCGAGTGTGTGTATGGGGGAGAGGGAGGGCAAGCGTGATATTAAAGTCTTTCTCCTTCATTTCCTCCTGTTTCACGTCAAGTTATCACCCCTGAGCCGCACCCACGGATGTGACGTCTGCTAAAAGAGCCAGAGTTCAAAGGTCCCCCAGGCGCGAGATGTTGGTCCATTGAAACCCGGACGATACCGATACTGATGTGCGATCTGTCCCGGGGTTAAGGATAAACACCGATACTACATATTGTATTTTCAACACCTAAGAACTGTCGCAATTGATTACAAATACGGCAGTATGGGAACTACACCAAAGTAACAACAACAAAAAACTCAATAAACCTCAAATATAACAACATAATGCACCCCAACCACCCCACCTACTAGCCACCCCCACCACCCCACCTCCTAGCTACCCCCACCACCCCACCTCCTAGCTACCCCCACCACCCCACCTCCTACCTACCCCCACCACCCCAGCTCCTAGCTACCCCCACCACCCCACCTCCTAGCTACCCCCACCATGCACCCCAAGTTACCCCTACCTCCAACAATCTACCCCCCCCCACTCGCACGTAAACTTTTGGTGTGTTTTTTTAAAGAGTATAATATCGTCATGTTTAAAATGATGTCATTGATTATAATCTAGTCATAAAAATAACAGTGGTTGGGGGGGGGGTCGCTGCCACAAAATCCCCCCCCCCAACCTGACTCTATCTCAAGTAGGGGTGTACCGAATTTCGTCTACGGCTCCGGCAAATCAGGAATCCGGCAATTTTTACAAATCCGGCTCCGGCAGAATATCACTCTATAAATCCGTCCAAATCCGACTGGCCAGTAGAGCCATAAATATATATATAAGTATAAAAGCTCCGGCTAATCCGGAATCCGGCCATTTTTACAAATCTGGCTTAGGCTTCGGCTCCACCCGAATTTCACTTCATAAATCCGCCCGAATCCAGCCGGACTTCAAAATTTTGAAAAAAAGTGTCAATGAAATGACCAGTGTCGATTACTCCTCAGCGGTGTCGAATACTTCGGTTAGAGTGAAGTATCGAAGCGGCCCCTAGAGGCGTCTTATTGGATTCTCAGCTTGTCTAGGGGCCGACGCTGGACACACGAGGGGCGTGACGTCATTTTTAATAACGGGATCCATCTGTTTTCAGATGTTGACAAGGCTAGGGGCGCCGAGTAGGGACAGGGCGCTGTCAGGGGCGAGGGCTGGCACAAGTGAAACAGAATAATTGAAAATGACATCGTCCTGAAGAGAGTGGCTCAGAGAGAGAGAGAGACAGAGAGAGAGAGAGAGAGAGAGAGAGAGAGAGAGAGAGAGAGAGGGTGAGAGATAGAGAGACGGAGAAAGAGGAAGTTGAGAGAGGAAGAAGAGCTTGAGAGAGAGAGAGATGTGAGAGAGGAATAGAGGAAGATAATAGAGGGAGAGAGTAGGTGAGAGAAGGAGGTGAAGATGATACAGGGTGGTGATACAGGGAGTGAGAGATTGGGAGGCGAGAGAGGTAGAGGGATGGGGAGAGAGGAGGGTGTGACACACAGAGAGAGAGAGAGAGAGAGAGAGAGAGAGAGAGAGAGAGAGAGAGAGCGCGAGAGAAAGAAATAATCATACAAAAATCTGGCCAAAGATATAAACATGAAGCGGACATAAAGAGAGCAGAAAAGAAGTTCTCTATTAACTTTATGCAAAGTGGACTTTCATTAACCAGTGCACCAAGTGCGCAGCGATGGCAAAATCCAGCAGTCGGTGCGCATAATGATGGTGTAAACGCATTGTCCGCGCATTATGTAACTCATTTCTTGCTTAATTTGTTCAATAGATTGCAGTTGGAAAAAGAAGATTGTTCATCATAGCTGAACTTAACATCGGAGAATATAGATGAACAGTTTACGGCATTTTGGCACCTCTTGCCCCCCACCCACACACACACGCACACACACTCACAGACATCTTATGGCAGCCATCGTACTTGGAATGTTCTAGTCTCAGAATTGTTCTTTTTGTAAAGACGTTCATAAACAAGTAGACTGTACATCTATCCAGCATCAGAAAATTAAATCATGGGGTGGATGAACTCCGGCCCGCGGGCAACATGCAGCCCACTACGGTCTAACTAGGACCTTTTGAAGCCCGCAGTCAAGTCGAACAATTCGAATCTCGTCATTAAAAATTCCCCCAACAGTGGATAAGTTATTCAGTTGCGGCTTCTTTTGTCCACACAAACATTAAAGAATAGTTAGAAATCATAAGAGAAATACGGAAATATTAACAGGTTTACTAAAACGTATCCCCTGTAACGCTATAAGTAAGATTTACAAATTAATAGACTCACATCAATTAAGAAGAGGAAATTACGATGGTACGGACACGTGACAAGAACTGGAGGTCTCACAAAAACTATATTGCAAGGCACAGTCCAGGGAGGAAGGAAAAGAGGCAGACAAAAGAAGAGATGGTAGGATGATATCAAAGAGTGGACCGGCCTGTCATTCAGCGACTCTCAAAGGGCAGCACAGGACCGGGACAAATGGCGTGTGTTAGTGAGCAGTTCACGATGGTGCCCCAACGACCCAACAACGGGTTAAGGGATAGTTCAGTTCAGTTCAGTTCAGACTTTGAAAAGAGCGGACTTTAGAACAAGTCAATCTCACAGATGTCGGCTCAGACTAGATATGACGTCAGGGACGAAAACCACAAAAAGTTAAAAAACAATGTGACTCGTGTGTATGCAGCCCTCGCCCCATCCCCGGCCAGGCCCAACATGTTTTATAACAGCCCGTATATCTTTGAATCACTTACCGAAGCCCGAACTGCACTCGCGGGTCTAAACCTTCTCTCGTGCCCGGTTTCAACTTTAATCTTTTCGAGTCGTCCGTAACGAGGCTTGTCAGAGTGGCTTTAATCTCTCGCCGAGGAGAGGATGTAAATTACTGGCACCCATAAACTTCGGAGTCGGTGAGAGCTTACGCATCGTTGGTAGACTCCGGGGGAAATATGGACCCCGTTGAGGTATTTTTGGACTTACTTTTAGTACCATACCACCAACAGAGTTTTTTTTTCCAGGTAAGAAAAAAAAAGTGAAAGCTGTCAAAACTTCAATGATCAGCACACGCATTAATGAGCTTCATGTTAAGTCGGTATCAGATGTATCCGCAGAACTGAGACAGTGCCTGGCAAACAATACCTGGAGTATTTCCCAACAATTTTGATGTTATTTTCTAGAACCGTGTGCCAATTTTAGCACATTATCAAGGTTACCACGACCTTTACCGCAATTATCTCTTGACGTTTGCGCACCAAGCTATTTATAGCCCCTACTTTAAAAAACACAAAAATTTGTACTTTATTATCGCTTCCAGGAAGATCGATTAGTAATGTGCATACCCTAAGGTAACCCACCCCGCCCCATCTTAACGGCCATCTCTACCCTTACCCCTTTTGTTTGTAGGATCAAAAGAGCTGGCCCCTTCGCCCGGCCGGAAAAAAAAACACACACAAAACTCTACAAGGAACTTTAAAGAGATCAATTGCACCCTGGACAACCCCCTTCCCCGAGCTTGTGCCCACCCCACTCCTAGTTCGAGGGGGTGCTGTTAATCACCTTCAAAGTTACCTACATCAAAGACGGTTCCGTGAGAAAACAAGACCCGATGAGAGGGCTTCCCCGACCTTTGTTATGTAAACAAGGAAGCCGGAGTTATTTATAGCCCAGTTATTTATAGGCCAGGGATTCCCTTCCCTCCAGCCAACCGCGAAAATAAAACGTGAGAGCTTCCAGTTAATGAAACTCATTTCAAAGTTTTCCTTCTGTTAACCCCCACACCTGGTTCGGTCATAGGCCACTGTAACCTATGAGGCCGCAGTGGGTCCTACTGCTTTTTGTAGGCCCCACCTATCTTAATTTTCACTTATTTTCCTTATTTATTCCTTATCCCTACCCAAACTGGGTAATCCGTTTCGCATACTAAGCCGCATAGGGCCCCGCAATTGTTAAGACCGGCCCTGCCCCACACCACCACTCCGCTCACCTGCTCACTTCAACAAACTCTTCCACCCTCCACACCCAAATCTTAAGTTTAATATCAATTGTAATGAACCTACATGTGGAAGAAAATCAGTAGCCCCGAGCCTAGTGCTCTTTACGGGTCTTCCCGGAAGATAAATTTTAATGATGAATCTTATTATGAGCATTGATTTATATAATATATAAATATATATATATATATTATATATTGTGGACCGCCAAGTGATTGTAGCAAGTGACAGTGAAAATGACTATTGTCAGTGACAAGTGACAGTGACAAGTGATAGGGTTAACTGTTAACTGTTTTGCTGACCCGGCCCTACATCCCCTACACTCCCCTATGATGTGACGTGTTTAATGTTACTGTGACGTATTTGTCGGCGTACACGTCATTGTAGCATGTATCTAGTAACAAAAGTTAGGCCTGACCTAAATGTTGTCACTAAGTATCTGGTAGGATTCCATTTCACGGTCAATTTGTTGTGAAGTCATCCGCTATTTAACTTTTATCCAGGCCCCACATTTTTTTATTTTTTTTTGGGTCCTTACTCTGCTCCCTAGAGCTCGCAGTTTGAGGACTGCTGCTTGGGATGACATACCTGTATATCAATAGGATTTATGTGCTCCTTTAGGGAGTCGAGACGTAGCTACGTACGCCCTCCCACACACCCAGGGTCTGTATCAATACGCTGCCCTACGTGGTCGTATATCTTACCACACACGGTACGACTATCAGGCGTAGACAACTCTGCTGTGATCACAGGCACGCAAGTCTCCCGAGACCAGCTCTGGAGTAGCGGCCCTTTGATCGGGTGGCCGGGTAGCTGTTTGTTCCAGGGGTTTCAGATAAGGGGTGGGGGTTTGTTTGGGAGGGGGAGGTATCGGGGTCCAGACCGGACCATGGTGGTGACAGTTTGAGGACACTCGTGTCTGTGGTCTAGAGAGAGAGAGAGAGAGAGAGAGAGAGAGAGAGAGAGAGAGAGAGAGAGAGAGAGAGAGAGAGAGAGCAGGCACATCATAGTTATGACGTCATACCCCTTTGTGACCGGTCAGCCCGGCAACCCAGCTCAGGGGCGGCACCGAAACCATCCATGCCCTATTACCGAGGGCGCTCAAGCAGTGGCGGCGAATCCCACCTTGAACACAAATAACAGTTTCCGTTCGCCATCAATACATCCTCATACATCTTCAGACTGCTTCATACAGCCCCATACAACTTCATGCAGCCTCATACAGCTTCATACAGCCCCATACAGCTTCATACAGCCCCATACAACTTCATACAGCCTCATACAGCTTCATACAGCCCCATACATCCTCATACATCTTCTGACTGCTTCATACAGCCCCATACAACTTCATACAGCCTCATACAGCTTCATACAGCCTCATACAACTTCATACAGCCTCATACAGCGTCATACAGCCCCATACAACTTCATGCAGCCTCATACAGCTTCATACAGCCCCATACAGCTTCATACAGCCCCATACAACTTCATAAAGCCTCATACAGCTTCATACAGCCCCATACATCCTCATACATCTTCAGACTGCTTCATACAGCCCCATACAACTTCATACAGCCCCATACAGCTTCATACAGCCCCACACATCTTCAGACAGCCCCATACAGCCCCATACAACAACCCACTCAACCATACAAACTCCGCGCCAACTGTTGTTCACGTTTGTAGCGGTTAAATAAAAAAGCTTAAATTTATTGTTTTCAGTACACTATTTGTTGGTGTATTTTTTAATTTTGTACAGCTAACGACAGTTACCCCCCCCCCTTTCCCCCACACACACACCTCCGTTAACCTGTTGTTGAAGCTCCACCGCTGTTTGACTGTGTTTTACACTCCAGTCGGCCCTCCTACTGATGCACGTGTTTTTTTTTCCTGACCGGCCGTTACCATGACAATAAATCCGTCACGTGGGGTAAGTAGATGCTAAGCCACTCAGGTGACCGGTAAGCCCGAGCAGTATAAAATGTTCAAACTATTATGTCCCTCTGACATACGATCGCCATGGTGTTGTGTTTACGCCAAGTTTTATGGCTAATTTATATACCAGTGGTTCTATATCATGGCATCTGTGGGCACGCGTGATTTACATTCTGAGCATCATAGAGGTATACTTTGTTCACTTGCCTGAGATTACGTTCAAGTATCTCATGATATCATTGAACTAAGGATCGATTCATCTCTGTTACGTGTCAATACACGGGGTAAAAGGTTATTTATCATTGGTTTGAGAACACTTGAGTATTTCACGTGGTTTGTGGCCATCCATCCCATTGTCACCATTTGGTTTGAGAGTAATTGTACCTAATAGCTCTAGAGGATGTTGAGATGACACTCGTTGGTGGTTCCAAAACTGTGGTCGCCTGTGCACTTCTCATATAGCCGAGGCCAGACAGTGGACGGTTCCCAAACTGTGGTCTACCGTGAACTTCTTGTATAGCCGAGGCCAGGCAGTGGACGGTTCCCAAACTGTGGTATCCTGTGCATTTCTTGTATGGCTGAGGCCAGACCAAGAACGGTTCCCAAACAGAGGTCACCTGTGCATTTCTTGTATAGCAGAGGCCAAACCAAAAACGTTTGCCAAACTGTGGTCTCCTGTAAACCTCTGGTATAGCCAAAACAAAAACGGTTCCCAAACAAGTATATGTCGTCACACACACCAAGAGTTCAATGAAGAAATCCTTGTTGTTGTCAAGAAAGACAATACGCATGATGATAGTGTCTAACAAATTATTAAGTTATATACACTCGAACGGCTGTAACAGTTAACAAATACAAGAGTAACAAAATTACAGTTACGGTGATCATTTTACATAAACCGACCAAGTCAGTTTCAGGAAACGCCACCCAGACTGTCTTAGTCGGCACCCCCTCCCACCTGGCTAGTTTTGGCGCCCTCATTTATCATTTTTTGGATTATGCTATTTTCACGCTGGTGCTATTTGCAGGATTGAAAATGCGCATCTCACAGGGACAAAGTTATTTATTTTAGCATCACTATATACATGGTCTGCTTATCTCAAACCTTCATTAAACCCTTACCAAACCCCTTTCAAACCTTCTTAAACCCTACGTAAGCCCTGGTCTCTCGAGTGGAAACCTTAAAAACAAACATTTCAAACATCAATATTCAAAACTAAATTCAGTTGGGTTTTTTTTCCCCAAGAGATCGGTCCACGAAAAGCTCAGCAGCAGTGTTATCAATGGCCACCATTCTGTCTTAGATAGGGTCCCTGGCAACTCATGAGTAGGCAGATATTGTGTAAGTGCTTGGCTGGAGGAGGCTGAGTCGAGGGCGAAGAGTCTGCGAGTCGTGAGTGAAAGATAGGGAGAGACGAGTGTTGTAAAGTTCGGGGTTGGTGGGGGTGAAAGGGGGTGGGGTTGAAAGTTGGGTGGGGGGACAAATGGAGCCAGATAGCAAGTTTGATCAATGGCCGAATAATTTGACCCGTTGGTTTGTCACTTTTTGTTTTTAGAGCGGTTCTCGGACAGCATTCTCTTTCGCATCTTAAGAAGAAGCAGGTTCTTAAGAAGAAGACATTGGCGGAGCCAGGCTTGAGGTGTGGTGGTAGGGGAGCTAGATGTGAGGGGTGGTGGTAGGGGGTGGGGGAGCTAGTTGTTAGGTGTGGTGGTAGAGGGTGGGGGAGCTAGTTGTTAGGTGTGGTGGTAGGGGGTGGGGGGAGCTAGGTGTCAGGTGTGGTGGTAGGGGGAGCTAGGTGTGAAGTGTGGTATTACGGGGTGGGGGTGCGAGAAGTGGGGTGTGGTGGTTAGGGTAGGGGCGCTATCCTGTAACTTATTATTTCGTTGAACATGAGACAAAATGTTAAGACAAAAAAAACAAGATTCGTATCCGTAGGCAAATATCCGTAGGCACATACGCCTAAATGAACGCCTTGGCTTATACCCATTACAAGAAATACAACAGAACAGTCAGCGCCGCTCTTTCAATGAAATTAAAACAAAACACATGCCTAGCCCAGACTTACTAATTCTAGAACCCTTGAAAGACAGGACGTAGTTTTTGTGTGTGCAGCCATTGTGGTTGGATCAGCGAGACACACCTCGAGACACACCTCGAGACGTCAGCATCAATCCACATCGAGTCTTATCTTTAGGGGAGAAACTCACGAGGGCTTAAAAGTTACCGATAGCAGGAAGTGGTGAAAAGTGGCATTGTTGGGGTGATCAAACAACGGCTCATGGGGGGGAGGGGTTCGTGGTGGACTGCCAGTAAAGACAGCATTTCTCTGAACGTGAGTTTAGTCAATATGGGCATTTAGTCAGTATGTGAACTTAGCCAATATGGGCAGCTAGTCAGAATGAGAACTTGTTCAATATGGGCAGTTAGTATGAGAAATTTCTGTTAACTCAGTGTTTAAACTTAGTCAATATGGGCAGTTAGCCAGTATGCGAACTTAGTCAATATGGGCAATTAGTCATTATGTGTACTTAGTCAATTAAGGAAGTTAGTCGGAATCAAAAAGAAGTCGAAACGTCTTGATATTCAAGTCTATTCTATAAACTCATCGACTCCGGCTGAGTCGTCTACTCCTCATGGTCACCAACCCCAGTAATCAAAGTACAACCGGAAGTCCATAAACGGCATCATTTAGGCGCGTGCGCGGACATGGCTAGCCCCCTATAAGTGTGACTGGCAGCCCGCGGGAAGGATTTGTCACTCGTAAGTTGAGTTGGTCCAAAACACGAGCTAATGGCCGAGGGTTTTTAACTGAGGAGTCGCGTGACCACATAATCGGGGAATATTTATTCACTTTAGTTCCCTTAAACCGTACTCCCCTCCCACCCATACCCACCACGTCAACCACCACTATCACACGACACACAACCATCACCCTAACAATTGAAGGAAAATAAGAACAACATTCTTTCAGCATCAACATACATTTAAATGAAACATGTTTTGTTTGAGAGTAAAGTCGTCTTCCACATAAACGAGGTCTAATCTAGGAGAAGGTTTCATTAAAGACGAGAATTTTGAGTTATTTTTTTGATTACTTTAAAGTTTGAGGACTGATTCTAAGAAAATGATTCAGTGTTTGGGCGCTCAGATGCGTAAGTGATCAGTAAAGTAAGAGGGACAACTCCGCATTAACGTGGTATCAGTTCTCTTTCAGTTCTCCACCGCGGTTGTTCGCCATTTGTCTTCCCCCACGTTTTCGGTTGTCTGAACAAACAAGCACAGACCAACATGGACATCATGCACTGACCATTTCGGTTAAACGTCCAATGCCGGCCACGCGCAAGTCCGCCCCCCCCTTCCCCAAACCCCTATACCAGCCACACGCCTCCAGAGGGTTAAGAAAACCTCAAAACATTCTCCACTTCCTAGAAGCGGACCACAGCACCACTTCCAGGCAACCGCCGCGGCAGGCCGCCTTCCCTCGTGCAGTCCTCGCGCCGAGATGACAACACCGCGAAACACTTTAGTCCACGGACTGGTCCGGCCAAATAAGCGCACGTGCCCCCCGCTCCAGCCCGTGAAATGCAAATTGCTGCGTGCCCATTTGCATTAGAATGAGCAGTGGTAACTTAGCAGTCGTCGGGGCCCTCATTGTGTGGGATGGGGCCCTCATTGTGCGGGGGGGGGGCATTGTTAGCTTTTGTTTCTGCTGGCCATCACGAGAGGGATTTCTTGCAGTAGTCGCATGCACCTGCGGTAGTTTCCGAGGCGGGATGGTGAGGGTCGTCGTTTTGTTTCAGGGCCGTGCCATCAATCTGTGAACAGACGTCAATCATTTGGCCATTCGTCAGTACGCTCGGGTCGACGAGGATAGGGATGGGGGAGAGAAAGTAAGTGGGGGAGGGGGTGCAAAACTGCAGAAATGTTCAAAGACAAGGGAAACCACTTTGAAGAGAGTCTCAAGAACAAGGGAGGTGATAACTTTTGTTGACCGCGAATCTGCATACTCCAAGAGACTTCCGGAAAAGAAATGGCCGCTGTCAGTGACGTGATGACTACGAGGAACCATAACTCTAGACGGTCCACGGTAAAAAGGGGGAAGTCACTCACGATTGTTTCTTAAGAAACGGATTGAGCGTCCAGGGGCAGATTACTCTCGATTGTTACCGTGAGCACAGCGTGTCAGGCATCCATCATCAAGGTCATCAGAAATGCATCGTCTACTGCGAGAGGTCATGCGTCTTGACCAACTGATATAAGCCTACTTGACTCTGTGGACAGATCAGCAGAACGACTTGACCACATGGATCAAGCCCTGGCGACCAGGTGAAGACTAAGGGAGAAGTTTTGGGGCTGGGAAGTGGTCAACGCACAGTTAGTCTCGCATCTCGTGACTCAAAGATCTCGTACAACGATAATTGAGTCACGTGTGCATGGACGTGGGCTCAACTAACGTGACTCAAAGATATCGTACAACGAGAACTGAGTCACATGTGCCGGGGGATGTTCTGTTCTGTTACACAACCATAGTGGCACACATGTCATGGTACGGGTGACATTCCCAACGCATGTCATTCCCAACGCATGTCATTCCCAACTGCCGCCAAGTTATCAAGTTCAACAACACCGAAGGCCGGATTAGCAGACGCCAATCAAACCTCCACATTTACTCGCGTATCTGGCAGCAGCATCTCATCGCACTGTTACCGGTGTAGTTAAAACTATCTGTCAACGTTAGCCGACGGTTCTCGTGTTATTAGTATTCAGAAATTTCAACGAAAGACTGAAAGTATAGACTGTGTGCAATCCTGTCTATGTAACGGTTCCCATGTTGATGTGCTATGTATTTTATCGTTTATTTATTTATTTGTTTGATTGCACGAGTATTTCTACAAAGGGTCAAGTGTTTCAAAATGAGAATTCCTGTCGTTACCAGATGGCATATGTTCTTTGATGCTTGTTACATAAACTTTAACATGCATTAACTAGTGAGCTGTAGAATTCAGTGCTACTTATAATTTAACATACATTAACCAGTGAGTTGTATAAAGTGTATACTGCTGTCAACTGTACGGCTACAGACTTCAACTGTCCCTCTTTTGTCTAATTACGGTTCCACTATTGTCCCATAATTTTCCCCCCACTGTCCCATTGCTGTCCAACCATTGTCCTATTGCTGTTCCATCATTAAATCCCTCATATTAACTTCGAAATCTTGTCTCTCTTTCGTCATCTCGTTCGTGGGCGGAAAAACAAAATTCTAAAATGACACACTTCCCGTGATGCCATCGAGCTGAAATTTTGCACATAGAGTCGTGTCACCTAACAATGCATCGTATCAGCATTTCAGATCGATCAAACGTATTGTAATTAAATTAATGCATTTTTAGTTTATCTCTATATAACATATGTAATTCAATTTCATGGTTTGTTTTTTTTTCTCTTCCACGTGCCAGTTCACGCGTTGACGCCACCCGTCGATGTACCAGCGTGCTTTTGTTTACATGTTACGTGTCGCACTGAGCTCGGTCCAGCGATCGGTGACCAGACCTTTTCCCTTTCCCACCCCCCGGGGTTATACAGCAAAGGAAAGTTAAGGCAGATTCAGTCTGTACATGTTTGTCGCGTTTGAACATGATCAATAATTTTAATCATGTCTCATATATAGGGGATTTATAGTAAAACACGTTGTTTTTACAGGGTTTTCCCATTTCAGTCCAACCATTGTCCCCTAGCTGCCCCATCATTGTCCTATTGCTGACCCTCCATTGTCCCATTGCTGTCCCACCATAATTCTATTGCTGCCCCACCATTGTCCTATTGCTGACCCACCATTGGCCCATAGCTGTCCCACCATAGTCCTATGGCTGTCTCACCATAGTCCTATTGTTGACCCACCATTGTCCTATTGTTGACCCACCATTGTCCTATTGCGATCCCACCATTATCCCATTGCTGTCCCACTATAGTCCTATTGCTGTCCCACCATTGTCCTATTGCGGTCACACCATTGTCCCATTGCTGTCCCACCATTGTCCCATTGCTGTCCCACTATAGTCCTATTGCTGTCCCACCATTTTCCTATTGCGGTCACACCATTGTCCCACTGCTGTCCCACCATAGTCCCATTGCTGTCCCATCAGATTACTATTGCTGTCCCACCATTGTCCTATTGCGGTCACACCATTGTCCCACTGCTGTCCCACCATAGTCCTATTGCTGTCCCCCCATAGTCCTATTGCTGTCCCACCATAGTCCTATTGCTGTCCCACCATTGTCCTATTGCGGCCCACCATTGTCCTATTGCTGTCCCACCATTGTCCTATTGTTGACCCACCATTGTCCTATTGCTGTCCCACCATAGTCCTATTGCTGTCCCACCATAGTCCTATTGCTGTCCCACCATTGTACCATTGCTGTCCCACCATTGTCCCATTGTTGTCCCAACTTCCCAACAAAAGATCCGAGAAAAGCTAAAATATCGTGATAACTCCCCCATCTCCGGTGCTAATCCCAAATGTCCGCAACAAAATTCAAGGAGAGTAAATTAAGATGCAGTGCGGTTTAAAGGGAGATCACGACTCCATTTCCGTTGACTTCAATCTGTAATGTAACAGTTAACATGCTATCGCCCCTGCTCACCGGTCACATTTATCAGGTGACGGTCACTTTGTGATCCAGTGATCACACCTTCATTGAAATCACAAACTGAAACAGTGACACCGAGTCGTTAAACAGGGATCCTCAAATTATTGCGAGGGCCTCTGAGATTTGAGAAGCATTGATGACGTCTGCTACCTCAGCCAACAACGCATTCGATGTCTGTAATCTTTGTACCAATGCTCTCCCTCCTAGATGCGCCCATGACTATGGCAAGGTCTCTCTCGAGGGTAAAGAGGTGTCTCCCCCCCAGTTGTTGGCACCCCTAGTTTCTATGAGTTACAAAAGAAGTTGTTTCTTAACACTGTTGTCATGGTGACGTCAAGCTACGTTCTTTTTCCTCCTTGATTTGAGAGCCATTTGTGAATATTCCCGCCCCTATCTTCTGCCCCCATCTTCACTCCCGTCTCCCATATCCCCACCACCTCCGCAACACTCTGTCTCCGAAATCTCCCCCTCCCCCCCCCCAAACCCCTCCCAGATCCTAATTTTAATTAAAAGCAATGGAGCATGTCATACCAGACCGAGAACCGCTGACAAAAAAAAATGGAGTTTGAAGTCGTGAATTTCCACAGAGTTTTCTCTTTATGTTAATGTCCATAGCAAACAGGTGTGTGTACGTGTCATTTAGCATACAGCGAAGGATGGGCAGGGATACACATGTCCCCAGTCAGCACAGTGGGTACTTAGGTCACCCCCCTCCCAGGGCGCAAAGGGACAGGGGCGTCAAAATGAGACTCATAACGTTGCCGTATGATAATTGAACGAGGCTGAGATATTAATTAAACGGATTTCGTGTAATTGTATTGTTTGTTCCTAAAATACACAAGTTACCCCTCTGAACATATTCCTGCTATATTCTAGGCCGCATATACACTTGCCTATTAATACTATTAATTGTTTGAATACATAAGCTCATCTTTATTTTAAGAAACTTCTTTTTCACTGATTTAACATTCTAAAGTCAGTTTCAGGGCCATGCACTCATTCAAAAAAAAATGGAAATAAGACCCACCGACAGAAAATTCTAAACATAATCTTGATGAAACGAAACAAAACAAAACACGAGGATTAAAAAAAACAAAACAACAAAGTCGGAGGGACAAAAAGACAATCGGATGGGCGATAGATCCACATCAATCGATTTTTATGCAAATGAGCCTTGCGCACGTGCGAGCGATCTCGCTTTATACGCTTTCAATTTTCCGCCCCAAATTATCAAATTCATTCAGGTTTTTTTCCTTTTCCTTTTCTCTTCTGCCCTCGTATTTTTTTAATTTTTTTTTGGGGAAGCGGCTCGCGGTTATTTATTCCGGCCAAACTGCCTCGCTTTCACCACGAGATGCCAATATCCGAGCGAGTCAGAGCAGCGGAAGACATTGGTCGGTTTGAAAAAATATAACTGCTTCTAAAACGGAAAGTAAATGATGGAAGACCGGTTAAGGGCCGGTAACCCTACTTCCGGGTCGTAAAACAAAAGGGAGATAAAAATTGATCCGCCATTTTTTAAAGTTTGTTTGAAGAACAAAACAAAAAATGTGTTATCGATGACGAAGTGGTTGAGTTAAGGCGCCATTTTGGAAAAGGTTTTGTTTATAGGGGGAGGGGGGGGTAAATTTGTTTAAGAGTTTTTTTTAGGGATTAGGTTAGGTTGATGTATCGGTGGATTAAAATTTGGGGGAGGGGGGAAATAACAATTTTCCACACATAGAAAAAATGCTTTTTCATCATAACTACTGTAAGTAGAGGTCAACTCTTTGTTCTAGAAATTTAAAACAACCACATCGCACCCAAAACGAAACTGTTTCTAGATACTGCCTGCTAGACTTCTGGATCCCTAGATACTGCCTGCTAGACTTCTGGATCCCTAGATACTGCCTGCTAGACTTCTGGATCCCTAGATACTGCCTGCTAGACTTCTGGATCCCTAGATACTGCCTGCTAGACTTCAGGATTCCTAGATACTGCCTGCTAGACTTCTGGATCCCTAGATACTGCCTGCTAGACTTCTGGATCCCTAGATACTGCCTGCTAGACTTCTGAATCCCTAGATACTGCCTGCTAGACTTCTGGATCCCTAGATACTGCCTGCTAGACTTCTGGATCCCTAGATACTGCCTGCTAGACTTCTGGATCCCTAGATACTGCCTGCTAGACTTCTGGATCCCTAGATACTGCCTGCTAGACTTCTGGATCCCTAGATACTGCCTGCTAGACTTCTAGATTCCTAGATACCACCTTACACCCGAAGACTTCCGAGATCGCTAGACCAGGGGTGTCAAAAGTGGGGCCTGCGGGCCGAATGCGGCCCGGGTTTAAATTTTAAATGGTCGCGGCCCCAATTTAACATTTCGCCACGTGGATTTTTTCCTGTGACGATGACATTATATTTATATTTAAACATCAAAATATTTGACTCAACTTTTTGGCTCTAGTTATGTTTCAACACATTTTATTTATTGTAAGGAATCTATTATTTAACAAAAACACACACAAATAACCAAATTTTTCCCCCCGATAACTTGATCATTTTTAAATCAAATTTATAAAATAATGAAATCAGATATTTATTCTGTCTTGAAAATTGTGATAGCATTGTTCCAATTGGCCCTCACAAAATATCACTAGTACAAATTACACACATAAAAAGCAGCATGTAATTTAAAAATATGTAACCCTTTCTGGTCGGTCTGGTCCCATCTAGCAAAGGCCTGGTCCCATCTAGCAACGGTCTGGTCCCATCTAGCAATGGTCTGGTCCCATCTAGCAACGGTCTGGTCCCAACTAGCCACGTCCTGGTTCCAACAAGCCATGTTCTGGTCCCAGCTAGCCATGTTCTGGTCCCAACTAGCCATGTTCTGGTCCCAGCTAGCCATGTTCTGGTCCCAACTAGTCATGTTCTGGTCCCAGCTAGCCAAGTTCTGGATGCAGAGAGTTGGGTTGGGGGGGGGGTATGGAGAAACCCTCCAAACAACACACGTGCTAAAATAGTGAAACATTGTCACCAGGCGGTGGTGCATTCACGCAGACGGGACAACATTTCCCGTGCTTTCGTTTCACGAGAGTAGATTTCACAGGATCCTGCCTTAGAAGCCCGGACGAGGGACAAGCGAGGGCTAGCGACAATAGAGACGAAAGGGATTAGCCCGGAATGGAAGCCCGTCTATAGAGCGGGTGCCTGGTGTGTTTGCACTGCATGTTGCTGTTGCCCTATCCTTCCTCCCCCCTACCCCTTTCTCCTCGTTCCCGTCACGGCGGTGGAGTTCTTTTTGGTGGTTGGTTGAAAGGAAATTCCAGTGGACCTTGCTGATTATTCGTTTGTTTTTAAAGTGAGGTGGTTGTCAAACTGGGGTGATTGTCGCAGAGGGGTGGTTGCCGCAGTGGGGTGGTTGTCAACTTGGGGTGGTTGTCACACTGGGGTGATTGTCGCAGTGGGGTGGTTGTTACAGTGGGGTGGATGTCACAGTGGGGTGGTTGTCGCAGTGGGGTGGTTGTCACAGTGGGGTGGTTGTCACAGTGGGGTGATTGTCGCAGTCGGGTGGTTGTAGCAGTGGGGTGGTTGTCGCAGTGGTGTGGTTGGCATAGTGATGTGGTTGGTACAGTGGTGTGGTTGTCACAGTGGTGTGTTTGGCACATTGGTGTGGTTGGCACAGTGGTGTGGTTGGCACTGTGGTGTGGTCGGAAAAGTGGTGTGGTTGGCACAGTGGTTGTCACAGGGGTGTGGTTGACACAGTGGTCGGCAAGTGGTGTGGTTGGCACAGTGGTGTGGTCGGCACAGTGGTGTGGTTGGCACAGTGGTCTGGTCGGAACAGTGGTGTGGTCGGCACAGTGGTGTGGTTGGCACAGTGGTGTGGTAGAGACAGGGTTTTTTTTTCTAAAATGCGGGTGATAAAATTAGCTTGGCTGTGAAGGAAGACAACTACGGGGTATTCTAACGAGATTTTCTTTTCACACCCGAGTCCATTTATACCCTCGGCATGCCCCTATACAATCCCCGCCGAGCGCACGGCGAGGAACTTCAAAAGGCCCCCTGAATTCATGCGCCCCTCAATTTAAAAGACTGAGCTGTTTACCCTAGCTCCTCGGGGGCCACCTGTGAGAACCATCGCTGTGACGTTAGGGTACGCCTGAAGTAGGATCGAGAGGACGGATTCTCATTTTGTATCACCGGTGTCACATATCTTTTTTTAAATGACCAAATCGGACAGCGGAAAGATATTTTGGCTATCCGACTTTCGCTGATTTTGGGGGGTCAAAATCCAAAGTATAAAATAAAGTTAGGAACTTGTAAATCAGACTTTTATTTGGTCCCGCTTGGGTGAATATTTGAGGACCGTTGGCGCGCTATGACGAACATTTTTGACTCGGGTCCTTGAGTTTAAGGTGGAGAGGTTTAAAGAATATGATTTCCACATAAATCAGGCAAGGTTTCAATAGTCAACAATGGGAAACAATGGGCAACAATGGGAAACAATGGGCAATGGAAGCTGACAGAGAAGCAGTTGTAAACAGCGGGGGGGGGGTGAATTGTTGTACACATGGGTTGAGGGTATGAGATAAGTACATATCCGAGACACTTGGAATGTGTATGTGATACTAGATGGTACTAGATGGTACAGTTGGAATGTGTACATGGTACTAGATGGTACTAGATAGTACAGTTGGAATGTGTACGTGATACTAGATGGTACTAGATGGTACAGTTGGAATGTGTACATGGTACTAGATGGTATAGTTGGAATGTGTACGGGTACTAGATGGTACTAGACGGTACAGTTGAAATGTGTACATGGTACTAGATGGTACTAGATGGTATAGTTGGAATGTGTACATGGTACTAGATGGTACAGTTGGGATTTGTACATGGTACTAGATGGTACAGTTGGAATGTGTACATGGTACTAGATAGTAATAGATTGAAAAGTTGGAATGTGTACGTGGTACTAGATGGTACTAGATGGTACAGTTGGAATGTGTACATGGTACTAGATGGTACTAGATGGCACTAGATGGTACTAGATGGTACTAGATGGCACAGTTGGAGTGTGTACATGGTACTAACAGGCACAGTTGCAACGTGAACATGGTACTAGGTGGTACAGTTTGAATTTGTACATGGTACTAGCTGAAACAGTTGGAGGATGTACATGGTACTAGTTGGCACAGTTTGAATATAGTAACTGGTACTAGCTGGCACAGTTGGAAGAAGTTCCGGGTACTAGCTGGCATGGTTTGAATGTTAACATGGTACTAGCTGGCACAGTTGAAATGTATATGTGGTACTAGCTGACAGTTGCAGTGCTTACATAGTACTAGTTGACACAGTTGTAATATTGTACATGGTACAAGCTGGCACAGTTGTAATGTGTACATGGTACTGGCTGGCACAGTTGTAATGTGTACATGGTACTGGCTGGCACAGTTGTAATGTGTACATGGTACTGGCTGGCACAGTTGTAATGTGTACATGGTACTGGCTGGCACAGTTGTAATGTGTACATGGTACTGGCTGGCACAGTTGGAGTGTGTACACGGGTTGTACTATATGTGGACCAGCAACTAACACGACCATCCCAGTATGTGAACTGTATGACATGCTCAGCTCATTAGTATGTGACCGTCCTGTCATTACCCGGAAGTCACCTACAACTCTCTTGTCCAGCTAAAATGTCCTGCACTGGTCAGTTTGTGTAGACATCAAGTATTCTCTACCCACTGTAGAATTCTAATGTTCCCCTTACCATCTCTCCCTCAACATAAAACTGAAAGACGCAACAACACCAACAAACAACAACAACAAAATAACCACGTGATTGGCCCAGCTCCACCCCTTCAAGCATAATCACAGTGTTAGAAACAAAACCTAGTAAACACAACATACAAATTATGCTGAGATAGTTTCTTCTCGCTGATCCCAGGGTACACATGTTGAGGACCACTGAATACTTCACAAGTAGTTTCCGTACATCAGACGATACTACTGTGAGGTGTTATACCACTGGCAGGTTTGTTTGATTTGTTAAATTGTAACAGGAAACGTATTGGGGTTCTGTGGAAGGCAATTGGACACCTAGTGGGGTGTCCGTTGATGGTAAAAGGACCCCTGTTGGGGTGTCTGTTGAGAGCAATAGGACAACTGATGAGGTGTCTGTTGATGGTCCCCAGGTTGTGTACTCTGTCTCCTTGTAAAGCGTTGCACGAATATTTGAAGCCTTCGACCGACTGAAACTTGCACATCATGGTGCGCATCGTTGATTACATCATAAAACGCTCGTCTTGCCTGGGGCGGATCCGGCCCGCGGGCCGTAATTTGATGACACCTATCTATCCAATCCTTCTTTTATCTCGTCTCCTTATCTCTCTAAAAACAAAAACTCCGTAAAGTAAGTCTATCAATTTTTAAACTCCGTAATGTAATTATGTCCACATATAAACTTTTCTGGAATGTCTATTCTGTCCACATATAATTTCCGTCTCGTAAGTCTAGTATGTCCCCATATAAACTCCGCCTGGTAAGTCTAGTATGTCCCCATATAAACTCCGCCTGGTAAGTCTAGTATGTCCCCATATAAACTCCGCCTGGTAAGTCTAGTATGTCCCCATATAAACTCCGCCTGGTAACTCTAGTATGTCCCCATATAAACTCCGCCTGGTAAGTCTAGTATGTCCCCATATAAACTCCGCCTGGTAACTCTAGTATGTCCCCATATAAACTCCGCCTGGTAAGTCTAGTATGTCCCCATATAAACTCCGCCTGGTAAGTCTAGTATGTCCCCATATAAACTCCGCCTGGTAACTCTAGTATGTCCCCATATAAACTCCGCCTGGTAAGTCTAGTATGTCCCCATATAAACTCCGCCTGGTAAGCCTAGTATGTCCCCATATAAACTCCGCCTGGTAAGTCTAGTATGTCCCCATATAAACTCCGCCTGGTAACTCTAGTATGTCCCCATATAAACTCAACCTGGTAAGTCTAGTATGTTCCCATTTAAACTCCGCCTGGTAAGTCTAGTATGTCCCCATATAAACTCAACCTGGTAAGTCTAGTATGTCCCCATATAAACTCCGCCTGGTAAGTCTAGTATGTCCCCATATAAACTCCGCCTGGTAAGTCTAGTATGTCCCCATACCATCCAGCCTAAACTCCTGGCCACCAAACTCCCGAGTTTGCCACCTGGTTGCCATCGACCCACAAAGCCACCTTTAGCGCCCCGATCACCGTAACCTCCCACCAACAATGGCGGGCTGCTCTCGAGCCCAAGGGGAGCTAATCCCACAACGAGTGAGTGAGCTCTCTTAATCTTTTTATGCTCAAGCATTCATCGCGATTGTCCGTGCACATTTCACGCCAAACCTCCCCCCCCCCAAATCACCCCCCTCACCCTTTCCAGACAACTTGATTCGAGCAGCGCTGCATTCATGCGCTCCGAGGTGCGGCTGACTTCCCCGGTGAATGCGTGGGGGGAACGACTGGGGACAAAAACGGAGAAAAGATCCCGCAGCGAGTGTTTAGGGAGTGAAATCAAAGGGATAGATCTCTGAATGGAGGGACAGTAAGGTCCCGAGAAATCACGGTGAGAACGACGGGCCCTCGCTAACGCCTCGTAGACGGATTTTATGTACCTTCCATGTTTTTTTTAAAAAATGCTCGTATTTTGGTTGTGTTTAGAAAAGTAAACTACTGGCCCGCTTTGAGTTGATATTTTGGCAATCAGCTGCCGAGTTGAATTTATGCGTTGTTTGTGTTTGTATTGTTGTTTGTATAACCTTTGTATTAAATTGTTAAGAATTCACCGTGGTTATTTTCCAGTATAGTCCGAGGGCTGTGAAACTACATGACGTGGATGGTTTAAGTTTAGGTGTGCGCCAGTTTAACAAAGTTATTTGCATGCTTGTTTAAGACCTTAGCAAATAGCTAAGTCAATTGTCAAGTGTGTTGGTGAAAAGTTGACTTAAGCTCCGTGTCCATTGAATGATGAAGTCATTTTTCTCAAAAAGTCTTTAAAATTAAGCAACCCGTAAAAACAAAGATTTTGACTTGTAAATCCCTTATACGTGAGACATAACTAAAAGTATTGATTACGTTCAATGTAATACGCGCCGCGCGACAAACATTTACAGACTGAACGTGACTGAACTATCCTTGCTGTAAAACACGGGGATGTGGTCATCGATGGCTAGAGAGAACTCCAGTGACCCGTGGGGGGTAAACTATAGCAGACGGCTACATAGAGATACATAGAGATAAGCTATTGATGCATTAATTTAATTACGGTACATTCGATCGATCTGAAATTTTAATACAATACATTGTTAGGTGACAAAAGTCTATGTGCAAAATTTCAGCTCGATAGCATCACGGGAAATGGGTCATTTTTGACTTTTGTTTTACTGCCCGACCGACCACGATAAGACGGTGAAGTTAATATAAGGGATTTAATAAACAAACCGTAAAAACAAAGTTTTTTATTATAAATCACTTATATGTGAGACATAACTAAAAGTATTGATTACCTTCAATATAATACGCACCGCGCGACAAATATTTACAGACTGAACGTGGCTGAACTTTTCTCGCTTTAAAACACGGGGATTTGGTCATCGATGGCTGGAGTGAACTCCAGTGACCCGTGGAGGTCAACTATAGCAGGCGGCCACATAGAGATACATAGAGATAAACCAGAAATTCATTATTTCAATGATATTACTTTTGATCGATCTGAAATTTTGATACAATTCATTGTTAGGTGACATAAGTCTATGTGCAAAATTTTACCTCGATAGGATCACGGGAAGTGGGTCCACCGCCTGCCGAATTATCCCATTGGGAATTAGACTCTAGTTCAATACAGCTGGTCTTGACGCCGTTCAAAATATGCGTGATATATCTCACGTTTGCATTAGCAGCATTTTTTGTTTGTTTTGAATTAACTAGAGACTGATGCTTAATTAAGATAAATGGCGCCCCAATCTCTACCCTGGCCCTATCACACCAAGCTCTGACCCTAACACACCAACCTCTGACCCTAACACACTACCTCTGACCCTAACACACCAACCTCTGACCCTAACACACTACCTCTGACCCTAACACACTACCTCTGGCCCTAACACACTACCTCTGGCCCTAACACCCCAAGCTCTGACCCCAATATCCCAAACTCTGACCCTAACGCCCCAACCCCTGCCTCCGACCCTAACGCCCCAACCTCCACCCCTGACCCTAACGCCCCAACCTCCGCCCCAACCCTAACGCCCCAACCTCCGCCCCGACCCTAACGCCCCAACCTCCGCCCCCGACCCTAACGCCCCAACCTCCGCCCCGACCCTAACGCCCCAACCTCCGCCCCCGAACTTAACGCCCCAACCTCCTCCCATGACCCTAACGCCCCAACATTTGCCCCTGACCCTAACGCCCCAACCTTCACCCCTGACCCTAACGCCCCAACCTCCGCCCCTGACCCTAATGCCCCAACCTTCGCTCTGACCCTCGCTAACGCCCCAACCCCCGCCCCTGACCCTAACGCCCCAACCTTCGCCCCTGACCCACCCTAACGCCCCAAACCTCCACCCCTGACCCTCCCTAACGCCCCAACCTCCGCCCATGACCCTAAAACCCCTGATGACAACTCAACAACGTTATCTCATTACCCCCCCTCCTCTTTTTTTTTCTTCTTCTCCAACACCAGATAACTCTTGTAAGTCAACGCCCCTCTGATCCTGGCCCCGCTCCCCCAGTTCCGCCATTACAGATAACATCCCCCTCCCGAATGTTTACCGAGAAGCCATCAACAGTCCCTAATGTCAACACGTCCACGGGAAAGACGTACATAGAAGGCACAATAGGTCCTGACAGTAGTCAGCCCTCGCTCTGAGCTCGGGTAGTATATGGACAGTCTCAGACTTTCCTCGCTCGGTACTTGTGATGTCACTCTTGAGTACAACCCATGGAATGTGTACAATGTGTACGGATAACTAGCAGACATGCTGCTGGAACTAAATGCACATCCCAGATAATAAAAGGCACGTTTCTGACCTTTCTGTCCCGTCATCTATAGCGATTGGTCCCTCAAACACATATGACTCCTACAGCCAATCACAAGCGGAGAAAAATTTACATATTACGCAGAGGTTCAAAACGAGTTATTTTTGGTGCCGTTTTTTTGGTCATAATTCATTATGTTGTTCCCATCTTGAAGTGATGCCTGCCGCTTATTCCAATGACAATTCTGTTAAATGCTTTTTCCTTGATGGTCCTGGGGGGTAGTGGCAAGAGTTATAAGTTTTGTTTGTTTTTTATTGCTGTTATTGTTGTTGTTGTTTTGTTGTTGTTGTTTTTTGTTGTTATTTTGTTGTTGTTTTGTGGTTGTTGTTACTGTTGTTGTTGCTGTTGTTGTTGCTGTTATTGTTGTAGTTGTTTTGTTGTTGTTTTGTTGTTTTTGTTTTGTTGTTGTTGCTGTTGTTGTTTTGTTTTTGCTGTTTTTGTTGTTGTTGTTGTCCACATCCCTTGCCTGCGACGACAATGTCCTGCAAACGCTTCAGCATAACAACTACCAAAACATAGCGCCCATGAACTTCACAGGTCACCCTACACTTATTCCCGTCCTTGGGCGGGCTTTGTTACTAGTATATCAATAAACTATCATCCGCTGGTTTATATTGCAAAATACCTGGAAAGATGCATGTACCTTCAGATCTAGGTGTGAAGTAGACGCTATTAGTGCAATGAGGCATTATGCGCATGTACATACACCAATAGTGCACACACGTAGTACTGTGTTGATTTGTGTATGCGCGATGCTTTGTACAAGTGATGCGACGTGTGTTTAAGCTAGGCGCATGGTCTACGTTGGGCACTAAATGGTATATTATCGGCAATTACGCCCTCAGGCAGCACTATTTGTAAGTCGGTACACATGTGTTCCGATGAATGCCCTCATTCAGCAATATGTGTACGCTGGTACACACGTGTATATACGAGGTTTACTACAGCGTTGTGTGTAGTGTTACAGACAGCAGATTGATGCCCTACAGGCAACGTGATGTGACTCCCTGGGGTCCATGACTTACATAACATCAGAACCGCTGACAGTCCCCCCCCTAAGCCCGGAGCTCGCCACTCAGGCTGTTGTCACGTCTGTGGGAGGCTACACACTTCCAGGGGCGTTACTACCCAGAACACTCTGGCGGTGGCACATGCGGAGATAAACTGAACGCAGAAACGACCATCAAAGAACTGGCGCACTGTCATAGGCGTCTGTATTTAGGACATTGTCATAGGCGTCTATACCGGGGCACTGTCACAGGCGTTCTGTAACTGGGGCACTGTCGTAGGCATCTGTAATTTAGGCACTGTCGTAGGCGTCTTTAATTTGGACGCTGTCATAGGCGTCTGTAATTTGGACACTGTCATAGGCGTCTGTAATTTGGGCACTGTCATAGGCGTCTGTAACTGGGGCACTGTCATAGGCGTCTGTAACTGGGGCACTCTCATATGTCTTTTTACTGATGGGCACTGTCATAGGCGTCTGTAATTTGGGTACTGTCATATGCGTCTGTAACTGGGGCACTCTCATATGCGTTTTTACTGGTGGGCACTGTCATAGGAGTGCTCTAAGTACACTGCAACTCAAGCACATCTCGTATGTGCTACCTGGTGACATAATTCAAACTCTAGGTTTGTGTGTGCAACCAAAAAAAACTTGGATGTTACATCGGCGGTAAAAACACAACCCAAAAAGCTTGGATGTTACATCGGCCGTAAAAACACAACCAAAAAAAAACTTGGATGTTACATCGGCGGTACAGCTATTTCAATAAACTTGGATGTTACATCGGCCGTACAGCTAGCACAACAAACTTGGATGTTACGTCGGCCGTACAGCTAGCACAACAAACTTGGATGTTACGTCACCAATGGTTACAGTCTCTAGTCACTAGCATAAGCGACGAGTTCGGCCCTAGCCCCGCCCCGCCGGCCAATTTAAGATAAGTCATTTCCTCCCAGGGACCAGTGATAAGTCGGAAGCTATCCTAGCGCGAGGCTCGGGGTCGCCAGCCGAAGACATGTTCGGATTATCTCATGGATTATGTCCGGATTACGGACGGATTAGAATAACCGGGTCTCTCCAATGAAATACAGGGTTGTAGTTCGGGACGGGTTTTTCCCCTCTTCAAAAAAAACAAACAAACAAAAAAAAACAAAAAAAAACGGTACGTTGGTCAGTGTCGATGACGTCATAGGAATGTACGTTGGTCAGTGTTTCTGACGTCATAAGAATATACTTTGGTACGGGTCGATGGCGTCATATGAATGTACATTGGTCAGTGTTTCTGACGTCATAAGAATATACGTAGGCCAGTGTCGGTGACGTCATAGGAATGTACGTTGGTCAGAGCCGATGGCGTCATATGAAGGTACATTCGTCGGCACCCATGACGTCAACGGAAGGTGCGTTGGTCAGCGCCTATGACGTCCCGTGCGCAGTCGACTTGGTGGTAATGTATTTAGTCTTGCTATTCCCTTCTTCCCCTTGAAGTTTCTAAGAAGTAAAATCTCGAGGTTTTTTTATTATCTCCACGAGGTTATGGATGGAAAAGGGAAAAGGTCATCTCAGTGAGTGCTGGACGTTAGCAGACGAGAAGATTTAGAGTGAGTCTAGCAGACAACATTGGAGTAAGTCTAGCACAGTGCTTCTCAAACTTTTTAGTACGGCGGACCGGCAGGAATTTTTTCCATTGCGCCAGGGACCGATGCACTATTTTTCCTACACTGACATTTTTTTTCTGTTCTTTTTTTTATAAATGCTGCGGACCGGTAGCGGATGCCCCACGGACCGGCACCGGTCCACGGACCACCACTTTGAGAAGCACTGGTCTAGCAGACATCAATAGAGTTAGTATTGCAGACGGAAATAGAGTGACTCTATCAGACGGAAATAGACTTGGTCTAGCAGACGGAAAAATTGTGAGTTTCAAAAAACGGAAATAGAGTGAGTTGTACAGACGGCAATAGAGTGAGTCTAGCAGACGGCAATGGAGTCAGTCTAGCAGTCAGAAATGGAGTTAGTCTAGCAGACGGCTATGGAGTTAGTCTAGCAGACGGCAATAGAGTAAGTCTTGGTTTGGGATTAATGAGACAAAAGTCCTGTGTTATCGCTGTGAAGTGCCGCAGCCAAGACTTTGTCAATCATTCGGTTCGATCAATCATCCGTCACGTGACGAAATCAGGGGGAGAGAATTAGCAAACAAGGGGAAGAGAATTAACGTATCATTGTGAGTTGACAAGGGAATCAGAGTAACAAAGGTGGGCGGGGGGGGGGAGAAAGATATCAGTTTTATAGGCAATTGGGGGGGGGGAGTTCTACATCTACGATTTTGTTGACGTCCCTTTGTGTCATGTTCCGTAAAACATGGGACAACGGTCCTCAATCAGCCACCAGTAACACCTCGAGACTGCAGACATGCGTCTCAACCCTCACGGTTACAAGCACACACACAACACCCCACGTCACAGTACACAACGTCCCACGTCATAGTACACAAAACCACACGTCACGGTACACAACACCACACGTCACAGTACACAACACCCCACGTCACATTACACAGCACCGCACGTCAGAGTACACAATACCCTACGTCACAGTATACAACACCACACGTCACCGTACACAACACCCTACGGCACAGTACAGAATTGTATCACAGCAACATCTTACCAGCACAATTGACCCAACAAAACAATAACAACACACTAGCCACCAAACCCACACTCTGCGCCCCCCCCCCGCCACACACACATTTTTCCCACTCTATACTCTCACAACTTACACACACACACACAAACAAAGAAGGGGGGGGTATTCTATAATTTGAGGGTGAAATATGCGACCAAACGCGGGGATTTTTCATTATTTAGGCGCGTAAAAAGTATTGACCCAGCCTGTGGCGTAACTAACCCTAACCCCGTCCCTGTTTACACCCTGAGCCCATACATCCTCTGTCCACCACAAACACAAAGTCATCGCCACTTCCTGCCTTCCCATATTCCGCCCACCCACACACACACACACACAAACACACACCATAGTTTTTGAGCATGTGAAAATATACATTGTTGGGACATTATTTCACCAGTGTTGTCCCTCGCTTGCAAATCTTGAGATCCACTTATTTACAAACGTCCTTAAACATTAACTATGTCAAGGGGCTGGCTTTTAGCAAATAACGAATTTTTACATACTTTTTTCAATAACCCATTTTTTTTTAAAGTCTCGGCCTGACGTGACGTTGGCAGCCATTTGTCACGCGTGCGAGAAAGCGCGAGATTTGTAGCAGCTCTGCTGGGTGTTCATGGCGCCATTTATCTTGTGGCGACCCGCCACTTGGGATAGCTGCGCTACCCGGCACCCGGCCCGGCGGACAAGAATGCAAACATAGGGGTGGGCTGGGGGCCGTAGACCGTGCCCAATCTCTACAGCACCGTCCACGCCCCTGACAGCGCCCTGTAAATTAGGCTACTTGTCAGTTAACGGCGCCCGGGGCGCACGTGTTGTTGGGTCTCGACCCAGTAGGATCTCACGAGACATTTCACGTGTCTCTGTCTTGTTTCAATGAAAGACATGTGTTGTGTGTCTCCCCCCCCCCTTTTTTTTTCTACATTGAAGACGGAATAAGACACAGAGACACAGAGCAGTGTTTCGGATTCATTTGTAGAGAGACACAATGTGTGGAACAGTCAAGCGTACAGTAGCCGTCAGAGATATGCACAGACACAGAGATAGATACAGATTGTAGTTATGTTGTAGAAGAGCACAACAACGGAAGGGCGTAAAGCAGCACATCAACGAAAGGGCATATAACAGCACATCAACGAAAGGGCATATAACAGAACATCAACGAAAGGGCATATAACAGCACATCAACGAAAGGGAATATGACAGCACATCAACGAAAGGGCATATAACAGCACATCAACGAAAGGGCATATAACAGCACATCAACGAAAGGGCATATAACAGCACATCAACGAAAGGGAATATGACAGCACATCAACGAAAGGGACTATGACAGCACATCAACGAAAGGGCATATAACAGCACATCAACGAAAGGGCATATAACAGAACATCAACGAAAGGGCATATAACAGCACATCAACGAAAGGGAATATGACAGCACATCAACGAAAGGGCATATAACAGCACATCAACGAAAGGGCATATAACAGCACATCAACGAAAGGGCATATAACAGCACATCAACGAAAGGGAATATGACAGCACATCAACGAAAGGGCATATAAAGATACAACGAAAGGGCATATAAAGATACAACGAAAGGGCATATAAAGATACAACGAAAGGGCATATAAAGATACAACGAAAGGGCACAGAGAGCGTTCACTGTAAGGGTTTAACGTTGCACACAAACATTCCTGTGCACAGAGTGAGGCTTCTTTATTTATATCTTGAGAACATGTTTTTGTGTTTATTAACTTGATATCTGATCGTTGTGTTGTGTTTATTGACATGCTATCTGAACGTTGTGTTTATTGACATACTATCAGAACGTTGTGTTTATTGACATGATATCATAACGTTGTGTTTATTGACATGATATCAGAACGTTGTGTTTATTGACATGATATCTGAACTTTGTGTTTATTGACATGATATCTGAACATTTTGTTTATTGACTTGATATCAGAACGCTGTGTTGTGTTTATTGGCTTGATATCTGATCGTTGTGTTGTGTTTATTGACTTGATATCAGAACGTTGTGTTTATTGACATGATTTAAGAACGTTGTGTTTATTGACATGATATCTGAACGTTGTGCTTATTGACTTGATATCTGATCATTGTTTTGTGTTTATTGATTTAAATTGATATCTCATTGTTTTGTTGTATTTATTGACTTGATATCAGAATGTTGTGTTTATTGACTTGATATCAGAATGTTGTGTTTATTGACTTGATATAAGAACACTGTGTTGTGTTTATTGACTTGATATCTGATCATTGTTTTGTGTTTATTGACTTAAATTGATATCTGATTGTTGTGTTGTATTTATTGACTTGATATCTGATTGTTTTTAGACTAATCATTATTGAGATAATCATTCCTAGACTTAAGGGAGGCAATCATTGCTTCCAAACCATCGAGAGTTGTGGTTACTGTAAGGTCCAAAGTGCGACTCTCATTATTAACCATCGAACACCGCTATGATATCAAAAGAAATCATTCGATCAAAATTTGCCTCATATTTTAAACACGCAAGGTGACGCCCCTGCCAGCTGGGACTTAAATCGCACAAACATGTCTACTTCTGATTTGTTTTTTCTTAAATACATCCAAGTTTTTAGTTACACTTCATGCACGAGCCGCAGTTGAGAACAACTCAACGTGCAAAGTTAGTTTTAATATCACTCATCTACAACGGTCCCTTACAGTACCCCCTCCCCCCACATCCACGTCATCGTCCGCCATTGGCAATTGGAGCAAATTATGTTAATCGCACGGCGCGGTCTTAAATCGTAATATTAGCTCCACGCCCCACCTCCCCCCCCCCACAGTTTACAGCCCCCACACTTGCAAATGACTTCCTGAAGATTTCAATAAATCGTCCCCTAACTCTAGCCAGACCGTAACGGTCTAACGGGCCCTGACGTGGCTTTGATGTCCATTGGTCGAGCCGGCTCATCCCCTTCCCGCCCCCCATCCTCGATTAACGCCCCCACCCCCAGCTCCCCTCTAATTCTTTAATTGCCTCCCATCACCCAAGGTTCCTCTGTTCTCGTGAAAATATTGCTTTTGTCCCACTCAGACCAGAACCGTCGCAATATTGCCGCAGCTTCCTCCTTTACTTTCGCACAATTTGAACGCGCTTTGATCGATCCCCTGGACTGCTCATAACATGCTCAACACTGCGTCTTAACCGCTCACCACCATAGGCGTCCCCTCACATCCCCTCGCCCTGGTTTCCACCGCCTCCCACGAGTCCTATAAGAGGCTAATTTCGGGGTTTCCCAGAGAATGAGAGTTTAGCGCGAGAGAACGAGAGTTTAGCGCGAGAGGATGAGATGTTAGAGCCAGGCGTTCATTCGGGCAACAATTTGTTGCGGTTAAATTGCTCTCTACGTCACCGGGAGCAAGCTTCGTTTTCCAAGGGGTGATTACCAACGCTCGATTTGTTCCGTTGTCTTCTTTTTATTGTTCTGTTTCATCTTTTACTTACACAATAAACCCGCACCAGCGCAATAATTTGCATTCCAATTTCGGGAAAATCTGAAGGGGACAAAAAGAAGAAAGAAACAACAGAAAATACCGCAATCTTGAAATGTAGGTCAGTGTGATGTTGATAAAGAGATTTAAAATTTAGTTCTGAGAGTATTTGGTTTTAATATTAAGTTATCGATGAATTATACCCCTCTCGACCCCCCACCCCCCAAACCCCCACCAAAACAAATAAAAATGAAACAAAATAAACATAAAATAAAGTAAGTTAAAATGGCGGTCATCTCTTTTGTCTGGAAACCATAGATATTCATCACGTGATCTTCAGTTTTGGATTGACCAGTAAAGGAAAATAACGCTGTACCTGTTGCAAATACCGCGACTTAGTTTCAAGGAATATACTTGACCTGTAGACCACTGCGGCTGCGAAGATTTCTGACCAACGCCGCGCAGCCGTTTAGAAATACCGGGCATTAAATTTTGAGAATAATAATATAACATGTGTCTCTGGAATATTCAATTTTGCAACAAAACAAAAAAAAAGGAAAATGGTGCTGTGCAATTTTTAAAAAATTTTTTGTGTGTATATTTTATATTTTTATTTTGCACGAGGACCTACGACCCTTAGAGTTAACATTGCCGTAGACCTGTTGTCGGCCATAGTGATCCGAACCCTTGTACATCACCGTTATGATGAGTTCTACGTCTAGGTGTTTGTGCGCCCACTACAGCGCGGACACCACATCCGATCCCCACCTCCCCCCACCGCCACCCGAGGCAATGACGCCCGCGCAAACGACCACATTTGTTAGCACACGACCAAATTTGTTAGCAGACGACGGCTTATTTGACCAAACGGCCGATGCACCTCCCGTTGTTGGGCGGCCGTCCACTGGTAAACGGGTCTCTGAATAAACTCGTCTCCAAATGGGAAGAGCCGCCATTAAAGGGAGGCCACACGGTCTGGGCTTTATTAACGACCGGTGGCCGGAGACAGGGGCTGGTCGTAATTCTGCGCGATTCTGTCCACATTGGTCGTAAGAATGTGGGAATTGGTCTAATGTGGGGAAAATGGTTCTTAAAAAATTGTGTGTGTGTGTGTGTGTGTTGGACTGATGAAAATATTGCGCTGCTTTTAACGATAGACTTTTGGGAACGCTTTATGAAACAAAGAGAAGACCACTGCAAAAGTAATTTCATTTAGTATAGTCAGTTTTGTAATAACGTGAGGCTTGTAACAGGGAAATATATTCCCGGATTCCCGGCAGAGTCTTTATTTCAAATGTGGAAAGAAGGCGTATGCGTTTGAGCTGGGGGATATCCCAAAGTTGTATGTGGAAAAATTGAATCAAAACGGAATAGTGCGTCCAATTTTAAACGCAATGTCATGCCAATTGGGTTGGTCATATATCGCGTATGGGTGTGGAAAATCCTATTGTTTTTATTGGGGAAGGTTACAGTCCAGCTATAATTGGATGAGATTTGGCTTTTGTTAACCTCTTTACAAGTCATCTATCGTTCACCTTTCATCTCAAGCAAAATGATGAAATTATGCACAATTTTATAATTGTAGACTAATTTTACAACATAAACACCCGCTACTATTGACGGGTAAACAACCAGTGAACAAACAAACAAAAATTATAATTATAGAAGAAGAAGTTTTAAGCGACAAATTCCAAGTTTGCAGATAGTAAATAAAGTGGTACTTACTTCTCGTAGTCATGTTTGCAGTACAACTTCCTGTCTCGCGAGAAACACGATCCGGTGAGCGGGACTCGACAGAGGGCACACTGCAGACACGACTCGTGCCAGGAGTCGTTCATGACCTTGAGCAGGTATCTGTCCTCGATCGGGGTCTGACATCCGGTGCAGAGTTCTTTCAGAGACGTCTGGGAGGGCATCGTACCTGTGGAGGGGGGAGAGACGATAGCTGTAAAATCGTTCATGGTAGCGTGGTGGCGGGTCTGTTTGTTGATACATGTTGTTGTAGCTGCATGTGGACTCGAGGGCTACATAGGCAGGTTTTAGTGTCATCGCGTGCGGATGTGAAGTTTTTGCCTTGTGATACGAGGAAAGAATTATTAAGAGCAGGCACCACAATTTGTTAGAATATGCACCATAATTTGGTAGAATATACACAACAATTTGATAGAATATACACCATTAATTTGGTAGAATATACACCATAATTTGGTAGAATATACACCATAATTTGGTAGAATATACACCATAATTTGGTAGAATATACACCATAATTTGGTAGAATATACACCATAATTTGGTAGAATATACACCATAATTTGGTAGAATATACACCATAATTTGGTAGAATATACACCATAATTTGGTAGAATAGACACCATAATTTGGTAGAATATACACCATAATTTGGTAGAATAGACACCATAATTTGGTAGAATAGACACCATAATTTGGTAGAATAGACACCATAATTTGGTAGAATAGACACCATAAATTGGTAGAATAGACACCACAAATTGGTAGAATTGACACCATAATTTGGTAGAATATACACCATAATTTGGTAGAATAGACACCATAATTTGGTAGAATAGACACCATAATTTGGTAGAATAGACACCATAATTTGGTAGAATAGACACCATAATTTGGTAGAATAGACACCATAATTTGGTAGAATATACACCATAATTTGGTAGAATATACACCATAATTTGGTAGAATAGACACCATAATTTGGTAGAATATACACCATAATTTGGTAGAATAGACACCATAATTTGGTAGAATAGACACCATAATTTGGTAGAATAGACACCATATTTTGGTAGAATAGACACCATAATTTGGTAGAATAGACACCACACATTGGTAGAATTGACACCATAATTTGGTAGAATATACACCATAATTTGGTAGAATAGACACCATAATTTGGTAGAATAGACACCATAATTTGGTAGAATAGACACCATAATTTGGTAGAATAGACACCATAATTTGGTAGAATAGACACCATAATTTGGTAGAATAGACACCATAATTTGGTAGAATAGACATAATAATTTGGTAGAATAGACACCATAATTTGGTAGAATATATACCACAATTTGGTAGAATAGACATAATAATTTGGTAGAATATATACCATAATTTGGTAGAATAGACACCATAATTTGGTAGAATAGACATAATAATTTGGTAGAATATATACCATAATTTGGTAGAATATATACCATAATTTGGTAGAATAGACACAATTATTTGGTCGAAAGTTTGATGACTTCTGTTACTCGTACCAACTACTGACGATTGCTACTCGTGCTGTCTAAACACAGAACTGAGGACATTAAAGGGCATCCCTCAAGAATTATATCAAACAAAATTTGTTTTCTTTTTAAAATGTCATCGCCATTGGTTGTCTTGTCAATAATAGCTGTGGCGTTCTTCTTTAACCAAAGACATTCATACAATATTTGATGCATCTGTCCTATTAGGGCGCTTCTAGTTTACCAGGGCGCCTCTTTTTGACCGCATGTCGCTACTATTTGACTTTGATTTATCTTATCCATTCCAGACGCTCATTCTATACAGAAGATTATTGCGTCCTACGCTTACCCATAGTTTATGTCTAGTTTTGCATTTTTATTAGAGTTTCATATGTTAACAGTGTGTTGGTTTTCTCGTTCGATCAGGCAACCCATTCCACGTTCAACAACCCATTCCACGTTCAACAACCCATTCCACGTTCAACAACCCATTCCACGTTCAACAACCCATTCCACGTTCAACAACCCATTCCACGTTCAACAACCCATTCCACGTTCAACAACCCATTCCACGTTCAACAACCCATTCCACGTTCGAATTCCTGACGGGAAGAACGAGAATTGGTATGTTTGTATCTATTTGGTATGTTTGTATCTATTTGGTATGTTTGTATCTATTTGGTATGTTTGTATCTTTTTGGTATGTTTGTATCTTTTTGGTATGTTTGTATCTTTTTGGTATGTTTGTATCTATTTGGTATGTTTGTATCTTTTTGGTATGTTTGTATCTATTTGGTATGTTTGTATCTATTTGGTATGTTTGTATCTATTTGGTATGTTTTGTATCTATTAGGTATGTTTGTATCTATTTGGTATGTTTGTATCTATTTGGTATGTTTGTATCTATAATTTGGTATGTTTGTATCTATTTGGTATGTTTGTATCTTTTTGGTATGTTTGTATCTTTTTGGTATGTTTGTATCTTTTTGGTATGTTTGTATCTATTTGGTATGTTTGTATCTATTTGGTATGTTTGTATCTATTTGGTATGTTTGTATCTATTTGGTATGTTTGTATCTATTTGGTATGTTTGTATCTATAATTTGGTATGTTTGTATCTATTTGGTATGTTTGTATCTATTTGGTATGTTTGTATCTATTTGGTATGTTTGTATCTATTTGGTATGTTTGTAGCTATTTGGTATGTTTGTATCTATTTGGTATGTTTGTAGCTATTTGGTATGTTTGTATCTATAATTTGGTATGTTTGTATCTATTTGGTATGTTTGTATCTATTTGGTATGTTTGTATCTATTTGGTATGTTTGTATCTATTTGGTATGTTTGTAGCTATTTGTTATGTTTGTAGCTATTTGACTAGGTTGCTTCTATAGTGGAACGTCGCTGTTCCTAACCAATCCTTTCCAGGAGGCAATACGGATGGCGATTTGTACGAATGTCCAATCATTTTCTCACATAAGATATTATGTAAATTGGATTACTTAATTCCAAACCCAAAGAGAATTGCTTATTAAACATTTACTCGCCTAAAGTCATCATGCAGCCGCTTGCCTTTTCACAAACTTTTGTCTCAGAATTGCTGTCACCAGTAAGTTTGTGTGTGTGTGTGTGTGTGTGTGTGTGTGTGTGTGTGTGTGTGTGTGTGTGTGTGTGTGTGTGTGTGTGTGTGTGTGTGTGTGGTGTGTGTGTGTGTGTGTGTGTGTGTGTGTGTGTGTGTGTGTGTGTGTGTGTGTGTTAATTCAGTCTAACGAAATTGTTTCCCACTTGTTCAATTATAGTTGACCAGAGGAAAAACTGACACTCCTTATTCCCCATTAGCCCCTTTTATTATGTATTTTTTCAGTATAGATTATAGATCAAAGGTGGCCAAACCGAGGCTCGCGATCCGCATGCGGCTCTTCTGTGTTCCTATTGCGGCTCTCATCAATTTATGAAAGATGTGTTACAAGGATTACTGGAACATTTCCAGGCCAGTTTTAATGACCCATAGTACTCCAAGGCGGCTTTCAACATTTTTTATATATTTTAAAATGGCTCTCAGTTACTACAGGTCTGGCCACCCGTGGTATAGACTATAGACCAGCGGTTTTCTGTTGGTCGCCAACTGTCGACTAAAAAATATTCACATATACATGCTCTATTTTGTAAAAGCTTTATTGAAAATGACTTATTTAAATTTCATGGTGGTCGCGGGACACATGGCTTTTGTAAAAAGGGGTCGCCACCCGAAAAAGGTTCGGAACCACTGCTATAAACGATATGGTTTATTTCGCCGTGCCACACTCAGTTGTCAGGTCAGCGACACGAGTTCCACTTTCGTAACGAGTTTTTTTAGCATTTCAATAGTCTTTCTCGCTGTTTTCCTTTTAAGCTGGGTTGAAAAACTCATATTTTCAAGCCCATTTCTGTACTACGAGAAATAAAAATAACAACAAAAAAAATAATAACATTAACAATAACAACGACAATAGTATACAAAGTTTCATGACGCTTCCGTGGATTGTGCGTAGCGTACGGAAACTGGCACCAGACTGATCTGAAGCGACTGCAAGGCGCGTCCAATAAAAAGGTGACGCTGTCCAAATCGCGGGGCAAGTGTACGAATCACGTGTTGAAGTTGACATGAACAATTTGGAAGACTAGCAAGTTGTACCAACAGAGAGACGGACGAATGGCGGGGGTTCCAGTGTATTTGACTTTTGATGTATCTATTTGTCTGGTCGCACATCGTGTACGTAAACGTTTGATTTTGTTGTTGTTGTTGTTGTTGTTCTTTTTTCTTTTCTTTTCTTTTTACCGTTCTAGGTCACTCTGACATGTTGGACCTCGAGTCATCTGTCCCGCCCTGGCCAGTTCATTAACCCAAGTGTTGCCCGCCTTCACGCGTGCGCACCAAGCAGACATGCGCACCTCGTGTGTTCGGGCACCAGTCAACACGACGTCTACACAAAGATGTCCTTTCACCGCGCCTATCCACTACCATTGACGACACTGCACTGCCAGATTTAAAATGAAAGCCTTCCATCCAACATGCCTCCTGGTATTGATACGCTGTCTCAGCTCAAGAGCACCGAGGTCACGTGACCACCACAAGGGCGCTATTTTGCTCCGACAGCCCCAATAAAAAAATGAGCGGTTTTCTGTCTTGTATAAATATAATCATGTTAATACACGAGCGACTTCCATCTCACCAAATACTTTAGTCGTCGTTGTCGCCTTTGTCTTACCTCAACTCACCCATCCTACATCACACACACACACACGCACATACACATACACACACACACGCATGCACACACATACACACACACACATAACACGCACATACACACACGCACACACTCTCTCTCTCTCACACACACACGCGCACACACGCACACACACACAGACACACGCACACACTCTCACACACACACGCACACACTCTCTCTCTCTCACACACACACGCACGCACACACACACACACGCACACACACGCACACACACACACACACACGCATGCACACACATACACACACATACACACATAAACACGCACATACGCACACGCACCCACTCTCTCTCTCTCACACACACACACGCGCACACACACAGACACACCCACACACTCTCACACACACACGCACACACACATACACACATACAAACACACACGCGCACACACAGACACACGCACACACTCTCACACACACACGCGCGCACACACACACACACACACATACAAACACGCACGCACACACACATACACACACACGGGTGCACACACACACACATATACACGCAAACACACGCGCATACACACACAGGTAAATGTATAACATAAAAACAGGGTATTAGTAGCCCTGACAGGACGTAACACAACAGCAAACGTTTCGGCAAAGAGCCTTCCTCAACGGACAAATTGTAGTACACAAATGAAACGAATATAACGAAATAATAAAAACACTTAGCTGCGGTGAAATCCATACACACACACGCACGCACACACATACACACACACACACACATACACACACACACACACACACACACGCGCGCGCACACACACACACGCATACACACACACAAACACACACACACACACACGCAATAACACTCACACTCACAACCTTGTCAATGGGGATAGAAATTAACATCTTTGTCTTACTCGAGACATTGTCCGACCCACCTATCACACTCACTCACACAATAACCCCCCCCCCACACACACACACACATGAGTTCAGGACCACACCGTTAATACGACATCGTCAGGACCACATCGTCGCGACCACTCCGGCAGGACGACATTGGTAGGACCACATTGGCAGGACCACATTGGTAGGACCACATTGGCAGGACCACATTGGTAGGACCACATTGGTAGGACCACATTGGCAGGATCACATCGTCGGGACCACATTAGCAGGACCACATCGTCAGGACCACACCGTCCCACACCATCTTGACCACATTTTCATGACTACACCGTCATGACCACAGTTCAGGACCACGGCGTCAGGACCACACATTCATGAACACACCACCAGGACCACACCGTTACGACCACTCCGTCAGGACCACCACCCTGATGTTACCACAGAGATTCGATACACAAGTGTATGAGGTCGGGATGAACACGTGATCTGAATTTATCTGGTGAATCCTCCAGTTTATATAACACCAACAGTGGATCATTCTGTCCACCATCCAAGCCATCATCCAGTCTATCAACGTTGGAATTTGTTGGTATGCAATCAAAATTTATGTTTCAAAGACACTACCAAAGCCAAGATTTCCCCATACATTTGTGTTCTTGGTTGTTTTTTTGTACTAAAGAAGGCTTCTTGTCGGTACCTTTGTTGTCTTGTTGCCTCCCCTTTTTATTTTGTCAGGATTTTATCGAACATTGACTAAAAATTTAAAAAAAATTATTTAAAACCTTCTATATCTTCAGTAAGCCTGAACTACAGTTATTTATTTGTAATTGCTAACAATGTCTGAATTATTTGACGAGCGAGCCAAGCAAACATCAATCCTAGTTAAAGACTCAAGTAACTTTCGAGGGCTGTAATTACTAACAGAATCTCAGCACGATTAAATATACATACGTAGAGCTGACACGCAAAAGATATTCTCAAAATAAACTTTAAAGGCATTAGTTAACCGTAATGAATTATTATAATGGCTTTTTAAAATTATATTATAATTCACAGCATAGTTGGGTTTTTTTTTAAAGTGATCGCTTATCCCCTTTCAATTGTAATTATCTTTTTTGGATTTAAAATAAATATTTTTTTTTAAATTACATTATTTAAAACCTATTGGCTTTCTCTATTTCCCGATATTTGCATATTACGGGCCGACTTTTTTTATTGTGACTCCGACACGGATTGTGACAAATTGCATTTCATTATATCCGTGTCACAATAATCCTGAGTGCTGTCACAGTAATTACTATTCAATTCTGCTCCCGGCCGACAGGTAGTCCGGCACGAGCGGCATCACCTCCCTACCCCCACCCCTACTACTGCCTAGGGGCGTCTCCCAAGTGGGATCGTTGCATGTCAGGGGCACGCGTGGCCGCGGCCCTATTTGTTTGAGAACTTGGGAACCTGTGCTCCCAGGAGTCAATACTGCAGGGCAAGTTATCTTTTGTAAGTGGAGACATGTTCCCCACGCGCACTCGGTGCCGTCATGGGTTGGATCGACAGAGACGTTGCGCTGGACGAGGAACAAACGAGGGTTCTAGAGAGTCCAATCTGATAATTGAAGACATTGTTTCCCTTCAATTATTTTCAAATGTGATAGAATTCATTGAAATGACGTCATTTCCCAGAGCATGGGTTTTATTTAGGGCTAGGAAAAGTATTTTTTTTTAAAAACTCCGGTAGAAAGGCTAGAGACGAAGCCATGAGTGGTGAAGGATTCTGTTAAATTCAAACGGCCGATGGCATGAGTGTGTCGGACGGTAGTCGGACCAACGACCCCGTCAGCTTAAATAATACTTCATCAGGCCGTGATGTCACGTGATTACCTGCCTCACTGTTCGCCCGGCTCTACACCTACTTAACACAGCCAAACGTCACGTCTGTCGAGCTTCATGAAACAACGTGCAGCCCACCATTAAAACAACCCACCCTCTAATCAACCCACCATTAAAACAACCCACCCTCTAATCAACCCACCATTCAAAACAACCCACCATCAAAACAACCCACCATTCAAAACAACCCACCCTCAAAACAACCCACCCTCAAAACAACTGACCCACAATAAACCCACCCTATAAACAACCCACATATCGGCCAAGCGATCAACCCGGTGCCAACCTCAATGTCGACGCACCACCTCCCCCCTTCTTCTCCTCGCTAATCTCAACCCCACATCGCCAATCCGAAGCCACGTGCGCAGCAATACTCTTCAACGCAACAGCCAATAAAATACAATGATTGCCTCCCCTTAACATCCCGTTTTTTTCTCTCCCTTTTGTGTCCAATTAATTTAGTCAAATCATAACGCTATTTAACAATAGCTAACATATCTCTGGAGCACTGGTTAGGACATGGAGCACTGAGAGGGCATGGAGTTTTGAGTACTGACAGAACATGGAGCACTGAGTAGGATATGGAGCAATGAGCAGGACATGGAGCACTGGGTAGGACTTGGATCACTGAGTAAGACATGGATCACTGAGTAAGACATGGAGCACTGAGTAGGACATGGAGCACTGAGTAGGACATGGAGCACTGAGTAGGACATGGAGCACTGAGTAGGACACGGAGCACTGAGTAGGACATTGAGCACTGAGTAGGACACTGACCACTGAGTAAGACACGGAGCACTGAGTAGGACATGGAGCACTGAGTAGGACACGGAGCACTGAGTAGGACATGGATCACTGAGTAGGACATGGAGCACTGAGTAGGACAGGGAGCACTGAGTAGGACACGGAGCACTTAGTAGTTCTGGGGGCAACACTAAGACATTGAGCACAACTCTAATATGTGCGATCTTCACAAGGTGTGACCTTACTAGGTACGCCCCCCTAAGTAAGACTCCAAACACTGTTCCTAGTCACATGACCGAACAGATGCCCCCCTCCCCCCAACTCCACCCACACATTTATTATATGAGGTGTACCACCTCTAAATTCCCCAAATTTAGTTCTCGTGAAGACGACACACAAGTTTGAAGCTGTTGTTATCTTGCCCGAGGGGGTGTCGAACCTGCGCGTGTCGCAACGGTCCATTGACTGATTGTTTCGATTTTAGCTAAGTCCAAATTTAGGGTCACGTGGAGGGGGACGTTATTTGGGTTAATAGGGGTTGTGCGTATTGAGGCCGCAAATATGTTCATTGTGTGTATAGGGATCGACTAGTAAGTTCATTGTGTGCGTTGTGGGGCGACCAATATGTGTGTTGTGTTTGTAGTGATCGACCGATACCTGTATTGTGTGCGTAGTTGGGCGACCAATAGGTGCATTGTGTGCGTAGTGGGTAACCAATAGGTGCATTGTGTGCGTAGGGGGTAACCAATAGGTGCATTGTGTGAGTAGTGGGTAACCAATAGGTGCATTGTGTGCGTAGTGGGTAACCAATAGGTGCATTGTGTGCGTAGTGGGTAACCAATAGGTGCATTGTGTGCGTAGGGGGTAACCAATAGGTGCATTGTGTGAGTAGTGGGTAACCAATAGGTGCATTGTGTGCGTAGTGGGTAACCAATAGGTGCATTGTGTGAGTAGTGGGTAACCAATAGGTGCATTGTGTGCGTAGTGGGTAACCAATAGGTGCATTGTGTGCGTGGTGGGTAACCAATAGGTGCATTGTGTGAGTAGTGGGTAACCAATAGGTGCATTGTGTGCGTAGTGGGTAACCAATAGGTGCATTGTGTGGGTAGTGGGTAACTAATAGGTGCATTGTGTGCGTAGTGGGTAACCAATAGGTGCATTGTGTGCGTAGTGGGTAACCAATAGGTGCATTGTGTGCGTGGTGGGTAACCAATAGGTGCATTGTGTGAGTGGTGGGTAACCAATAGGTGCATTGTGTGCGTAGTGGGTAACCAATAGGTGCATTGTGTGGGTAGTGGGTAACTAATAGGTGCATTGTGTGCGTAGTGGGTAACCAATAGGTGCATTGTGTGCGTAGTGGGTAACCAATAGGTGCATTGCGTGCGTAGTGGGTAACCAATAGGTGCATTGTGTGCGTAGTGGGTAACCAATAGATGTAGTGTGTGTGTAGTGGGTAACCAATAGGTGCATTGTGTGCGTAGTGGGTAACCAATAGGTGCATTGTGTGCGTAGTGGGTAACCAATAGGTGCATTGTGTGCGCAGTGGGTAACCAATAGGTGTATTGTGTGCGTAGTGGGTAACCAATAGGTGCATTGTGTGCGTAGTGGGTAACCAATAGGTGCATTGTGTGCGTAGTGGGTAACCAATAGGTGCATTGTGTGCGTAGTGGGGCGACCAATGAAGACTGTTATATATCTTCTCTCAAGACAAAGCACCATTAAAGGCCCATCTCTGGGCCACTCATCTCTGGGCCACTCATCTCTGGGCCACCTATCTCATGACCACCTTTCTCTGGGCCACTCATCTCTGGGCCTTGTCTCACCTTTCGCAGTTTAAAAAAATATAACTTTCTCTGTCTATTTGGTTCGAGTTGCGACTCAAATTGCGTTCACAGCCGGTGCGGTCTGGCGCTGCAACAGGTGCGTGGACTTTCACGAGCGTCCCCTCTAGCGAGCTCGGCACGTGACGTGTGATAAACTGTAGAGATAGAACACGTGCAGGAGTTGGTATGTGTGTGTGGGGAGGGGGGGCCAATCGTCATTGGATCAGGTAAAAAAAATAATAAAGGGGAGAAGATGCAATGATTGTACCCGTGGGCGAGGAGTGGTGAGTTGGGAGGTAATAGATGGCAATGAAATAAATGTCTTTATTGTATTGGCGCAAGGGGGGGGTGACGGAAGTGTTTAAAAAATTGTTTTGTCTGCGTTGGATTGTCAGACTTTTACTTAAAAGGATAATTTATTGGGTTTTTTTTTACAATGACAGATTATAGATATTTATTATTCTTTATAGATCATTATACCACCCCTTTATAAGTCTCCCTGAACAATATCCAATGTCTTGTTATGTCTCATTGACCAGTGTCCCATGTCCTGTTATGTCTCACTGACCACTGTCCCATGTCCTGTTATGTCTCACTGACCACTGTCCAATGTCCTGTTATGTCTCACTGACCACTGTCCCATGTCCTGTTATGTCTCACTGACCACTGTCCCATGTTCTGTTATGTCTCACTGACCACTGTCCCATGTCCTGTTATGTCTCACTGACCACTATCCCATGTCCTGTTATGTCTCACTGACCACTATCCCATGTCCTGTTATGTCTCACTGACCACTGACCACTGCCCATTGTCCTTTTATGTCTCACTGACCACTATCCCATGTCCGGTTCAAGGTATCCCCCCCCCCATAAGGTTCGATGGTTCGTGTGCAATATGAAAAAACTCGTGTGCAATGTTGCAAAGCATCCATTATGTTGGGCTATTTTTACAAAATTTGCTGCGCGGTAATTCTAAACTACTTCGCAGCGTCGGTTAGATATATGCAAGGCTGCGCACCCGCGCAGCTGAAGGGGAACATGTCCTGTTATGTCTCATTGACAACTACCACAAATTCACCAATCAAAGAGTTTCGTGGACGGAAAAGGTAGACAGTGCAAGGATGAATGTCTAGGATTATGCATACAATACAATTGAGTGACGATTATTTACGCTATATGTTAAGCTATACACGATTATATGGCTATCCTATCCATATTTTCAAATCTATGTCTATAATATACATATATTTGCTATTTAAGAATTTATAGCTTTCTATCCATATAATAATTGCTACTAGCGTATCACCCGTCAAAAATGACGGAAGTTTTCAAAATAAATACACATCAGATTTAAAAATAACGCAATAAAGAACTTTCATTTATTTTATTTATTTTTATTTGATTCATTTATTATCATATTGAACAATTTTATGCGGAACGTTCGAAAAGAGTTATATTTGGTGCAGTAATTTTTGGTGCGCACTATAAAACCTAACAGCATTACACCCAAGAAGCATTACATCCATTACGGGAATTATGTATGTTGATAATGATATTAGAATCTATGCTCATGTATTCTATTCATATACCGTAAAGGCGTTTTCGTACCATATCAAGCGCGTTACATTGTACGATATACATGTATTTGGACTGGCTTGTTTATTTTATTTTAAATTACTTAACTTGCTATTGTGTTATTACAAAGTTTCGTATAGTGGAGACACGCCCCTGACATGTGCAATGCAATGTCCAAATATCTGCGGCCCAACGACGAAGCAAGCGTACACGGACAAGAGAACTTGGTGGCTGCGTTCATCACACTTATTGTTAGCAGCCATTAGCCGACAGCCCACGCACCACAGCCAGCCACTACTACTACCAACAACCAATTACTACAACCACAACAGCCACCACCAACATAAACGCCACAACCACCAGAAAACACCGACAGCCTCACCGCAGTACCAACACAACACCCACGCCATCGCCGTGAAAAAAAAACAAAAAAAAACAAACAAACAAACAAACCAACAACAACCACATGGTCATCAATCCATAAGTTCATTTGACATGTTGTTCACTTGCCCACTCCATTCATATAATTCCACATTTCCATATTCGCCACTAACAGTAAGCCTCGAGCTATAAACAACATCTACATCTGAAAACAGTTCAATGTACTACCCCCACCCCCCTCAACACTCACACACACCAACAGGCCCCATGAATTATGTGACCTAAGCTCAATGTGTGTATGTGTATGTGTGTGTGTGTGTATATATATATATGTAGATGGGTGTCACGTGACCGTCCACATTGATGACACCGCGCCCCGGGGACGGCACAATTCACAGTTGAGGTGTTTTAATAACTGGAGCCCGGGGCGCCACCTCGCAGTGTCATCATCACGCCCCCCACCCCCCGATCCTATGAAACCACCAACCCCCACCTTCTGTCACTAATCCTTTATTTAACCCCCATCCGACCTTGATGTGCCTCCAGTTATCCACCAGATGGATATCTATTTTTAGCTATTGTACCAGGACAACAGTGCTCTTAGCCAACATTTTCATGTCCAAATTTGTAATTAGGATTTATTTTTTTGGTTTACAATTGTTGGCTCGCGACTTTAAAAAGTTATTTGAAAAAAACACAACGAAAAAATATACGACCTTTTAAGAAAAATCAACAACGAAATAAAATAAAATCGTTGAATGAAAACAAAACGAAGAATAAACAATATAATAGCCACAGGTTGGTTGGATCGAGTATATATCAGTAACGCTATGACGTCATTTTTGAGCTTATATTTAAAAAATATATACAACGTGAACATCAGGAGGTGTGCAAAATAATTATTAATTAAAAGATTCTTACCGTAAAAAAAATATTATTTGACGTCATTGTTTTAGCTTATATTTTAATTTTGCAAAAAGGAATGATGTAAAAAGAGGATTTGAGGATTTATAATTATAAAATACTTTGTGTATATTTCAGGTAGGTTAATATTTCCTATTTATGAAACAAGGATAAGTTACTTGGGCTTTTGAGAAAAAAAAAGAAAAACAAAAAACAAAAAACAAAACAGAAAAAAAACAAACAAAAAAACAAAGAAATAAAGAAACAAACAATTGAAATTTAAAACAGAAAAAATGAAATAAAAATAACAAATATAAGTAAATAAACGATGTCTTATATAATACTGGCAGCATTATCATAGTGTCTTGTGTCAAGGACACGGCTTGTCTTATCTTATCTTATCTATACAGACGCTCCTTCTATGCAGAAGATAGTTGCGTCCACAGATCATGACAGATGATCTGTTGGCAAGTGATGGAGCATTCACAGGCCACGGCTTTGTGGGTTCCACGCATTACCCAGCCGCCTAACTACATGTAGTGTTAGGTACCCATTCGGAGCGGGGTGACTCAGGGACGCCCTAGAACCCGGGAACAAACCCTTGCCTTCACACGGATTCGAACCCGTGACCATCGGTACGACAGTCCAGTGCGCTGCCACTCGACCAACGCGTTGTGTGGGGATACCAGTGGATCTCAGTTCATTGCGGGCATAGATCCAACGGATGTGATGCTACTCTCAACAAGGATCCTCATCTTATCGGTGGCGATGAGGACCCAACAACCTGTTCGACCATTTCATGGGACCCTAACCCTAACCAAACTACTTTTATCTTTCTGGCGGTGGCTTATCTGACGCCTATCTTCATCTGAACCTTATCGTCATCTGACACCTTATCTTCACCTGACACTTATCTTAATCTGACACTTTTCATAGTCTTTTTTACTCGTTCAAATTTTTTAAGGAATACTTTTGTGTGTAACCCCAATGGCTCTCAAACTGCCGTCGAATCAATAAACCTTGAAACAAGTAATCTCTATATATAATTATCTTCGTGTGACCATGCGAGACACCACGCAAGTATGTGCAATCGAGCATGACGAATGACCCTTGCTGGGGTCGACCAATGTTTTGAGACGAAAAATGGTTCTTGCGTTCACTTGCATTGTTCCTTCACAGAATATCGTGAGATTCGTAGTGTACAGGTTATCACGCCCGCCTTATACGGGGAAGGTCCTGGGTTCAAGCCCCAGCGAAAACACTGTTTTTTAAAAATAATTTTTAAAAATGTATGTGCCCGTTCTTTTAACCCTTTATTGCCAACATGGCTGACCCTCGCTAGAGTCGGCAAATCACAGTTTGTGGTTGGCAAGTTAATGTGGTAAATGGTGGTGGGCAGGTAGATAACCACAGTTCGAATGTCTCGAAACAATGAGTCGGCAGTCCCCCCCCCCAACCGACGTACACTCGCGTTGTTTTGATTTCTTCGTGCTTTAGTTTGTGTCCGTTCTTTCTCCACTTTCGTTGCACTCTCGATGAGCAAGTCTGCGGCGTATGCTACGTCGCGGGGCGTCTAGTCATACATAAAGCAATTGTTTCTAATTTAGAAATACAACACAAAGATCAATTAATACAACCATCAGATAGACATAAAGATAAAAACACCTTCCTTATTACATATGCAAGAACAAACACATACAAATTCTCGTTTTTCCCGTCCGGAATTCGGGCGTGGTATGGGCTGCCTGAAGAAACCAGGAAAACCAACACTTTATCAACATTTAAAACTCTAATAAGAATGCAAACCTAGACACAAACCATAGATAATCGTAGGACGCAATAATCTTCTGTATAGAAGGAGCATCTGTAACAGGTAAGATAAGATCAGATAAGATAGGTTATTTCTAACCACCGCCACTGTTTAACCGGTTATTTCTAGCCGCAGCCGTTGTTTGACTGGTTATTTCTAGCCGCCATTGTTTGACTGGTTATTTCTAGCCGCCACTGTTTGACCGGTTATTTCTAACCACCGCCATTGTTTGACTGGTTATTTCTAGCCGCCACTGTTTGGCCGTTATTTCTAGCCGCCATTGTTTGACTGGTTATTTCTAGCCGCCACTGTTTGACCGGTTATTTCTAACCACCGCCATTGTTTGACTGGTTATTTCTAGCCGCCACTGTTTGGCCGTTATTTCTAGCCGCCGCCGTTGTTTGACTGGTTATTTCTAGCCGCCACTGTTTGACTGATTATTTCTAGCCGCCACTGTTTGACTGGTTATTTCTAGCCGCCAATGTCACAAGCCGCGGTTCGGCCACCTTTGTTATAGACGCGTGTTCTTCAAAGTTGCATGTATTACAGAGATGCGTATTTTACGTAGATGGACGTATTTCATAGATCTGTGTATTTTATCGAAGTCTGTATTTCATAGGCGGGTGTATTCTATCGAAGCGTTTATTTCGTAGATGCGTGCAGGCCAAGTTAATGCCTTGATCATATTTTCAATGACACTATATTCCACCATTGGCCAGTGTTTACATGGCGTATTCGACGAATCCTGTGTCTCTAATAATCTCATCTCCAATATCATTGCTTGGATTCGATTACATCGCGAGAGCTTGAACAACACCTGGACTGAGATTATCGAGACAAATGTGGGGGATACCCTGACGGTGACGTCAGGTTTTGTACTCGTGATCGATCAGTGGGATGCCCATGTTTCGGTTGAATCGATACCATCAAATAAAAATTCTCCTAATGTGATTGGTATCTAATATTTGGAGAAAAAAAAACGATTACGGTTTTGTTAACATCTGGTAGTAAAATGTAATCGACTATAACCCAGGCGCGTCTGATTGAAAAAACTCTTGTTTGACTTTACAGTTGGAGGAACTTGATTATCACTTCAGTTCAAGTGGTTCTCATCATATGACATCCGCATCAAATATTAGTGGTTCAGTGGTTCTCCTTTCAAGTTGGAGGGATCCGATGATCACTTCTGTTATCAGTGGTTCTCATCACACGTTAAAGGAATCTGATGATTACATCAGATATCAGTGGTTCTCATCACACGTTGGAGGAATCTGATGATCACTTCTGTTATCAGTGGTTCTCATCCCAACTTGGCGGAAACCTGATTGCCCCTCCAGTTATCAGTGGTCCTCATCACACGACATCTGCGTCAATTATCAGTGGTTCTCATTATACATGACATCCTCCTCCAACCAACAACGGTTCTCAACAACGTGTATGCATGGCCTGGCTTCCTCGCTTGTCCTCTCGGTCTCTACGGTCAAACTGGTCGGTAGCCGAGTTCCAACCGCCGGTCAAACACTCATCTTGTCAACCACAGTTGGATATCGGGCTCTTTGTTTAACTTTATTGACTCCCAGTTGTGCATGCCTCCCTTGTCAATAGCCGCCCCTGAATTATTCCAAATTTTTAACGGCGTGTAATAGCCACAGCCGCAGGATTGTATACGGCATTTGAAGGATTATGTCACTGACTATGAGATGACCCACTTAACAAATACTTTTAGTGTAGCATCCTGATATTTGGCTAACTAAAGCATCACGTGGGGTGAGTTATTTATAGTGCAGTGGATCACGTGACTTACCTGAAGACAGGAAGTCGGGGTGAAAATTTGGGATCCGTTCAGTCGTCAGGGGCAGGCCACTCTCCATACAAAATGCTCTCATTGAAAAGCAGCAAGTTGCCCGGAGTTATGACCCCCCACTCGTGTCCGGGGCTGAGTTATGTCCCCACCATCTGAAATAAAGTAGGGGCAATAGAGTGTTTGTGGAGGTGAGGTGAGTGGGCAACATTGGGCAATTAAGTATTTGGTGATGTGAGGTGAGTGGGCAACATTGGGCAATTAAGTATTTGGTGATGTGAGGTGAGGGGGGAACATTGGGCAATTAAGTTTTTGTGGAGGTGAGGTGAGGGGGAAAAATGGGGAAATTTAGTGTTTAGTGATGTGATGTGAGGGGGCAACATTGGGCAATTGAGTGTTTGGTGATGTGAGGAGAGGGGGCAACATTGGGCAATTTAGTGTTTGGTGATGTGAGGTGAGGGGGCAACATTGGGCAATTTAGTGTTTGGTGATGTGAGGTGAGGGGGCAACATTTGTCAATTTAGTGTTTGGTGATGTGAGGAGAGGGGGCAACATTGGGCAATTTAGTGTTTGGTGATGTGAGGTGAGGGGGCAACATTGGGCAATTTAGTTTTTGGTGATGTGAGGTGAGGGGGCAACATTGGTCAATTTAGTGTTTGGTGATGTGAGTTGAGGGGCAACATTGGGCAATTTAGTGTTTGGTGATGTGAGGTGAGGGGGCAACATTGGACAATTAAGTGTTTGGTGATGTGAGGTGAGGGGGCAACATTGGGCAATTTAGTTTTTGGTGATGTGAGGTGAGGGGGCAACATTGGTCAATTTAGTGTTTGGTGATGTGAGTTGAGGGGCAACATTGGGCAATTTAGTGTTTGGTGATGTGAGGTGAGGGGGCAACATTGGACAATTAAGTGTTTGGTGATGTGAGGTGAGGGGGCAACATTGGGCAATTTAGTTTTTGGTGATGTGAGGTGAGGGGGCAACATTGGTCAATTTAGTGTTTGGTGATGTGAGTTGAGGGGCAACATTGGGCAATTTAGTGTTTGGTGATGTGAGGTGAGGGGGCAACATTGGTCAATTTAGTGTTTGGTGATGTGAGTTGAGGGGCAACATTGGGCAATTTAGTGTTTGGTGATGTGAGGTGAGGGGGCAACATTGGACAATTAAGTGTTTGTGGAGGTGAGGTAAGGGGGCAACATTGGACAGTAAAGTGTTTTTGGAGGTGAGGAGAGAGGGGGAAATATTGGGCAATTTAGTGTTTGGTGAGGTGAGGAGAGGGGCAACTTTGAGAAATATAAAATTGACTTTTTGTCATGGATCTGGACAAGGGCGTGTAAATATGGATATTGATGAGTATCCAAAGTGATAACTAGACGTGAACAACCTAATGAAACCATTTTAAATATAAAGAGGTATTAGTAAGTCCTACCTATAAAGAGGTATTAGTAAGTCCTACCTATAAAGAGGTATTAGTAAGTCCTACCTATAAAGAGGTATTAGTAAGTCCTACCTATAAAGAGGTATTAGTAAGTCCTACCTATAAAGAGATATTAGTAAGTCCTACCTATAAAGAGGTATTAGTAAGTCCTACCTATAAAGAGGTATTAGTAAGTCCTACCTATAAAGAGGTATTAGTAAGTCCTACCTATAAAGAGGTATTAGTAAGTCCTACCTATAAAGAGGTATTAGTAAGTCCTACCTATAAAGAGGTATTAGTAAGTCCTACCTATAAAGAGGTATTAGTAAGTCCTACCTATAAAGAGGTATTAGTAAGTCCTACCTATAAAGAGGTATTAGTAAGTCCTACCTATAAAGAGGTATTAGTAAGTCCTACCTATAAAGAGGTATTAGTAAGTCCTACCTATAAAGAGGTATTAGTAAGTCCTACCTATAAAGAGGTATGATTATGTTCTTCTGTCTATAACGTGACATTATGTCCTGCTTACTATAAAGGGACGCGATTATGTCCTACAAACAGTCAACGGACTTTATTATCTCACACGATTTTAACGACCCTTGCTCCTGGAGTTATTGATAGTAAAAAAGACTTTCACACAACCACACACAAAGCGATTGGATGTTTATTTGTTTGTTAAGTTCATGTTGATGATAAATAAAAAAAATATTTTTATTCCTGGAGCACACATCATCTCTCGGTTAAGTTACTGCAGCAGTTGCTGTTGCTGCAGCAGTTGCTGTGCTCTAAGTCAAGGATTCTCACACAAATGGTTAGATGAATCGACTGTCTTGGAAGTTATAAATTTCAAAGACTAGCCGGAAAGGACTTTCTAGCTTTAAAAATTAACAAATACTGGTCAAGTGATGACGCGTGACAATGCCCGAGACACAAGAGTGTTCTGTTTTGGACATCGTTTTAACGAGGGAAAATTGTTGTTACCTGTGAATCGCGATGCTTCTATTTCTTTTTAAGATAGGTTTTAGCGACTAGAGTGCATACATTTCTTCTACATAATTTATTCGTTAATACATAATTCATTGAATAAATCTGTCGGTGTGTTTACATGAATGTTTGACCTCAATATATTCACGCCTTCTGTCTGTTTAAAAGGTTGACCGGTCAAAACGGCCCCGGACAAAACGGCCCCGAAAAAACGCCCCCGACGTTATGTCAAAACGGCCCCAGACAAATTGTTTACATTTTTTAAACAAAGAAAATCACTTTTTTTAAAAAATCCTTTATATTAACTCGTGGTGTCTGTTTGAACCCTTGATTGCTTGTCGGTCGCCAAAACTTTGGATCGATTTTTAACCCACTTCCTCGTAAGCTACTGAGCTGAAATTTAGCAGGCCGTTTTGTGGCGATTATAAAAACTATGTATCAAAATTTCAGATCGATCGCATTTACCGTAATTAAATTATTGAATTTTTAGATTATTTTATTTATGTATCATGTTATTTTTGAGATAGAGTGTCGCGGTGCGTATTATATTGAACAACCTTTCTGTCGCGCAATAAGGTGCGTATTTTATTGACAACATTTTTATAAACATATTCCTTATCGGTGCGCATTATGTTAAACATGTTTTACGACACAACTGCAATTTTGTATTTTTGGATGGTCTTGCACTGCGTATTATAATGAACATTCTTTTAGTTACGTCTAGTACATAAAGGATTTATAGTGAAAAACTTGGTTTTTTACGTGTTTTTTTATTTTGCATTTTATGCTTTTGTCAACTTTTTCACCCTTACAAAAAGTGGTAAAATTGAAAAATTATTTCTTGTAAAAAAACATCCGCGACTTGGTACCATACCGAGTAAAAGCTATTAAAAATCATTCTTGTGATGTCATTATTATTGTTTCTTGTGATGTCATTATTATTGTTTCTTGTGAACTAAACCTGACACTGAAACAGTGAGTAAAATACGAAAATAAATTTGATTATATGTTTTACTATTTGTCCAGGGCCGTTATGTCGGAGCCCATTTGTCGGGGCCGTTTTGTCCGGGGCCGTTTTGTCGGTGAACTGTTTAAAAGAGGTGGTTGTGAAGGCGAGTGGGGTGAGAGGGGGTCCCTCAATGAAGCCTGGGGTCAGGTGCACGCGCTGGACACTAGCGAGTTGGTAACTTGCATGGCTTTTAAAAAAATATGGCCTCATAACTTGTCGCCTCGCTTTGAGTAAATGGTGGATTTTTGAAAGCCGTAAAAACCAATATGGTAAAAGCAAAAAAGGAATGGACAGAACAACAATGCTCTGACATCGATGAAAATCTACTCAGGAACAATTCAAGAAAGGCTTACAAAATTGTTAAAGACTTGACATCCACCAAACAAGGTCGTATCTTAACCATACAAGATAAATCCGCAAAATGTATCACAGAAGAACAAGCAATTTTCAGAAGATGGACCGAATACTGTTCTGAGCTGTACAATGAAGACTCCAAAGGCGATCCATCAGTGCTCAACTGCCCAAAGTCAACTAACACAGACATGCATTCTATTCTCCGCGACGAGGTGGAGCTGGCTGTGCAAAAATTGAAGAAGGGGAAATCAGCTGGAGCGGACAACATTCCGGGTGAACTGATTCAAGCAGGAGGTGACCCCGTAATAAACATCCTAACTAACATGTGCAACAAGATCTGGCAGACAGGAAAATGACTAACCCTCTGGTCGCAATCGCTGGTTATCACGCTCCCAAAAAAGGGTAATCTACTGATGTGTCAGAACTACCGTACAATCAGCCTGATTAGTCACCCCAGCAAAGTCATGCTTATGATCATATTAAACAGACTGAAACCACAAGCAGAGCAAATCATGTCAGAAGAGCAGGCGGGCTTCAGAGCAGGAAGAAGCACAACGGAGCAAATCTTTAACCTGCGAGTGCTCTGTGAAAAACATCTCCAACACCAGAGTGACCTCTATCATGTCTTTATAGACTTTAAAAAAAGCGTTCGACAGAGTGTGGCATGCGGCATTGTGGGAAACTATGCACAAATTCAACATTAACGCAAACCTCATTGAAGTGATCAAGAAACTTTACAACATAGCAACCAGCGCAGTACTCTTCAACAGCAAGCTGGGGGATTGGTTCAAGACCACTGTTGGTGTCAGACAAGGATGTTTACTTTCCCACATCCTCTTCAACCTCTTCCTTGAAAGGATCATGACAGATGTGCTAGAAGAATATGTCGGAACAGTCAGCATCGGAGGGAGAAGTATAACCAACCTACGCTTCGCCGATGACATAGACGGCCTAGCTGGTAGCGAAGACGAACTAAAAGAACTCCTTGCAAAGCTAGAGAAAACAGCAAAGGCGTACGGCATGGAAATCAATGCAGAAAAGACCAAGGTCATGGCAAATAGAAAATTAACAAGTGAGATTCGGATAAACGGGCAAAAACTCGAAGAAGTGCTCACCTTCAAATATCTAGGGGCCATAATATCCGACGAAGGCTCAAAGCCAGAAACTCTTGCCAGAGTAGCCCAAACAATGGTAGCACTGAGTAAAGTAAAGCACATCTGGCAAAGCAAGAAACTCTCCCTGAGATCAAAGATCAAGCTAATGCGCTCTCTGGCGATGTCGGTTTTTTTGTATGGTTGTGAGGCTTGGACGCTCACTGCAGACCTCCAAAGAAGAATCAATGTGCTTGAGATGAGATGTTTCAGAAAGATATTGAACATCTCCTACACAGCGCACATCACAAACGAAGCGGTCCGCAACACAATAAGTACTGTCATTGGCCCCTACGAGGACCTACTCACATCCATTAAGAAGAGGAAATTACGATGGTACGGACACGTGAAAAGAACTGGAGGTCTCGCAAAAACCATATTGCAAGGCACAGTCCAGGGAGGAAGGAAAAGAGGCAGACAAAAGAAGAGATGGGAGGACGATAGCAAAGAGTGGACCGGCCTGTGATTCAGCGACTCTCAAAAGGCAGCACAGGGCCGGGACAAATGGCGTGTGTTAGTGAGCAGCTCACGATGGTGCTCCAACGACCCAACAACGGGTTAAGGGATAGTTCAAGTTCAAGTTCAAACACCAACGACTGTCTGTCTGTATATATATGTGTGTGTGTGTGTGTGTGTGTGTGTGTGTGTGTGTGTGTGTGTGTGTGTGTGTGCGTGCGGGGGGGGCAGAGTTAATAAATATTTTCTAATCTTTTGCTACTTATTGTTAGCTGACTTGGTTTTTGTTCACTAATGGTTTTTAAAAAAATAAAAAATTAAGCTGACTTATTTCTCACGGTCCATATAATTGATACTTACAAAATTTCTGATATTCTTTTTAACATAAAGTAAGTGGAGATATTCTCATTGGAATAACTTTCTTAAAAGATTTTAGGAACTATGACACGCCCATTTTTTCACAGATATTAGGAACTATGACACGCCCATTATTTGACCGATGGTAACAACATGACACGCCCATTATTTGATCGATGGTACCACTATGATACGCCCATTATTTGACCTATGGTACCACTATGACACGCCCATTATTTGATCGATGGTAACAACCACGACACGCCCATTATTTGATCGATGGTATCACTATGACACGCCCATTATTTGACCGATGGTACCACACACGCCCATTATTTGATCGATGGTACCACTATGACACGCCCATTATTTGATCGATGGAACCACTATGACACGCCCATTATTTGACCGATGGTACCACTATGACACGCCAATTATTTGATCGATGGTACCACTATGACACGCCCATTATTTGACCGATGGTACCACTATGACACACCCATTATTTGATCGATGGTACCACTATGACACGCCCATTATTTGACCGATGGTACCACTATGACACGCCCATTATTTGACCGATGGTACCACTATGACACGCCCATTATGTGACCGATGGTACCACTATGACACGCCCATTATTTGACCGATGGTACCACTATGACACGCCCATTATTTGACCGATGGTACCACACACGCCCATTATTTGACCGATGGTACCACTATGACACGCCCATTATTTGACCGATGGTACCACTATGACACGCCCATTATGTGACCGATGGTACCACTATGACACGCCCATTATTTGACCGATGGTACCACTATGACACGCCCATTATTTGACCGATGGTACCACACACGCCCATTATTTGACCGATGGTACCACTATGACACGCCCATTATTTGACCGATGGTACCACTATGACACGCCCATTATGTGACCGATGGTACCACTATGACACGCCCATTATTTGACCGATGGTACCACTATGACACGCCCATTATTTGACCGATGGTACCACACACGCCCATTATTTGACCGATGGTACCACTATGACACGCCCATTATTTGACCGATGGTACCACTATGACACGCCCATTAATTGACCGATAGTAACAACTATAATAAGCCAATTATTTGATGGGCTTGGGAACTTTGACACAGCCCATTAAATGACAGATATATTTGGACCTATTACACGCCCATTATTTGACAGATGTTAAGAACTATAACACGCCCATTATTAGACGGATATTATAAACTATGACACGCCCATTATTTAAGAGATATTAGAAACTATGACACGCCCATTATTTGAGAGATATTAGAAACTATGACACGCCCATTATTTGAGAGATATTAGAAACTATGACACGCCCGTTATTTGACAGATGTAAGAAACTATGACACGCCCATTATTTGAGAGATATTAGAAACTATGACACGCCCGTTATTTGACAGATGTAAGAAACTATGACACGCCCATTATTTGACAGATGTAAGAAACTATGACACGCCCATTATTTGACAGATGTAAGAAACTATGACACGCCCATTATTTGACAGATGTAAGAAACTATGACACGCCCATTATTTGACAGATGTAAGAAACTATGACACGCCCATTATTTGACAGATGTAAGAAACTATGACACGCCCATTATTTGACAGATGTAAGAAACTATGACACGCCCATTATTTGACAGATGTAAGAAACTATGACACGCCTATTATTTGAGAGATATTAGAAACTGTGACACGCCTATTATTTGACAGATGCTAAGAACTATGACACTCCCATTATTTGACGGATGGCAGAAACTATGACACATCTGCATCTGACGTTGTTTGAAGACGCGAATATCCACCTGTTGCGCCTGATCCGCATGTGTATGGGACATCAGATATACAACATCAACACCATCAGCAGACGAGATAGGCATCGTGTGACAAAGTCGTATCTCCCCCACCCCCTACAAACCCTGCTGGACGTAGTGAAGGGAGAGAAATATCACTTGTGAGTGTGACACACATCCTCGTGTGGACCATTCTCGTGAAACCAGAGGTCGATACGGACACAGACGTGAACTGAGCCTAGAACTTTCCTGTAAAATCAGGTGTGAGCTGATCTATATAGAACAAGACACATGACCAGCAGATGATGACTGAGATGATCTATAGAACAAGACACATGACCAGCAGATTATGACTGAGATGATCTATAGAACAAGACACATGACCAGCAGATGATGACTGAGATGATCTATAGAACAAGACTCATGACCAGCAGATTATGACTGAGATGATCTATAGAACAAGACTTATGACCAGCAGATGATGACTGAGATGATCTCTAGAACAAGACTCATGACCAGCAGATGATGACTGGGATGATCTATAGAACAAGACTTATGACCAGCAGATGATGACTGAGATGATCTATAGAACAAGACTCACGACCAGCAGATGGTGACTGAGATGATCTATAGAACAAGACTCACGACCAGCATATGATGACTGGGATGATCTATAGAACAAGACTCACGACCAGCAGATGATGACTGTTATGATCTATAGAACAAGACTCACGACCAGCAGATGATGACTAGGATGATCTATAGAACAAGACTCACGACCAGCAGATGATGACTGGGATGATCTATAGAACAAGACTCACGACCAGCAGATGATGACTGGGATGATCTATAGAACAAGACTCACGACCAGCAGATGGTGACTGAGATGATCTATAGAACAAGACTCACGACCAGCAGATGATCCTAAGATGATCGCTGTAATCAATGATCTATGTAGCCATGAGATATGTAACTATTAGAATTGTAACCATTGAGAATTGTAAACAATGAGATATCAAATTTTTCAGACATCATCCAAGATGCCAGCAAGATGCCAGCCAAGATGTCAGTCGAGATGTCAGTCAAGATGTCAGTGGTAGAATGTTGGCCCAGTGGCTTAATGTTCGGCTCGCTCGTCTTTGATCACCAAAGTTTCGCCACTTTTCTGAAACTTTCAAGAAACAGGTTGCGTAATTCAGTCACACTCTTAAACCTCCAGAAACCTACAGAAACTCCAAGAAACATCCAGAAATCTTCAGAAATCTCCAGAAACCTCCAGAAACCTATAGAAACCTCCAAAAACATACAGAAACCTACAGAAACATACAGAAACCTACAGAAACCTACAGAAACCTTCAGAAACCTACATAAACCTACACAAACCTACACAAACCTACAGAAATCTACCTAAACGTACAGAAACCTCCAGAAACCTATAGAAACCTCCACAAACCTCCAGAAACTTCCAGAAACCTCCAAAAACCTACAGAAACCTCCAGAAACCTACCTGATGGCAACTGGTGACGCAAGGAGGTGGTGGTTGGGGGGGGGTGAGCCGTGAAGCAGGAGGGACACAAACAATGGCGGCTAATGCTGATGAAATCCTCCAGATCCCTCTCAAAGGTGGAGATTTAGTTCCTGACAAAGGCGGCGACTTAGTTCTGCTCTGAGACGCGATTCTTGTGTGCCGCCCGTAAAAAAAAATTTTTTCGAGACCAGGAGCGGAACCCGAAAATGGAACAAAGGGAGATCACAATGGAGAACAAGGGGAATTAATTGATATCAACATCAAATTAAAGGTATGCAAAAATCTTAAATACGTTTTTAACAATAAACAAAGTGACGTATTTCTTGTTATACTTTGATCGATCTTCAGGGGCGCACAGTCCCGGGTACCTTTTGCCGAATCCGCCCCTGATGCCAAGCTGTAGTGTGACAAACGGTTTTAGAGCAGCCATTGAACCGAAGGTAGGTCTTTTGTTCGACTACCACGTGTGGTGTCCCTTTGTTGGAATTAGTCAGAGAGTGGCACCCCCTGGAGTTTAACCAACACGCCACCACGGGCTGAGTCTACAACTTACAGGACATTGTAGGACTTTATAGGACTTTGTAGGACTTTACGCTGGAGTTGTTCACGGATTTAAATATTAAAAAAATCTCACGATTGACAAAACCAGTTTTTTTAATTTTGGAGACAGATTTTTTAGAACCGCCATTATTGTCGCATAAAGCTACGATGTGTGTGTGTTTTTTAATGAATTCGATTACCGCCAATGAATACCCAAGAAAACGATTACGAAAATTTAAAATGTAGATTTACAAAACAAAACAAACAAACGGAAGAAAAAAGAATATAATGTGGATTTATAATAAGTCAAATAAATCCGACGGTTTTTTTTTGTTGCTCTAACAGTTCCGCGTACCAGTGTCCATCAATAGCCATTGTTGAATTTCTTAACATGGCTTTTCTTAAAGTTGACAGAAAGCCATCAACAAAATACATTTTTTTGGAAACGACATTTGAATGGGAAACATTTTTTCTTAGTGGGGACAGCCAAAGTCAAGTGTTGGAAGGAAGTCATGACAAAGTCAACTGTATTAGGAGTCATGACAAAGTCCACTGTATAAGGAAGTCATGACAAAGTCCACTGTATAAGGAAGTCATGACCAAGTCCACTGTATAAGGAAGTCATGAAAAAGTCAACTGCATAAGGAAGTCATGACAAAGTCAACTGCATAAGGAAGTCATGACAAAGTCAACTGTATAAGGAAGTCATGACAAAGTCAACTGTATAAGGAAGTCATAACAAAGTCAACTGTATAAGGAAGTCATGAAAAATTCAACTGCATAAGGAAGTCATGACAAAGTCAACTTTATAAGGAAGTTCTGACAAATACAACCATTTGAAAGAAACTATACTCATCCAATTTATTGAAATCCAATTAAATCTAAACAAGTTGACATTGACAGGTTTGGTTACATGGTTAATGGTGAAGGTATGTTGTCCGTAGACAGGTTTGGTTACATGGTTAATGGTGAAGGTATGTTGTCCATAGACAGGTTTGGTTACATGGCTAATGGTGAAGGTATGTTGTCCATACCATAAGCTCCAAACAAAAAAAATATTTATTTTTATTAATTTTTTTCTTCTTATGTTGTCCTTTATCTTAAAAATTTTGCGTTTCATCGGAACATATTATTTAAGTTATTTAAAACGGTCACACCTTAGTACACATCTGGTGAATCGGTACAAATACGAGTATACCGGGGCATGAATTGGTACAAATAAACCGGGGCGTTAATTTGTACAAATATACAGGACACGAATTGGTACAAATTTACTTATAACAGCCATGTTTAAGTGTATGACCTTGACATTCAGCACTGTTTAGCGCCCCGGCCGCATGAAATAACACATTGATAGGTACACAGACACATTGATTGGTACACAGACACATTGATTGGTACACAGACACATTGATTGGTACACAGACACATTGATTGGTACACAGACACATTGATTGGTACACAGACACATTGATTGGTACACAGACACATTGATTGGTACACAGACACATTGATTGGTACACAGACACATTGATTGGTACACAGACACATTGATTGGTACACAGACACATTGATTGGTACACAGACACATTGATTGGTACACAGACACATTGATTGGTACACAGACACATTGATTGGTACACAGACACATTGATTGGTACACAGACACATTGATTAGTACACAGACACATTGATTGGTACACAGACACATTGATTGGTACACAGACACATTGCCTTGGTAAAGTTTCATGTAACAAAATATTAATAAAAACGGGATAAATTATACAAGTGATAAGAACTATACTAATGACAAGAACTATACTAATGACAAGAACTATACTAATGACAAGAACTATACTAATGACAAGAAATTTACTAATGACAAGAACTATGCTATTTATAAGAAATATACTTAAAGTATACCATTTTTACATGTAGTTGAACCAGATGCTAATTCGCGATTGTTAAAAATCTATTTTTTCTTTATCAATGTTTGGTCTTGTTGAATATTATAAAAAAGAATAGAAGGGGGTGGGGGCTACCTTTGATTAGGAAAATTGTGAAGCATTGGAAATAAAAAAATTTAAATGACGCAAAGAATTTGTCTACTTCCTACAGACACAAATATAAAATGAAAACAATCGAAATGTCACTACCACATGGCCAATTAATTTTGTTTGTTGGCATAATGTTTACATTTGGCAACCCCTTGAACTGTCTGGTGTAGAGCTTATTCTAAAGGTTCAAATCTGGCCTGGTGAATATAGGAATACTAGGGGTCAAAACCCCAAAATAACATCCCTGCTCGATAAATACGAAATATTAAACTTCTTGAAATGTACACAAAGTATTGTATAATTATAAATCCCCAAATCCTCTTTTTACATTGTTCCCGTTTCCAAAATTAAAATATAAGCTAGAACAATGACGTCATATATATATATATATATATATATATATATATATATATATATATATATATATATATATATACATATATATATATATAATCAAACTATATAATTTGCAATTGTCACGCAAGTCAGTCTGTCCTGACGCTACTAATTTTAGAAAGCAGGGAAAACTAAATTACTGCACCAATGCATCAAAAGGTGTGCAAATTAAAGATGCGCTGTAATAAAATATAATATTGCGTCATTGTTTTCGCTCATATTTTAATTTTGGAAAAGGGATCAATGTAAAAAGAGGATTTGATGATGGTTAATTATAAAATAAAAAAACAAACGGGGCGCCTTAGGCGCCCTGCAACCCCTATTATAAAATACTTTGTGTGCATTTCAGAAAGTTTAATATTTCATATTTATCAAACAAGGACAAGTTAGTTGGGCTTTTGAAAAAGGTCGGCGCCGTAGGCACCCTAAAAAAGTGCATTTTTTAAAATAAATAAATAGATTTCAGCTGAAAACTTCCGTCATTTTTGACGGGTGTACGCTAGTATATATATATATATATATATATTACGGCGAGAAACATCACACGTATTTTTTAACTGCTATGGACTTTTGTACTATTTCAAAAATAATCTTTAATTTATATTTAGTTTGCGCACCTCCCGATGCACACCTTGTATTAAAATATAAGCTCAAACAATGACGTCATAGCGTTACGGAGCCAGCCAGCCAGTGAGTGACTGGGGCTATTATATTGTTTATTTCGATATGGCCTAAATTTCAAATTTACAACAACAAAAAATAATATTATTGATTTGAAGAAAAAAAAATCTATTTATATGCATTATAAACATTTTTTTTAAAAATATGTCTTATCATATGTTTAGCTTATCAATGGTAAAACATATCCTATCATTTGGATAACTTATCTTATCACATGTATAAAGTATATTATCATATTATAATTTATTTTATTTATTTATTTTGTTAACTTATTTAGAACAGTACCCCAGCTTACGTCCGGGCTCACTGCACATCACAAACATTTTTAACAACTTGAGAAAACACATTGCACTTTCTATCTTTCTAAACATAGTTACACACAAAACACATTGCACTTATTATCTTCCTAGACATAGTTACACACAAAACACATTGCACTTATTATCTTCCTAGACATAGTTACACACAAAACACATTGCACTTATTATCTTCCTAGACATAGTTACACACAAAACACATTGCACTTATTATCTTCCTAGACATAGTTACACACAAAACACATTGCACTTATTATCTTCCTAGACATAGTTACACACATAACGCTCCACGGGTTCCCAACCTGTGGGTCGCAACCCCCATGGGTGTCGCTTCGGGGTTTTTTCGGGGTGGCCAACTCATATAGTAAATTAACAGAATATTCACCATAAAGTCATCTTTACTTTGAGTGAAGTCTTGAGTTGATATGCTGTGAATTATGTCTTTGAAATGAACATTATATCAAGTTGTTCTTCTCTTATCTTATCTATACAGACGCTCCTTCTATGCAGAAGATAGCTGCGTCCACAGACCATGACAGATGATCTGTTGGCAAGTGATGCAGCATTCACAGGCCACGGCTTTGTGGGTTCCACGCATTACCCAGCCGCCTAACTACGTGTAGTGTTAGGTACCCATTCGGAGCGGGGTGACTCGGGGACGCCCTGGGCCCCGGGAACAAGCCCTTGCCTTCACACGGATTCGAACCCGTGACCATCGGTATGACAGTCCAGTGCGCTGCCACTCGACCACCGCGTTGTTCTTAGAAGTACAAAGGTAAACACAACTTTTTGTATATTTTAACGACGAAGCCTGGTTGTGGTTTTCACTGTAACTTTTAATATTTCCTCCCTTTTCTTTTATCCTGTGTCATTGTCTGCTTGTTATTGTTTTCACTGTAACTTTTAATACTTCCACCCTTTTCTTGTATCCTGTGTCATTGTCTGTTTGTTGTTGTTTTTCCTCTCTTTTTATCTTACGTAAATATTTTATTGATACACAGTATGTCTTTATAAATTAAATATATGTTTAATACTTATGTAAGTACTGTATGTTAATTGTACTGATGGAGACAATAGCCGAAACTTTCGCTGTTGTACATTTATTACTGTAGTTATAAATAATAAAGCTTAATTATGTTGTTTTCATTACACATTTTAATTCGTGTGTTTTGTATTTTATTGAAAATAGAGTAGCATATTTAGGATATATATTAGAACACCAAAATAGGTTTAACCTGAAACTCTAAGGAAAGGAAATGAATATTATCAAATTTTACGATAATCTCAAGGCAGTTTTATCCAAGCTGCAAAAGTGGCGAAAAAATATAAGCTTTGGAAACATTGCCATGTTAAGAAACTCTGCAGTGTGGTAGATGAATCTGAGGGAGAGAAAAAAATGAAAATTTGAATGGGGAGATTACTGGGCATCTAGAATCCCGCTTGAAAAAGAAACTCCTGCTTTACTTCGCTGAGCTGAAAGAAGAAGACGCTGCATAGACATGAAATCCATTCTCTGCTTCCCTTGTTGAAGCCAGCATTACCAAAAAACAAGATGATGAGCTCTTGGATTTTCAGAATGATTCCTCGGCACGTAAATTGTTTAATGAAAAATTGCACATAAAATTCTGGTGTGGTAAATATCATTCATACAAAAATGTTACGATTTTTGCCCTTCGAGCAGTTCCATTTGTGTCCGCACATCTCATCAACATACATAAATAAATAAATTGTTGAGAATGTCATGAGGTTGGCGTTAATAAAAACTTGAGTCTGGTTAGTAATGGGAACTCTGGTTAGTAATGGGAACTCTGGTTAGTAATGGGAACTCTGGTTTGTAATGGGAACTCTCGTTAGTAATGAGAACTCTGGTTAGTAATGGGAACTCTGGTTAGTAACGGGAAATTTCAACAATTGCAAGTAAATAATTATTAAAATAAATACCCCCCCCCTTTTTTTTTCTTCCAGTCCATGACGGACTATGGGGCAAGTGAAGTAGCGTTCACAGTTTTATTTAGCCACCACTAACGAGCAAGGGATTGTGTGGCCAGCACATTGCCCCGGGGGCCTTGCCAGCACCGAGAATAGAACTCGTGACTCTCTTCTGTCTCAGTTCGGCAAACAAATTTAAAATAACATTGTATTAAAATATGTTTTCGTGTTTTTTTTAAATACCTATTTAAAATTTTCAATTGAATCGGGGGGTCGCGGGTCACTTGACTTTTATAAAAGGGGGTCGCTGCCCGAAAAAGGTTGGGAACCTGTGCGACTTTATACAAATGTCCAAACGTGGGCGCATCACCGTCATAGACTGGTAGTTTGAATGAGGTCTTTCTCTTTTTGTGCCCCAAACAATGTAATTCTCTACCATTACACATCCGCAGTATTCCAACTACTAAGGCCTTCAAGACTGCACTTAAGACACATCTTTTCAAACTCTACCGTCAAGACTGCACTTAAGACACATCTCTTCAAGCTCTACTTTCAAAATTAATTAAACAATAGAACATTTCTTTAAATGATAAACGTAGCTTTATGTACCATAATGTCATTACATATTGTATTCAGGACATTTATGTTTCACATCGAATGAATTGATCATTATGTGTGTTATACTAGTTTTATGTAAAGTGCTGTGAGCCAAGCTGCTTGCTGGGGGGTACTGCGCTGTATAATTATCAATTTATGATAATAATAATAATAATTATTATTATTATCATTTTTATCATTCAAGATAAGTCTAGTACTTTATCAAGATATAAAACATTTGTTCAAAACTAACTTAAAGGAATATTCCCCATAAGCATTGAAGAGATTTGCTCTCTTTGGCTCTCTTTGCATATCTTTGGCATTTTGGCTCTCTTTGGATTTCAACGCAGCTAAGTTTGTTTAGGTTTTTTTTTGCATTCGTTTCATTTGTGTTCTATTTGTTCGTTGAGGAAGGCTCTTTGCCGAAACTTTCGCCGTTTTGTTACGTCCTGTCAGGCACACTCATACCCTGTTTACATGTTATCCCTTTACTAATCTATGAGCCTGATTTCAGTCACACCCACATTTTGTATTGTGTAACAGAGATCTTGTATAATCTTCATTGTGGTTTTGTAACGGGTTGGACGTTGTGTACAAGGTAAAGATGTACTCTAATTCAATCGTCTTTCTCATATCCGTCAGGTTTGCCTTAAGGGTGAAAGTCGCCCATTAAGATTGCAGATCTCCAATATCAATGACACGGTTCTACTATCAGGACACATCTAAAAGATGTTCAGCGGATTCAGAGGCGCAGCCGCGGTCTAAGCGTTGAGGGGTAAGTTGATGGGGTAGGTTAAGGGTTAATTTGTGGGAGGGTGAAGGAGTAAGCTGGAGCGATACTTAGAAACGAGCTGAAGTGCCCTCGCGTACATTCGTTGTATTGAAATTTCTCACGAGATAACGAACTTTCAGTCCCTGAAGTCTGAAGTGCAAAACAATCATTGAAACAATACACACATTTAAAGACACTGACCACACCTCTGGTCACTGGGTCTGGGGAGATCGAGGAAAACTGGTGCAGGCCACCGGAAACCTGAACTTTGACCTGACCGTCTGTAGCCTTGAGCTACATCTAGCGATTGCTCTATTTATACAACGTGTAAATATGAATTCGTTGCACGAAGAAATATTTGTATTTAAACAACAAGTAAAAAACAAAGTTTTTGACTATAAATCCCTTGTATATGAGACCTATCTAAAAGTATTGATTATGTTCAATATAATACGCACCGCGCGACAGACTAGCATAAACATTTACATTTACATACATAATTACAGTGCATTCGATCATTCTGAAACTGTGATAGGATACATTGTTAAGTGACGTAAGTCTGTGTACAAAATTTCAGCTCGATGGGAATCGGGTCATTTTTTACTTTTGATTTTCCGAGGGCGGGACCACGACAAGACGGTAAAGTTAATATAAGGGATTTAATAATACAATCTGTAACACTTTCAGGATGTGGACTGCATCTGTCACATGTCACTACGACTGACACATGTCACTACGACTGACACGTGTCACTACGACTGTCACGTGTCACTACGTCTGTCACATGTCACTACGTCTGTCACATGTCACTACGACTGTCATATGTATGTCGCTAAGACTGTCACATTATGTCTCTACGTATGGACCATTGACATTATTTACATTATACATATACAGGATAATAGCCTACTGACAATATAGAGGTTATACATATACAGGTTAATATAATATTGACAATATAGACATACATATACAGGATGATTGACCATTGACATTATATTTTGTATATACGGGATAATATATCATTGACAAATTTAATATATACATCATACATATACAGGATAATAGACTATTTATTGACAATATAGATGCTATTACATATACAGGATAATAGACGTTTCGCCCTGGTTTGACCACAATCCCGTGGTGTATCCTCGATCACACCTCCCAACCCCCGCCCCCCCCCCAAAACACACACACATAGACACACACTTGTCGAGACCTCTACAACAGTGTTTCTCAAACTTGTTTACTATGGCGGACCGGCAGGAAATTTCTGCACTATTTTCCCTGCACTGACAATTTTTTCTCTATTTTTTTAAAATAACTTCTGCGGACCACCACTTTGAGAAGCACTGCTCTACACTAACATTGATGCCAGTCCAGACGCCCAACCAAAAACCTGGTCAACTTGTCATGCCGCGCATGCGTGAAAATGATTTACTGCTGGCACTTGCCACATCATATTTCAGTACAAGCGATATTTAAATGTCTAGGTGGCAACATTCACTGTAACTATGTTACATCTGTTTTTATTGTATACTTTGACATCCATGTTCTGTCACAATATTATAGTTTATTCTCTGACATCCATGTTCTGTCACAATATTATAGTTTATTCTCTGACTTCCATGTTCTGTCACAATATTATAGTTTATTCTCTAAAATCCATGGTCTGTCACAATATTATAGTTTATTCTCTGACATCCATGTTCTGTCACAATATTATAGTTTATTCTCTGACTTCCATGTTCTGTCACAATATTATAGTTTATTCTCTGACATCCATGTTCTGTCACAATATTATAGTTTATTCTCTAAAATCCATGGTCTGTCACAATATTATAGTTTATTCTCTGACATCCATGTTCTGTCACAATATTATAGTTTATTCTCTGACATCCATGTTCTGTCACAATATTATAGTTTATTCTCTGACACCCATGCTCTGTCACAATATTATAGTTTATTCTCTGACACCCATGTTCTGTCACAATATTATAGTTTATTCTCTGACACCCATGCTCTGTCACAATATTATAGTTTATTCTCTGACATCCATGTTCTGTCACAATATTATAGTTTATTCTCTGACATCCATGTTCTGTCACAATATTATAGTTTATTGTGCTTCGATGTCCAGTCATATTATAATTTATTCTTTGACAGCCATGTTCGATCACAATATTCTAGTTTATTCTTTTTAAATTGAGGAAAGTTGTTCTTGTGGAATATTCTAATTTTTTCTTAGCATCCACATTTTCATTTACAATATTCTAGTTTATTATTTGACAACAATGATTTGTCACATCGTTCTAGTTTATTCTTTGACAGTCATGTCAGAATATTGTTCCATATATTTAGAACTCCCACACTATTCAAAACTTCACTGTGTCTCGGTTTCGACAACAAAAATTACAATGTTCAATTTGAGTCCTAAATACGAAATTTCTCCATGACTATTTCAAACAACTTTGGGTCGTGCAGGATGTGACGTGAGACGAAGCAATGTATGATACGTATGGATATCGACAACCGAGGAAAATAAATATTATAGCTCGAGCTGGTTGTATACGGTCGGTGTGTTATCTGATTGGTGTGTCATCCTACGGTGTGTTATCATATTTAAACCCTAAAATTAAAACTAGGGCTACGGAAATGTATGCTTAATTAATCGATTAATCGTTAAAATTAATCGATTAGAATTAATTTGATCGATTAAAATTCGATTAAAATTTAAGAAAATATTTCTAATTTTTCCAATGTATTAATAATTTAATTTTATATTTTAATTAAAAACTTTTCCCTCGTATTATTATTATTTATTTAGACATGCATGCGTAGACATAACGGTTTCTCTTCATTATTTCTTGCACAGCAGAACCAATGTGCTGTGTTGCGTCACAAAATTTGGGAGCCATGGAACTACCGCGACGTAATCGATTTCGCGAAATAATGAATCGCAACTTAACGGAATCCATATATGCATTATAAAAAATATAATTAGTCTAAATAAATCGATTAATCGATTTAAAAATGTTCCCGATTAATCGAACACATTTTTAAAAAAATCAGTTCAAGCGATAATTAAAACCAATTTCCTTCAATCACAGTCCATTATGGTCCAATTAAAATAATCTATCATTCTAAATACAATAATTTTCAAAACTAATTCCCCAAAATACTGAAATCTTTTAATGTATGGTCCCAAATTACAGGATTTTCACTATAGGGCCAAAAGTACAGTCCCTAAAAGATTATAATTGAAGAACTCTTTGCTTTGAAATGAAACCCTAACATTTATGAGCGTTTCATGCCTTGCCTAAAATTTTAGATTTTTTTTGTAGGGCATTTGTATTGTATCCATAACACCAGTGGATTTTTAAAGAAAACTTTTAATATACCCATTATATCAGTTTATATTTGAAACATTTGTTACGCTAATGTTGAGTTTGCACATACTTTTTTTAAATATTTATTATGTCCGTGTAGTCAGGGCAGAGTGTATACATAATTCAAATGTCCGTGCGGTCAGAAAAGATGAATTTGCAGTCGAGGGGTTAGAGTAAAAAAATAAATAGCTGTGATGTGTTTAACGAGAATGTCAACAAGTGCATATTTGTCCGCGTTCAATAGCGCTAATGGTGGTGCTAGCACTGGTGTGCAAACTAATGGTGGTGTTAGCACTGGTGTGCATTAAGGGTGGCGTTCATTACTTAGAGTCGCAGCGATTATAATCCTTCACTAAATATCATGGACATTATAACACAAACAACTAAACACTGTGGACATTATAACACAAACAACTAAACACTGTGGACATTATAACACAAACAACTAAACACTGTGGACATTATAACACAAACAACTAAACACTGTGGACATTATAACACAAACAACTAAACACTGTGGACATTATAACACAAACAACTAAACACTGTGGACATTATAACACAAACAACTAAACACTGTGGACATTATAACACAAACAACTAAACACTGTGGACATTATAACACAAACAACTAAACACTGTGGACATTATAACACAAACAACTAAACACTGTGGACATTACAACTACATCCACTAAAGATTCTGGACATTACAACTAAATCCACTAAAGATTCTGGACATTACAACTAAATCCACTAAAGATTCTGGACATTACAACTAAATCCACTAAAGATTCTGGACATTACAACTACATCCACTAAAGATTCTGGACATTACTAGTACATCCACTAAAGATTCTGGTTTGGGGTTCGCGATAGGATTATAGGGAACATTTGAGTTTGTTGGAAAACATTAAACAGATGTCTGGTATGTTTGTTGATGTGTCCTGTGATAATAGTTATGATGTTGGTTATAAAGTTTGTTGATGCTGGTTATAAAGTTTGTTGATGTTGGTTATAAAGTTTGTTGATGTTGGTTATAAAGTTTGTTGATGTTGGTTATAAAGTTTGTTGATGTTGGTTATAAAGTTTGTTGATGTTGGTTATAAAGTTTGTTGATGTTGGTTATAAAGTTTGTTGATGTGTCCTGTGATAATAGTTATGATGTTGGTTATAAAAGTGTTGATGTTGGTTATTCAGTTTGTTGATGTTGGTTATACAGTTTGTTGATGTTGGTTATAAAGTTTGTTGATGCTGGTTATAAAGTTTTTTGATGTTGGTTATACAGTTTGTTGATGTTGGTTATAAAATTGTTGATGTTGGTTATAAAATTTGTTGATGCTGGTTATAAAGTTTTTTGATGTTGGTTATTCAGTTTGTTGATGTTGGTTATAAAGTTTGTTGATGTTGGTTATTAAGTTTGTTGATGTTGGTTATTCAGTTTGTTGATGTTGGTTATAAAGTTTGTTGATGTTGGTTATAAAGTTTGTTGATGTTGGTTATAAAGTTTGTTGATGTTGGTTATAAAGTTTTTTGATGTTGGTTATTCAGTTTGTTGATGTTGGTTATTCAGTTTGTTGATGTTGGTTATAAAGTTTGTTGATGTTGGTTATAAAGTTTTTTGATGTTGGTTATAAAGTTTGTTGATGTTGGTTATAAAGTTTGTTGATGTTGGTTATAAAGTTTTTTGATGTTGGTTATAAAGTTTGTTGATGTTGGTTATAAAGTTTTTTGATGTTGGTTATTCAGTTTGTTGATGTTGGTTATAAAGTTTGTTGATGTTGGTTATAAAGTTTGTTGATGTTGGTTATAAAGTTTGTTGATGTTGGTTATAAAGTTTGTTGATGTTGGTTATAAAGTTTGTTGATGTTGGTTATACAATTGTTGATGTTGGTTATGATGTTAGGGCCGAAATCGAATACCAACTGGGTCGAATTCGCCCAGTCGATGGTTGAAAAAACAAATCTGATGTTAATGACACGGGCGATGGTAAAGCGGAGGGCGCCTGTGACTCGCTAACGTAGGGCGTCATTTTAGGAAGGGTTAAGATACTGTGTGTATATATATCATTGTGAATGTTCACATTGTGTTTTCTGTTATTGTTGAATATTGTAGTCTGTCTCTATTGTTGTATGTTGTTGTATGTCTCTATTGTATGTTGAAGTAAGTCACTATTGTTGTATTTTGTAGGTCTATCTCTATTGCTCTATGTAGTATCATAGGTATGTCTCTATTGTTGTATGTCGTAGTCTGTCTCTATTGTAGTATGTTGAATTATAGGTCTGTCTCTATTGTTGTATGTTGCAGGTGTATCTCTAGTGTTGTATGCTGTAGTACAGTGCTTCTCAAAGTGGTGGTCCGCGGACCGGTGCCGGTCCGTGTGCCATCCCCCGCCGGTCCGCAGAAGTTATCAAAAAAGGACAGAAAAAAATTGTCAGTGCAGGGAAAGTAGTGCACCGGTCCCTGGCGCAATGGCAAAAATTCCTGCCGGTCCGCCATAGTAAAATGTTTGAGAAGCACTGCTGTAGTATGTCTCTATTGTTGAATGTTATAGGTCTGTCTCTATTCTGTATGCTGTAGTTTGTCTTTAAAGTTTAAATTGTTGGTATGTACTGTTGTATGTCTGTACTGTTGTATGTCGTATGTCTGTACTGTTCTATGTTTAACGTCTGTACTGTTATATATTAAACAATTTCGAATCTTTCTGTGCCATTGTATGGTGTTAGCCTGTATTGTTGTATCATGTATGTCTGTAATGTTGTATGTTGAAAGTGTGTAATGTTGTATGCTGAAGGTCTGTACTGTTGTATGCTGAAGGTCTGTACTGTTGTATGCTGAAGGTCTGTACTGTTGTATGCTGAAGGTCTGTACTGTTGTGTGCTGAAGGTATGTACTGTTGTATGCTGAAGGTCTGTACTGTTGTATGTTGCAAGTCTGTACTGTTGTATGTTGTAAGTCTGTACTGTTGTATGCTGAAGGTCTGTACTGTTGTATGCTGATGGTCTGTACTGTTGTATGCTGAAGGTATGTACTGTTGTATGCTGAAGGTATGTACTGTTGTATGCTGAAGGTCTGTACTGTTGTATGTTGTAAGTCTGTACTATTGTATGCTGAAGGTATGTACTGTTGTATGCTGAAGGTCTGTACTGTTGTATGTTGTAAGTCTGTACTGTTGTATGCTGAAGGCCTGTACTGTTGTATGTTGCAATTCTGTACTGTTGTATGTTGTAAGTCTGTACTGTTGTATGCTGAAGGTCTGTACTGTTGTATGTTGCAAGTCTGTACTGTTGTATGTTTTAAGTCTGTACTGTTGTATGCTGAAGGTCTGTACTGTTGTATGTTGAAGGTCTGTACTGTTGTATGGTGAATGTATGCCCTTATCATAGCGGTGATTCGTGTGTTCTGTCACCACACAACTCTTCTATTTCTGATCACGTGATTTATGGATATATATATATGTGTGTGTGTGGGGGGGGGAGTGGGATAGCGATTGGGGGAGGGGGGATATAGTTCTCACCTGACAACATTAATTATTCAGTGATCGGCACTGGACTATGATTTATTTCACCTATGTATTCGTTGTATTTCAATAAATTATGCAAATTTATTCCCACTATTATAAGAATTGCCCCACTGTCAAATATCACAAAAGATTGTTTCATATCTTCTTAGAGCTGCTCGGCTCAACTTTTAGTTTACCTAACAGAAGTGGCGCACAGGGCTGCAAAAAAAGGGGGGTCGGGGGCATTATCAATTACTTAATACAACAGAATCTCAGTTGTCGTCTGCCTCGTAGGTCAAGTAACAAAGAATTGACCTTGGGGACAGGGGCGTATTACTGCAGAACTCCCTGTAAGCTGGCACCCCTCATCAATCCATTGTACATTTGAACATTATTTTATTTTTATTTTTAAATTTTAAACCTAAATTGTTTAGCAAATTTAAACTTAAATTATCTTTCAAAGTTAATACTAAATTGTATTTAAATGTTAAACCTAAGTTGTTTTTTAAAGTTAAACCTAAATTTTAGTTCAACGTTAAACCTAAATTGTATTTCAAAGTTAAACCAAAGTTGTGTTTCAAAGTTAAACCTAAATTGTAATTCAACCTTAAACCAAACTGTATTTCAAAATAAAACCTAAAATGTCTTGCAGATTTAAACTTAAATTGTCTTTCTATGGTGTGTTTTAGATTCTCCCACAACCACCACCCACCCGCTGGCTACATTGACGACCTGTGACTATAGACAGGTAGCCCGCTAGCCACATTTACGACATGTAACTATAGACAGGTAGCCCGCTAGCCACATTGACGGCATGTGACTATAGACAGGTAGCCCGCTAGCCACATTGACGACCTGTGACTATAGACAGGTAGCCCGCTAGCCACATAGACGACATGTAACTATAGACAGGTAGCCCGCTAACCACATTGGCGACCTGTGACTATAGACAGGTAGCCAGCTAAACACATTGACGGCATGTGACTATAGACAGGTAGCCCGCTAGCCACATTGACGACATGTAACTATAGACAGGTAGCCCGCTAGCCACATTGACGACCTGTGACTATAGACAGGTAGCCCGCTAGCCACATAGACGACATGTAACTATAGACAGGTAGCCCGCTAACCACATTGGCGACCTGTGACTATAGACAGGTAGCCAGCTAGACACATTGACGGCATGTGACTATAGACAGGTAGCCCGCTAGCCACATTGACGACATGTAACTATAGACAGGTAGCCCGCTAGCCACATTGACGACATGTAACTATAGACAGATAGCCCGCTAGCCACATTGACGACATGTGACTAGAGAAAGGTAGCCCACTAGCCAAATAGACGACATGTGACCATAGATAGGTAGCCCAGTAGCCACATTGACAAATTTTAGCCTGTGCTATATCCCAAAAAAGGGTAATCTACGGATGTGTCAGAACTACCGTACAATCAGCCTGATTAGTCACCCCAGCAAAGTCATGCTTATGATCATATTAAACAGACTGAAACCACAAGCAGAGCAAATCATGTCAGAAGAGCAGGCGGGCTTCAGAGCAGGAAGAAGCACAACGGAGCAAATCTTTAACCTGCGAATGCTCTGTGAAAAACATCTCCAACACCAGAGTGACCTCTATCATGTCTTTATAGACTTTAAAAAAGCGTTCGACAGAGTTTGGCATGCGGCATTGTGGGCAACTATGCACAAATTCAACATTAATGCAAACCTCATTGAAGTGATCAAGAACCTATACAACAGAGCAACCAGCGCAGTACTCTTCAACAGCAAGCTGGGAGATTGGTTCAAGACCACTGTTGGTGTCAGACAAGGAATCTTACTTTCCCCCATCCTCTTCAACCTCTTCCTTGAAAGGATTATGACAGATGTGCTAGAAGACCATGTCGGAACAGTCAGCATCGGAGGGAGGATTATAACCAACCTACGCTTCGCCGATGACATAGACGAATTAAAAGAATTCCTTGCAAAGCTAGAGAATACAGCAAAGGCGTATGGCATGGAAATCAATGCAGAAAAGACCAAGGTCATGGCAAAAGAAAATTCAAAAGTGAGATTATGATAAACGGGCAAAAACTCGAAGAGGTCTCCACCTTCAAATATCTAGGGGCCATAATATCTGACGAAGGCTCAAAGCCAGAAATTCTTGCCAGAGTGGCCCAAACAATGGCAGCATTGAGTAAACTAAAACACATCTGGCAAAGCAAGAAACTCTCACTGAGATCAAAGATCCGACTAATGCACTCTCTGGCGATGTCGGTCTTCTCGTATGGTTGTGAGGCTTGGACGCTCACTGCAGACCTCCAAAGAAGAATAAATGCGCTAGAGATTAGATGTTTCAGAAAGATATTGAACATCTCCTACACAGCGCACATCACAAACGAAGCGGTCCGCAACACAATAAGTACTGTCATTGGCCCCTACGAGGACCTTCTCACCTCAATTACGATGGTACGGACACGTGACAAGAACTGGAGGTCTCGCAAAGACCATATTGCAAGGCATAGTCCAGGGAGGAAGGAAAAGAGGCAGACAAAAGAAGTGAGGGGAGGACGGTATCAAAGAGTGGACCGGCCTGTCATTAAGCGACTCTCAAAGGGCAGCACAGGACCGTGACAAATGGCGTGAGATAGTGAGCAGTTCACGATGGGGCCCCAACGACCCAACGACGGGTTAAGGGATAGTTCAAGTTCAATATCCATAAATGTAGTATCACTGGAGTCTACTGATTAGCACATGTAGTTGTTGTCCCTGGCCCGCTATGATTGTCTTTCATAGGTAATCTTCAAGTTGTTGTTTTTTTAAATTGGTAATGTGATAGTGTTTTTCTATTTTTGTAATGGTATAGTGTTTTTTTCTAATTGGTAATGATATAGTGTTTTCTAATTGGTAATGTTAGTGTTTTATTATCGGTCATTTTATAGTGTTTTTCTATTTGGTAATTTTATCATGTTTTTATTATCGGTAATGTTATAGTGATTTTCTCATTGGTAATGTGATATTTTTTTGTAATTGGTAATGTTATAGTGTTTTTTTAAATTGGATTTTTATTATTATTTTCTAATTGGTAATGTTATAGACTTTTCGAATTGGCAATGTCAATTTTTTTCTCATTGATAATGTCAGTTTTTTAATATAGTTAATGCCACAGTTTTGAGCTGTAACGTGTCATGTAGTGTATATTCAACGTGTAATGTAGTGTATTTTTCTAACAAAATGTACTAAAGTGTATTAATATTGTGTAGTGTCATTGTAATGAAGTGTATAGGGATAGTGTATTGTAATTTATACATAAAATTAATGTTGAAGTCATATAGTTATGTTGTAGTGTATGTAAAATGTAGTGTATGTAAAATGTAGTGTATGTAAAATGTAGTGTATGCAAAATGTAGTGGTATGTAAAATGTAGTGTATGTAAAATGTAGTGAATGTAGAATGTAGTGTATGTAAAATGTAGTGGTATGTAAAATGTAGTGTATGTAAAATGTAGTGTATATAGAATGTAGTGGTATGTAAAATGTAGTGTATGTAAAATGTAGTGTATGTAGAATGTAGTGGTATGTAAAATGTAGTGTATGTAAAATGTAGTGTATGTAGAATGTAGTGGTATGTAAAATGTAGAGTATGTAAAATGTAGTGTATGTACTGTATGTAGAATGTAGTGGTATGTAAAATGTAGTGTTTGTAAAATGTAGTGTATGTAGAATGCAGTGTGTGTAAAATGTAGAGAATGTCGATGCGTTGGTGTAAAACTGTTGATATCCTTACCTTGTAGACTCAAACAAACATGTCTCACAAACTGCTACATTATCGAAACTATCAAATTGTCCAGACTATTACATTGTCCAAAGTATCAAATTGTCCGAACTATCAAATTGTCCAAACTATCAAATTGTCCAAACTATGACATTGTCCAAACTATAACATTGGCGGATCTGTTACAAATTCCGTACTATTAGATGATCCGCTTAGATTGTGACTTACATGAAAATGTGAAAGTATCACTTACCCAAAAAAGAAATGTAAACCAATTACTTTGACAGACGTAGTTCAACACATGTGTCGCCTTTACTCCGGAACAACACCAATTCTAACTCAAAGAAGGAATTCAACGCGAAATATTATTCACTTTTTTTGGTTTTTTGTTTAGAAACACAAGCCAATTAAATCACTGATTTCGATCATCATACCTCCAAGATAGCTTCAATATCCGATAAGTTTAGATCCGATAGATTTAAGGTCCGATAGCTTTAAACCCTTTTGCCTCAAAATCAGATAGATTAAAGATCCAATAGATTCAAGATCCGATAGCTTTAAGTTCTGACTAAGACTTTGAAACTCTAAACCGAAGTGTGTGGCCTGCCGAAGTGTGTGTTACCGTACTGGAATCTTGATTCCTTAGGACCTTGTCCTTTGGAGCAAAAGTCCAAAGCAGTTCCTTGCACAAGTTGTCAGTAACATAACGCGAAGGTTTGGTGTGAAAACAAACAACAAACACGGTAGTCCACAAACATGAAACGTTGTCGGTCCGACAGTCTCCTTTCCGGGAGTTTAGGAAAACTCTCCAACACAAACTCCCGACGTGTTTGTTTAATTATTTCGTCGCGAGCTCCTTGTCACCGTGGCCCCGCCCCCGGGGTCACCGTGGCCCCGCCCCCGGGTCACCGTATTGAAGTGACAGCGAGGTCTGGGTGTCGCACGCGACAAGCCCGTCATTGCGAGGTATTGGTCAACAGCTGATCGCTGTCCTGCTCGTCATTTTACGACAGGGGTGCGACGGGGGCGCCTGGCCCCGCCCCCAAAACGGTTTTATCGAACACTCATCGATTGGGACAAATAAATAGGGGGGGAGTGGGGGTAGCGTGACAGACTTAGGGTGTACGATGTGCGTGGGGGGAGTGGGGGAGGGGACGATTATGACCGAGTTAACAACGCGCTGCGGTCTTAGGACAGGAAACATATGCTTTCATTGTATTGGAGATTTGACGTCATAAATAAATCTACTGTATACTTCCGCGTATCGTTATACCTATACTTCGGTCTATAACTTTACACGTAAATTTATACGTATATTTTATTCAATAAATGTCCACGTATCTTAATACAACATATTTCTGTAGATATTTGATAAGGATGTCCGGGTTGCTGCTTTTCGTGACCTTTTTTTAATGGGATGAGGAATCCATCTTTAAAGTCCATGTCTAGTTAGTGCCCTCGTAATGGCCTCGGTGTCTGCCAATGTTATAAACTCGGTGTCTACAATTTGTCCAAATATAGCGTGGCACTCGCTCAAAGTTGGGGGCCGCTACATATAGTCTGACTTCGGCCATCTGTAATCGACACTTCCCTGAGTGCTTTACGAGTTCGATACTAGGGTTTGAGCCCGTTTTCAGCTGACCACAGGTGTACAACGAAGGATAAGGGAAGGAGCAAGAGTTTGGGACTTCCGGGATGTTACGTCCCTTGACCACAAAAAAACAACGATATCGAATACACACCTTTAACAAATATACGATACCGAATATTGATTGATTTTCCTCGCGGACTTTGAAGGCTTATAGTCAATTTTCCTTCTAAAGTTCGTTGGTCCGTGTGCAAAGTAAAAAATATATATATAAATTCGTATGCAAAGTTGCACAGCATCCATTTCTTGTGCAATATTTGTCGAAATTTACTGCGCAGTAATTTCAAACTGCTGCGCGGATTCGGTCAGATATCTGCGCGGCTTAAAGGGAACATTGCTCATGGGGCTCATATATTTGTGTTCTCCAGTTACGTCACTCTGTTTCAACTCGATGAAGACCTGGGAATGTTTAAAAAACCTGGAACGTCGCTATCTTTGCGGGTTTTTATTTTTTTTTAAATTTATTTATTTTATTATTTTTTTAAAGATCTTCTCTCGGTGTGCCCGGTTTTCTCTGGCCCTCTGGTCGCTATGTGTGGTAGGTCTGTCGGGGGGGGGGTAGCCTCGAGCTTTACATGTGTGGTGGGTCTGTCGCGGTAGCCTCGAGCTGTCCATGTGATGGTCAGTGAGGTTAGCCTCGAGCTGTCCATGTGATGGTCAGTGAGGTTAGCCTCAGAAAGTTCCCTTACTGTTGCAGATATTCAGAAAGTTCCCTTACTGTTGCAGTTATTCAGAAAGTTCCCTTACTGTTGCAGATGTCCAGAAAAAAATTCCCTTACTGTTGCAGATGTCCTTAAAGTTCCTTTACTGTTGCAGGTGTCCAGAAAGTTCCTAACTGTTTCGGATATTCAGAAAATTCCCTTACTGTTGCAGATATTCAGAAAGTTCCCTTACTGTTGCAGTTATTCAGAAAGTTCCCTTACTGTTGCAGATGTCCAGAAAAAAATTCCCTTACTGTTGCAGATGTCCTTAAAGTTCCTTTACTGTTGCAGGTGTCCAGAAAGTTCCTAACTGTTTCGGATATTCAGAAAATTCCCTTACTGTTGCAGATATTCAGAAAGTTCCCTTACTGTTGCAGTTATTCAGAAAGTTCCCTTACTGTTGCAGATGTCCAGAAAGTTCCCTTACTGTTGCAGATGTCCTTAAAGTTCCTTTACTGTTGCAGATGTCCAGAAAGTTCCTAACTGTTTCGGATATTCAGACAGTTCCCTTACTGTTGCAGATGTCCAGAAAAAAATTCCCTTACTGTTGCAGATGTCCTTAAAGTTCCTTTACTGTTGCAGGTGTCCAGAAAGTTCCTAACTGTTTCGGATATTCAGAAAATTCCCTTACTGTTGCAGATATTCAGAAAGTTCCCTTACTGTTGCAGTTATTCAGAAAGTTCCCTTACTGTTGCAGATGTCCAGAAAGTTCCCTTACTGTTGCAGATGTCCTTAAAGTTCCTTTACTGTTGCAGGTGTCCAGAAAGTTCCTAACTGTTTCGGATATTCAGAAAATTCCCTTACTGTTGCAGATATTCAGAAAGTTCCCTTACTGTTGCAGATATTCAGAAAGTTCCCTTACTGTTGCAGTTATTCAGAAAGTTCCCTTACTGTTGCAGATGTCCAGAAAGTTCCCTTACTGTTGCAGATGTCCTTAAAGTTCCTTTACTGTTGCAGATGTCCAGAAAGTTCCTAACTGTTTCGGATATTCAGAAAATTCCCTTACTGTTGCAGATATTCAGAAAGTTCCCTTACTGTTGCAGTTATTCAGAAAGTTCCCTTACTGTTGCAGATGTCCAGAAAGTTCCCTTACTGTTGCAGATGTCCTTAAAGTTCCTTTACTGTTGCAGATGTCCAGAAAGTTCCTAACTGTTTCGGATATTCAGAAAATTCCCTTACTGTTGCAGATATTCAGAAAGTTCCCTTACTGTTGCAGTTATTCAGAAAGTTCCCTTACTGTTGCAGATGTCCAGAAAGTTCCCATACTGTTGCAGATGTCCTTAAAGTTCCTTTACTGTTGCAGATGTCCAGAAAGTTCCTAACTGTTTCGGATATTCAGACAGTTCCCTTACTGTTGCAGTTATTCAGAAAGTTCCCTTACTGTTGCAGATGTCCAGAAAGTTCCCTTACTGTTGCAGATGTCCTTAAAGTTCCTTTACTGTTGCAGATGTCCAGAAAGTTCCTAACTGTTTCGGATATTCAGAAAATTCCCTTACTGTTGCAGTTATTCAGAAAGTTCCCTTACTGTTGCAGATGTCCTTAAAGTTCCTTTACTGTTGCAGATGTCCAGAAAGTTCCTAACTGTTTCGGATATTCAGACAGTTCCCTTACTGTTGCAGTTATTCAGACAGTTCCCTTACTGTTGCAGATGTCCAGAAAGTTCCCTTACTGTTGCAGATGTCCTTAAAGTTCCTTTACTGTTGCAGATGTCCAGAAAGTTCCTAACTGTTTCGGATATTCAGAAAATTCCCTTACTGTTGCAGTTATTCAGAAAGTTCCCTTACTGTTGCAGATGTCCTTAAAGTTCCTTTACTGTTGCAGATGTCCAGAAAGTTCCTAACTGTTTCGGATATTCAGACAGTTCCCTTACTGTTGCAGTTATTCAGACAGTTCCCTTACTGTTGCAGTTATTCAGACAGTTCCCTTACTGTTGCAGTTATTCAGACAGTTCCCTTACTGTTGCAGTTATTCAGACAGTTCCCTTACTGTTGCAGTTATTCAGACAGTTCCCTTACTGTTGCAGTTATTCAGACAGTTCCCTTACTGTTGCAGTTATTCAGACAGTTCCCTTACTGTTGCAGTTATTCAGACAGTTCCCTTACTGTTGCAGTTATTCAGACAGTTCCCTTACTGTTGCAGTTATTCAGACCGTTCCCTTATTGTTGCGGATGTCTTCGAGTCGGACCATCGTATGTGTAAGATTCTACATAGACATTTATTATCTAAATCGTTTAGCTGTTGGTCTAAAATACAGGATCCGCAAACGAATTGTGCGATCAACAAACAATAAATTAAAGCTTTGTTTATGGACTAATGCAACGGTAAAAGTTTCGGCTAATGCCTTCATCAGTACAAATAAATACACAAAATTTAATTAAATTTGCATTATATATTACATACAGAATCCTGTATTTTGTTTATCAAATACTTCGGCCATCTTTCTTCTTTCCGTTTCTGTTTTTAATCTCTACACCTTCCCCACTCCCACCCCCACTTTTGAATTATTATTTGTTCCCTCGGTATATTAAAGTATGTAATATATAATGTTAATTTAATTTAAATACTTGTTTTTATTCATACCGATGAAGGCATTAGCCGAAACGACTTATTGCGTATGAGTATATAGATAAAACTTAAATTTATTGTTTTGTCCAGACTCCCCTTTTGTGTACCTCGTATTTTATTCGAAAGCTTTAGCGCAGACCTATTCTGACTGACGCATTAGTTGTTCGTCTAGTAATTTCGTTGGCTTCCAGCTTTCACAGTCATAAGTTAAGACTTGTACCATGCCAACGTTGTAGATCTTCAGTCTGGTGTTGCTTCTGAGTGTCGTCCAGGTCCAGATGCTAGGAAGTTATCTGAGGGCCTTGGAAGCCATGGCTATACATGTTTTTATTTCTCTTGTTGAGTCTCCCAACGTCGACGGTTTACTTCCAAGGAATCTGAAGCCGGAGACTGTACCGAATATGCTGTTTTTCGTGCGCCGTGGTCGACGATGACCACTCTCATCATATTAGTCCAGTGCTTAGGCCACCACGCGTGTTCTCTGGTTGCTTATTGGCCCTGTTCTTGCCCGAAATCTGCGACCGCATGTCGGACAAGAGATGGATGGGATGGATGGGATCCCTTCAGGAGGGTTTTGTACATGGTCCTTCCTGGCTTGACGTTTGGTCTTGGCAGGATGCTGTCTCTTTGCCTCACAGACTGCTGCATGTGCCGTTCCGTATCATACAGCGCCAGGGAGCTCGGCCACTGGCTGCTGCCTCCCAGAAGTCATGTCCAATGTCGAAGGCACTTAGAGCTGTTTTGGGCGTATCCTTGTAGCGCTTTCGTGGACCTCCGTGTGCTTTATGCCCTTCAGTAAGCTCACCATAGAAGAGCCTCTTGGGGAGGCGATGGGCAGGCATGCGCACTACATGCCCCGCCCAGCGTAGTTGACATTCCATAAGTCTTGTATGGTCGCTGCCTAGTCCTGCCCTGACTAATATTTCGGTGTCTGGAACCTTTTCCTGCCATTATATGTTGATAATTTTTCTTAGGCATTTGGTGTGAATGTGTTTGAGCAACCTCGCATGGCGTTAGTATACGGTCCAAGTTTCACAACCTCGCATGGCGTTGGTATACGGTCCAAGTTTCACAACCTCGCATGGCGTTGGTATACGGTCCAAGTTTCACAACCTCGCATGGCGTTGGTATACGGTCCAAGTTTCACAACCTCGCATGGCGTTGGTATACGGTCCAAGTTTCACATGCGCACAGCAAAGTAGGGGGCACTACAGCTCTGTTTACTTTTAGTTTGATTTGGATGCTGATTCCCCTTCTGCTCCAGACACTGTCATGCAATCGGCCAAATGCTGCACTGACCTTGGAGATTCTCACATTCACCTCATCATCAATGTTGGCATTCTGAGAAAGTGTGCTGCCAAAGTAAGAAAAGCAGATCAGTGAATTGAGTTTTGTTGCCATTGATGATTAGTTTAGGTTCAGTGAAAGGTTTGCCTGGGGCCGGCTGGTATAGAACTCCTGTCTTATTTGTGCTGATGGTAAGTTCATAGTTTGAGCATGCACTGGAAAATGTATCCTCGTTATTTGGCAAGTGTACTTCAGAGCCAGCGTTAAGAGCATAGTCGTCAGCTAATAAAAGGTTCAGGATAGTTTCTGACTTGACCTTTGTTTTTGTTTTAATACTCCTGAGATTGAACAAGCGACCATCAGTGCGATGACCTTATTTCCAATCCTTCATTGCTATCCCTGAAGGCCTCTGTAAGCATGGCTGAGAACATGAGACTAAACAATGTTTGGGCCAGAACACAACCTTGATTTACACCATTTGTGACAGGGAAGGCCTCTTCATTGTCCTGGACTCGAGCCAGCATGCCATCATGGAACTGCCTTACAATGGCTATAAACTTTTTGGGCAGTCATACTTCGCCATTTCCCTCCACAGCCCTTCTCTACAGACTGTATCAAATGCTTTTGTCAGGTCGATTTATATGGAGAAGAGGTTATTGTCACTTTTCTTGCTGCTGCCTTGCTGCAAAAACAATGTCGATTGTCCCACGTTCTTTCCGGAATCTGCATTGGCTTTCTGTTAATAGTCCCTGGTCCAGATGTGCAATTGGGCGAATGAGGATGATTCTGGCAAGTATTTTTCCTGCAATTACGTGGACCTCCGCGTGCGCTATAAATTGTACCATAATGTTCTAATGTCCGATAACTGATTGATTCCAATATGTCAGGATGTCCAATTCTGCTCACATACTATCAATATGTTTGTTATGACATGATATCAAGATGACATGCCAATAATCTTTTAATCTGTCATAAAAATGATATCTATTTAATTTAAAATGAAAAAAAAATGAAAAGTATTTGACATCTACTTTGTTGCTAAATTTTAACAACACTACAATTACAAAACGGAACAAAACTTAAGGACGAACACTTAAAATAAATAATTTTAAAAAAGGTGAACAGGTAAAAGACATTGAAGATATGTTAAAATTTTATGTAAAACATATGCAGGTAATGAAACAAATATTTTTAAATATAACATATGTTTTCTGCTATCCTGTCTTTTTCCTGGATACAAATACCAGTTTCTCTTTTCTCATTGACAGTAAGGTCAGTGCGGAGTTATCGAACTTTTAATAGTCTATGGGCGGATCTTATTGTCATGTAAAAATACAACTTGTCACAACCATTTTCCGTGATTGAAATTGAGACAAAACTCAACAGTACAATCTCTGTAACTGTACACACAGATAACAATACAGATAACAAGTTTATAACAATACAGATAACAAGTGTATATTTATAATCTACATATTTTAGCAGAGTAAAATAATTTATAAAAAATATTATAATCATTACAAATATCTTATCTTCTTACCTTACATATTACAGACACTCCCTCTATGCAGAAGATTATTGCGTCCTACACTTACACATTATTTATGTCTAGTCTTTATTTTTAAATTATTATTGTTATTATTAAAAAAAATTTAAATGTTGATAGTGTGTTGTTTTTCATTTTTACCCCAAGTTAGAATTAATTTGCTTATGTATTATTACTACTTGGGTCTTTTTTCTTCTATCCTCTAGTGCAGGGATCGGGAAACCATGGCTCGCGAGCCAGATGTGGCTCTATTGATGGCTGCATCTGGCTCTCAGAAAATTGTTAGTTTATTGGTAAAAAATGTCTATTCAGGCTAATTTGATCTACATATAGCATATTTTTAAAAATAGCATAACAATGTTATTTAAAAGAATTCAGAGACATAATTATTGAACTTTAAGGGTTGAAATTACACACATTTACTTGAATTTTTAGTTTTAAACATAATCTATGGCTCTCACGGAATTACTTTTCAAAATATGTGGTGTTTATGTGGTGTTTATGTGGTGTTTATGTGGTGTTTATGTGGTGTTTATGTGGTGTTTATGTGGTGTTTATGTGGTGTTTATGTGGTGTTTATGTGGTGTTTATGTGGTGGTTATGTGGTGTTTATGTGGTGTTTATGTGGTGTTTATGGCTCTCTCTCAGACAAAAAGGTTCCCGACCCTTGCTCTAGTGTTTCAAGGTTTAATGATTTAACTAATTGTGTTACTCTGTTACTCTGTTACTCTGTTACTCTTGTTAATTTTGAACATCACCCAATAATGAATCTGGCAGCTCTTTTTTTAATTAGTTATAGTTTATCAATTTTTATCTATAGTAGATGGGCCCCTTTGAGAATATGGGTATTCTGAACTATTCTAGTACAGGTCTCGCCAAAGAGAGGGGAGCATTTTAGTTTTAAATTCTCTATACATCTTTATCTCTTTATAAGTTTCTCCTTTTTAAATCCTTTACATCAACTCGTGGTGTCTGGTTGTTTGCCGAAAAAAACTTTGGTTCGATTTTTAACCCACTTCCCCGTATGCTAGCGAGCGGAAATTTAGCAGGAAGACTCATGGCGACATTTATTGGGTTGAAACAAACGCCAAACGATAGCTAATCATATTTAGAACAATGTTGGAGAAGGGATTTTGAAAAATCTCTTTTTGATCGACTCCTGTAATTTTAGCAGCAATTTGTATATAGCAATTTTTTTGTTTAGTTTCAGAATTATTGATTTGAAATGACTTTTAATGTAATCTAGAAGGATAGTTAATGGGGTTTTCCCGCTTTGTGAATGCTAATGTTAGACTGTTCTGCGGTGCGCATTATATGGACACATTTTTGGTGTGACTCTAGAATGATTTCCCTTGAATAAAAAAAAATAGAACATTCTTTGTTAGAAATTTTGTTTAAATACTTATTCGAGTTTTTATTACCTGTTTTACTATAGATACTTTATATATGAGACATAACTAATTTTTTTTAATTTATTTGCATTGTCGTATTATAATGAACATACATATTGAAAAACATTATTTTTTACGGGTTTTTATTATAAAGTGTACGGTTTTGTTAAAATACGTTATGAACATCTGAATTACATGATAATTTCTCATTTATTATTACTCGAAAGTATTTTGCATCTTTAGTTTGGATTAGTTGTTTTCAATGAATCAAATAGTTTGCATTTATTTGTTTCTTTTTGTTTAATACCCAAAAACTTGACACTGGGGTATGTCTTTACATCCAGAAAAATTTCTTTCCCCATTTTTTTAATTTGTTTAGGTCTTTTTGTAAGATTCCGCTTTCTCGTTCTGATTTAATTGTCCTATATATTATACAATCATCAGCAAATAACCTTACTTTTGTTACTTGTCAGATGCGGTTGGGTAAATTATTAACTAGAGTATTACCCGTCAAAAATGACGGAAATTTTCAAAATAAATACATTTCAGCTAATATCTATTTATTTTGAAAAAATACACATCAGAAAAATATATAACGTATTAAAGAATTTTCATTAATTTTTTTTTATTCATTTATTTTCATACGTGCAACAAAGCCAGTCCAAGGACGTTCCGCCACCGTTCGGTGGCATGTTGTAACTCCCCTCCAACAGCCGTCTCGACCGGCATACATGTGCATCACGTCAAAAAAATACTATTCATTATAGTTTTAAAAAAATAACTCGTAAAAACAGAGCTTTTGAAAAAAATCCCAACGCGCATAACTTAAAATAATGTCTTGGAAAAAATACTGCACCAAAAATAACTCGTTTTGAACGTTCGCGTAATTGGCGTAAACGTGTTCAATATGATTGGCTGTAGGAGTCATATGTGTTTGAGGGACCAATCGCTATCGATGACCGCACGGAACATAGCCTTTTATTATATGAAAGGATTGCACAATTTTATGTGGAACGTTCAAAAAGAGCTATTTTTTTGTGCAGTAATTTGGTGCGCTACTTTCTAAAATTAGTAGCGTCACGGACAGGACAGACGGGACAGACGGGACGTGACATACATTGCAAATTATGTATGTTGATGATAAGAATAGTAGGTTTGAATGAAAAGGGGGGGGGAGGCCTTGGACAAATCCTTGTGGAAATTCTGAGTGTATTGGTGCTGATTTAAAGCCAGCATCAATTATTACACCTTCATACAGTCTTCCTATAACGACATTGTGAATACACCGGTGTAAGGGGCCTGGGAGAGAGCAAACTATAGAACGGTGTTCTTCATCAAAGAAATCTGTTCGACTATCGATCAGAGGCAGATCCCGAGTCGCGGGTTCGAGCCCAGGTACTGGCAAGGCCCCTGGGGCATTGTGCTGGCCACACATTCCCCTGTTCGTTAGTCCGTTAGTGGTGGCTAAATAAAACGTGTGAACGCTACTTCACTTTCCCCATAGTCCGTCATGGACTGGAAAGGGGGTCATTTCAATCTGTTTAACAAAAGGTGACGTCCAGCAACGTAATGGATCTTAAACTTGAAAACACAGTTTCGGGGAGTATCTATTATCGATCCCAAAAATCGAATTATTCTTGCGCAATATTTTTAGAATAAAACGTGTTTCTGGTATCGATCTAAAAGTTGCACGATACTCGTCTTTGATCGTCAATATTATTATCCGGGGTTTATTTTAATGTTCTATATTATTATCATTATCTTGTGTTTATTTAACGGTCTATAATTAGTCTATAAATTCATTATTACCCTTCTGTTTATTTAATGGTCTACATATTATCATTATCTTGTGATTATTTAACGGTCTATAATATCTTTTTTCCTTTTCTATTTTAAGTGACGCAAACTCTCAGGTCTGTTTCGTGTCCTGCTTTCTCTCCCCTTATCTCTATTTCAAGAATCAAAACCAAAAAATGCAATCTCCTGTGATATCCAAAGGTCTCACATGAAAGTAAGATGTGATCGATAACTTTACATCCTCCCAGCTAAAAACCGTTTGTTTTGGAGTTATGCGCCCTTGTCTGTCTCCGCCGAGTGGCGCTCGTGGTCGGCCAATCGCATGGCGAGGTTTTTTAGCCAGCTTATGGGAACTTTCCGTAGCGCTGTTTTGGGTATTTGATGACTTGGCGAGCAAAGCCGACCCTCGATACCTGCAGATGGTCCGCACGTCGATAGTCCTTTGTACAGACCCTGGGAAATAAGCCGACAAGGTCCCTCAAGCAGATCTCGCCGGAACCCCTTATTATCGCCTCTGGTAGACATTCGTGACAGACATAACGACGTTCTTGCTAATAATAAAATAGTTGCTAGCGTTATTTCTTTAATTCTTAGTTTTTAAAATGTAAGCATTTCAACGGATACACGCTCTAGGTTCGGGGGTTATTTATTTAAGGTTTGAGAATCAGCGGTGCTAGCTATGAGAAAGTTTAAACCAGTTGCGATTAAGACCCTTGAAAATAGCTTCAATGAAATTAAAGCGTGGATTTTTGTGCGGCCTATCAATGGCTGGTCTTATCCAGGGCCGCACTTCAGCTGATAGTGCACAACACGTACGCACTTTGGTGCGCAATCACAGCTATTTGCTGACAGAAATACCTCAGAAATTCACGCGCGCCAAAATGAATTCGTAATCAGATTTCACATCAAATATAGATGTCCGGTTCACACCAATATATGTACATATCAAGTTTACACCATTAAATGTAGTTGTCAGATTCACATCAATTAATTTAGATGTCAGATTCACATCAATAAATTTAGATGTCAGATTCACACTAATAAATGTATATGTCAGGTTGACACCAAGAAATGTAGATGTTAAGTTTACATAATTCAATGTAGATGTAAGGTGCATTTCAAATGTGGATCTCCAACAAATCGTAATGGTTAAACATCTACCACCTCCACTTTTCTGCATGCGCAAAGTAAGAGAAATATTCTCTTTTCTTTTTGTTTTTTTGTTTTGGCCACTCTAAGTCTTGGCTTAGAGAGTTTGGGAAATCTGGCAACACCGGATCTCGATGGCCAGGGTGGCATGATTGTTTGGGCCTGTGTTTGGCGTGTGACAAAGTGACGGATCAGCTTGTTATCTTGACCTGAAGGTGGGCCAGGAGTCGTGGCTGTTTGCTCAACTCGTGTTTCCAACCGCACCATGACGTCATCGATGAGGTGTCGGTAGCACTTACAACCTGGCAACTGGCGGGAGAGTTTCACTGGACAGCGAGGATGGAACGGGGGGTGGGGGGGGGTGGGGTGGTACGGTGTGTGGAGAAGGGTATCGAAATCGTGCAGGGGGGATGTGACGTTACAATAGTGATTTTGTAGCAATTTTTTCCGGGAACATGTCCTCATTGGGGACAAGTATAGGGACTACAAATATAGAGAATTAAATTTTTTTTAGTGACTTTGAACAAATTTAGGGGCCTTGAAGAACTTAGCATTTCAGAAGCCAAAATCTCTGCAAATTAAAAGATAAATCTTACTTATTTATTGATCTATTGCTATATTTTTTCGGTCTATTGCTATAGACCAGGGGTCTCCAAACTTTTCTGCCGGAGGGCCGCATTAACTGTCGAACAGCAGTTTGGGGGCCGACTACACACAGTTTTGCAGTAAATTGCGGGTAAATTTATTTTTTTTTAGATTAAAAGGTCTCCAGGGGCCGGATGAGAGGGCTTCGTGGGCCGCATCTGGTCCGCGGGCCGTGGTTTGGAGACCCCTGCTATAGATTATTGATACATTGCTATTTGTGATCAATCTATTTCTAGAGGTTTGTGTAGAATTGACAACACAGACACCGATTTAGACTTTGGGAGGTCAGGGGTCAAGGTCAGTACGATCAAATAGTAATCACCTACCGGTAAATTGTCGTCAACTAAAATTCAGGAATACCTTCCCGCTACAGTTTGGTGAGTTGGTTGTGCGATATATACACCTACAGCCCATATTAAACATCCATTAGTGGTCATCAAATTCCCATGATCCTCTCTTGTCCGGATGTCCCCTGTACGTCTGGCTGCACCGTAACGGCACGGCCTGTCATCTGTTGCCTGGGCCGTGATGTGCGCTGGACGTTTGACGGACGGGGCCTCTGTCAGGGGCGCCACGCCACAGTGGAGCTGGCACAAAGGCGCCCGCGGACAGTGTAGGTCCACTTGACGGCGACCTGTCAGCGCCCATCATATCTGACTTACAGCAACAACAACAACAGCAACCAATCTTTTGGCGGTGGTTGCGGTGATGAGATTAGAGGTGACCAGGTCGAGTGTTGAGTTCAGTTATTTGCTGCTGTTGGAATGTGAGAGGAGAGACGGAGTGAAATTTGTGTCAGTTGTGGGCGACTCCAGCGACTGGCTAAAAACCTATTTAAATAAAAAACAACAACACTTTGTACTCTTTTATTATTTTTTTGTTCTTCTTTTTAGGATGAATTTTGTGATGTCATGGGTTATTTACACATTTATTGTTTGAAATGTTGAGGAAGAAATGCGTGGGGGGGGGGTAACAGCTGACTTATTAAGGTCTCTGTACTTTCCTGGTGTATGTGATTGGGGACCCGGGGTGGAGGGGTGATTCTGTTTTTAAAAAAAATATTTATGTTCAACAGGAAGTTGAGTCTAACATGTTGTACAGGTAGTTAGGTCTAACATGTTGTACAGGTAGTTAGGTCTAACTTGTTGTAAAGGGAGTTAGGTCTAACATGTTGTACAGGGAGTTAGGTCTAACCTGTTGTACAGGGAGTTAGGTCTAACATGTTGTACAGGGAGTTAGGTCTAACATGTTGTACAGGGAGTTAGGTCTAACATGTTGTACAGGGAGTTAGGTCTAACATGTTGTACAGGGAGTTAGGTCTAACATGTTGTACAAGGAGTTAGGTCTAACATGTTGTACAGGTAGTTAGGTCTAACATGTTGTACGGGGAGTTAGGTCAACCTACCATGGTGCCGCCCTAGCCCCCTCCAACCATCATGGTGCCGCCCTAGCCCCATTCAAACCATCATGGTGCCCCCCTAGTGCCCCCACCCCACACAATGATGCCGCCTAGTGCCCCCTCACCCGACCATGGTTCCGCCCTAGGCCCCCTCAACCTATCATGGTGCCGCCCTTGCCCCCCTCCAACCATCATGGTGTCCATTTAATGAGAGACGCGCTTGCTAATCCAGTCACATGGAAATGGCCTCGCTTTGAACAGAGGTCAAATCATGTGTCACGTGTCACCGCCAGGGGACTTTTTGTGTGTGTTTGACCATCTCCCTCTCACCCTCTACCTCTTTAACCCTCTTGCTTTCTCACTCTCTTCCTGTCTCACACTCTCTGTCCCTCATTCAACCTCTCCTTGGTGTGGTGCCGACTAGATGATGTCTTACCGATGTTAGTTATATTCAGTTTTTTAATCGCCACCCCAATCCCATAATAAAATATATAACAAACAATTTTACACATAAATAAAACTTGCTTTAACTATAGGTATTGTTAACAGCATCCGTGTATAACAGAGCCGTCTTTACACCAGTTTGGGCCCCCGGGCAAAGAAATAGTGTTGGGCCCATCCCCCGCAGGAACAAAAAAAATATATACATAATATATATAAATAAACATATTCCCAAGGGGCCCCTATGCTCGTGGGCCCCCGGGCAAATGCCCAAACGGGCCTATGTGTTAAGACGGCCCTGGTGTATAATTTATATTTGACTGACATATTTGAATTTAAATTTTTGCTTAAGTTCAACAAAGTTTTTGTTTCTTTTGTCACTTCTGTGAAGTGATTCTCATAATGTCTCCTAATAAATTTGCTAATATTATGAAACAATCTTTTATAAACTTACCCTCACCACTGACTGACTCTGCAACGTTTTGTGTTCTGGGTAACATAGATATTACCAACATTAATATAACAACCACAATTAAAAGTTACAACATCCAATGAATAAAGAAAGTCTTGTTACCGACATTTAATTTAGTCCCATTTTTTTAAAAAAAACTTTCCCAGATAGTTTAATTTTGATTGTTCGTAAAAGTGTTTGATGACTTGCAGTGGCGTAGCTAGGGGGGGGGCGGTGGGGGCGGTCCACCCCGGGCGGCACTCATTAAGGGGGCGGTATTTGTGGGCATTTGAAAAGTACAACCATTTGCGACAACCGCCCTTTTTCTTTTGAAAGGGGAAAACCAAGGTGAAACAAAAATATTTGTAATTTCCAGTCTTAATTAACGGATTTTTATTATTGCACTAATTTTTTTTGGATTACATATTTGATATTATAACTAACGCAAAACCGTTCAAAAATGTTAAATCGCTCAAAAAAGGTATCCATTTGTTTGGAAAACTAAGCGGTATAAGTCACAGATGACGCTTTTATAAGAAAACTACCCAAAAGACACATCATTGTTGGGCCGAATAATATGTGCTATTAATATCGCCACGACAGTTTGTACGTGGAAATTTGACATTCGCAGAATGATGCGCGAACACGTACCTAAAGGTATGGTGGTTGAAATATTGTGTTTAACTTGCAAGTAGTAATTTATATTACTGTTTCAGTTTTCAGAAAATTATTGTAAGGTAAGTTATAAAAAATTAAATTTATTTTGTTTTTATTGCATTAAAGTAGCACAAATAATTTATGTTTTTCATTAAAATACGGTTATTCATTAAAGTTGTTAAGCCTATCCAATTAATGTGTAAATAATTTGAATTCGTCTATTTTGTGGAAAATTATTAAGATTTATGACAAGAATTTGATGTAAATATTAAAATTTCTCTGATAATAAACATGACAATAGGCATAATAATTTCGAACAAAACATACTTTAAAATTTCTTGGAAATATTGACATCTGATGAAGTAACTAGAAAAAACGAGATCAGATGCTGGAATTTTACTCAATTCAATGCAATCTTTTTCTCTTCTATGTTATCTCAATTTATGGGAACCCTTCATTTTTTAAATTAATGCAAAGACATTGCATGGTACAAAGAGATGTGCTAATACAAAATGCTGTTATATCAGCCAAACAATTTGTGAAGAGATGGAGATATCAATTTTTTTAAACAGTATAGATTGTAAAATTCTGTACCCAACATTGTAATTTTGCTATGAATTTTTTAAATTATTGCTATCAGTTTCGCTAGTTATGAAAGGAGCTTCTCAAAACTGAGTTGATAAAAAAAATTATCTTCGTTCTACAATGAGCAAATAAAGTCAACAAAATCTTGCAATACTGTGTCCATAGTACATAGAACAAGATATTACAGATTATTTTAATTTTGATAGCATAATACACGATTTGTTTCTATTACTATACGCCCCGTGGCTTAGCATACGCCGCTGACTTGCTCATGGAGAGTGCAAAGAAAGTTGAGAAAGAACGGACACAAACTACAGCACAAAGAAATCAAAACAACGCGAGTGAACGTTGGTTGAGGAAACTGCCAACTCATTGTTGGTTTCGAGACATTTGCAGGCGAAATTCGGTACACCCCTAACTTCTATGAAGTCAGCTATAAAGCGATAATCGGTTTAAAATCGGAGTTACATAATCGATAATCGTTTTTCAAAAACAAAACAAAACAAAACAACAACAACACATGCAATTAACAACCCTAAATATGACTAACCCTCGCATGGGTCGGCCAATCACAGTTTATGTTTAAGGGATGGCTGTAATAAATGGGAGGCGGGTAACAACAACCTCAGTGTGCATGTCTTCACGTTTACTCGCTATTTTTTATTTACTTAGTGCTGCTTTTTGTGTCTGTACTCTCACCCCCCAACCGTTTCTTTTGCACTGTCTATGATGAGCAAGTCTGCGGCGTATGCTACGCAGCGGGTCTCTCCAGAGTTCCTTATTTTCATTCACTCACAGTCGTTTGCCCAAACCCACCCCATTTTGACAATTGTGTCTTTCAGGAAGTCTTCACCCGTCACCATATCATTGGCGGCGTATGCTTCGCCGCGGGTCAGCTAGTCTTGACAATAAAGGGGTAAAAGAACGGGCACAAACATACATTTTTAAAAATTAAAAAAAAACACAATGTTTTCGCTGGGGCTTGAACCCAGGACCTCCCTGTATAAGGCGGACGTGATAACCAGTACACTACGATTCTCACGTTATTCTGTGAAGGAACAATGCAAGTGATACGCAAGGACCATTATTGGTCTCGATACATTGGTCGACCCCAGCGAGGGTCATTCGTCATGCTCGGTTGCACATACTTGCGTGTTGTCTCGCATGGCCCCATGAAGAGAATTATATATATAGATAGATTAAAGTTAGGAAAGTAAATGTATAAATATGATTACATACTAATGTATACACTTTCTTTGTTTGTAAAAAAATCATTTATTTATAAATACAAAATAAAAGAATAGTGATTGGTAATGTTGTTGTTGTTTTTTTTTGTTTTTTTTTGGGTGTAAATTTGGAATATGTTTTGCTACCTCAGTAACTTTCTTGTGGCCTTTTAAAAAAGTATCTCGTATTTTGTAAATTTGTTTTTATGGGTATATAATCTTATGCGGGCTCTTTTATTACTGCTTACATAAATATGGCATGCGATGGTAAACATGTTCCCCACCTTTACTTCGTTTCAATTACAATTGTTTATTCATGTTTCTTAATTTATAAAAACCATAATATAATCGACTAACTGGCTGTCCATGGCACAAGTCGTCACAAAAACTTAGATCCCTTCTTCAATAAGACGTCACAAAGCTTTGACATAAAAGCATTATTTTCTGTTTGAAAATGAGCATGTTTCAAATAATTATTTTGTCATTTAAGTATGTTTTTAGTTTAACGCTGCATTCTAATATCGTAACACGCGTTTTACATATACGTCTTTAAATAAAGTGTCAGTAATCAAATATCTAAGTGGAAATTTTATTTAAAGTTGCGCGTTTTGACGTGACGTCACATTTCTTAAACACCCCCCTCGTCACAAATGTGTAACCCCCCCCCCAGGTGCGTGACGTCATTTATAGATTGCCCCTAAAAAGGGCGGCAAATTGGAGACCGCCCCGGGCGGCAAAAGTTCTAGCTACGCCACTGATGACTTGATTCTGTTAATTGATTTGAAGGGCGTGAAAAAAGTGCGGTGTGGCGTATCTTGATAAAGTGGTTATCGCTCTATGGTATCTCGTTTACTCCAGGTTTTGCTAATTATTTATAGTACACTAGCAGACCCGTCGTGCGTTGCAACGATCTCAGTAAAAAGGAATATATATAGATAAAAAATAAATTACATTAAGGGTCACCAGGCCCATCAGTTTAAAATATGAAGTTCGAAAATCTGTTCATTTCAATCAATTTCATAACAAAAATATAAATATATGTATCTATATTTCTCAATATCGTGTAAAATTGAATGGGGAATACAATATTAAAAATTTAGTAAAAACACATTTAGGGCCCCTAGCCCCGATGAAATGGACATTATGAGATCAGTGCCCTATCGAAATTTAATATAGGCTTTTAAGTTTTTATATACCGCGTTTGGTCAAAATCCATTTATTTTCTCATTATCTAACACCTAAACTAATTTTTATATATATGTAGATATAAGGAAAACTACATTAAGGGGCTCCCAGGCCCGTTCAATTCAAGATGTACATTTTGAAAACATGTTCATTTAAATTCATTTTAATCATGGATATATTTCTCAAGATCGTTAAAAACTGAGTGGGAAATAATATCTTAGAGTATACACAAAAAAAAGACATTTGGGGCCCCCGGCCCATTCGATGTAAGATGTAAATTTCAAAATGCTGTTCATTTTAATTCAGTCTCATCATTGATATATTTCTTAAGATCGTTAAAATAGAATGGGAAATAATATCTCAAACACATACGAAAAAATACATTTGGGGCCCCCGGCCCTGAACAATTAAAAATTAGAAGTGCAGTGCCCTTTGTTATTTTAATATGGGCTACCAAGTTTTTATATACCAAGTTTGGTTAAGATCCATTCATTTACTCAGTAGTTAACGCATAAACTCATTTTTATATAGCTCATAAAAGCAAAAAACGACATTAAGGGCCCCAGGGCCCATTTAGTGCAAGATGTCAAGTTCAAAACGCCTGTTTATTTCAATCAATTTCATTGTGGATATATTTATCTATATTTTTCAAGATCTTTAATAATTGAATGGGGAATAAAATATTAAACGTTTATGAAATAAGACATTTTGGGCCCCCAGTCCCGAAGAAATGGACATTAGGAAATTAGTCCCTTTAGTATTTCTATATTGGCTACCAAGTTGTTATATACAAAGTTTGGTTAAGATCCATCAATTTACCTAATAGCTAACGCTTAAACTAATTTTTATATAGCTCATATATAAGAAAATAAATCATTTTATGGGCCCCCGGCGCCCCATGAGGGTTAAATTTTGAAAAAAAAGTAGCCAGTGACCATCCCAGGAGCGTACTCAAAAGTCTCCAAAAGTTTCATGGCGATCGGATGAATGGTTTAGTCAGCTATACAAAGACATGCATACATACATACATACATACTTTGATTTTTATATATATAGATATAAGATTAGAAAAAACAACATTAAGGGCCCCCGGGCCCAATCGGTGCAAGAAATTAACTTTAAAATACCTGTTCATTTCAATCTGGATCATGATAGATATATTAGTCAATGCTTTTCAAGATCGTGTAAATCATACCGGGAATAAAGTATTTAACGCTTACAAAAAAAAAGATTTTGGGCCCCCGGCCCCGAAGGAACGGACATTAGGTGTTCAATGCCATATGGTACTTTAATGTTGGCTATCAAGTTGTTATGTACCAAGTTTGGTCAAGATCCATTCATTTTCCAAGCAGCTAAGCCCTAAACTAATTTTTATATAGCTCATATAAGAAAAAATTCTCATTATGGGCCCCCGGCGCCCCATGAGTGTTAAATTTTGAAAAAAAGTAGCCTATTTCCATCCCCGGAGCGTACTCAAAAGTCTCCAAAAGTTTCATGGCGACCGAATGAATGGTATAGTCAGCTAACGGGAATAAAGTATTTAACGCTTACCAAAAAAAAAGATTTTGGGCCCCCGGCCCCGAAGGAACGGACATTAGGTGTTCAATGCCATATGATACTTTAATATAGGCTATCAAGTTGTTATGTACCAAGTTTGGTCAAGATCCATTCATTTTCCAAGCAGCTAAGCCCTAAACTAATTTTTATATAGCTCATATAAGAAAAAATTCTCATTATGGGCCCCCGGCGCCCCATGAGTGTTAAATTTTGAAAAAAAGTAGCCTATTTCCATCCCCGGAGCGTACTCAAAAGTCTCCAAAAGTTTCATGGCGACCGAATGAATGGTATAGTCAGCTAACGGGAATAAAGTATTTAACGCTTACAAAAATAAAGATTTTGGGCCCCCGGCCCCGAAGGAACGGACATTAGGAGTTCAATGCCATATGATACTTTAATATAGGCTATCAAGTTGTTATGTACCAAGTTTGGTCAAGATCCATTCATTTTCCAAGCAGCTAAGCCCTAAACTAATTTTTATATAGCTCATATAAGAAAAAATTCTCATTATGGGCCCCCGGCGCCCCATGAGTGTTAAATTTTGAAAAAAAGTAGCCTATTTCCATCCCCGGAGCGTACTCAAAAGTCTCCAAAAGTTTCATGGCGACCGAATGAATGGTATAGTCAGCTAACGGGAATAAAGTATTTAACGCTTACAAAAATAAAGATTTTGGGCCCCCGGCCCCGAAGGAACGGACATTAGGAGTTCAATGCCATATGATACTTTAATATAGTCTATCAAGTTGTTATGTACTAAGTTTGGTCAAGATCCATTCATTTTCCAAGCAGCTAAGCCCTAAACTAATTTTTATATAGCTCATATAAGAAAAAATTCTCATTATGGGCCCCCGGCGCCCCATGAGTGTTAAATTTTGAAAAAAAAGTAGCCTATTTCCATCCCTGGAGCGTACTCAAAAGTCTCCAAAAGTTTCATGGCGACCGAATGCATGGTATAGTCAGCTAACGGGAATAAAGTATTTAACGCTTACAAAAATAAAGATTTTGGGCCCCCGGCCCCGAAGGAACGGACATTAGGTGTTCAATGCCATATGATACTTTAATATAGGCTATCAAGTTGTTATGTACTAAGTTTGGTCAAGATCCATTCATTTTCCAAGCAGCTAAGCCCTAAACTAATTTTTATATAGCTTACATATAGAAAAAATTCTCATTATGGGCCCCCGGCGCCCCATGAGTGTTAAATTTTGAAAAAAAGTAGCCTATTTCCATCCCTGGAGCGTACTCAAAAGTCTCCAAAAGTTTCATGGCGACCGAATGAATGGTATAGTCAGCTAACGGGAATAAAGTATTTAACGCTTACAAAAATAAAGATTATGGGCCCCCGGCCCCGAAGGAACGGACATTAGGTGTTCAATGCCATATGATACTTTAATATAGGCTATCAAGTTGTTATGTACCAAGTTTGGTCAAGATCCATTCATTTTCCAAGCAGCTAAGCCCTAAACTAATTTTTATATAGCTCATATAAGAAAAAATTCTCATTATGGGCCCCCGGCGCCCCATGAGTGTTAAATTTTGAAAAAAAGTAGCCTATTTCCATCCCTGGAGCGTACTTAAAAGTCTCCAAAAGTTTCATGGCGATCGGATGAATGGTTTAGTCAGCTATAACAGACATGCATACATACATACATACTTTGATTTATATATATATAGACTAGCAGACCCGTCGTGCGTTGCAACGATCTCTTTAAAAATGAATAAATTGAAAGAAACCAAAGATTGGTATGTTTTAAAAGAATTATGCCATAAACCTTCGGGGAAGTGAGAAAAAAAAGTCCAAGTTTAATAGCAAACTGTTACATAAATTAATAATTAAAAACTTACAAAAGGAAAAACGATATTAAGAGGCCCAGCCAAAAAATGAGTGATAATTTAATTTTTTTATTGCCATTGTACTCAAGCTAAATTTCTCAATATCGTGTAAAATTGAATGGGGAATTAAATTGTTACCGTGCAGTAAAAATGACATTTGGGGCCCCCAGCTCCGAGGGAATGGACATTAGGAGTTCAGTGCCCTATAGTAATATATTATAGGTTCTTAACTTTTTATATACTAACTTTAGTCAAAATCCATTTATTTTCTCATTATCTAACGCTTAAACTAATTTTAATATAGCTAATATAGTGAATAAAACTACATAAAGGGGCCCCGGGCTTTTTCGCTGCGAGATGTCAATTTCAAAAACCTTTACATTTCAATTCAGTTTCATCATGGATATATTTATCAAGATCGTTAAAAAGTGAATGGCAAAAATATCTTAAACATATATGAAAAAAGACATTTGGGGCCCTCCGTCACCGAAGAAAATGTCATTAGAAGTTCAAAAACCTTGAGTATTTTAATATGGGCTACCAAGTTTTTTATACAAAATTTGGTTAAGATCCAATCATTTACTCAGTAGCTAACGCATAAACTAATTTTTATATAGTTCGTATAAGCAAAAAACGACAGTAAGAGATAGAGGGTCCAGTTATTGCAAGAAATAAAGTGCGAAACACATGTTCATTTGAATAAATTTCAAAATGCATAAATTTATTTATATTTATCAATAATGGTAAAATTTGACTGTGCGATAAAATATTAAACATACATTTTGGGCTCCCTGCCCCAAGGAAAAGAAAATTACGAGTTCAGTGCCCTATAGTAATAAAATATAGACCCTCGAGTTTTTATATAATAGATGGGTCAAGACCCATTAACTTTTTCAGAATTTTACGCTAATAATAATTTTTATACAGCTAATATAATGAAAAAAAACGAAATTTAGGGGCCCCTGGGCCCATTCGGTGAAAGATTTCAATTTAAAAAATGCTGTTCATTTTAATTCAGTTTCCTCATAGATATATTCCTTAAGATCGTGAATAATTAAATGAAGAAAACTATCTCAAACATATACGAAGAAAAGACATTTGGGGCCCCAGGCCCCGAAGGAATGGAAATTTGAATTTCTGTGCCCTATAGTATTTTAATATCGGCTACCAAGTTTGTGTATACAAATTTTGGTTAAGGTCCATTCATTTACTCGGTAGCTAACGCATAAACTTATTTTTATATACCTCATATAAGCAAAAAACTACATTATGGGCCCCAGGGCCTAATTATCGCAAGAAATAAAGTGCGAAAGACATTTTAATTTGAATAAATTTCAAAATACATACATTTATTTATATGTCTCAATATTGAATGAACGATAAAATATTGAACATACATTTTGGGCTCCCTGCCCCAAGGGAATGAAAATTAGGAGTTCAGTGCCCTATAGTAATAAAATATAGACCCTTAAGTTTTTATATATTAAGATGGGTCAAGATCCATTAATTTTCTCAGTATTTAACACGAATACTAATTTTTATACAGCTTAAATAAGGGAAAAAACGACATTTAGGGGCCCCTTTAGTGAAAGGTGTCAATTTCAAAAACCTGTTCATTTAATTCAGTTTCCTCATAGATATATTCCTCAAGATCGTGAAAAATTGAATGGGGAAAAATATCTTAAACATATACGAAGAAAAGACATTTGGGGCCCCCGGCACCGAATATATTGACATTAGAAGTTTAGAAACCTTAATTGTGTCAATATGGGCTACTAAATTTTTGTATGCAAATTTTGGTTAAGATGCATTCATTTACTCAGTAGCTAACGCAAAAACTAATTTTTATATAGCTCACATAAGCAAAAAACGACATTAAGGGCCCCAGTGCAAGATATAAAGTTCAAAATACATGTTCATTTCAATCTGTATAATAATGGATACATGTGTCATTAGTTGTCAATATTGTTAATAATTGAATGGTGAATAAAATCTTAAACGTTTAAGAAAAAGAATTTTTTGGGCCCCCAGCCCCGAAGGAATGACTATTAGGATTTCAGTTCCCTTTAGTGTTTTAATATTGGCTATCAAATTTTTATATACAAAGTTTGGTTAAGATCCATCAATTTACACAGTAGCTAGCGCTGAAACTAAATTTTATATAGCTCATATAAGCAAAAAATGACATTATGGGTCCCCGGCGCCCCATGAGTGATAAATTTAGAAAAAAAGTTGCCAGTCTCCAAAAGTTTCATGATGATCGGATGAATGGTTTAGTCAGCTATAAAGGACATGCACACAGACATACATTGATTTTTATATATATAGATTAACAAAAACGACATTAAGTGCCCCCAGGCCCAATCGGTGCAAGAGAATAACTTTAAAATACATGTTCATTTCAATCTGGATCATGATAGATATATTAGTCAATGCTTTTCAAGATCGTGTAAATCATAACGGGAATAAAGTATTTAACGCTTACAAAAAAAAAGGATTTTGGGCCCCCGGCCCCGAAGGAACGGACATTAGGAGTTCAATGCCATATGGTACTTTAATATAGGCTATCAAGTTGTTATGTACCAAGTTTGGTCAAGATCCATTCATTTTCCAAGCAGCTAAGCCTTAAACTAATTTTTATATAGCTCATATAATAAAAAATTCTCATTATGGGCCCCCCCGAAGGAACGGACATTAGGAGTTCAATGCCATATGATACTTTAATATAGACTATCAAGTTGTTATGTACCAAGTTTGGTCAAGATCCATTCATTTTCCAAGCAGCTAAGCCCTAAACTAATTTTTATATAGCTCATATAAGAAAAGATTCTCATTATGGGCCCCCGGCGCCCCATGAGTGTTAAATTTTGAAAAAAAGTAGCCTATTTCCATCCCGGGAGCGTACTCAAAAGTCTCCAAAAGTTTCATGGCGATCGGATGAATGGTTTAGTCAGCTAACGGGAATAAAGTATTTAACGCTTACCAAAAAAAAGACTTTGGGCCCCCGGCCCCGAAGCAACGGACATTAGGAGTTCAATGCCATATGATACTTTAATATAGGATATCAAGTTGTTATGTACCAAGTTTGGTCTAGATCCATTCATTTTCCAAGCAGCTAAGCCCTAAACTAATTTTTATATAGCACATATAAGAAACAATTCTCATTATGGGCCCCCGGCGCCCCATGAGTGTTAAATTTTGAAAAAAAGTAGCCTATTTCCATCCCGGGAGCGTACTCAAAAGTCTCCAAAAGTTTCATGGCGACCGAATGAATGGTATAGTCAGCTAACGGGAATAAAGTATTTAACGCTTACAAAAATAAAGATTTTGGGCCCCCGGCCCCGAAGGAACGGACATTAGGAGTTCAATGCCATATGATACTTTAATATAGGTTATCAAGTTGTTATGTACCAAGTTTGGTCAAGATTCATTCATTTTCCAAGCAGCTAAGCCCTAAACTAATTTTTATATAGCTCATATAAGAAAAAAACTCATTATGGGCCCCCGGCGCCCCATAAGTGTTAAATTTTGGAAAAAAAGTAGCCTATTTCCATCCCTGGAGCGTACTCAAAAGTCTCCAAAAGTTTCATGGCGATCGGATGAATGGTTTAGTCAGCTATAACAGACATGCATACATACATACATACTTTGATTTTTATATATATAGATTAAAAGCTGGTCATTTATACCCCCTCACCCATGATACATCTTTGCAATTGCTACCTGTACGTCATTGCTACCTGCACGTCATTGCTACCTGTACGTCATTGTTACCTGCATGTCATTGTTACCTGTACGACAATGCTACGTGTAAGTCATTGCTACCTGTACGTCATTGCTACCTGCACGTCATTGCTACCTGTACGTCATTGCTTCCGGTACGACAATGCTACGTGTAAGTCATTGCTACCTGTACGTCATTGCTACCTGCACGTCATTGCTACCTGCACGTTATTGCTTCCGGTACGACAATGCTACGTGTAAGTCATTGCTACCTGTACGTCATTGCTACCTGCACGTCATTGCTACCTGCAGGTCATTGCTTCCGGTACGACAATGCTACGTGTAAGTCATTGCTACCTGTACGTCATTGCTACCTGCACGCCATTGCTATCTGCACGTCATTGCTTCCGGTACGACAATGCTACGTGTAAGTTATTGCTACCTGTATGTCAGTGTTACCTCTACATTGCTGCCCTTAGTGCTGACCAGATGGACAGGTCATGTAAAGATGATTTTGATAAAAAGATTTTAAAATGAAAATAATTAATTGGTTATCCATGTTTTTGGCCCGTTCATTTCTGTAAAATTTGATAATCCTTTGAGATGTATTTTTTTCTTGTTTCTTTAATTGTTTATTTCACCTTTGGGTGGAGAACGGTGGCTTAACTCATAGACGACAAGGAGTCAATGAAAATGGCAAATCTGTGTCCACATAAGTCTAAGTCAACGAAAGTGACAAATCTGTGTCAACATAAGTATATCAAAGTGACAAATCTGAGTCAACATCAGAGTAAGTCAAAGAAAGTGACAAATATGTGTCAACATAAGTCTATATATGAAAGTGACAAATCTGACTAAACACCGCTCTGTGTCTGTGAAAGTGACAACTGTGAGTCAACTCCGGTCTATGTCAATGAGAATGACAAATCTGAGTCAACTCCGGTCCATGTACACTACAGTTGACAGAGGTTACCCCCCATGGGGCCCTGGCTTTGTTTCAAGGCAACAAGCATACGACACTACGGTTCGCCCTCGCTAGCGCGCGCCCCACGGTTATTTACACGACACGCGCACTGCACGTGAACACAAACAGGGAGGGAAACTCCGACACGAGGCCAGGGATTAAATCCTCGCTTGTCTGCCCCTTGTTTTCCCCGGGCTGGTCTCACTTCAGAGACAGGATATTGCTTGCGACTCGATGGCCCTTCGGTCGTTTCCGCCAAACTCCGGGGCAAGCGTCTTGGAGGAATCTTGCTTGGTGCCCTTATGACGTCTTGCGAGGTCCTCACATTGCCATGCACACGTCTTCTGGTACGCAGCAGTGGGTCTCACATCACCGGGAAACGTGTATCCCGATACGACATAGGGAAAATGTCTCAGACTAATAACGTCATAGGGAAGGTGTCTCAGACTGATAGTGTCATAGGGAATGTGTTTCAGACTGATAATGTCAATTGGGAAGATGTCTCAGACTGATAAAGTCATAGGGAAGGTGTCTCAGACTGATAAAGTCATAGGGAAGGTGTCTCAGACTGATCTTATCTTATCTTATCTGTTTACAGACGCTCCTTCTATACAGAAGATTATTGCGTCCTACGCTTATCTATGGTTTGTGTTTAGTCCTGCATTTTTATTAGAGATTTAAATGTTGATAAAGTGTTGGTTTTCCTGGATTCTTCAGGCAACCCATTCCACGCCCGAATTCCGGACGGGAAGAAGGAAAACTTGTATGTGTTTGTTCTTGCATACGGAATAAGAAAGGTGTTTTTATCCTTATGTCTATCTGAGGGTTGTATTAAGTTATCTTTGTGTTGTATTTCTAAATTAGAATTAATTGCTTTATGTATGATTACTACTTTACTCTTGGTTCTTCTATCCTCTAGTGTTTCAAGGTTTAATGATTTAACTAATGGTGTTACTCTTGTCAGTTTCGAATATTCTCCAGTAATGAATCTGGCAGCTCTTTTTTGAATTTGTTCTAGTTTATCAATGTTTTCTTTGGTGGATGGGTCCCATACAGAAGATGCATATTCTAGTGCAGGTCTCACCAAAGTTAGGTAGCATTTTAGTTTTATATCTCTATTACATTTGTTAAAGTTCCTTTTTATAAAGCCTAAGGTTTTGTTTGATTTTTTAATAACTTCATTGACATGGGGATTCCATGATAGTTTCTCATTTATTAAGACTCCTAAAGTCATAGGGAAGGTGTCTCAGACTGATAACGTCATAGGGAAGGTGTCTCAGACTGATAACGTCATAGGGAAGGTGTCTCAGACTGATAACGTCATAGGGAAGGTGTCTCAGACTGATAACGTCATAGGGAAGATTTCTAAGACTGATAACGTCATAGGGAAGGTGTCTCAGACTGATAAAGTCATAGGGAAGGTGTCTCAGACTGATAAAGTCATAGGGAAGGTGTCTCAGACTGATAACGTTTTAGGGACGATGTCTCAGACTGATAACGTTTTAGGGACGATGTCTCAGACTGATATCGTTTTAGGGACGATGTCTCAGACTGATAACGTCATAAAGGAGGTGTCCCAGACTCATAACGTCGTAGGGAAAGACTGATAACGTCATAATTTCCTCTTCCTCGATGCTGACATGTCGTCAACTGTTTATGAGGAGATTTTAAAGTCTGAATCTCACCCTTACAAAATGGAAATGTGTATTCTTTCTTGGCTCCTATAAACTTATTGAAACTATGTGATAGTAACTTGACAGACCAAAACCAACACCACGTAATGACTGTTTGTTGGAGAATCGTTATTTGGACTTCATTAAAAAGTATCATTTTGTGCGTGAAAAGGAACAGAATTTTTTTTAAAAAGAGGGAAGTAATAAAGCCTGCCTCGATATGGCCCGACCCGAGTTGTTAAGCATGGCCGAGTAGTTTGCCCCTGCTCCCTCTCGCCTCTCCAGGGGCGTACCTCGGGGAGGGCAAACACGGATTTGTCAACCTTTGACTCGAGGCGAAATGCCGGTCAGCTGAAGAGCTCTTCAAGATGGCGTCTCAAAATCTCACCCGCGAGTAAGCGTCTCACTCTCGTCTAGCGGCTGACAACGAGACGTGTGAAGAGCACCCAAACTGGTCGAGGAGTGAGCGAGGGGTCCACCTGATATTCAATCGCGGGCGGAGATTTGTTGCAATTAGTTAGCCGGATCTTGTGTCTGGATTCTGATTTTTGACCCGTGCCATCTTCTTTCTCTAAAAGACTTTATTGTTGTCTTGTTTTGTTCCTTTATCTCGAGATTCAATCAAAGCTTCCAACTTTTCCACATTTTTAATGTCAATGGTTGGTGACGTTTAGGGCAGTCTAGTGAGAGTGAATTTTTTACCGTTATAAATCTTTTATGTAACCTCTTAGGTAAACCCTTGATTAAACCTTTGACATGAACCTCTGATGTAAACCTTTGATGTAAACCTTTGCTTAAACCTCTGATGTAAGTAAACCTCTGATGTAAACCTTTTTGATGTAAACCAAATGATGTAAACCTCTGATGTAAACCTCTGATGTAAACCTTTTTGATGTAAACCAAATGATGTAAACCTCTGATGTAAACCTCTGATGTAAACCTCTGATGTAAACCTCTGATGTAAACCTCTGATGTAAACCTCTGATGTAAACCTCTGATGTAAACCTCTGATGTAAACCTTTGATGTAAACCTTTTTTATGTAATGTAAACCATATTGATGTAAACCTCTGATGTAAACCAAATGATGTAAACCTCTGATGTAAACCAAATGATGTAAACCTCTGATGTAAACCTCTGATGTAAACCTCTGATGTAAACCTCTGATGTAAATCTGATGTAAACCAAATGATGTAAACCTCTGATGTAAGTAAACCTCTTATGTAAACCTCTGATGTAAACCTCTGATGTAAACCTTTGATGTAAACCTTTTTTATGTAATGTAAACCATATTGATGTAAACCTCTGATGTAAACCAAATGATGTAAACCTCTGATGTAAACCTCTGATGTAAACATCTGATGTAAACCTCTGATGTAAACCTCTGATGTAAACCTCTGATGTAAACCAAATGATGTAAAACTCTGATGTAAGTAAACCTCTGATGTAAACCTCTGATGTAAACCTCTGATGTAAACCAAATGATGTAAACCTCTGATGTAAACCAAATGATGTAAACCTCTGAAGTAAACCTCTGATGTAAACCTCTGATGTAAACCAAATGATGTAAACCTTTGCTTAAACCTCTGATGTAAGTAAACCTCTGATGTAAACCTTTTTGATGTAAACCAAATGATGTAAACCTCTGATGTAAACCTCTGATGTAAACCTCTGATGTAAACCTCTGATGTAAACCATTGATGTAAACCCTTGATGTAAACCTCTGATGTAAACCTCTGATGTAAACCAAATGATGTAAACCTCTGATGTAAACCCTTGATGTAAACCTCTGATGTAAATCTTTGAAATTAAACTCTCATGATTGACTTATAATTTTTTTTATATATATTTGAATCTGGAAAGCCAAAATAAATAGGGTTGCGGATATTAATGATTAATTTCTCGATTAATCGTTAAATATTTTAACGATTAAATTATTTTTTAACGATTAATCGACCCATCACTTACAAATTTTTGGAATTCATTAAAAAAAATGCGGGCCGATAAATAATAACAAATTTCCTGACGATTACACGAACATTTTGGTTTTAAACTAATGACTGACAGGAATGTTCATAAAGTTTATTGTATCCATTGTGAGAAATCGTTTGCAATTTTACATTGTGACGTCATAGACACTTATCTTATAGTCTTACTTTATTATATTATCTCACCAAACTTATTATGCTTTATAAATAAAAATAATGCTACCTTACCAATCGTATGCTACCTCCAGTAGCATAACAACGGGATGGCATCGGGGTAGTTGCCAGGGGCGCCAGATCAAAAGGGCGCCACTAAATCTCTTTAATTTTTTTTTAAAATAAATACAGTCTGACCTCTCTAAGTCGAACTCAAAAGGACCCGGAAAAAATTCGACTTACGGAGTTTTTGAGTTAGGGAAAATTGCGTAAAAGGCGCCGATTAATCAAGGAAAATGTGGATATTGAGAGGAGGCAGCCATACAGGCTAGTAGGCTTGACAGGAAAGAAAGGCGGTGTCTGAAGTTTCATATGAAAGGAAGCTAACTTGCTTTGACATACCGACACAAGCCAGTGAGAGGAAACACCTTTCCTTCCCTCCCCACCTTACTCCCTCAACAGTGGGATGGGGGAGTAAGATTGTTCTTTTTAAAAAGAGTTAAAGCATGCAGCAAAGGGGCGCAAATTAGTTACCACTCCTTTTTCTTGTCCTTGTCATTGTTTGTACTTGCAAGGGTCGCTTAATCCCTGGTGGAATGCACTAAAATAAGAATTAACGTCCATTTACGTAGCTCTACGGAAGACGTGTTCTGAAATGTCACTCCAGAATAATAACCCAAATGCCTTGGAAAATTTCGACTAAGAGAGGTTGAAAGTAAGGCTGTTAACGATTAATTTAAATTTAATCGTTAACTTTTGAAAAATTAACGATTAATTAATCGTTAATTTCGATTAAACCCACAAATTAAAATTTATGTCACAAGTAACACTTATTAAACGTTCTTGTTGAAAATCTAAATAACACTGGAATGTCTACTTTATATGTCATCTTTTAACCAACTACGCAAAAAGAAAAGTGTATTGACATTATTTGGTTCAAGTGATGAGCGGGTCTAATTGACAATATAACCAGCCGAGCTGAACAATCATTCACATGGAACTGAGGTAACTGGTGTGCACAAAACGGTCTTGGCAAGGAATGACATTATCGGATATCTATGTTCATTAAGTTTCCACCATTGTAGAGGGTTAATGGATTCAGGAACTTTCATCTGCATTTTGTAACGCAGTAATTCCTCAGAAGAGCTGTCGTCATTTTCTGTCTCTGAGTCAGACTCCATAACTGCCATCATCTTAATACGCTTTTCATTTGGTTTGATAAGTAAGCGAAGTGTTAGAACCATGTTAGGCAAACTTTATCAACATTTTGAACATTCCCGTCTGTCAATAGTTTAAAACCAAAATGTTCGTGTAATCGTCAGGAAATTTATTATTTATCGGCCGCTATTAATAATATTATTATTTTTTTAAAAAACTTTTTGACTTCCAATAATTTGTAAGTGATAGTGATGGGTCGATTAATCGTTAAAAAATAATTTAATCGTTAAATTCTTCTAAATGTTCTCGCTACATGGGAATTGTAAGAATCGTACCCAAATATCGAACTATCTCTGAAAACATTTCTTACAATGCCAACCACATTAGCAACTGCTGAAAGGAGTTTCAGCAAACTAAAAATTATCAAAAATTATTTGAGATCGAATTTAGGTCAACAACGCACATAATCTCTAGCTCTTCTTTGCATCGAAAGTGAACTTACCAGTCAAATAAACTTCGATGAAATAATAATTAATTTTGTTTTTTGTAAACATTAAAGCAAGAAAAGTTAAGCTTTGAACCTTTGATATAGGACACAGGAGTGTATCGGTGGAGTGTTTCTTCATTTGTGAATTTCTATCGTTATGAATGAGATAATGAGTATGGCACATTGATACTATTGTTTTTATTTATAATACATGATACTTGAAGTTTTGATGTAGCATTTATTAACCCAACAATATCCCGTTTTATCCACCAATTTATTTGGTATGATTTAGTAAATAATAAACTGCAAATTAGTATTGTTCCTGTCTTATGCATTTTTTATATTCACCTTGTAAGACTGTCAATGTCAGACTACGTAATAATTGTCATAAATAAAATAGAAATTCAAATATTTCTTCTACAAAAAAATTTAAAAATCGCAAAACTGAAACTTGTCAATATATCAAGGGCGCCAAAAATAAATTAGCCCAGGGCGCCAAAAACCTAGTTACGCCTCTGGCTACCTCAGCAAACTAATGCTTCCTCACCAATCTTATACTACGTAATCAAACGTATGCTACATCAGTAAATTAATTCTACATTACTACATTTTTTGTTTAAAACACTGACCACCCTTCCCCCTCCCCGCAGTGTCGTAGGTTGGCACCCGAGATGACGGTGCTGATGATACTTGACCTCTGTAGAAAAATGAATCTAAGGGAAATAATTCATACTTAATGGTTGTCCCAGTATTTCGGTATTCCCTCCCTTGGTACATAATAAAAAGGATATATTTTTGTGTCGGTTGTTGATAAAAATGTGGATTTCTTCTTCTCCCCTAGCCCCCCTCCTCATTGTTTTGTCATGTCATGAAACGGTTTGACGTCTTTGAAAAACTGACTTTTTATTTTTAAAATTTTTAAATGATCAATTAAATTAAAAGGGTCTCCAACTACGGTCCGCAGGCAAGATGCGGCCCGCGAGGCCCTCTCATCCGCCCCTGGAGACATTTTAATCTAAAATACTATTTTTACATGTAGTTTGTTGTTGTTGTTGTTGAGCCTTCTCTTCCATGAGGGGCATCCACCGATCATCGTCGACATCTGCGATTCCTCCAAGGGCATAGGTCACCTACGAGAGACCTCCAGGCATCTCTATCCTGGGCCAGCTTCTCCAGGATCTTCCATTCATGGCCAATTCTCTTGATGTCTGCCTCCAATTCTCGGCGCCAAGTGTTTCTTGGACGGCCTCTTTTCCGCTTACCCTGTGGGTTCCATTTCAGGGCTTGCTTTGTTGTGTTAGAAGCAGGTTTTCTTACTGTATGACCAATCCAGCTCCACCGCTTCTGGAGAATCTCTTCCTCAATGGGCTTCTCTTTTGTCCGCTGCCAAAGTTCCCGGTTGCTGATTTTGTTTGTGCAGCTTTACCAGCCTCGTATATCGTGCGGACATTCCAAGCGCCAATGACGGTGGTAGTCCTGGTAGAGATGATGGTTGTCGACCTAACAGCTTCCAGGTTTTGGCGTTCACTATTAGGCGTCATATTTTCCTCCTCAAGGAGTCCATCCTCTCCCAGGACTGGATTGTCTTTTTGCTACTCTTTTCGGTGTTTTTGTAACTATGATGTTTTTACACGGCAGGGTTGTTGGTCCCTAGCCTTTGTGGATCCCTCCACTACCTACAAGGCAGTAGGGCTGATTTTGGTCCGCCCCGGGTATTTTATTTCCCCGGTACCCTCCATATCTGGTGGGCTTTCCCCTATCCGCCGGCTGGGGGAGGGGGGCGCGCTCGATAGAAGATCAGCATCTCCCACGAGTTACATGTAGTTTAGCACACAAAAAATGTGGACATTAGCAGTTAACTGAATCCTGTGGTGAAGATGGTGAATAAAATCACACAGGCTCAACCATAGAAAGTTCAGAGACATTTTCAAAGATAAAGACACATAATCGAAAGATTTACCATATTACATAGCAGTAAGATGGCTAAGTTGTGAGAAAGTTCTGAGTAGAGAATTTGAAGTAAGAAAGGAAATACATGACTTCCTAGAAAGTAAAGGAAAGTAGGTATGGAAATTGACATTTGCTGCAGACATTACTGGTCATTAAATATTCATGAAGCTAAAACTACAAGGAGAGAAAAATCTAGTTTCTTATCTACACAATCACCTAAAGGCCTTCAGATCTAAACTTGTCTTGTTTTTGTAACAAGAACAGGCCAACAACTTGACACACTTTTACTTTTAGCAGTGCAAGGTCTTCGTGGCTAAAGCAACAGCTGAGTTCCCTACATCATTTGAATGGGAGATCATCAAAGACCTCCAGCTGCAGTTTCAGGAGCGGTTTTCTGACTTGGATTCAAAGGCAGAAGAAGTGAGGCTATTTCAAAATCCTTTTGACGCAGATATGTCCAGTTGCTCAGAAGATGAACTGCAGCTAGAGGTCATTTATTTGAAAGAAAATGACCTACTTAGGGACAAGTTCAAAGAGTTTTTGCCAGTTTGTGCCCAAGGAAGACTTTCCTAATGTCAAAGATTTCGCATCAAAGTACCTTTCAATTTTTGGAACAACATATTTTCGAGGATGAAATACGTAAAGAACAATTTGAGAACTAACTTGTCTGATGATAATCTCAGGTCACTGTTGATGTAAGGCACATCAAATCTTAAGCCAGAAATATCTACTATTTCGGCATACAGGAAACAATTTCCCCATTCCCACTAATACAGGTGTTCATGTGCAGTGTATCAATGTATCAATATAAATAATTCCCGTTGTCTGTATGTATGGATGTAATTGTAATGCTGTTTATAATTTTAGAAAGCAGCGCACCAAATTACTGCACCAAAAAATAAAACTTTTCGAACGTTCCGCATAAAATTTTTCAATATGATAATAAATGAATCAAATAAAAATAGATAAAATAAATGAAAGTTCCGTATTAGGTTATTTTTTAATCTGATGTGTATTTATTTTGAAAACTTCCGTCATTTTTGACGGGTGATACACTAGTTTTTAAATAATATTAAATATAAAATTAACTAATATTAATATTATAAATATAATAATATTAAATATATAATTTTAAAAAAAACATCTATGTTTTGATTATTTCTTATTTGGACCTCTAGTGTGTAGTCGGTCCCCAAACTGCTGTTTGACAGTTAATGCGGCCCTCCGGCAGAAAAGTTTGTAGACCCCTGAATGAAAATATGAATCTTTTAATACTTAAGTTAAGATTTTGTTTCCAAATATTGTTTTTTTTTAGAGCAATGAATAAAGTAGAGCGATGTCCTCTTGGACTATAACCCACAGATAAGTTTTACTTTATTTTCATAACACTTTTTATTTATTTATTTTTTGTCGAGGAAGGTATTTGCCGATAATTTCATTGTTAGATTGCATCTTTTATCAGGCTTACCTATACCTTGTTCCATTATTAAAATTTAAAAATATATATATATATGTATATAAAAATGTTTCTTCCGTCTTATCCTTGGCTTTACCGGGTCAAGATTGCTAGTATAAAATGAAAATTCGTGTATAGACATGAGCAGACGTGGGGAGACTAGCAACAGATGGGCCTTCAATGAACAGATGGTGCGACACGGTGCTGAGTGGTTTGCACCGAGTAACACCGAGTGTGTGTGTGTGTGTTTGTGGCCTAGATGTTCATTTACACACGGCCCCATCTTATTACAAGTCATGCCTGCTCTTCATGAGGCAACACATAGTTACAGGGCGACACAATAGTTACAGGGGGACACAATAGTTGTAGGGCGACACAATAGTTATAGGGCGACACAATAGTTATAGGACGTCACACTAGTTATAAGGAGGCACACTATAGTAAATAGTTATAGTGCGGCACACTATTTATAGGGCCCCTTTTAATCCACCGTAGTGCAAGGCACAGTCCAGGGAAGAAGGAAAAGAGGCAGACAAAAGAAGAGATGGGAAGACGATATCAAAGAGTGGACCAGCCTGTCATTCAGCGACTCTCAAAAGGCAGCATAGGACCGGCACAAATGGCGTGAGATAGTGAGCAGTTCACGTTTGTGCCCCAACGACCAAACGACGGGTTAAGGGATAGTTCAAATTCAAGTTCAACGCACCGGGACGGCGTTCCGGCACTTTTTCCCCCAACATACTTATTTTTATTACTGCCAGGAATGCTTTTTCAGGTTGCGTTGCGGTACCTTTTTTTTTAATAGGTGGAACAATAGTTATAGGGCGACATACTAGTTATAGGGCGGCACAATAGTTATAGGGTAGGCATACTATATAGTTATAGGGCGGAACGAAAGTTATAGGGCGGAACACTAGTTATAGGGCGGCATACTAGTAACAGGGCGACACACTAGCTATGGGGCTGAACACTAGTTATAGGGCGGCATACTAGTTATAGGGCGGAACACTAGTTATAGGGCGGAACAATAGTTATAGGGCGGAACACTAGTTATAGGGCGGAACACTAGTTATAGGGCGGAACAATAGTTATAGGGCGGCATACTAGTTATAGGGCGGAACAATAGTTATAGTGCGGCCAACTAGTTATAGGGCGGAACACTAGTTATAGGGCGGAACAATAGTTATAGGGCGGCATACTAGTTATAGGGCGGAACAATAGTTATAGTGCGGCCAACTAGTTATAGGGCGGAACACTAGTTATAGGGCGGAACAATAGTTATAGGGCGGCATACTAGTTATTGGGCGGAACACTAGTTAGATGGCGGAACAATAGTTATAGGGCGACACACTAGCTAAGGGGCGGAACACTAGTTATAGGGCGGTATGCTAGTTATAGGCAGGCATATTTTTGCGCTGTTAGCTGCTGCTTTTACATCATGTATATAGGACTTTTTTAGAAAACTCACATTAAGTATCACTGGACATTGTCCACAGTAAGGTAGGGTTGTAGTCAGTGGCGTAGCTAGAACTTTTGCCGCCCGGGGCGGTCTCCAATATGCCGCCCTTTTTAGGGACCGTCCATAAATGACGTCACGCACCTGGGGCGGGGCGGGGAGTCATACACGTGTGACGATGTGTGACGAAAAAAAAAGGGGGGGGGGTGTTTGAGAAATGTGATGTCACGTCAAAACGCGCAACTTTAAATAAAATTTCCACTTAAATATTGAATACTGACACTTTATTTAATGACGTTTATGTAAAACGCGTGTTACGATTTTAGAGTGCAGTCTTGACCTAAAAACACACTTAAATGACAAAAATTTGATTTGAAACATCTTATTTTCAAATAGAAATACGGCTTTTATGGTAGTCAAAGCTTCATGTCGTCATATTGAAGAAGTGGTCTAAGTTTTTGTAACGACGTGTGACGAGGGCGGAGGGGGTGAAAAATCAGCCAAAATAGCGTGACTTCATTTATGGACGGCAAATTAGTCGATTATATGATGTTTAAAAAAAAATAATTAATAAACGTGAATATATAATTGTAATTGAAACGAAGTAGAGGTGGAGAACATGTTTACCATTGCCGAATTATTGAAGCAGTAATAAAAGAGGCCGCATAAGATGATATACCTAATGAATACACATTTATAAAAATACACTAAACATTTTTTAAAGGCCATAAGAAAGTTACTGTGGTCGCAGGTCCCAATGGGACAAAGCATATTCCAACTTAACACCCAAAAAAACATTATCAATTACTATTCTTTTAATTTTATATTTATAAGTAAATGATTTTTTTTACAAACAAAGAAAGTGTATACATTAGTATGTAATCATATTTATACATTTACTTTCCTAACTTTCAGAATAGAAAAATCGTGTACTATACTGTCAAAATTTAAATTATTTGTAATATCTTGTTCTATGGACAATAATGCAAGATTTTATTGTCTTAAATCGCTCATTGTGAAACGAAGATAATTTTTATCAACTTCACTTTGGAGAAGCTCCTTTCACAACTAGCAACACTGATAGCAATTGTTGAAAAAATTTATAGCAAAATTACAATGTTGGGTACAGAATTTTCCAAATCTTACTGTTGAATAAATTTTAATAGATCAAGGGGGCCTCCCCCCGTTTTTCTAACATAATGCCTCTTCTTGTAGTGTAGGTACATCCATAAAAACCTGAATGCTTTATCTTTCATTATGAACTGTTCTTTATCGATGTCAATAAATTAATTTATTTGATGTTCAAATGCTTCATTTAGTAGGTTACATGGTATTATATACGAATATTTTCTTGCAAGGACTTACAACTCATCTAAGCGTTCTTTAATTTTCTTTTATAATTCCATCCATGGATAAATATATTTCCCGTTGTACTTCTCGTTCTAAAGATAGAACCACATTTTATAAGCTCATATTTTTTCTCCTTCTAACTCTGCGTTCATTTGATATCTCCAACTCTTCACAAATTGTTTGGCTAATATAACAGCGTTTTGTATTAGCACATATCTTTGTTCCATACAATGGATTTGCATTAATTTAAAAATGACGGGTTCCCACAAATTAAGATAACTTAGTAAAGAAAAAGATTGCATTGAATTGAGTAAAATTCCAGCATCTGACCTCGTTCTACTAGTTACTTCTTCAGACATCAATTTTTCCAAGACGTTTGAAATTTTAAAAGATGTCTTTTTTCGAAATTATTTATGCCTATTGTGTGTTTATTAACGGAGAAATTTGAATATTTTCATGTTCTTGAAATAAATCTTAATAATTTGCCATAAAATAGACGAATTATTTACAAATTACTTTAATTGGATACGTAATATTTTTTTTTAGAGAATAACCGTATTTTAATGACAAACACAAATTATTTGTGCTACTTTAATGTAATAAAAACAAAATAAATTTAATTTAATCACGTACTTAACAATAATTTTCTGAAAACTCAAATAGTAATATAAATTACTACTTGCAAGTTAAACACAATATTTGAACCAACATGCCATGTAGTTACTTGTTCGCGCATCATTCTGCGAATGTCGAAATTCCACGCAAAAACCATCGTGGCGATATTAATAGCACATATTATTGGGCACAGCGGTGATGTGTTTTTGTGTAGTTATCTTATAAAAGCGTCATATGGTCGTATACCGCTTAATTTTCCAAATCCATACCTGTTTTGAGTGATTTAAATTTTTTGAAGGTTTTGCGTTAGTTATATCATCCACTATGTAATCAAACAGATGTTGTGGAAATCCGTTAATTAAGACTAGAAATTACGAATATTTTTGTTTCACCTTTGGTTTTTCCCCTTCAAAAGAAAAAGGGTGTTTGTCGGAATAGGTTTCACTTTTCAAATGCACACAAATGCCGCCCCTAGATGTGTGCCGACCGGGGCGGACCACCCCCCTCTAGCTACGCCACTGGTTGTAGTTGTATGTGTCAACAGTATGGTGAGATAGAGTTAACTTTCTAGGCCTTTGTGTGCAGGACAGCTCTTGGGGGACTTGGCAGAATACAAAACCAGGCACTTCGTCAATCAATAAATATGAGAAAACCTTATCAGCGGCACATGCATTCCAACCACACCCATGACTTCTTCACGCACACTGTAAAAAAAAATGAACAACAATTGCAATTTTATACAAAAAAACAACAACACAGAACTAAATCTTCTGATACGTTATTTTATTTTTTTAAATACAGAATCCCTCAGCCCCTGGAATGAAGAACTTGAGGCAGTAAAAATAACTGTAGGGTAATCTTAAAATGAAACAATATTTGTCAAATATCTTTGTTGGAAATTCTCATTATTTTGATTGAATAACTTTTAAGTAGTCAATAGACAGTAAGGGGCCGTCCATAAATGACGTCACGCACCTTGGGGGGAGGGGGTCCACACATTTGTCACGATGTGTGACGAGGGGGAGGGGGGAGTTTAAGAAATGTGACGTCACGTCAAAACTCGCAACTTTAAATGAAAGTTCCTCTTAAATATTTGATTTCCTACGATTTATTTTATAACGTTTTACATGGCTTCACGCGTGTTACGATATTAGAGTGCAACCTTACACTAAATGTAACCATGTTACTCCACTTCTTCGCTCACTTCATTGGCTGCCTATACAAGCCCGTATTGATTACAAACTGGCCGTTCTCTGTCACAATTTCTTTTCGGACTCATGCCCATCGTATCTTACTGAACTTTTGTCGGTCTACTCACCCACTCGCAAGCTAAGATCTTCTGCAGACACACGCGTTCTCTCTGTTCCTACGACACGCACCAAAACCTTTGGTGAAAGGTCGTTCTCTTTTTGTGCAGCCAAACAATGGAATTCTCTACCATTACACATACGTAGTATTCAAACAACCAAGTCCTTCAAGACTGCACTTAAGACACATCTTTTCAAAATTTATTTTTAAAATTGATGAAACAACATTTCTTGTAAATGATTAACGTAGCTTATGTATAATGTATTGTAATTTTGTGTGTTTGTTGTGATATGAAAGTTAATTTAATACTTATAAGTATGTTATTTCTTTCATGTAAAGCGCTGTGAGCCCAGTTCCTTACTGGGATACAGCGCTATATAAATAATCAATTTATTATTATTAAATACATGCTTAAATGACAATAAATAAGTTAAATGTAAAAAAATCTTTTTTTAAAAAGGACACGCTTTTATTTACATATAGAAATTGCACTAAATATGTATGATACAAAAAAACAAAACATTTTCCCCTAACTGAAAATTGAACCTCGTACCCCCATGTCGGCAATCGATCACGCTTATATTTCGGCCAGCAAGACTTGATGTTGATAGTACTTTTTAAAGTTATAATAATTGTATCCCTCTAGGGCGAATTGAGGCATGGTTCATTGACGCAAGTGATAACATTTTATATAGACAAAAACTAAAAACTAAAAGTGCAATAATTTCAATACGGTACATTCGATCCATCTGAAATTTTGATACAATGCATTGTCATCCAAGATCTATCTGTGGTAAAATTTTTAGATCTCTAGGACCATCAGAAGTGGTATAATTTTACGTTTCAAGTTTTGAAGGAAGGATGGAAGGAAGGGTGGATACAACATACAAACATTGTGACTTAAATAAAAGCGTGTAAAAAATGATTTGAAACATGTTTATTTTCAAATAGAAAATACGGCTTTTATGGGGGGGGGGATAAAAAAATTGTAACGTAATATTGGAGGGGGTCTAAGTTTTTGTGACGAGGGGGTAGGGGGAGTGAACAATCGGCCAAAATCATGTGACGTCATTTATGGACGGCCACTAACCAAAGGTCGGAATAATATCAAGAGACAGATCTCATGGGCGCGACAATGAACACACATTTATGATGATCAAACTTTATGGTTTAAAAGAAAAAAATAGTTTTAGGAAAGACAACTCCTTTTACAAAGAATGACAGTCAATCTAAGCAAGAGGTGAACAACTTTTGATCAACATTTTAAAGATACATACATGTACCAGGTACAGCAGAACTGAAATTACCTCAGTGTGAGCTAATTTATGTCATAGAGCTAATTTATTTCACGCACCTAACTTATGTCACATAAACTAATTAATGTCACAAATCCCATTTATGTCACAGAGCTAATTCATGTCAGCAAACAAATACATGTCTCACCAGAAAACAAATTTCAGGTTGAATTAATTCTGGATGAATATCAAGACTCAAAAAATAAATATTTTCTTTATGCAAATGTTGGAATGATCCAGTAAACAGAATTTTGGTCCTTTTAAAAAATTTGTGGAAAATTCTGAAATATATTAAAACAAAAGGAAACAATGCAATCAATAAGGTGCACAAGAGATCAATAAGATAAACACAGGGCTTGTAAGCAAGGACAATAGAGTCATATAAATTCTAGTTGAGTGAAACAGCAGCCAAATGTACCACCCAATCAACTAAAACCATACATGTGTCCAGTAGACATACGTGTGGACAGAGGGCATGCATGTGTCCGGTACAAATACGTGTGTCCGGTACACATACCTGTGTCCGGTACACATACCTGTGTCCGGTAGACATACCTGTGTCCGGTAGACATACCTGTGTCCGGTAGACATACCTGTGTCCGGTAGACATACCTGTGTCCGGTAGACATACCTGTCTCCGGTAGACATACGTGTGTCCGGTAGACATACCTGTGTCCGGTAGACATACCTGTGTCCGGTAGACATACATGTGTCCGGTAGACATACATGTGTCCAGTAGACATACATGTGTCCAGTAGACATACGTGTGTCCAGTAGACATACGTGTGTCCAGTAGACATACATGTCCAGTACACATACATGTGTCCAGTACACATACATGTGTCCAGTCGACACACCTGTGTCCGATAGACATACATGTGTCCAGTAGACATACATGTGTCCAGTAGACATACGTGTGTCCAGTAGACATACATGTGTCCAGTAGACATACATGTGTCCAGTAGACATACATGTGTCCAGTAGACACACGTGTCCAGTAGACATACGTGTGTCCAGTAGACATACGTGTGTCCAGTAGACATACATGTCCAGTACACATACGTGTGTCCAGTAGACATACCTGTGTCCAGTAGACACACCTGTGTCCGGTAGACACACCTGTGTCCAGTAGACATACCTGTGTCCGGTAGACATACATGTGTCCGGTAGACATAAGTGTGTCCGGTAGACATACGTGTGTCCGGTAGACATACATGTGTCCGGTAGACATACCTGTGTCCAGTAGACATACACGTGTCCAGTAGACAAAAAAAACCCAAAACAATTTAAGCATTTCCATAAATTCTATTTGGCAATGTAACTGAAGCTTTACATCAAATGTGTGTACAATGCACAATTGAATAGAACACATCAACTAAGAGCATAACATTCTCTCTCATAAGACAAGAACCATTATTTCTGGCCAAGATTGCACATTTGTTAGAAGATTTCAATAAATATGAGTTGATAAACACATAAAATATTAGGAGAGTAATGGAGAGTGGTTGGTGGGTTTCTTGGTACAGTCATTGGTGGGTTTCTCAGTACAGTCATTGGTGGGTTTCTTGGTACAGTCATTGGTGGGTTTCTTGGTACAGTCATAGGTGGGTTTCTTGGTACAGTCATTGGTTGGTTTCTTGGTTCAGTCATAGGTGGGTTTCTTGGTACAGTCATAGGTGGGTTTCTTGGTTCAGTCATTGGTGGGTTTCTTGGTACAGTCATAGTTTGGTTTCTCGGTACAGTCATAGTTTGGTTTCTTGGTTCAGTCACAGGTGGGTTTCTTGGTAAAGTCATAGGTGGGTTTCTTGGTTCAGTCATAGGTGGGTATCTTGGTACAGTCATTGGTGGGTTTCTTGGTACAGTCCTTGGTGGGTTTCTTGGTACAGTCATTGGTGGGTTTCTTGGTACAGTCACAGGTGGGTTTCTTGGTACAGTCATTGGTGGGTTTCTCGGTACGGTGATATTTTGGTTTCTTGGTACAGTCATAGTTTGGTTTCTTGGTTCAGTCATAGGTGGGTTTCTTGGTACAGTCATTGGTGGGTTTCTTGGTACAGTCACAGGTGGGTTTCTTGGTACAGTCATTGGTGGGTTTCTCGGTACGGTCAGTTTGGTTTCTTGGTACAGTCATAGGTGGGTTTCTTGGTACAGTCATTGGTGGGTTTCTTGGTACAGTCATAGGTGGGTTTCTTGGTACAGTCATTGGTGGGTTTCTCGGTACAGTCATTGGTTGGTTTCTTGGTACAGTCACAGGTGGGTTTCTTGGTACAGTCATAGTTTGGTTTCTTGGTTCAGTCATTGGTGGGTTTCTCGGTACAGTCATTGGTTGGTTTCTTGGTACAGTCACAGGTGGGTTTCTTGGTACAGTCACTGGTGGGTTTCTTGGTACAGTCATAGTTTGGTTACTCGGTAGTCATTGGTTGGTTTCTCTGTACAGTCATTGGTGGGTTTCTTGGTACAGTCATTGGTGGGTTTCTCGGTACAGCCATTGGTTGGTTTCTCTGTACAGTCATAGGTGGGTTTCTCGGTACAGTCATTGGTGGGTTTCTTGGTACAGTCATTGGTGGGTTTCTCGGTACAGTCATTGGTGGGTTTCTCGGTACAGCCATTGGTTGGTTTCTCTGTACAGTCATAGGTGGGTTTCTCGGTACAGTCATTGGTGGGTTTCTCGGTACAGTCATTGGTGGGTTTCTTGGTACAGTCATTGGTGGGTTTCTCGGTACAGTCATTGGTGGGTTTCTCGGTACAGTCATTGGTTGGTTTCTCTGTACAGTCATAGGTGGGTTTCTTGGTACAGTCATTGTTGGGTTTCTTGGTACAGTCATTGGTGGGTTTCTTGGTACAGTCATGGGTGGGTTTCTCGGTACAGTCATTGGTGGGTTTCTCGGTACAGTCATTGGTTGGTTTCTCGGTACAGTCATAGGTGGGTTTCTCGGTACAGTCATAGTTGGGTTTCTTGATATATAGCCTTAGATGTTTATTTCATTACACCAAAATTCGTATTGAATAGAATGATTTTTTTCAGTTAAAAACACAATTAATCTTTAGACCATCTCAGGAGTAGTTTAAGTCTCCCCCTTAGAACAACAAGGTTCCAAGTCCAATTTGTGACCAAAATGTGTTATAGCCACCGGGTTATTGTTCATGTATTAATCTGTCATGGTAAAAATTTGAAAGCTGTATCTTGAGACAATTCTGTAGGAAGTACATAATAACAAGGTTCTAACTCTATATAGGCCTACATAACATCAAGTACAGAATAACAAGGTTCTAACTCTATATAGGCCTACATAACATCAAGTACAGAACAACAAGGTTTCTAACTCTATATAGGCCTACATAACATCAAGTACAGAATAACAAGGTTTCTAACTCTATATAGGCCTACATAACATCAAGTACATAATAACAAGGTTTCTAACTCTATATAGGCCTACATAACATCAAGTACAGAATAACAAGGTTTCTAACTCTATATAGGCCTACATAACATCAAGTACAGAATAACAAGGTTTCTAACTCTATATAGGCCTAAATAACATCAAGTACAGAATAACAAGGTTCTAACTCTATATAGGCCTACATAACATCAAGTACAGAATAACAAGGTTTCTAACTCTATATAGGCCTACATAACATCAAGTACAGAATAACAAGGTTCTAACTCTATATAGGCCTACATAACATCAAGTACAGAATAACAAGGTTCTAACTCTATATAGGCCTACATAACATCAAGTACAGAATAACAAGGTTCTAACTCTATATAGGCCTAATAAAACCAAATTTTCAAATGCGAATATCTCAGTGGTACAAAAAGTTCACACAGACCCTTGTTATTCTAAAGGGGCGTAATTAGTGGTTTTGGAGCCTAGACCATAAACACCAATAGAATATAATATACACAACATATTGAACAAAATTAAAATTACTTCCCTTCTTTCATGATGTGGGTGACTTAAATTTAAATGAACTGATTTGCTGGCAACATGTTGACTCATAATGGAAAAACAATGAACAACAATGTGTTTACCCACAGTACAAACATACAAAAGCTTCAACGTTTAAAGCCCCATAAGGTTTTCTGCAAACTTCCGCCTCAGTCCTGTAAGGATTTCCCTTTTATTGCGATCAAATGGTTGAGAATTTTAAAAAATTTCTGAAAATGTATTTATATTATTATTGTCATACTGACTTCATCTTTTAGGATAAGAATGGTTATTTTACTTATCCAAAAGACTGTCTTTGAGTTAAATACTATTTTTACCTGTAGTTTAGTACTATTATTTTTTTTAAAAACGTATAGCAAAATCACATCTTCAAAACGTAAAAACTACAACAAAACTTCACCAAATGAGAGTAAACACTGGCGAAAGTCAACACCACTATTTTCGGAAGTCCACTAAAGCCTCTCTGCCTAAATAAACAGTTTTTACTTTCTATGATTTCATTACTAAAGAGAGCGCTATCGAGGCACGCATGACCACGCTTTAAACGTTAATTTGGAATCTGTCATTTAATTATCTTAATCAACTGTTCTGTTCATAAAAGTTTGTCAATACCCCCCACCCCAACCAGTCCCCACCCTTCTACCCAATCCAGGGAAAGAATGCCCAGCACTGGAAATATCCTGTAATCCAAACACAACATCAAAGTAAATGATCGTATCACGTAAATAAGTGTTACACAATATCAGAAATAAATAATCAAACTAACATAACAACAAAGCCAGCAGCGTCACTCTGGGAACAAATCTCCGGTGTCCAGGGGGTCAGCACTGACGTCCACCAGCTTCAGGTAAGATTTGAGGGGGGCTGGGATGGGCAGTCTGTCGATGAGGCTGATAATCTCTCTGTGCTTCCGTATGTCACTGAGGTGAGAGCGTACAACCTGGAACACATCGATCAAAACTCTCTTCTAATTCCATAAGCAAGAAAAAAAGACACAAATTCTCCTACTTCCTGTTTGGGTATTCAGGCGTGATATGGGTTGATTGAACAAACCAGGGAGACTAATATACAACATTAATAAAAACTCATAAAATGCAAAACTACAGATAAGCGTAGGACGCAATAATCTTCTCTATAGAAGGAGCGTCTGTAATAGATAAGATAACACACACATATCAAATACATACAAATAACACTCATGAGGTCTGACCCCATTTCCTCACCTTCCTGGAACACGCCAGTAACGTGGGAACTGTCTTGAGGCTGAGGATCATCCAGTGATGAAGTCTGTCTTGCTGCTCGTCCTTCCCTGGCAATATGATCCAGTTTTCATTCTTCAGATCCCAGCCCGCCTTGACCAGATAGAGAGCCTCCCTCAGAAATCCTGAGTAGGCCAGCCAAAACAAGGGCGACTTCCTGGAATTGGTTGAAGCTTTCAAATTATATGTTCAAATTGATATTTTCAAAAAATGATTAAATTCTTTTAACATTAAATTTTAATGGTTTTCATTTTCATAGGTTTAAAATTATTGTTTTAAAATTTTCTTTAGTAAGAATTTATTCTATATAGTGGAACAAGACTGAACAAATAAATTGATGTGTCGGCTAGCCAGTGTTCTTCTTATTGGAACCAGACAAAACCAGTGCTTTGACCTACTTTCCCATTGTGAACTGATCGGGTCCGAGCTGAGATCCAGCCTGGCACATCAGTTGGATACATGGTAAAAAATGTTGTCTCCGGATGACGCCGACCACTAGCCCCCGCTGCAGGGGGGTCAGGTTACCGTTGTCCCGTGCATCCAACCTGCCACCACCGTCCAGCAGAGCCCTGACGATCTTGTCCACTGGCTCTCCTCCTGAAACAGTTTCGCAACATTCAAACCATCTATGAACTATTGGAATAAATCTGTCAACTATTGGAATAAATCTGTCGACTATTGGAATAAATCTGTCGACTATTGGAATAAATCCGCCAACTATTGGAATAAATCTGTCAACTATTGGAATAAATCTGTCAACTATTGGAATATCTATCATATATTAGAACACATCAACTATTTGAGAAAAACTATAAACTTTTGAAATCTATCAATTATCTATTAATTATTGGAATATATGAATTATTTGAGAATATCTATGCATCATTTAAATAAATCTATACACCATTTGAAATATCCATACATTATTGCAGTGTTGTCCAAACGGTGTGCCGCGAGAAAATTTTAGTGTGCCGCGAAAGATTTCAAAAATACTATAAATTGCTAGGCTTTTCGAACCTTCAAGTTTTGAAAAAAAAATATCCTTAACCGAAAAAGAATTGAATAAAAACGTTTCATGTTTGTATTGTTCTGGTTGTGAGAATCTCTTGAAAGCTACAAAATTTCTCTCCTCCATTGGGAATAAATATCTGTTGTAAGTAAATAAAAACCCTTTCCTGCTGTTCACTTTTTAAAAAACTTTTAATTACAGACAGCTATGGATAATTTTTTGAAGAGAAGCCAGAAGGATTCCAGCGAGCATCAAAATGAGAGAGAGCTGCGAAATCCAAGAAGAATGTTACCAAACGGAAATATCACGAGGAATATCTTGAGTATGGTTTCATACAATGTGCAAATGATCCTTCTCTTCCGTTTTGTCTTAATTGTAACATGGCATTGTCCCAACGAGTCCATGAACCCCAGTAAACTGAAGCGGCATCTGAACTCAAATCATCCAGGATTGAAAGACAAGCCGAAAAGTTATTTTCGCATCCATTCGGTCCAACTTAGAGCAGCAATAAAAAATAATGAAGAAATTTTCCTCAATTCCTGTCAAAGCTCAGTTAGCAAGCTATAAAATTGCGAATCTTTTGGTCAAACAAAAGAAATCTCATTTGGACGCTGAGACAATCATATTGCCGTCTTTACGAATCGCAGTTGAGACTATGGAGTTGGGACCCGACGCTGTTGAAAAAATAAATAAGATTCCACTGTCTCACCAGACGATGGGACGTCGGATTGCTGACATTTCGACAGATTTGGACAATCAAATTAAAGAGCATTTTGCGGAAGCCGACGACATCCAAAAGCTCTGGGCAATGCAAATCGATGAAAGTACTGACATCAGCGGAAAGGCGCAACTGCTCGCATACGTCAAACGTGAAAGACTGCAGATGATAGACAGAGAAATGAGAGTTTGCTTATCCAGCAATGAGCCGCGTTTTGAGCTCATCTGCTCCAAAGAAAACGCTCAAGTATCTCATTAATTATGAAACATCTTTTGAATAAACACTGATTTCTTGTTTTTTTGTGAGGTGTGCCGCGCAAATTTTTTACCAGTTTAGTGTGCCGTGAACGATTTTCGGTTGGACAACACTGCATTATTGGAATAAATCTTTACATTATTATAACAAAATTTTTAAAATTATTTGAATAAATTAAATCGAAATTCCAATAAATCTATACATTTTTGTTGAATATATCTATCAATGAAATTAATAGATATCTATCAATGAAATTAATAGATATCTATCAATGAAATTAATAGATATCTATCAATGAAATTAATAGATATCTATCAATGAAATTAATAGATATCTATCAATGAAATTAATAGATATCTATCAATGAAATTAATAGATATCTATCAATGAAATTAATAGATATCTATCAATGAATTAATAGATATCTATCAATGAAATTAATAGATATCTATCAATTAAATGAATAGATATCTATCAATTAAATTAATAGAGATCTATCAATTAAATTAATAGATATCTATCAATTAAATTAATAGAGATCTATCTATTAAATTTGAAAACTGAAAACATTTTTGGAATGTACCATATTTTATTTACATGTATTTCTTTCAAATGAAAGGTATTGGGCTTCACCCATCAAATTAATACAGATAACATCGTAACATAAAGTTTGATGTAATTCTTACCTAATTTGGAAAGTGCCTGGTGCAGTGGGGTGTGTCCACTGATGTCTGGCAGCGTCGTGTCAGCCCCCAGCTCAATCAGTTTAAGAATGGCGTCCAGCTTGTTGGTGGCAACGGCTGTCATGAGAGGTGTCTGCAGGGACACTTGACTTCTGGCATTCACGTCTGCCCCTGCAGAGACCAGGTGTTCCACGAGGTGAGAGTTACCCTTGAGACAAGAACAAGCCACCGTCAACAAAGTCGGGGGATTTCAAACAACAGAAAATAAAATAATACCTGGAATTTTTACTGTCAACCTCAGAAACAGTTTTGATGTGAATTTTTATTTTAATAGCTCAGACACGAGATTACTAGCATCCCATTCATTGCTTGGCTATCATGAGATTACTAGCATCCCACTCATTGCTGCCTATCATCACAAGATACCAGAATGATATAAGTTAAGGGTATTCATATTGCCTAATTAGTGTGGTGTCAAAGTTTAGAATCCCACGAGAGATGTTTATGTGAATAAGTCCACCAAATATTTACGGACGGCAAATATTTTACATTTTTGGAGTTTTCCAGAATTTTTTTAAATTTGTTTATTTATTTTAAAAAAAATTTAAATGTATTTCTTTTAATTCTAGATTGTCATTTTGAAATTTTGGAAGACAGTAAAACACTTCGTTTAAAAAAAAATATTACAGTCTTAACCGGATTCTATGATCTCCATATCTACAAAATAAAGGGACAATAAGTAGGGGTCTACCGATATGCCTTTTTGCCGATACCGATATTACCGATATTTTTTTTTGCCGATATGAGTATTTGTTAGGACAAAAACCAGCGGTAATATTTGATGACGTCATTCTTAAATTTATTACTAGTAATTATTTATCTTTTATTTTAGGGGACTACCGATATGGATTTTCGCCGATATTACAGATATTGTTTTTCCGATATGAATATTTGTTAGGACAAAAACCAGCAGTCTTATTTGATGACATCATTCTTAAATTTATCACTCCTAATTATTTATATTTTATGTTAGGGGTCTACCGATAAGCATTTTTTCCGATATTACAGATATTTTTTTCGATATGAGTGCCGATATGAGTATATGTTAGCACAAAAATAACAGCTGTCATACTTTGATGACGTCATTCTTAAATTTATCACTCGTAATTATTTATATTTTATAATTAAGGGGTCAACCGATATCCAGTTTTGCCGATATTACCGATTTTTTTCCCCCCGAAACGAAGTTTCCGATGTTTTTACAAGTTCCAGATCATGACCTACATAGGACTCATAACAAAACGAACCGTCCTTTATAAAAATGTACAAGCAAAATTAGGAAGTTCTTTTGAAACTTCAACCTTGACTCATAATTATTAATTCTAACCAATAGTTAAATGGCTTTTGCACACGGCCACCTTTTATGAATGAAAGCAATGAGAACAAAGTAATAGTAATACAATGTGTAGAGTGAAAATGAGGTTGAAGGTTGAATGGTTGCCAATGACAACAAGTCTTCACACGGTACATTTTGTTATTCCATACGAAACGAAATGTTTTAGACATCTGCGATTCTGCGTGCATCTTTGCTATTAGAGCAATTACGTGAACATAATGTTTACATGTTATACATTTATTAGAGCAATTACGGTATACTTGGCATCGGCACTATTTACACAGTACATGTATTTCTGAGTATACGAAAATCGGCCGATACCTAAACAATATCAAAGCACATGGCAAACTGTATCGAGGTGCACATATTAATACTAGGACTCTTTTGCCTATTTCAATACCGGTATCGGGGTCGATGTATTAATTTGTCGAGATATGGTAAAACTAAATGATAGTTTTTTTGGTTCTGTTTTTTTTTGGGTCAAAATGTCACTTTTTATGAAATATCGGTGACGTCAATATCGGGACCTTTACATGCTACCGATATTGCCGATATCCAGATATCGGTGCCGATATATCGGCTGACCGATATATCGGTAGACCCCTAACAATAAGTCCTATATCCTGTGTCCTTGTTTGTTATTCCTTTATTTTTATTTTACATAAATATTTTATGAAATAATATGTTTTATATGTTTTAAGAATTTAAATATTGCTTATGAAAGTACGTATTTTAAGTTATTGTACTGATGAAGGCATTAGCCAAAAAGTCTACTGTCGTGTTAGTTTAAAAATAAAGCTGAAATTTATTGTTTTCATTGCACAATTTTTTGTGTATTTTGTATTTCAAACAGTATGAGGCACAGTTTTCACAATATAAACAATGTCGGACAATGTTACTAATCAATAAATTTAGCCTGACCTTGTTACTAATCAATAAATTTAGCCTGACCTTGTTACTAATCAATAAATTTAGCCTGAACTTGTTATTAATCAATAAATAATGCCTGACCTTGTTACTAATCAATAAATTTAGCCTGAACTTGTTACTAATCAATAAATAATGCCTGACCTTGTTACTAATCAATAAATTTAGCATGAACTTGTTACTAATCAATAAACAATGCCTGACCTTGTTACTAATCAATAAACAATGCCTGACCTTGTTACTAATCAATAAATAATGCCTGACCTTGTTACTAATCAATAAATAATGTATGACCTTGTTACTAATTAATAAACAATGCCTGACCTTGTTACTAATCAATAAACAATGCCTGACCTTGTTACTAATCAATAAATAATGCCTGACCTTGTTACTAATCAATAAATTTGGCCTGACCTTGTTACTAATCAATAAATTTGGCCTGACCTTGTTACTGGCTTTGTGGAGAGCAGTGAAGCCCAAGTCGTCCATGGCATCCACATCTGCTCCCTGCTCAATGAGCAGCTTGGCTACTCTGGTCTGGTTCTCTAGCACTGCTCCACACAGCGGAGTCTGACTCTTGGCGTCCTTGACCTCGAGGGATGCCCCGTGCTGGATCATCATAGTGATGCACTCTAGGAGCCCCTTCTCGCACGCCACATGGATGGGGTACTTGCCGTTGGCGTCCTCTATGTTCATTTTTGCACCGTGGTGACAGAGGAAATCAACCTGCATGGAGGTTAGGAGAATGACTTCGAATTTTAAACTGTTTCCCTACAAATGATGTTTTATCACTCTTTCAAAATGCATATCACTACAAACAAATTATTTTTTTACATTTCAAGCTCATTTATAGATGAAATGTTTGAATATAATTAATTAAACAATGGAAGTGATCACAAGCAAATTGTGATGTAGAATTGAGATATAGGAACTATATATAAAACAGTCATTTTAAAAGGATGTTGTTAGCGTTACGACTAGTCGTAACGCTAGTCAGGAAACTTCTGCTACATCTAGTCTTAGCAGTAGACACTTCGAAAAAACTAATATCTTAACAAACTCTTCTTAATATTTTATATGCATGTATAATACGATTTTAATAGATCTGGGCTGATTTATGTGTGTATTAATTATAAAATCTAAATTTATTTAAATATATTTAATCAACGTCTCCGCTTTTCAGAATAAGTAGTACAAAAATAACAATTACCAGCACACTCATTGTGGTTTTAAATGGACATTTTTTATTGTTTTTAAATTAAATTTTAAAAAATTCGCCGAGATTGGTATTAGAACCACGTATGGGTTTTAAAATCAAACTATCGTCCATCCGACTATACTATCATTTCACCTAACGAAGCTCATGTCAGATTATGATTTTTAAAAATTATATCTGTTTGCCATTAAATGGATACCAATCAAGTTTTTTTTACATTTAAAATTCATTAATCGGCTTACCTAGTAATCATGAAATTTGTTTATTAGAACTAATGTTTAGTATAAGAATTAGCATAATTAAAACACAGCTTTAGTCTTAACTGTAAGCACATAGCATATTTTTTACGACCAGTCGTAGCACTTGCCAGGAAACAGTTTCCTGGCTAGAGTTACGACTAGTCGTAGCACTAGCAACATCCCATCGAATTGTCTGCTGCTACTTTGATTTTAAAAATCTTCACTTTCAATTTCAACAATTACAAAAATTAATTATTAAATAAGACACATTTATGATTAAATTGATAAATAACATAATTAGATATGAGCTGAAAAATAAATATCAAAGCAGAGCCACTCTATGAATCTTAATTATATTTCTAAAATTTTAACCATGAAAAAATTTCCTTATTAAATGTTTACAAACAAAATATAACTAAAAAATGGCAAACAAAAATGTATTGCCTTATTTGTGTTATCAGTAATTTGTTTTTTTAAATGTCAGTTGATAAAAAAAAGCATAATAATCTCATTCATGCCAGATTCTATCTAATTCTGTAAATGTCCCCTGGCTTTGAATGCCTGCTTCGTTTTATGTTTTACTAATGATCTACTTCACATAATTATAAGGCCATCTCACCATCTCTGGCTTGTCAGCAATGATGGCCTTGTGTAGTGGGGTCTCTCCGCCTTTGAGTTTCTTGGTCGGTAAGTTGATATCCCCACCATGTTCAACAAGTATGGCCATGACCTCAACGTTGCCAGCTGCTGCAGTGATGTGAATGGCGTTTTCCCCTGTTTCAGTTCTGCATGAGTTGATCTGACCACCATACTGCACCAAGACACTGATGAATATAGAGTAAAAAAACACAGATATTCAGTAGATTATGTAAGGGAAGTCTTTGTCCTCACATTACTTCTACTGTTTACAGTTACTACCACTTTTAATGGAGTTCAGCAATCAGAAGGAGATTTAAGGTAGATAATTTCACAGACATTAATTTATACAAAAAAGTTTCTAAAATGTCAAGATACACCTTGAGACAACCTCAAGTATCACCTGGTTATTACCTGACTACACCAGAGTGTCCCATGGCACAAGCTAAATGCAACGGAGTACGACCAAAGTCATCAGCACAGTTGCTTATGGCCCCAGCCTTCAGGAGCAATTTAACACATTCCAGGTGTCCATTTTTGGCAGCATAGTGAATGGCCCGTCTATTATGTTCATCCCCGTAAATCATGCGTGGGTGAAGGGAAAGTAACCTTGATAGCACTGTGAAATTGCCGCGAATCGCAGCGTGTATAACACACTGGTTCACGTCCAAAGGCAGTCTGAGAAAAATTTATGATTAAAAGAGAATACAAAATTCTATTTTAAAAAAAAATATTATAACTGTAGGACATATTTATTAATCCAAATAAATGATATGTTTTAAAAATTAAATTACCAATGAGAAAAATGGTGGACACAATTCTTTGTTACAAAAGAATTATATTTGAAAAGGTGATATTAGTCATTTTTCAGTCATTAAAAAAACACAAAATTCTGTTTTTTTAATTAGAAGTCTTGCAAAGTAAGTGAAATAGAAATATTAAAATAAAAATGTCAATTCCAGCTTGAAATAGACCAAGATATAAATAAAATATGCCATTTTACAATATGCTACTAAATATTTAAAATTCTAAAATTTTTGCTCAAATAGCAACCAACCATCATGAAACATAATAAGTAGGGCTGCGGAAATTAATGATTAATTTCTCTATTAATCGTTAAAAATATTTAACGATTAAAAGTTTTTTTAACGATTATTGGACCCAGCACTTATAAATGTACTGGAAGTAAAAAAGTAAAATATTTCGGACGATAAATATAAACTAATATCCGGACGAATACACAAACATTTTTGTTTTAAACTATTGACTGACGTAAATGTTCAAAATATTGACAAATGTTATTGTATCCATTGAGAGAAATCGTTTGCCTACCATGAAATGTTCCCTCTGAGTCTAAGCTTCGTTGGTCCGTGTGCCAAGATAAAAAAACTCGAGTGCAAAGTTGCACAACGTCCATTTTGTGTGCAATATTTTACAAAATTTCCTGCGTGGTGAATCTAAACTTTTGCGTGGCGTCGGGTCAAATATCTGATCAGCTGCGCTGCTTAAAGGGAACATTGCTACCATGTATCTAACACTTCACTTACATATCACCTGCAAACCAAACATCCACTACAGTATCAGAAACTTCAGCTGAAACAATCTAAAGCTATGTGAACAATTTTTCAGCTCAGCTGGTTATATTGTCATTAAGACCCACATAAAGAGACATTCCAGTAATTCCAGTGTTACTTCGATTTTCGACAAGTACATTTAATAAATGTTACTTATGACACCATAAATTTCAATTTTTGGCTCTAATCAAAATTAACAATTAATTAATCGTTAATTTGTCAAAAGGTAATGATTAAATTTAAATTAATTGTTAACCGCCCTAATAATAAGTCATGAACATAGAGTTAGACTTAGAAAATTTACTTAAATCTGCCTGCTCCATAATAAACATAATAAAAATGGAATTGAAGTAAAATGAACATAAAAATGAAACACTTTCACTTTCTTATTCCTCCCCAATCTGTGTGTATGTGTAAATTGTGAAATATCCAATGTAAATTCTAATAATCATTTTTTCAAAATATTTTTCCTATGAGTACCTTGGATCATTAGATTTAGTCTGCACCAATGAATCAATAACAGTCATGTGATCTCCATCCATACTATTGATGAAAATCTCCATCAGCTTTTCAATCTGAGCTGCCTCTCTATCACTGTTTGATGCCATCCCCAGTCTTCCAATGTAGGAATACCTTCACCTACCTATGAAGTTAAGAATGTATGATTTATGATTCTATCTAAAGTGTACACAATTACTACTAATGATAATTATTATTTAAATTTTTTATTGGCTTTGGCAGGATGCTATTTATATTGTTGATTTAAAATCAATCCTATTTCCTGCAATACTTAAATTTCTTTCAGGTTACTTGGTACTTGGTGAAAATAACAGAACTGTCAAACTGTCATTAAAGTAAAGTTTAAAGTCAATATGGAGGCAAAAAGTTGTGAATGTGTTCCATAATAATTAATATTTTATAAAATTTTATCAATCATTACTTTATCAATTTGCTATTTACTCATCTTTAATTATAAATTTTAAATTATTAGAAAGAAAAAAAATCTTTAAAAAAAAATCTTTAAAAAATATCATTTTGAGAGTGAGAGAAGCGTACAAAATTCAGTAATTCAGCAAAGTTTTCCGAATTTTCATTTTTTACTTCAAGTAGTATTAGTCTATTACTATTACTATTAGTATTGGCTACACTACAAAATGAAAATGACATGGGACTATTTTATTTATTCTTCTCAGTTCTGAATATAAAGTTTAAAGTTACAATATTAATGAAGTATTATAAATTATAAACAATAACTTTTTATTTTATATTAAAAACAATGTTTTAAAGCATTTATTTTATCCAAGAAGTGCCCAATTTATTTTATTATAACTTTTCCAATTCACTGGGAATAAGACGCATATTGTGAATGTAATAATAATAATAATAATAGTAATTGAATAGACAGGCTTAATTTATTTTGGCATTTTCAGTTGGTGTTTTTTATTTTTACTCCTTAAAATTTGCTCAGTATTTATTTGGTAATTGTTAACTTTTTTAACAAAAAAAAGATAAATAAATTATTGCCTTCTTTCAAAATAATGTAAGGAGTCACACATTTTTAAAAAAAATCCGAGAATCAATTTCTTTGTTAGTTAAATATAAAAATTCTAAACATGTGAAAGTAATGTTGACATTTTGATTCAAACCAGCGTCACTGTCTGAAAACACAACAAAGCGACAGCTGTTTCCGGTATTTGCCAGAATTTCAATTTTTATTTTATAGAAGTTTTTAGTTTATTTGTATAACAGTGACCGTGTCAATCACACTTAAAAATTAATGAGAATAGATCTGAAATATAATTTAAAAGAAAAATCCTGAAATATTTACGTTTTCTAGCATGTATCTCATTTAGCAGAGGCTAGTTTTACAGTTGGGTGTTCATTCTGCATTACAAAGACTAAAAAATTATTATCATTTTGATCTACAAGAATTATAAATATTTAATAAATATTAATCACTTAATTTTATGCTGAATTTGATTACTTGGTTTTCTGGTAGATTTTTCAGTAATGAAGAAGACGAATTCAAATAAAATGGAAATTCAATAGAAAATATATCAAACAGGCAAATCCCCTATCAGATCCTTTGTGACCTACATTTGATTTCCCCTAAAAGATCCCCAGAGCAACATCCCATAATTCTATGCTGAGTCGGATGTATACGGGTGCTAGCTGCGAGTGAATGGAAGTCTTCCGGGAATGCTAGAGAAGTGTTATTTAAACTAAATTTTGTGTTGAGTTTTAAGTTTACAAAAATGCGTGCAGTTTTTGTGGTTCTGTATTTTGGATTATATTCTGCGTATTCTCAAGCGCCGAGAGAACCAAGTGTGCCCTGCTATGATGATCAAAACCGGCCTCAAAGATGCCAACCCCCCGTTCGTTAATGCAGCTTATGGAAGAGTTATTGTCGCCACAAATACTTGTGGAGTGAAGCAACCGATACAGTACTGCCTGCAGACCGGTGTTACTGGTGCCAAAAAATATTGCTACGTCTGTGATGACAGGGAACCAGATAAAAGGCATCCACCTGAATTTTTGTCAGATTTCAACAACAATACGAGATGGACATGGTGGCAGAGTGAGACAATGTTGGAAGGAACCCAGTACCCTACCGTTGTCAATTTAACATTGCATCTCGGTTAGTGTTAATGGTTTATTTATTATTCTATCATAATCATATTTTGAAATTCATGGAGTTTGACATCCGAAACTATGTATTTTTACTGTTGCGAAGTTGGCAGATCTTAATTATTTAAAAATGTAGGCCTACCCCTCGGTTACAGTTACATTTACATAGTCATAGACAGTAGATTACTAAGTCTAAGCCTTTTACTTCTATTAATTATTATTTATTAGGATCTTTGTGTCTCTGACTTTATGATTATGTGAGCAAAAAGTAAATTAATGGTAAAATTAATGTAAAAATAATAGGGCTGTTATCGATTAATTTAATTTTAATCGTTAACTTTTGAAAAATTATCGATTAATTAATAGATAATTTCGATTAAAACCAAAAATAGAAATTTATGACGTCATTAAACTGAACATTTCTCACGGACATTGAAAATTAAGATTATTTTGAAATAAATTTCATGACAATGTGTTGATACTTGATTTGTGCTGAAGGGGGTACATAAGCGATGTATTTGATCCTTTAAAAGAGAATTGTTTATGGCAGTGAACACAGTAAACGTTTCCACCATCTTCAACTTTGCCATCCGCAGTTAGCTTAAAAACAACATATATGCTCTGTCTAGTTATATGTTTAAATTTAACTGCGCTGATGCTGTCAGAAGGGCCGTCTTAACGCATAGGCATAGGCCCGTTGGGCATTTGCCCGGGGGCCCACGAGCATATGGGCCCCATGAGAATATGTTTATTTATATTTATTATATATATTAATTTTTTATTCCTGCGGGGGAAGGGCCCAACACTATTTCTTTGCCCAGGGGCCCAAAATGGTGTAAAGACGGCTCTGCAGGCATTTTTTAGTTGACGTCTGCCGGTCAACATAAATTCATAAAATAAATTTTAATATTACGCGGGAGATGTTTGTACGTAAAAAAATATATATAAATTTTTATTAATTATTAATAATTTATTATTTAGGCTATTACTAAAATTTTAAAAAAAATTATAAATATTTTCTCAAATTTTAATCGCATTTTTATCGATAAAATTTTTAACGATTAATCGAGAAATTAATCGATAATTTTCGCAGCCCTAAAAAATAAAAACTTTTACTTTTAAAATATACAATTTAGTAAATTATCTTTTGTAGGGGCCGGATCCTGCATGGTATTTTCCAGATGCCATCTTAATTCTTATTGTTATGCAAGTGATAAAGATGTTGGCTGGAAAAACTAGTCCAACAGCATCACCAGGGAAAATTAAAATGCTAAAATGGGGAGGGGAATGGAGGACATTTTCAGAATATTTAAGCTACCTAACCAAAAAGAGAAAAATCCATTTATTTTGTCTACATTCACTGAAACTGAAATTAAAATTGTGTACTCACTTTTCATCTTAGCAGCATTAAAAAAAATGGGGAAATTCCATTTTCCCCCACTATTTCAACAATAATTATACAGATATATGCATCCAAAATATCACTTTTTAGACAGTTCTAACAATAGGTAAACAATAGCTTCCATTTAGCAAAGGTTTACCCAAAGATTAATCAAAATCAATATCTACTGCGATGTTAACACACCGGAGGCAATGCGATAAAGAGCATGTCTTACTATTCGCAGGCAATTAGCCATAATTTGCATCGCTCACATTTAAGTGTGCATAGATCTGAAATATAATTTAAAAGAAAAAGCCTGAAATATTTACATTTTCCAGCATGTATCTCATTTAGTCCAACATTTAGCGATATTCTTAAAAATGTAAAGAAAAGGGGTACTCCTCCACTTAACCCCGCTCCATTCATTCCTATTACATTAATAAGCATATGAACAAACAACTATAAATTCTGTTGTAAGGGGAGAAAAGGAAACATAGCTAGGGAGATAACTCTAGAAAAGGCAAACATAGCAACAACAGTGCATTATTCTAACACCGCCAGCTTGGTCCTTTAAGCGATAAACAGCCTACAATTAAAAAAGATTAAATTACTTTTTGTGGGAAAAGTCAATTTTAGAGTCACTGGGGATGTTCTATCGTACATATTTAACAAAAAAAATTTAAGGTCTCTTTAGCACAACTTCAGGGGGAGTAATTATGTAGCAGAGAGGTACATTTTAAAATAATGCAAAAGCTTGCAACAGGATGTAAAGCAAAATCAGCAGGCAGTAGACTAAAAATAAAAAAATAAAAATGAATAATACTTTCAGACATCGAACTTCATGATAGCCATTAATATAATTTGTGATGCCATTATTTTGAATGGAAATGGGTTGGTGATTATGAATAGGCTATATTATGTATTTGAAGGCAAATCATTTTTAAAACTAGACTTGCTGTAATCAAGTTAGCCTATTACTTTACATTCAACTTTGTTTGGCCTCTCAACATCAATTGTTTTAGTTAAATGATTTTCAGAAATGATAAGCAATAACTAGGCTCTGTTATAGAAAGGGTCTCAAGTTCACTCTGCAATACTGTCACTTGTCACACTAGTTGAAAGCCCATGGTTTCCTTGATGATTTCATTATAACTATGGGAAAAAAATGAGAAAAAAAAACTGCTGATATTAATAAAGAGGTGTCTGGTGTAGGTTTTCTGTTGGGGTTTCCAAAATAGTCATAACTTTGCAATATTTTGTATAAAATTTTTTTTTGGGTCAGTTTATATATTTGAACACAATAATAATTTTATTAGGATATTAAGGGTTGCATTCCCCTTTGGTTATGTTAATGATGATTAAATACAAGTATGTTAACTATACAAGACATTGTAAACGTCAATATTGTCCACTTCAGGAAAATCCTTCGACATCACCTATGTTAATCTACGGTTCTACTCACCACGCCCCGAGAGCTTTGCCATCTATAAACGCACCACAGAGAATGGGCCTTGGATACCATACCAGTTCTACAGCGCTTCCTGTGAGAAGACCTACTCCCAGCCTCGTAAGGGAATCATCACGGCCGTCAACGAGGACACAGCCATCTGCACCAATGAGTTTAGTGACATCAGCCCCCTGACGGGAGGGAGTGTTGCTTTCAGCACCCTGGAGGGTCGGCCTAGTATGTTTCAGTTCAACGAGAGTCCAAAGCTACAGGTAAGAGTTGGAGGGTCGGCCTAGTATGTTTCAGTTCAACAATAGTCCAAAGTTACATGTAAGAGTTGTTTTCTCCTCCCAACCTCTTCCTCCCCGCTTAAGAAATACTTTCTTTCTTCTTAAATAGCATATGGCTCTCTCTGGCATTGAAAAAAAATACAAAAAAGTATAAAGTATCTTTCTTTAAAAGATATAAATACATTAGTGATGCACTATAATAAATAAGTGAAAATAGTTTTTAAAATTTTACAACATATATTTGACAAATTATGCAGAGATAGTCTGTGGAGGAAATATTGCCACAAGTTTATAAAGTAAAACCTATTTAACCTTTATCGGGGACGCGGTGGTCGAGTGGCAGCGCGCTCGACTGGCGTACCGATGGTCACAGGTTTGAATCCTTGCGAAGGCAAGGATTTGTTCCCGGGGCCTAGGGCGTCCCTAAGTCACCCAGCTCCGAATGGGTACCTAACACTAGTTAGGCGGCTGGGTAATGCGTGGAACCCTCAAAGCCGTGGCATGTGAACGTTGCATCACTTGCCAACAGATCGTCTGTCATGGTCTGTGGACGCATTAATCTTCTGTATAGAAGGAGCGTCTGTATAGATAAGATAAGATATCTACTTTAAATTAAAATCATTTGGTTGTATTCATAGCCTGTCTCCATCTCTCTTTAGTCTTTCATTGCATAATGGCTTTGGAGATTTTTTAATTCATTTCTATTTTTTAGTGTGTCTCTCTGTCATAGAAAGTCTTTTCTATTTTATTTAAATTTAAAAAAAAATTATTCATCTTTGTACATGTGCCAGCCTTTCTCATTTTTGTTTCTGTGTTGTTTTTTTTTAATATCTACTTGATTATTTTGTCCTTGATATATTAGGAAATATGTATGCATATATATAATGTAAATTTGATTTAAATACTAGTGTTTTTTTAAAATTTTTACTATTGGAGGCATTTACTGAAATGTTACTGACTATTAATCCATCAATAAAGCTTTAATTTGTTTTAATCACATTATTCCTATGTGTGTCTTGTACTTGTGCATTTTCATTTATGCTCTGCGTTGTCTATTTTCAAGTTTTGAGAAATTCTCATTGAAATATAAAAAAATACAGATGATTGATTTACAACAAAATAGTTTTTAAGTGGCCTATATGTATTTCTTTATTTTTATTCACCTTTCCGTATGTAATTGTTAATTTGATGAGGAAACATGAGAACCAGAATTTTATGCCTTGGAACATTTATTTGTTCAAACAACATCATACTGAGGTTCATTGGTCCGTATGCAATCAATTTTTTGTGCGCAATTTTACACTCCACCAACAAAGATGCATTATCCTTATAAAAACTTTCTACCAGTAATTCTAAACTGCTGCACGCAGTAATTCTAAGTGACGTCGGTCAGGTATCTGCAAGGCCACTGTCCATTCAGCTAAAGAGAACGTTGTGTTCAAGATGCCTGTACACATGTCAAGTGTCAGATTCCTCGGTCTGCATGATTTATGTTGGGGGAAGGGGGGCTGTCGGGATGGTATCTGGGTTTAAAAATAATAATTTTTTTGTCAGTTATCAAGCTTGCTCTGCATTGTCAATGTGCAATTTGGGATGACCCGTCAATACGGCCTCGGTCAAATTGGCCCCGGTCAAAACGGCCCCAAGCAAATTGTTTACATTTTTTAACAAAAAATTAATTTTTTTTGCATTTTAACCTTTTGTCAACCTTTTCACCCTTAAAGAAAGTGGTCAAATTGTAAAATTATTTCTTGTGATGTTATTATATTATTTCTTCTTAACAAACAATTATGACTTTCTTCCATATTGAGTAAAGTTTATAAAATTGTTTCTTGTGATGTCATTATTATTATTTCTTGTGAACTAAACCTGACACTGAATTGGTAAGTAAAAATAGTAATATAATAATGGATTGCACTGTTGTTTTACTAATAGTCGATCTATTAGTCCAGGGCCGTTTTGTCGGTGAACCGCATTTTGGTCCATACTTTGAAATCTAAATATATAATATGTGCATAAGAAGTCCGTCCTGACATGGACAGGAAATGATTAAAATTCAAGTAGGCGTCCAGCCATGCCACAGACGTGCCTGGAGTTATTGAAGACACTTATCTCTTGTATCATGCGGCTCTTTGTTTGGCTGTGGCAGTGACACCAAAGCTGTCACGCCAGACTTATTGTCTTATTGAAGGGATGAATGTGCACACAATTTCCATGATAGTAATGATTAATGCTGTACCGGATTCAAATTTTTTGAAATCCAGCCGGAGCCGGATTTGTAAAAATGGCTGGATTCCGGATTTGCCGGGGCCGAAATCCGGTACGCCCCAGCAATGATACGAGGGAGTTAAGTCTCGGGTGTGATTCAACCAGACCGTTGTACGTCCTCTGAGGCCTACATATACCCTGTTAAAATCACATATTTTTTCAACCAGATCTTTCTGTGTGTGTGTGGGGGGGTGGGGGTGGGCGGTGTTAAGAATGAACTGATTTAACTATTGCACGAGATAATTCTGACGTCATCCCCTTACAAAACGCTTCACAATTCGTTGTCTGATCCCTCAGTTCGGCTTATTTCAATATTAGAGGACACGTGGTCTAGTTTCTGAGTTGTCCAATTGTTGGGTCAGTTTCAAGAACCCACAAGTGGATGACCAGCTCTTTCGGTGCGTGGTGGTAGTGTAATTGACGTTAACTGACCAGTGGTTATGTTGCGAGCTGACCAACTTTCTCAGTGCGTGGTGGTAGTGTAAGAAATTAGCGGTGACCAGTGGTTATAAACTCTCCAGTTCTCCCAGTACGTGGTGGTAGAGAGAGTAATTGACATGGTGGTATTGTAAGAAACTGACCAGTGGCCCGTGACAACGTCTCCGTTACTCTTGACACGGGCGGAGAATGGCGCTGTTCAGACCTGTTACACAGACACTGTTAGACCAACGAGACTGGTCAGTACGGGCCCCGCCCACAAGTTAAATTCACCCTTGACCCTTGTTGGTTGGCAGTCATAGTAGGTTTAGTGAACCCGCGATTAAACCCGTTAAACCGCACCAGCGGTCCTCATTAAAACAAGTGCCCAGCGTCCCTTATTTCGTTAAATTTATTCATCCAGCTCCCTTTATTAAAGCCCTTAGTGTGCCCCAACCACCAGTCGACATCTGACATCAGAGACAGAGGAGTTGAATGAGATTTCTTAAGTAGAAGAAGCCAGCAAGCATGTTGACTACCTCACTGCTGTAGTACGGTGTCTGAACCACGTGTAGGCAATTATCACCAGGAGAATAAAAAGGGGGGGGGAGGCAGAGGGCAGGTTATTTGTGGTCCGTCGTGTGGACTGTTACAAGTATCTGAAATAATCCACTTGACCCCCCCCCACCATCACACACACACAGCCGCCCCGCTCAATCCACAGATCTTCTAAATGTTTCTTATTAACTAAAGATGCCTGAGAGAACGTTTATCGTTAGGCAGTAGATAATGCGTATCCCGGCGTTGAGCGCACCTTTGTATAAGTGCATCATATTATGTCTGAGAACGAATTTGCTGTATCCAGTGTTAGATTACTTGCGCTGTAGCCACAGTGTCAGAATATATGTTCTCAACGCAACTGCTGTATTCAGTTTCATAATGCGTGTGTTCTATCCACAGCACGTGTCCTCAATGCATGCGCTGCTTCCACGGTTTCAGAATATATGTGCTTAAACCATGTGCTGTATTCATTGTCACAATGCGTGTGCTGTATCAACAGTGTTAGCATACACGCGCTGTACTTTAAGTGTCTAAGTGGGGTGGGACTGCGATCAGGCTGGGTATAAAACAGGGGTATGCGTGCGTGAGTCTGACAAGACCCCACAAAATAGCCAACGTGTCGGCAAAAAGCGTCAGCGAACAAACAAAAACTAATGGCAGTACGAAAGTAAGATAAAGCTTTCTGGGGTGATTGATGCCTGGACATAGCACTGCCGCTAAGTTTTTTTAAAATATTATTTTCGTACCGCTATTAGTTTAAAAGTTGTTTGTTTGTTGGCTGACAAATCCTTTTCGCCGACACTTACGTTGTTTTGTGGTCTTGTCAGGCTCGCGCATACCCTTTTTATATATGTTTTTTTGTGGTGTTTTTTTTTGGTACTTAAAATGTCTGTGCCGTGAATATTTAACAATATGCGTCACCAGTAATCGTGTTAATTTCCGGCCGTTATTTCTGTGTGACTCATGGCAGGTACCAGCTCCATGCCGTATCCTACCAATTTCTCAGTAAATGCTGCATGCCGAAATTGTTACCGACAACGGCTAACGCGTCTTTTTTCCCCCACGCAACTTCCGGAGGTATGATTTGCTTACAAACCGCCCGCCCCCCCCCCTCCCTCCTCGGCCCTCGCACGTGATATTTCCACCAGCTGTCTGATGTGCATGAGACGAAAGATCTTCTATATCACACGTTTATAGTTCGGTTAGACCAGCATCTTCTATAACAGTGCTTCTCAAAGTAGTGGTCCGCGGACCAATGCCGGTCCGTGGGCCATCCGCCGCTGGTCCGCAGAAGTTACCAAGAAAAGAAAAAAAATGTAATTATAATCCTCCATTTGCAATCATTAATACTAACCCTATAGAATATGTCAATTTTTCGGCAATAAGCACATAGAATTAAACAAAATAAATTAAATTTCGCCACCACGTCAGTACAGGTAAAATGGTGCACCTTTCCCTGGAGCAATGGCAAATTCCTGCCGGTCCGCCAATTAAATTTGTTTGAGAAGCACTGTTTTATAACACACATGTCTATAGCTCTGTCAAACCAAGCCTGTGATCGCTGGTGGTCCAGTGACAATAGACGGTTGTATAATATACTCTTCAGGAAACCGGAAATGGTCTTCTTGTTCTCCAGACCACAGTTTTTTTGTATTTCATGACATTGTCGCCTTCACCCCCAGCCAGGTTCCTTTAAAGCCGAGGTTGGATGTTGTCGTTTGGTTAGGGTGATAATTAGTGAGGGGCTACATGTTGTAGCACGATCCGTCACAGAGAATCTTGGTTAGAGTGATAATTAGTGAGGGCTACATGTTGTAGCACGATCCGTCACAGAGAATCTTGGTTAGGGTGATAATTAGTGAGGGGCTACATGTTGTAGCACGATCCGTCACAGAGAATGTCTTATCATTGCTGCAGATAAAATGGTCATTACCATCACTCCACCCTCTTATTGTGCCACTAAATGGTTCATGATAACTCCACCCCCTTATTGTGTCACTAAATGGTTCATGATAACTCCACCCTCTTATTGTGTCACTAAATGGTTCATGATAACTCCACCCCTTTATTTTGTCACTAAATGGCTTATCACAACTCCACCTCCTTTTGTGTCCCTAAATAACTAATCTTAACTCCACCTCCTTATTGTGTCACTAAATGGCTCATGATAACTCCACCCCCTTATTGTGTCGCTAAGTGGCTCATCATAACTCCACCCTCTAATTGTGTCACTAAGTGGCTCATCATAAATCCACCCTCTTATTTTGTCACTAAATGGCTTATCACAACTCCGCCTCCTTATTGTGTCACTAAATAACTCATCATAACTCCACATCCTTATTGTGTCACTAAATAACTCATCATAACTCCACCTCCTTATTGTGTCACTAAATAACTCATTATAACTCCACCTCCTTATTGTGTAACTGCAATCTCATAGATTTCTTATGGTAAGCAAAATAATTAATATGGATTGTTCTCGCTTAAGTGCTTAGTGGCTCTACAATTTATATGTATAATGTCAAACAAATTCCCCTGTTAACTATTATTCCAAAATCTACAGTTATCCTTGCTAAGATCAATTCCCTCTAATATGTCCAAACCACTGTAATACTCTTGTAGACTTGCTTAATTTATTAGAGTCCCATTGAATTCATGATGAATTTTCCTACTACTGCATTCCTTTACTATGGACATCAAATCGTGGAAGGGTGCTTCAGTTTATATTCAGCCTCATCTCTCTGTCATGCCATACCAAAACAAGCTAGTCTTTCACCACTGTGTATAAGTAGAAGGATTCTATTTACTCAAATATATTTTTGGGTAGTCCACTTGATAACCCCTGGAATAAGTCATGCCTGACTCATGGCTTCATTAGGTGACTTATACGCAGCTGATAGTGGAGGTAACCTCCCTTGGGTACTGTCCAGCAATAATCTCGACTGACATTAAGAGAGTCACATCCAGCCAGACTAATTGCTTGTTTTGGTGTAGAGTGACGCCATTGTGGCACATGATACAATTAAATAATCCAGTCACTTATTTCTGAGTTATCTACTAGAAATTACCGGATCTTACAGAAAGAGCTCTGTGATATATTTTAGCTTTACTTGAATACTGGTGTTTTACTGTTGATAACAACCCTGCCATCTTAACGTGTACAAGAAAAGGTAACATAATCTAGGTGTATGCTTCCATACGATTGAAAGAATGACTGAAATAGCCATACCTCCAACAACAAACATTTAATTTTGATGTTATAAATGGGTGTCTTTACACACACATCCATCCCAGTACTTGGGCATTTTGTCTAGTTGTGAGTTTTTGGGTAAGCCCTCATAGATGTATTTGCTACTGACACGTTTTGTTTGTTGGCAGCGTCTGAACTCCAAAATTAGCATAACTTGAGATGTTCACTTGTGAAGCTATAAATGTTCCCCTATCAAGTAAATTTAAAAACTACTTGATCATTGAAGGGGCAGCACTCAGTGGTTACCATTAAACCTTTGATGCCAACAAGTTAAGATTCTACCCAAAGGGGAAATAAGTACATTTAGTTAAACTATTTTACTACTGACAAGCAGGGAGTGTCAGTACTACCCAACATGCAGCCTCTGATTCTATCATTGGCTGCTGTACATGAAACACTCCATGAAGGAAAGAAATATATATTTTATATCTTTTTGGGTCTGCACATTCAAGTATACTTGTTTTGTTTATTGATGTTTTACATAATTATTATTCAATTTGAAAACTGAATGAGGAGATATGTGAAAACTGAATGAGGAGATATGTGAAAACTGAATGAGGAGATATGTGAAAACTGAATGAGGAGATATGTGAAAACTGAATGAGGAGATATGTGAAAACTGAATGAGGAGATATGTGAAAACTTAATGAGGCAATATCACCAAGCTATACTGTAGATTTAACCAACCTGGACTGTAGATAACAGTACATTCCAATGATGGTGCAGCCTGAACCATCTGTTAGCCCAAGGGTGGGGTGAGTGGACCTCTGTGCTTATCTTAGGTCAGAAAACTTTCTCTGCCCCCAGTCACCAGAAGAGGAGATTTAGATAGCTGTCAGCATGTTGTCAGGTCAGATAAAAACTGGGTCAAATCAGCAGAGACCTGACTTAATGTGGGTCAGTCATGAGGGAACATAACTTTGAACGTTTTTAAGAAATGGCTCTAAAAAAATTTGATGGCATCTTCATTTATTTAAATGAGAATTATACAGTCTGGACGAAACCTATGCCATAATAACTATTATATTAATACAGTCTGGACAAAGCCTATGCAATCATCACTATTATATTACAGTGTAATACAGTCTGGACAAAGCCTATGCAATAATCTCTATTATATTACAGTGTAATACAGTCTGGACAAAGCCTATGCAATAACCACTATTATATTAATACAGCCTGGACAAAGCCTATGCAATAATCTCTATTATATTAATACAGCCTGGACAAAGCCTATGCAATAATCTCTATTATATGAATATAGTCGGGACAAAGCCTATGCAATAATCTCTATTATATTAATACAGTCGGGACAAAGCCTATGCAATAATCTCTATTATATTACAGTGTAATACAGTCTGGACAAAGCCTATGCAATAATCTCTATTATATTAATACAGTCGGGACAAAGCCTATGCAATAATCTCTATTATATGAATATAGTCGGGACAAAGCCTATGCAATAATCTCTATTATATTAATACAGTCAGGACAAAGCCTATGCAATAATCTCTATTATATTACAGTGTAATACAGTCTGGACAAAGCCTATGCAATAATCTCTATTATATTAATACAGTCTGGACAAAGCCTATGCAATAATCTCTATTATATTAATACAGCCTGGACAAAGCCTATGCAATAATCTCTATTATATTAATACAGTCTGGACAAAGGCTATGCAATAATCTCTATTATATGAATAAAGTCGGGACAAAGCCTATGCAATAATCTCTATTATATTAATACAGCCTGGACAAAGCCTATGCAATAATCTCTATTATATTAATACAGTCGGGACAAAGCCTATGCAATAATCTCTATTATATGAATATAGTCTGGACAAAGCCTATGCAATAATCTCTATTATATTAATACAGTCGGGACAAAGCCTATGCAATAATCTCTATTATATTACAGTGTAATACAGTCTGGACAAAGCCTATGCAATAATCTCTATTATATTACAGTGTAATACAGTCTGGACAAAGCCTATGCAATAATCTCTATTATATTAATACAGTCTGGACAAAGGCTATGCAATAATCTCTATTATATATTAAAACAATCTGAAAACTCCTGGATATAATCATCATGCCTCAGTCTGGGGATTTGTTTAATGTAGATAATGAAATTATTAATGTTAGCTGCGTTCGCTTTCTGCCTTTATTTTTCACATTTGAAGTTTATACAAGCTGCTTCCTACTTACCTTGGGCTCTCAGATACCCATGGCCAACAGGTGGATTTAGTCTTTTACCTTTACAGGGCATCTCAAGATCATGTTAATGGACTTAAAATATAATTTTATCCCATCTTGCAGTGTGTTTTTCTATTGTCATTGATTCAACTGTTATCTTAGGTTTTATGTGTGTCTGCCCCAACTCTAACCACCAACTGCATGTTTCACACACATAATGTTTGACATATTCTCTTCAGTTGTGACTGAGAGCTAAAATTCCAATTTACTTATGTCCTGCATCTTATCATTCTCACCTGCAGTAACCCCAATATTTTTGCTCGCCTACAGGAGTGGGTGACAGCCACAGATATCAAGATTGTGCTGACCCGCATGAACACATTCGGCGATGAGGTGTTTGGTGATGCTCAAGTTCTCAAGTCTTACTTCTACGCCATATCAGACTTTGCTGTTGGGGCCAGGTATGTACACTGCTAAATGGCTTTCCCCATTTTGCTTTGTTCTGATTTTTCTCCCTTTTTAACACTTAGAAAAAAACAACCTAATAATAATCGGTTGAATTATCAAAGTGTTGTTTTTCTTCTGTGTTCTCTTGTGTTTTACTGTTTTAACCTGACTATTTCTAAGCAGTTATCAAAGAGGATGTTTGAAATAAAAGACTAAACTGATTAAATTTGTTCAGGTGTAAGTGTAATGGCCATGCCCGAGAGTGTCAGACTGTCCGTGGCCAGGACCTGAAGGAGCGACTCGTTTGTGTTTGTGAGCACAATACGACAGGGCCAGACTGCGAGAAGTGCCTGCCGTTCTACAATGACCGACCCTGGGGCAGGGCCACAGAGAAGGGTGTCAATGAGTGCAGAGGTCAGTCTTAGTTAAAGGATAATTATGAAATGGGACCCGTAGCTTGCCTTACCAAAAATTTCTTAACTAGTTTGTTTCCTAACATTTGGCTATTGTCAGTTTGATGCTTAGTAACAAACTAAAATTAATTTAACCGAGAGATAACTTGGGTAGCATAAATAGCTGTTATTTATTATTAATAAAATGTTTGTTTTGATCTGGAGTACGTACCCATTAAACCTAATTGTTTTTGACATATTGAAGCAAACAAAATGTCAGAGATTTTAAAGAAAAAATTGAATACCTTTTCATGCAGCTTGGAGTAATTAGAAGTTCAGGTAAGATTTTGTGTGCCCCATTCCTTTCCCTGGCTTGTTTCATTGGCACTAATCATTATAAGGTATTATTGTGTTTGTGTGAAATTGTTCAGTTTTTAAAGGTGATTGCACACCGTAAAGCTTTGTCTTTATTTTGTTTTCTGTTAAGATGCTAATAGCGAAATAAAATAAAATGTTAAATTGTTAAGTTTATTGAGTAAATGTTGAATCAAATATTGTGTTCCAAATAAATTGCCAGTTTATTTTAATGCATAGCCTGATTCCCAAAAGTATGTTACAAAAAATGCTCTGAAAATGCATTAAATTTAATGATATTGTGGATTTCCATCTAAAATTTGTTTTAAATTATTTAAAAATGTATTTGAGTCCCCTAAACCTGCTTGAAACAACTAAAGGTCAAGGTTTTCTATTTTCTTTCTGGTCCAATGCAGGAAGTTATAAGCATTTACAAAAGACAAACTATTGATTTATTTAAATAAAAACTTCAGGTTTTTTAAATGACATTCTATATTATCAATTATGAATATACATTTTTAGCATTATAACACAAAGAAGAATTTTTAAAAAAAAATGTATTTCTTAATGATTTTTCATATGTTAAAGTGATGAGCTTAAGCCAAAACTATATTTTCCTCTGTTTTTTTTAAAAGTATGTTTTAATATTTGCTTTTTTTTTGACTGAATAATTCTTGTGTTTTTATTTTTTGTGTTGGTACTTAAGATGAAACAAATCCACGTTAATATGTTAGCATTCAGCATTGCAGCAGCCATACCCCTGTCATCGAAATAAATTTTACACCATATAAATTATACAAAAAGGAACTGTTAATGACTTAACTAAGGGCCTACATGCACCGCACTCCCTACCCCCTCCCCCACCTCACCCTTTTCCCTGAAAAGTTAGATTTGATATCTATATATTAAAAAAAAACTTCAGTGATATTCTTGCTGATCAAATCAACAGTTCACTCACAAACATTGAAGTGAATACAATGTATACATAGGAACATGGAAAACTTCCCTCTTATTAGTATTAGTTTATGGTCTGACCTTATATTTGACTCTTCAATGCTTGCTCTTTGTGTCATGTCCCTGTTAACTTATGGTGTCATGTAAATTTGTCTTATTGCTTAGCGTGCAACTGCAATGGGCTATCAGACAAGTGTGAATTTGATCCCGAGCTCTACAGCCGGACTGGACACGGTGGCCGATGCACAGATTGCAGGGACAACACGGCCGGTATCAACTGCGAGCTGTGTCAAGATGCTTACTACAGAAGAGAGAACCAGTGCCTCAGTTGTGGGTGCCACCCAACAGGTCAGGCTCTCCTCATAACCTGTACTCTAACTATCATTGTTTATATACCTGTACTTAAATGATCATTGTTTGTTTACCTCTACTCTTAACTATCATTGTTTGTTTACATGTACTCAAACTATCATTGTTTGTTTACATGTACTCAAACTATCATTATTTACCAGTACTCAAACTATCATTGTTTACCAGTACTCAAACTATCATTGTTTGTTTACATGTACTCAAACTATCATTATTTACCAGTACTCAAACTATCATTGTTTACCAGTACTCAAACTATCATTGTTTGTTTACATGTACTCAAACTATCATTATTTACCAGTACTCAAACTATCATTGTTTACCAGTACTCAAACTATCATTGTTTACCAGTACTCAAACTATCATTGTTTACCAGTACTCAAACTATCATTGTTTACCAGTACTCAAACTATCATTGAATCATTGTTTACCAGTACTCAAACTATCATTGTTTACCAGTACTCAAACTATCATTATTTACCAGTACTCAAACTATCATTGTTTACCAGTACTCAAACTATCATTGTTTGTTTACATGTACTCAAACTATCTGTGTTTGTTTCAACTTTACTCAAAATATCATTGCTTATTCATTTATATTTCTTGATATTAATCATGACATATTTTAATGCAATATGACATGCAAAAAAATAAAACTTTTTATGGCTTGAAGTCTTCTCCTGCAAACACAAATCCTAAACATGAAATACTGATCAGCAACATATTATTATATGATTTCTTAGCCTAAAATATAATTTGAATGACAAGATTTTGTCACAATATATATATATATGAAATGAAGAGGTTCTGTCTTGTTTTTAAAAAAATTTATCCTTGTTCATGACCCATGTAACACACTACACATGTTTTTACTGACGTATTGCAGGCTCTCGTCACCAGCAGTGTGACAACACTGGACAGTGCCCTTGTAAACCAGGTGTTGGGGGACAAAGATGTGACCGTTGTCTACCCAATTATTATGACTTTGGAGAAAATGGCTGCACGTATGATAAAATTAATGTATATAAATCGTCATTGAATTGTAAATTCAATGAAAATTAAAAATAATAATCACTACACAACACTTGTATGATAATTTTATTTGACATTTTCATTGACAAAACAGGGTATTCTAGACAATGGAGGTTAGTGTACACAGGGTAAGGTAGTCTAGACAAGGTAGGTTAGTCTAGACAGGGGAGGGTAGTGTAGACAGGGGAGGGTAGTCTAGACAAGGGATGGTAACCAATGGACCAGTTAAAGCCATTGATGAGTTAATTTTTGTGTTGTCAGACCCTGTGCATGTGTCCCTGCTGGTAGCTACAACAATGAACCAAGATGTGATTCAAGGACGGGCCTCTGCTCCTGTAAGGAGAATGTAGACGGCAGGCGCTGTGATAAGTGAGTGGTTCTCTGTTATGTTAGTGGAATGTAGATGTGATAAGTGAGTGATTCTCTGTCGTGATAGTAGAGTGTAGATGTGATAAGTGAGGGATTCTCTGTCATGTTAGTGGAATGTCGATGTGATAAGTGAGTGATTCTCTGTCATGATAGTAGAGTGTAGATGTGATAAGTGAGTGATTCTCTGTCATGATAGTAGAATGTAAATGTGATATGCATCTGGAAGAGAATGTAGACGTCAATTATTTATTGTTATGTAAATGGCAGGTATTATAATTCAACCTGAGCAATGTTTTAGTTTGACTTGACGTTTCCTTCATTGGCTGTTCAAGGCATTGTAAATCAAACTTTTTCTGGCTGCTATTACTCAGTTCTTTGAGAAGTAAATAGAGACTATGAGCAGATCAATGCCACCAAAATTTTTACTTGGCCTTATAGCGCTGGTATTTGAAACAAGGCTTAGATGAAGTTTTTGTCACAGAGAAAAGTGGGGAAGATCCAATGTTTTCTTCCAACTGTTTTGATGAGGTGTCTTGTGAATGTTTCCTTAGGTGTAAGCCTGGATTTTTTGGCCTCAGTGAGTTGGATCCGTTTGGCTGCGCTGCCTGCTTCTGTTACGGTCACTCATCAGAGTGTTCATCAGCCTCTGGGTTCTTTGCTGACAACATCACGTCCAACTTTGAGACAGGTTTGTCAGTTATTCTCTAACATCACGTCCAACTTTGAGACAGGTTTGTCAGTTATTCTCTAACATCACGTCCAACTTTGAAACAGGTTTGTCAGTTATTCTCTAACATCACGTCCAACTTTGAGACAGGTTTGTCAGTTATTCTCTAACATCACGTCCAACTTTGAGACAGGTTTGTCAGTTATTCTCTAACATCACGTCCAACTTTGAGACAGGTTTGTCAGTTATTCTCTAACATCACGTCCAACTTTGAGACAGGTTTGTCAGTTATTCTCTAACATCACGTCCAACTTTGAGACAGGTTTGTCAGTTATTCTCTAACATCACGTCCAACTTTGAGACAGGTTTGTCAGTTATTCTCTACTCTCTGACCAAATCTTGATTGTATTTCAATGATACCTCTCATACTCAACAACCACATCTCTGGTATAGTTCACTTACTATATCCGTACCTCTGACTGATGGAGATTTTCTGCTTTATATGAGGTAGATGAATTAGTTTCAATTTGTTAAGCCATTATGGTCAATGAATTATTTAGTAAATACATCCCTACCAAGGACCCCCCCTCGATTTATTGAAAAGCCAAACACCATTATAGAGCTCAATAACAACTAAGGTTTTAAATTTTAGTTTGGTTTATTTTACTGTTTAGGGATTAAATTATTAATAACAATTTATTTAATGATCTATATGAAGAGACGGCCTTTGTTTTTGTGTTTCCAGGCAATCAGCGTTGGAAAGCTGGCACCAGGGACAACAGGGAGGTGGAGACCCAGTACAACGGAGTCTTACAGAACCTGGGGGTTTCAGCTGAGGCCAATGAATATGTTTACCTGGTGGCTCCCGGTAAGTTGCAACATCCAGGGCACTATCTGCACTGAGAGCACTAAGTTCACAGGTGCACTGAGAGGTCTAGATGCACCAAGAGCTGTAGGTGCACCAAGAGCTCTAGATGCACTGAGGACACATATATCCCTTTTTATATATGGTTTGAAATAATCTCATATAAAGTAATCAATTTGCAAAATAATTTTTGTTGTAAATTAAGTCAATTCTAAGTGCTTGTAAACTTCCTTTAGTATACCACCCAATGGGGGACCATTTGTTATCCACAGAAGACCAATACATTTTGTGGTACCTATAAAATAATGCCCTGAATTAATTTGTTAGCATGGGGCATATCTACTTTTGTTGGCAGTATGTAATGAATGAGCAAACCTCTGAAATGGATTGGTCTGTCAAACTTGTATTCCAGCTAAGCTCAATGTGGAGCCTCCTAACATGCGAGAGTGAAGCTTTCTTGCACCTGACTCTACACTTTAAGACAGAATGCTGGGTGGGGACAATGATGGCATTTCATCATTAGGTTTTTTTCTTACCTGGCCTGATTTTTCAGAATTTTCTCATTTCCTCAGCTCGTTACCTCGGTGATCAGAGGTACAGCTACAACCAGTTTTTGACCTTTGAGCTGCGCATCGGAGATGAGTCTCCCAAGGCCTCCACCGTGGACGTCATCTTCGAGGGATCCGGTCAGTCGTTCTCCACCCACATCTACGCACAGAACAACCCGGCTCCCCGTTCCTTCCTGCAGTCCTATGCCTTCAGAATCCATGAGGACCCGATCTACCAGTGGACGCCCCGACTGACCAGCAAGGATTACATAGCTGTGTTGGCCAATCTGACAGCCATCAAGATCAGAGCAACCTACGGCAATAAAGGTAAACAAAGACTCAGATATGTATACACTTCTGAGAAAACATGGACATCATTTGTTGATTTTTAAAAAAAATTTGAAAGCGAACGTTTATTTGAGCTTGAAAGAAGGCAATAAAGGGGAAATTACCGTATATACTCGTTCTATAGTTCGTTCGTAAGCTTACACACCCCCCCCCCTTTTGGAAGAGAAAAGTATTAAAAGTGTATCATCCGCTCGCAAGCCAACCCCCCAAAAATAATAGGACAGCTTAAACAAAATGGGACACATTTTTTTAAAAACTAAAAGCTAAATCGGTCATTATGATTGTTTACTTTGTACTGCCTATCTTTGTCTTTGTGCTCTTCGTTAGGCAAGAGTTACCGGTATTTTAAAAAAAATTCTTTGCTTAACAGTGACGAAAGGGCATACATAAAAAATCGTTGAAAACAAAATTTGTAAAACAATTTATTAAAACGTTCAAAAAAATAAATAAAATGATTAAATAAGGTAAGTGCCGATGTTTAATAATATATTATAGCTTCTGGTAGAGCAGTCGAAACTTGTAGAATTTAGAAAAGGTCCTTGATGATCTACAATAACACCGATATTCAATATCCATGCAGAAATACGTTAATGACCCGCTTGTAAGCCGACCCCCCAACTTTTCCCCCTAGATTTTGTCCAAAAAAGGTCGGCTTGCGAACGAGTATATACGGTATATATTTTAACGTTTATTTCTTTTTTTTTCTAAGTATCAAGTTTGTAATATTTTTATAGAAATATTTTTAGTGACACGTTTGAGGCTGACAGTTCAATTATCAAATTTTTATCCATGCATGCATTGGTTATATTTATATGGTAAATGTTAGCACCCATTAAATTTTAGTGAGTCTGCCCACACAATAGGCTATGAACGGACTTGGAAAATTAATTTTGCCATGACAAGACCCATGTTAAATGTAAACTCATAAAGGATCTGTTGCCATAATGAAGAAGCTTTGCTGATTGCGTTAACAAAAGCAATGACTGGCACCATCACCCGATGGGTCAAGCGGAATCCATTACACAGACTTTAGTAAATGAAAATATAATGAAAACTTGCTAACATGCGTGTTAATATTGTATGGAAACTGGTAATGTAGCTTCCAGACTTGCATAGATCAGCCACATGTTAACTTAGAGACTAAACGCAGCTGACATCAGGCAGTTAAAAACTTGGTTTGAACATTTTGATTGGGATTGTTGACTTTGATGATGACATGGGATTGTTGACTTAATGATGACATGGGATTGTTGACTTAATGATGACATGGGATTGTTGACTTAATGATGACATGGGATTGTTGACTTAATGACATGGGATTGTTGACTTAATGATGACATGGGATTGTTGACTTTGATGATGACATGGGATTGTTGACTTTAATGATGACATGGGATTGTTGACTTTAATGATGACATGTGATTGTTGACTTTAATGATGACATGTGATTGTTGACTTTATAATGACATGGGATTGTTGACTTAATGATGACATGGGATTGTTGACTTTAATGATGACATGGGATTGTTGACTTTAATGATGGCATGGGATTGTTGACTTAAATGATGACATGGGATTGTTGACTTTAATGATGACATGGGATTGTTGACTTTAATGATGACATGGGATTGTTGACTTAATGATGACATGAGATTGTTGACTTTAACGATGACATGGGATTGTTGACTTAATGATGACATGGGATTTTTGACTTAATGATGACATGGGATTGTTGACTTAATGATGACATGGGATTGTTGACTTTAATGATGACATGGTATTGTTGACTTTAATGATGACATGGGATTGTTTCCTTTGGTGTTGACGTGTGTTTATTTGGCCTCTCAAGGTGTCGGTTTCTTTGACAACATCAAGCTTGGCACAGCCAGGCAAGGCTTCCAGTTGGAAGAGGAGGCTAGTTGGGTCGAGTCGTGCACGTGCCCTACCGGCTACATTGGTCAGTTCTGTGAGTCTTGTATTCAGGGCTACAAGAGGGACCCTCACAATGGAGGACCTTTTGCCAAATGTGTGCCCTGTGAATGCAATGGTCACTCCGACAGTTGTGATGTCAACACAGGTGAGTATTCTTCTGCCTTAGACCAGATTTATGTGTATCTTAGCCTCTTTTTACTTTCTTGCATACAGAGTATTGTAATGGAGCAAAAAATTGAAATCGGGATTTTGACAAATCTCAACGTTTTATGTGTATGTTTCTCTGTGTGTGTGTGTCTTTGTCTGTATGTGTGTGTGTCTGTGTTGGTGTGAGCATGATAGCTTGAGTGCCGTTTCAGTTATGTGGACGAAATTTCATGTATAAGTTTTAGATCATATGTTTCTTTCAACTTTTGTTGAATGATTTCCAGTAAGCCGAAGTGGTACTTTATTTCTGGTTTGTCAAAAATTTTCAGAGTTTGATAATTTTATATCATATCGTAATAACTTTTTGCTGCTTATGTGTTTTCTAAAAAAAAACAAAAAACTTAAGCTTTTTTTTTCTCACAAACTTCATCTACGCATACATACCTACCATTTCTATACTCCGATTCCACTGGCATTGTCTTTCCAACCCATACTGTTATATATGAATATACCAGAAAGCTAAGGGGAGCTCACTCCCGTTTTATTTAATACTATTTCAATCTCTCTATCCCTTATATTTTGACTTGGTTGCCCCAGGACGATGCATCTGTCAAGACAACACAGAGGGTAACTTTTGTGAGAACTGTGCCAGGGGCTTTTACGGGGACGCCACCAAGGGTACACCTGACGATTGCACACCTTGTCCATGCCCCAATGGTGGTCCGTGCATCCAGCTGATGAATGGTGATGTGGTGTGCACTGAGTGTGAACAAGGATATGGAGGTAATGTTAAATAATGGGGATGTGGTGTGAACAAGGATATGGAGGTAATGTTAAATAATGGGGATGTGGTGTGAACAAGGATATGGAGGTAATGTTAAATAATGGGGATGTGGTGTGAACAAGGATATGGAGGTAATGTTAAATAATGTGGATGTGGTGTGAACAAGGATATGGAGGTAATGTTAAATAATGGGGATGTGGTGTGAACAAGGATACGGAGGTAATGTTAAATAATGGGGATGGGGTGTGAACAAGGATATGGAGGTAATGTTAAATAATGGGGATGGGAAATAGTGTGCACTGAAGGGGGACAAGGATATGGAGGTAATGTTAAATAATGGGGATGGGAAATAGTGTGCACTGAAGGGGGACAAGGATATGGAGGTAAAATAATATGAAATCTTTTAAACAAATGCATTTTTGTTGTGGATAGTGGAGTGGTATGATTCTAACTCTCCGATCAAGTTTGCTATTAACTCTGAATTTTTGGGTACTGACCAGAAATTTTTTAAAATCACTGTTCATCAAGGAGATTCTTTAATGTCCCTGTGCTTTTATGATTTTATTTGTGGCTTTGCTGAAAAAACCATCTTATTTTGTGCATGAAGTCAATGTAGATGTCTGCTGGTTTTGTGATGTAACTAATGTCTTCCCCCAGGCAACCTGTGTGATGTTTGCTTGGATGGTTTCTATGGCGATCCTGTTGGCTACTACACTGGTCGTCCAAGTGGATGCAGGAAGTGCACCTGCAATGGAAATATCGACCCTAATGCTGTAGGCAACTGCAACACGTAAGTAGCATTGACTAACTGAACTTTTTTTTCGTATTTCTGGAAATCTCATTTTGTCGGTTGAGATTTTCTCCTAGTATTTTTGGGGGGTTCTTTAAAGTAAAGAAATGCTATTTTTAAATTAAAATAGTCAGCTTTAGAGATTATCTTTAGAATGTGAAAAGTCTGAATAAACTGAATGGGTGGAAATGTTGTGCACATTGGGAGCTGACTCTCTCAATTTATTGTTGACTCTCTCAATTAATTGTTGTTGACTCACAAAACGTATTGATGACTATCTCAAATTATTGTTGAATATCTCACTTTATTCTTGACTATCTCAATGTATTGTTGAATATGTCATTGAATCGTTGAATATCTCATTGTGTCGTTGACTAACTCCTTGCATTGTTACCATCTACTACAGAACAACTGGGGAGTGCCTCAAGTGCATCCGTAACACTGGGGGATTCTACTGTGACCAGTGTCTGCCCAACTACTACAACAACACCAACGGCCTCTGCACGGCTTGTAACTGCTACGGTTCCGGCACCGTCAGCCAGCCCGGCACCAGTGGATGTGACCAGAAAACCGGACAGTGCCTGTGTCTGCCCAATGTTGTGGGACGTCAGTGTGAGCAGTGTGAGATTGGATACTGGAACATAGCCAGTGGTCAAGGTGGGTAATGGGCCTATGGTAGTGTAAGTCAAGGCACAGGGCTCTAACTGTTCTCTTTATGACAGGTAGTTTAGTAGAGAGTTCAGATACAGTGAGTCTTACATCTAGAGTGGACTAGAAATATTGACATGTGTCGGCCCCAAGACTACTAGGAAAAATGTAATAGAACTTATTGGTCAAGTAACAAGTCTTTAACACACTGTGTTCTGGTTAACAATTGTCTTTATTCGACTATACAATCCACTGCAGTCAACTGTCTAATCAACCTCGGTTGCCCCTTGAACCGCCTATCACTGGTCAGCTAACTCCCAGTCCATGACCACGCACGCTTACAGTTCACATCACAAACCACGTGTTTCATGCTAGGTCAAGTCCTTGCATGCTCATACAATGTAAACACAACAACACGTCTCTCACAGAAAATAATCCAGAGGCCCATCCTAAGAGTCAATTTGGATAAAGATTCATAAAGTATGAATGTCTGAATTCTGTGGGGCTGTTGGCAATGTAAACGACTTTTCCATACTGAGTCCAATTGTACTGCTGTTTATCTCGCATCCTGTTAAGAAAATACAAAAAATTATTTATATATAATATAAATTTCATTATTTTCAGTCTTATTTTCTTTAGTTTACATATTTTACACCACTTACACTGTTGCAACTTGAAATTTAAAAAGCTTCTCATTAAGTTGACCAACTCCACTATGTTTATTGTCTACTACCAAGGCTAATGCCAAAAAACCTCTTTTAACACATTATAAGAATGGTCATTTATTTAAGCTGTAACAGAACTATTGTAAGAGCCAATGTTAAATTCTTATGACAGTTTGTCTTTAAAAAGTTGTCCAGTTTAGCAGTTAAGGAATTTAATAAAAATTCTTTTCTTTCTTAGGTTGCTCCCCTTGCCAGTGCAGCACAGTAGGCTCCTTGAACTTCACATGTGATGAGAGCACAGGCCAGTGTCAGTGTAAGCCTGGTGTCACAGGAAGGACCTGTGAGGAATGTGGCAGATATTTCTATGGCTTCTCTCCAACTGGATGTTCAGGTCACTTGAATATTCAAACCATTGAAGTTAATTTTTTCAGTCAATTGAATCAACAAATTAACATTTTATTTTTTCTAAACATTAAAAAATTAATAATAATTCTCTATTTTCTCTGTTTCCCAGCTTGCAACTGTGACCCCATCGGCTCCACTAACCTCCAGTGTGATGCCTACGGTTACTGCCCCTGCAAGGAGAATGTGGATGGCAGGAGATGTGACCGGTGCATGGAGAATAAGTTTGATATAGCTGCTGGGTGCTTAGGTCAGTTCAAACAGCCATCAGGGCTTAGCTGTGTTGCTGGATCTTATTTCCAGGCTGGTGTCTTGAACCTCCTGGCAACAATTTAACTCATTAGTGTCAACATACTCTATACTGCGGCGGTCCTAACCATAGAGACTTGTGTGCTTTGCCAGGGTGGCGCCGAAGTGGTAGCGAGTCGAAGTAGGGAAAATTCCACCCCTCCTTTGGGAGTTCAACTTTATGGGAGGCATTTTCGACCTTGTATCCTGGATGCCCAGGTGGCCGCTTCAGAAGCGACCGCTCCGGGGGAGGGGGGGGGAGTTTCTCAGCTGTTACGTCCCCTAGGGGGCCAGACAGCTGAGGGGATCTTCCGGGTAGCCCCATAAAGAGCGCAGGCTCGGGACTGCTGACTTTCTTCCACATGCAGGATTATACTCTATAAACTTGATATTTTAACTAAAAATTTGCTGGTTGTGTTCCACAGACTGCCCTCAGTGTTATGACCTGGTGCAACGCCAGGTAACTGACCACAGGATCAGGCTCAGGGAGCTCACCATTCTCATCAACAAAACCGCAGACAACCCCAGCCTGTTCAACGACACCGAGTTTGTCTCTTACCTGGCTCAGGTCAACTCCTCCGTCAACGATTTGTTGAGGGACGCCAGGGGAGCCTCTAGTAAGTTAACCCACCCTGTGTTCTTGTAAACCTTTTGTTTCTTTCTGTCACCTGATTTCAGTTTCATTTGTGGTGTTAATCCTGTAAGAAATGTTCACTTTTATTTGATGCTACCAGTCATAAATAATGTAAACTTTGGCAGCCCTGAGTTTTGTCACAAAACTACTGGTGAGTTGGGTGGTGGTGCGTTGGGTGGTTTTGTTCTTTATTAGTTTTCAATTGGAATTCACAAGCATCTAAAAAAAATAATATTTTCTCACCTTATTTTGTGTTTTAAGATGGGCGTCAGATATGTATATTTATTGTTGAGTATGAGAGACAGATTCAACTTTAAAAACCATCTTATTTTGTTTCTTAAATGTTTAAAGTCTAGTTTTGTTTAAAGTAATTTCCAATAGTCTTAAGCAGTAGAATACCTGTTATACAACTTCTAGTAGAATCAATAGAAGTAGATAGCTGTTATACAAGTACAGTGGGACCCGCTTAAGTCGACGGCCTCGGGTTATGAAAAATGGCGCCGAGATAACCGATCATCGAGTTAAACGAAAACCAATATGGCGGCAAAATATTAACATGCGCTTGAAATTTCTTTATAATTATATACATGATGTGCGTTAATTAGTGATGGGACGATTAATTGGAATCGCATCGGAATATCGGGACCCTAATATTTCTTCACTCTTTCCTAAGGTTAAGACCGTTCGTTTTTAAGGGCCAATTAAATATAACCCAGGGTTCCCACTCAGTCGGGAATTCTTAAAATAATTTTCCCGGTCTTGAAAGTCGGGAAATAGTCGGGAAAAGTTGTGACTAGTTGGGAATTTTTATATATATATAAATTTTTTTTTGCAGCAGTAAATAACTTTGATTACGTCTCTGTGGTCATATTTCGATTCCACTTAATAAAAGAGTAAAGTTACCAGTTTATAATTGTCTGCGCATGTGTTAAAGGTCAAATTTTTCGCCTCGCCTTATCCCGTGGCGAGGCATGTCACCTTGTCCCGTGGCGAGGCATGTCACCGCAGCTCTCGTTTGCAATGCCAAGTCGAATCGGCGAATTAAAAAAAACAAAAACATATCAATATGGTAATTTTAAGTTTAATGCTTTTGACGTGCAGGATATCTGTCACTATGAGAACGCACTCGAATTTCCTCCGTCAATCAAATGATACATGTAACTTGTAATATAAATAGTAACAAATGCGGCCTTCACCTTATCAGAATTCGACCTACAACAGTGATGACGTGTATATTTTATATATACTAGAATATTAAGAAAATGATTTGATTTCACCGTCACGCGCGTGTTAGTCACAGTCACGTATCTTACTGGTAACAAAGCAACAACAAACTTTTAAAAGAATAATTTTTTTTTCTTCGTCGATTCTCGATGCAAACCTTTATTTTCTTTTCTAAAGATATTCGTTTATCTTAAAAAATAAAATGATTAATGCATCAGAAAATTAATTAAGTTTAATAATAATATAACATGCACAGCGAAATAATGACAGATTAAAGACCACTAACGCGATTTTGGAGTACCTCTGGTGAATACATACTCAATCTAACGGAATCAAATTGAATGTAAAAACATCCGGTAATTTTTATTGAAATCTCGTAGAATCACACAATAGCCGGAAGTCTTGAAGAAAGCGAGATGTCAACACTGTTTTGAACTAAAAATGCCAAAGTGCATTGCTAGGCGAACAGACGGGGATCAAGCTAACCGACGTTAAGTTGCAAATTTGGCACTCTTTTGTGCTCGAAATATTAGGGCTCAGCAACTTTAAAAAATCGAATTAACCGATGAAAAAATGCAAAGACAAAGAGAGAATTTGGCGGCTCCAAAAAAAATAACGTCGACTTAATAGAGCTGACGAGTAAACCGAGCTGGAGTTAAGTGGGCCCCACTGTACATTCTTTTTTAAATCCCTTATATTAACTTTGAATTCTTGTCGTCATCTCTCTCTCTATCTCTCTGTCTGTCATTCGCGGGCGGGTGGAGAAATAAAAGTAAAAAATGACATACTTCCCATGATGCTATCAAGCTAAAATTTTGCACATAGACTCGTGTCACCTAACAATGCATCGTATCAAAATTTCATTTTTAGTTTATCTCTATATAACTCAATGTAGTGTCTGTTGTTTGCAATCACGTGTCCCTTGCTTGAGTTCACGCCAGCCATCCATGTCCACACCACCTCCCCCCTTCCCCCGGTTTTTAAGCCAGGGGAGATTAGTCGGTTTCAGTATGTAAATGTTTGTCGCGTGTTGCGTATTATATTAAACATATCAATACTTTGAGTTCTGTCTCATATATAAGGGATTTATAGTCAAAAACTTTGTTTTTACGGGGTTGTTTTATTTGTTTTCAGCTGGGGATGGCACAGTTGGACAACAATTAGATGACTTGAAGAAATCACTGAACGAGGCGGTAGCCAAGGCTGGAGAAATTTCTCGAAACATCGGCACAGCCTCCAAGGCTTCCCAGGACAGTCAGAATGACATCACCGCAGCAGAGAAAGCCATCGAGAATGCAGAGATGGCCTTGAAGAATGCTGAGAACTATATTGACAAAGAAGGGCGAGCTGCCCTGAAGCAAGCCCTTGAAACCTTGTCCAATTTTGGCCAGATCTCCACTCAGATGACCGATATAGCCAGAAATGCTACCACATTGGCTAAAAAGTCAGTATAAAATCTCCTTTCAAATTATGGCACATCATTTACAATTGAATTCAATTAATATAAAGTATATGCTTTGCAGAATTGAACAATGGCCTCCTGTTAAATAAATCTTTATATCCACATCTTGTCAACTCCACTGTTTGATTCAAATAACACATATATCCAGATCTAGTGAAAAAAACTCATTAACTATTTCATAACAAATTAGGCAGTCCAATTGTGGAAATTGAGACACAGTAAATGGAAAATATTAATTTGTTATTGTCATACAAATCGGTGACATTTGGATTTCAAGGGAATGTCCAACTCAATAGACAACTTTTGGGTTGTTGTTAAGTGGTACAGGGGCTATAAGCCATGAAGGGTGTCTCGAATGTCCCTCCCCTTATTGGATGCTTATATGACAATAATCATACTCAAAATTTTTTCTTAGTGCACCTGGACTATTAATTTGCATATTAATTTCAAATGTTAAGCTGCTGAGATCCCAATACTGATTTTAAATTTCAATTTTACACCCTACCAGGGAAGGGGGACATTCTGGTTTGCGGCTTTAATAATAATGGGTAACTTTCGCATTGGAGGAATCTCAGCTGTTTAACTAATGGGTATATTATCTCCCCTTGAAAGGTCTTTGTCTTGCTTGTCAGAGAATCTGATTGAATTTTCCTTCAGGCAAACCGAAGAAGCCCAGATGATTGAAAACCTGGCCAGAAATGCACTAGACACTTCCAGAGAAGCTTACAGGCTGGCAAATGAGTCCCTCAGCATGCCACTGAAAACTCAGCAGGAAATAGAAAGGCTGCGTAGAGAGTGAGTGTTGTCACAGTTTTATTGCTGTTGGTTGAAGTTTTTACAGCTCTCATTTGATCTTTACAGTGGTCATTAATGTGATGTCTGACCTACTTATTTAATATACCCAGGTGACCTGGATGTCTTCTGACATCTGACCTACTTATTTAATATACCAAAGTGACATGGCTGTCTTCTGACATCTGACCTACTTATTTAATATACCCAATTGACGGATGTTTTCTGACCAGTGACCTACTTATTTAATATACACAAGGGACCTGGATGACTTCTGACATCTGACCTACTTATTTAATAATATACCCAAGTGACATGGATGTCTACTGACATCTGACCTACTTATTTAATATACCCAAGTGACATGGATGTCTACTGACATCTGACCTACTTATTTAATATACCCAATTGACCTGGATGTTTTCTGACATCTGACCTACTTATTTAATATACCCAAGTGACATGGATGTCTTCTGACATCTTACCTACTTATTTAATAAACCCAATTGAGCTAGATGTCTTTTACATCTAACCTACTTATTTAAAATATCCAAGTGAGCTAATGTCTTCTGACATCTAACATACTTATTTAACTCTTTCGATGCGGAACAATGCACACTGTGTTCATCCACCGTGCTCAAAAGCACGGACCAACGCACTGTGAGTTGTTTCACTATCATGTTTGTTTCTTTGCTATTTCTCGGTTAAACTTTTTAAGAGCTATTTTTAAATTGGATTTTAACAAAGAAGAGTGGTACTTCCTTGTTTATGAACGAAGACGAGGTGTATTTGCTATCATTTGAAGCATTATTTTATTAATTTTCTTCGCTGTTTTTTTGTTGATCAATACTGTTGCTATGGCAAATCTTTAGCTACATTATGAGACATAATTCAAAATTAATTTTTGTGGTTCTTTTGTACATTTATAAACATAAAAATGCCTATTTGTGTTACATATTTGATTTTTGCATTAAATTTTAATGATTTTATTATTTTTATGGAGCACTAATATAAATTTGCCTTCTGAGAATTTTTTTTCTTAAATTTAGTGATTTTTGTTGTCATATTTTCACATTTTTAGTTTCTTTTATGTTAGTTTTTTTTATTTAAACCAAAGAAACAAGTTCAACAACGCATAGTCCATTCAATTACCTTACATTTGATACCAAATTTATCCCTATAAGCCTAAAAATAATATTTTAAATATTTTTTTTAAAAACCCAAACTCTCACTTTTTTTTTACTTTTGAAAATAATGTACATTTTTTCGTTAAAAAAATTCCGCAGCGAAAGAGTTAAGTCGCTACATTTTGTTTCATATTATCTTAAATGATTTTTCAAACTTTTTTTATGGACCATTTTATGTGCTTTATAAAATTCATGCGAACCTATTGAGGTAACTCCACACTTCTATCAAGATTAGAACATTATGTGTGTAGACTTTAAGTAAAGAACCCTAGATTCACATAGCTACCATATATAATGATTTAAGAATACCTCACAGACTAGAAGTATTGTTAACATTTCAAAAATGAATAAACTGAACATAAAATTATACCAGATAAGTTATCACAACTAAACCTTTGTCAGGTACGATGACGCCAGCCTTCTGTTGCAAAGCACTAAATCCCAGGCCAACAACACACTGACCAGAGCCACCACGGCCAGGGACGAGGCCTTCTCTATTTACAGGATAGCGCAGGAACAGCTCCCGGCTGTTGACTTTGACGCATTGAAGAAAGAATCTGACAGGATATTATTTGAGGTGAGCAAGTGTTCATTTCTTTCATATTGATATTGACTACATCATCTTCTTGTTTCATAAATGTCATGGCTGTTGCCAAGCTAAAAATTAAAAAAATACAAAATGTAAAAAAAAATTAATTTTTTAACTATTTCAAAATATTTCAATTGAAAGTTTATAAAATTAAGTATAATCTTATATACAGTCGAAACCGTTTAAGTCGACGGCGTTGCGGTATGAAAAATGGCATCGAGATAACCGATGATCGAGTTAAAACGAAAACCAATATGGCGGCAAAATATTAACATGCGCTTGAAATTTCTTTATATACGTGTTGTGCGTTAATTAGTGATGGGACGATTAATCAGAATCGTATCGGAATATACGAAATATCAATATAATGTTAAATTATGTGATATATTATATTATGTGAAATGGAACGTTCTTGCGAGTATGATTTATGTAAATGAATTAGTGACTCGACTCTGACTGAGGCTCTAGTTCTAGTTATTTGCTAGTTCGTCCTTGAACTTTATTATTTCATGCTATTTACTACTAATACTAATGATGTAATTATAATTAAAGTCATAATCTTAGTGTAATTTTATTACTAATAAATACCAAGGCATTTATTTGTATAAGGACCAAGGAAAACAATCAATATTCACATAAATATATTTGTTAATAATTGACTACTATTACGCTAGGACTAGTGTTTACCGTAGTTACGACTATCGAGCGACCGCTTACACTCATCTTTAAAAATGTTTAGGCTTATTTATTTAAGTTTTAAGTCTTTAGAATTTAAATAATTTATTCAGCTGCAACTTCAATAAGCCCGTAATAGCTTTTTACCCCTGAGTTCGTTTTTGTTGTGTTGAGCGACGGTGACTTCAAATCGCTTTCTCCCTATTCCGGTATCTAAATAATATACACGTCATCACTATTAGTCTACTTCGCCTACGGCTAAGGAATGCTTTTTAAAAATTTTTTAATTTGCTTAGTTGTCGAGGCACTGTACGAGAGCTTCATGTGAACCACAGTCAAAGGTCACGGCTATTACTACAGTCGGACCGCTCTCAGTAAACTCAAAGGGACGGACAAGTTACCGAGTTTTCTAGTTAGGGATAATGAGGGTGGTGGGGGGGAAGGCTAGAAGGCTTGAAAGGTCTTTGATGTTTATATAAAAGGAAGCCTATTGCTTTGACATACCAATACAAGACCGCGAGAAGAGACACCTTCCCTCCCCTCCCCCACTATTATACATCTACAGTGGGTTAGGGGAAGGAACATTTTTCTGTTTTAAATTGAGTCAGAGCATGCCTTGGTAAATGGCCAGTGTAGCTCAATCCCCACCTAAACCCCACCCTATTGGGTGGGGGGGGATCGTTGTGTGCGCGGCGAAATTCAATAATTCTGGCAAGTTGAGAGTGAAACATAATATGGTATTTAAATAAATTCCATCTTATTATGAATGTTTACTCCGTTTTATCAGGACTTAGTCGGTATATTAGCTTATTACCCGGAGTTAATTTTTTGTTTCGTTACTTTGTTACGGCCGAATACCAGAGCCAACACGCGAGCTAATGTGACATCAAAATCAAAACATTTTCTTAATAGTAATAATATTCTGGTCTATAAATATAAAAATACACGTCATCACTGTTTGTGGAGTTCGCTAGTGACCGATTTTTTTTATAAAAAAATGTATTCGCTTAGTTACCGAAGCGAAGTACCAGAAATTGGTCCCTTCCCTTGGTTATAAAAAAATCATAGCTAACATTTTCAAAAGCTGGCGATTGGTCATGGGGATCGAGATAACCAACTTTAAGTGGCAAATTTGACCCTTTTTTGTGCTCGTGTTATGAGGTTTCGGCGACTTAAAAAAATCAAATTAAACGACGAGAAAATGCTAAGACAGAGAATTTGGCAGTTCCAATAAAAAACGTCGACATAATGGGGTGGGCGAGTTATCCGAGCTCGAGTTAAGTGGGTTCAACTGTAGTAAAAAAAAAGTATTATCCTTTAAAAAATTTTTTTTTAATAAGAACAACCAATCTTTGTATTTAAGTTTAACAGTTATTGTAGATTGTTCACTAAGCAGGAATTAGATTGAGATCAGTGATAGAGAAGCTGTTGCCTTTATTTACAGGCTGAAGACATCAAGCGACAAGCCCAAGAACTGATTAAAGAGAACGAAGAGCTGTTGAACAAGGTCAACAACCAGACAGCGCTGGCCAATAGTCTGTTGAGTGATGGAGCCAATGTCAATGGTGTAAGCAAAACAACAATACAAAAATAAACATCTAATCCAAGTTACACCAAGTAAAAAAAATTTTTTTTAAATCTGGAAAGAAAATTTGAAGATGTTTCTGCATTATAGAAATAACAAAATATTTTAACAATTTTCTGTTTTATTTGTTTCAGTTTGTTAAGTAGCATTAAGATTAATTTTTAAGGTTGGAACTAATTTTTTCCAACATTTTGAAACAGTCTAAAAAAAATTATTCTGTTTTAAAACCAGGAACCAGTAATGTCATAGTTTTTTAACCAGGAACCAAAAATGTCATAGTTTTATAACCAGGAACCAGTAATGTCATAGTTTTATAACTAGGAACCAATAATGTCATCGTTTTATAACTAGGAACCAGTGATGTCATAGTTTTTTAACCAGGAACCAAAAATGTGATAGTTTTATAACTAGGAACCAATAATGTCATAGTTTTATAACTTGGAACCAATAATGTCATAGTTTTATAACTAGGAACCAGTGATGTCATAGTTTTTTAACCAGGAACCAAAAATGTGATAGTTTTATAACCAGGAACCAATAGTGTCATAGTTTTATAACCAGGAACCAGTAATGTCATAGTTTTATAACCAGGAACCAGTAATGTCATAGTTTTATAACCAGGAACCAATAATGTCATAGTTTTATAACAAGGAACCAATAGTGTCGTAGTTTTATAACCAGGAACCAATAATGTCATAGTTTTATAACAAGGAACCAATAGTGTCGTAGTTTTATAACCAGGAACCAATAGTGTCGTAGTTTTATAACTAGGAACCAATAATGCCATAGTTTTATAACAAGGAACCAATAATGTCATAGTTTTATAACCAGGAACCAATAATGTCATAGTTTTATAACCAGGAACCAATAATGTCATAGTTTTATAACCAGGAACCAATAATGTCAGTTTTATAACCAGGAACCAATAGTGTCGTAGTTTTATAACAAGGAACCAATAGTGTCGTAGTTTTATAACCAGGAACCAATAGTGTCGTAGTTTTATAACTAGGAACCAATAATGCCATAGTTTTATAACAAGGAACCAATAATGTCATAGTTTTATAACCAGGAACCAATAATGTCATAGTTTTATAACCAGGAACCAATAATGTCATAGTTTTATAACCAGGAACCAATAATGCCATAGTTTTATAACGAGGAACCAATAATGTCATAGTTTTATAACCAGGAACCAATAATGTCATAGTTTTATAACCAGGAACCAATAATGTCATAGTTTCATAACCAGGAACCAATAGTGTCTTAGTTTTATAACCAGGAACCAATGCCATAGTTTTATAACAAGGAACCAATAGTGTCGTAGTTTTATAACCAGGAACCAATAGTGTCGTAGTTTTATAACCAGGAACCAATAGTGTCGTAGTTTTATAACCAGGAAACAATAATGTCATAGTTCTATATTGAGCTTGTGCCATGAAGGTTTGACTCCATCTGTCACTTTTTTCTCTATGTCCCAGTCCCATCACTGCTCATGACAAAAAATGTCCACATCCCAAGTCATAATGAAGTCATTAAGGTTGACCAGATGTTACTATGTCACAGAAGGTCAAGAGACATTGGACCAATTTCAACAAAAAAAATTATTCCATTTCCTATGAAGACCTGTGATAAGATGCAATGTCTTGACTCTAAACCTGGCTCAGAGATTAAATCATTTGTCATATCCATTTGAAATAAATGTCCCCTCAAAAGTTTACTATATGCAGCCTTTGTTAAAAAAAAAGTTAACAAAAATATGATGGCACTCTGTATATTTCAGGAAATAGCTGAACTGCTGGCAGAAGTAGACTATGCTAAAAGTGAGGCTGAGAAGGCCGTGGAAAAGGCTGTCAACACTCTAAAGGAGGCTAACGAGACTCTCAAAACTTTAGAAGGTCTGTCAACGGTTTCTTGTTTGCGATGCTAATTGGCTTTAAATGGGTTAAAACGGACTAGGAAACTGGAAAAATACTTGCTTTTCATTAATTTTATATTGGTCATGTTATCTAAAATATATTAACTCAATGTTTTCAAAATTTATATGTGCAACATTTCAGCATAATTGATGATATTTAGAACTATGATAGAAATAGATGTTGCTGAGTGGTGGCTTTGAAATACATCTGTTTAAACACAATGTAGAACATGCCGTTAAGGAACCCTGTACTCAATCAAAGATGGGGCAGTGTCCCGTGCAAGTAGTGCGATGTCAATCAGACTACCCAAGCCGCCCTAATTTAATTGTGGAGAGTGGCAGTTTGTGTAAGTCGTTGGCCCACTTGTAGATCCATTCTGTACCTCCAGCCGCAGCAGTGACCTGGGTCCTGAGTGGGCCCCTGAAGAAGTAAACACTTACGACAAGTTGTGTCGCATAATAGTGCAGAATTGGTGTGAAAAGGGGGGGAGTGGCACCGCCCAGACATCGGCCTTGTACAGACGACAACTTGGCCTAGGAGAAACCGTGCGGCAGATTTTAGAAGCCTTTTCAAGCCAGCGATCACTGTCGGACCAGGCATCCCAGCAGTGGCTGACAACACCCAAAAATGTTAAAAATTTTACTACCAGCTGCCCCAGCCGCATCCCAGCAGTGGCTGACAACACACACACAAATATTTAAAATTTTACTACCAGCCGCCCGATACATGGACATTAACTCTTTCGCTGCGGAATTTTTTTAACGAAAAAATGTACATTATTTTCAAAAGTAAAAAAAAAGTGAGAGTTTGGGTTTTTAAAAAAAATATTTAAAATATTATTTTTAGGCTTATAGGGATATATTTGGTATCAAATGTAAGGTAATTGAATGGACTATGCGTTGTTGAACTTGTTTCTTTGGTTTAAATAAAAAAACTAACATAAAAGAAACTAAAAATGTGAAAATATGACAACAAAAATCACTAAATTTAAGAAAACAAATTCTCAGAAGGTAAATTTATGCTAGTGCTCCATAAAAATAATAAAATCATTAAAATTTAATGCAAAAATCAAATATGTAACACAAATAGGCATTTTTATGTTTATAAATATACAAAAGAACCACAAAAATTAATTTTGAATTATGTCTCATAATGTAGCTAAAGATTTGCCATAGCAACAGTATTGATCAACAAAAAAACAGCAAAGAAATTTAATAAAATAATGCTTCAAATGATAGCAAATACACCTCGTCTTCGTTCATAAACAAGGAAGTACCGCTCTTCTTTGTTAAAATCTAATTTAAAAATAGCTCTTAAAAAGTTTAACCGAGAAATAGCAAAGAAACAAACATGATAGTGAAACAACGCACAGTGCGTTGGTCCGTGCTTTTGAGCATGGCGGATGAACGCAGTGTGCGTTGTTCCGCATCGAAAGAGTTAAAGCATATGCCAAGTTACACACTGGAAGCTTCTTTGAAGACGTACATAAGGAAGCCCAATTCTGGATGAGGGCGGACATCTCTGATGTTCCCACCGCTGTACATCTTTTAGCAGTACCGGGTCCCGACCTTACCCTCCCAACGACATCAAATTGTAGTCAAGTGGTGGCTTCCAAGTACACCAAATTGTAGTCAAGTGGTGGCTTCTAAGTACACCAAATTGTAGTCAAGTGGTGGCTTCCAAGTACAAATTTTAGAACACACAAAGTCATAAAAATTTTTACATTTTCATCTGGACAGAGCAACAGTTCGCTACAGTCACAAAACTTCCCCAAAACCTTACTACACTACACTGAATTGTTTTTTTTCTGCCCCACACTTTTCACTATACTGCTTTTTACTCTTGTTCTACCCGTATACACACAAAAACTTATCTCCCCTTCATAACATGTCACACGTTCCAAACTCCACAAGCTGAGCTCACTCAACCATGTTCTGCTCCTGTGTCGGGTCAGGACAGTTGGTCGCATTAAGGGGTCACTCAGGTCAGCACTATTCAACATCATATAGTGACCCAGGGGCTCAGGGCCACATTGATATATTGTAAACTTTGACCTGTGCCATGTGATGACCAAGAAAAAGGGCTGGAGCTGTACTGACAAAGTTGGCTTCCTCAGAAATGTTAAGTTGACCTGAAATTCTATCCCAGTGGAAACAGGGTTTATTCCCATCATTGACAGTGCTAGTGACATGTATTCCCATCATTGACAGTGTTAGTGACATGTATTCCCATCATTGTCGGTGCTAGTGACACATGTATTCCCATCATTGACAGTGTTAGTGACACATGTATTCCCATGATTGCCAGTGTTAGTGACACATGTATTCTCATCATATCCTGTGCTAGTGACACATGTATTCACATCATATCCCGTGCTAGTGTCACATGTATCCCCATCATTGTCGGTGCTAGTGACACATGTATTCCCATCATTGTCAGTGTTAGTGACACATGTATTCCCATCATTGTCAGTGTTAGTGACACATGTATTACCATCATTGACAGTGTTAGTGACACATGTATTCCCATCATTGTCAGTGTTAGTGACACATGTATTCCCATCATTGACAGTGTTAGTGACATGTATTCCCATCATTGACAGTGTTAGTGACATGTATTCCCATCATTTTACAGTGTTAGTGACACATGTATTCCCATCATTGACAGTGTTAGTGACACATGTATTCCCATCATTGACAGTGTTAGTGACACATGTATTCCCATCATTGACAGTGTTAGTGACATGTATTCCCATCATTGACAGTGTTAGTGACATGTATTCCCATCATTGTCAGTGTTAGTGACACATGTATTCCCATCATTGACAGTGTTAGTGACACATCTATTCCTATTGTTGTCAGACTTTGAAAAGTTGATGAACAACAAGGATGCTGCAGACAAAGCCCTGGCTGAGATTCCAGCCATCACCAAGATTATCAAGGACGCCCGTGATATGACAGAGGAGGCAGTTGAAGCCCTCAAAGGTGTCGACACTGATGCACGACAGGCCCTGGAGCTGGCCAAGGAAGCTGAGTTGAAGGCCACACAAGCATCAGATGTGAGTCTTTGTCTTATGTTAGCTAATGATAGTAATTAGACACAAGCATCAGATGTGAGTCGTTGTCTTATGTTAGCTAATGATAGTAATTAGACACAAGCATCAGATGTGAGTCTTTGTCTTATGTTAGCTAATGATAGTAATTAGACACAAGCATCAGATGTGAGTCTTTGTCTTATGTTAGCTAATGATAGTAATTAGACACAAGCATCAGATGTGAGTCTTTGTCTTATGCTAGCTAATGATAGTAATTAGACACAAGCATCAGATGTGAGTCTTTGTCTTATGCTAGCTAATGATAGTAATTAGACACAAGCATCAGATGTGAGTCTTTGTCTTATGCTAGCTAATGATAGTAATTAGACACAAGCATCAGATGTGAGTCTTTGTCTTATGCTAGCTAATGATAGTAATTAGACACAAGCATCAGATGTGAGTCTTTGTCTTATGCTAGCTAATGATAGTAATTAGACACAAGCATCAGATGTGAGTCTTTGTCTTATGCTAGCTAATGATAGTAATTAGACACAAGCATCAGATGTGAGTCTTTGTCTTATGCTAGCTAATGATAGTAATTAGACACAAGCATCAGATGTGAGTCTTTGTCTTATGCTAGCTAATGATAGTAATTAGACACAAGCATCAGATGTGAGTCTTTGTCTTATGCTAGCTAATGATAGTAATTAGATGGTAACTTATGTACACCAGATTTGGACTAGCTATGCTTTGATGGGTTAGTTTATTTCCAAAGTTTTTCTGATATATGTTTCATTTTTATTTTATTGTAATTCTTTATATGTTTTACAAGTTTGTATGATTTTCATTAATTTTGTATGTTAAGTTCTGTTTGCATATTTCCTTCAATCAACTAGTGAAATAACTTTCTTTTCAATAGCAGGTAACATTGGTATCAATGTCAACTATAGCAGTGTTGTCCAACCGAAAATCGTTCACGGCACACTAAACTGGTAAAAAATGTGCGCGGCACACCTCACAAAAAAAAACAAGAAATCAGTGTTTATTCAAAAGATGTTTCATAATTAATGAGATACTTGAGCGTTTTCTTTGGAGCAGATGAGCTCAAAACGCGGCTCATTGCTGGATAAGCAAATTCTCATTTCTCTGTCTATCATCTGCAGTCTTTTGCACGTTTGACGTATGCGAGCAGTTGCGCCTTTCCGCTGATGTCAGTACTTTCATCGATTTGCATTGCCCAGAGCTTTTGGATGTCGTCGGCTTCCGCAAAATGCTCTTTAATTTGATTGTCCAAATCTGTCGAAATGTCAGCAATCCGACGTCCCATCGTCTGGTGAGACAGTGGAATCTTATTTATTTTTTCAACAGCGTCGGGTCCCAACTCCATAGTCTCAACTGCGATTCGTAAAGACGGCAATATGATTGTCTCAGCGTCCAAATGAGATTTCTTTTGTTTGACCAAAAGATTCGCAATTTTATAGCTTGCTAACTGAGCTTTGACAGGAATTGAGGAAAATTTCTTCATTATTTTTTTATTGCTGCTCTAAGTTGGACCGAATGGATGCGAAATAATTTTTCGGCTTGTCTTTCCATCCTGGATGATTTGAGTTCAGTTGCCGCTTCAGTTTACTGGGGTTCATGGACTCGTTGGACAATGCCATGTTACAATTAAGACAAAACAGAAGAGAAGGATCATTTGCACATTGTTTGAAACCATACTCAAGATATTCCTTGTGATATTTCCGTTTGGTAACATTCTTCTTGGATTTCGCAGCTCTCTCTCAATTTTGATGCTCGCTGGAATCCTTCTGGCTTCTCTTCAAAAAATTATCCATAGCCGTCTGTAATTACAAGTTTTTAAAAAAGTGAACAGCAGGAAAGGGTTTTTATTTACTTACAACAGATATTTATTCCCAATGGAGGAGAGAAATTTTGTAGCTTTCAAGAGATTCTCACAACCAGAACAATACAAACATGAAACGTTTTTATTCAATTCTTTTTCGGTTAAGGATATTTTTTTTCAAAACTTGAAGGTTCGAAAAGCCTAGCAATTTATGGTATTTTTTAAATCTTTCGCGGCACACTAAAATCTTCTCGCGGCACACTGGTTGGACAACACTGAACTATATGAAACAAATCACCTACATAACGTGGGCAACAGTGTACGGTCTGGTTTCTGTATTCTGCAACAAGTCTTGACTAGATTGTTCATTTTATAATTCAAAAGTCTTGATTCACATATACAATACACCTGGCCATCCTATGACTCTGGTATAGACATACATTCACATTACCTTGTGGTCTCTTACACTAACACTGTAAGAGCTTCATCTAATGTCTCAACATCTATTTGTAAAAGAACTGACTTTCCTGGTCCAGTCCACTAACTCAACTGGCCGTGTCTCTACGGTAGTTCTACTCTCGCCAATCGAGCTGCCTAGCTGTGTGACTCTGTGTCTCTCTCTCTGGGTCTCATGTTCTCTAAGCTCTGTGTGTCACAACTACTTAACATACTCTATATAGGCCGTCCGTTGCTGGTGACCTATAATTTTCTACTCCCGCTCACATCATTTCACAATAGTGACATTGCATTGCCAAACAGTGATTCTCATACATTGACATAAACTATACTAATTATACACCATTTACTACCTTTATATAGTAGACAGTATCTAAAAGATATATATATATATTATTATATCTTTTCCAAACAGGGATTCTCATACCTTGACATAAACTATACTAATTATACACAACTAACTACCCTTGTATAGTAGACAGTAGTTACAATATATCTTATTTAAGAAAAGGCAAGTTTCTGTCCTTTCTGTCTGTTCTGTCCGGTCATCTATAGCGATTGGTCCCTCAAACACATATGACTCCTACAGCCAATCATATTGAACATGTTTACGCCATTTACGCGGACGTTCAAAACGAGTTATTTTTGGTGCAGTATTTCTTCCAAGACTTTATTTTGAGTTATGCGCGTTGGGATTTATTGCAAAAAGCTCTGTTTTTACGAGTTATTTATTTTAACTATAATGAATAGTATTTTTGACGTGATGCACATGTAATGCCGGTCAAGACGGCTGTTCGAGGGGAGTTACAACATGCCACCGAACGGTGGCGGAACGTCCTTGGACGGGCTTTGTTGCTTGTAGATATATATTATTATATCTGTAGAAGTTGTTTTTTGAAGCTGTTGGTTGATCTAAAATGAACTCATTCTCTTAAGTTCCTTTAATTATTTCAACATCAATCTCCTTCCATGTTGTGGAAAATGTTGAATGTCTCCATCACAGATGAAAATGTTGAATGTCTCTATCACAGATGAAAATGTTGAATGTCTCTATCACAGATGAAAATGTTGAATGTCTCTATCACAGATGAAAATGTTGAATGTCTCTATCACAGTTGAAAATGTTGAATGTCTCTATCACAGTTGAAACCGTTGAATTTCTCCATCACAGTTGAAACCGTTGAATTTCTCCATCACATTTGAAAAATGTTGTATTTCTCATTAGTAAATGAAAATGTTGAATGTTTCAGGAAGCTGGCAATATCAGGAAGGATGCCGGCCAAACCAAAGAAAGAGCAAGTCAGCTGCGTCAGGACGCCGAGTCATTGTCTGGTGAGGTTAAAGCAAGTCAAGCCACTCTCGATGATTATGATACCCAAGTGTCCCGAGATGAAGATCTGGCAAAGATGGTAAGATGCTTGTTTGTTTCGTGTGTAAAATGGGGTGTTGTGGTGGGGGGGAGGGGGTTGTCTGAGTCAGTGTTGGATTGTGTTTAGGTATGTGTGTGTGTAGAAGTTAACCCATTCTACTAAGCCCAAAAACACCCTGAAAGACTAAGCAAAGGGAGATCACTCTCAAAAAATTTGCTCCACCATGTTGAATAAAACAATTTTCATTAACACATTTCCCAATTCACTAAATGTAGTCTGACTTCCAAGCTATGGAGCTTTTTAAACTACAAATGACAAAAACATCCGTTTATTAAAACAAAATCAGTGATGTTTTTAATTTTTTAATAAAAAAAACAACAAAAGCTATTGGTACAATAACAATGCTGCTTCTTGCAGGATTGCGTAATGACTGCACGTTGCCAGCCGTCATGTGGCATCCATTGGATTATACCTTGATTATTTTCATCTATTTAAAGATGCCATAATTTATTCTATGTCGTCACTATTTTTTTTATTTTCCATTTATTTCTTTGATATCAAAGCTGCAAACCACTCTGAATTATTACCTTTTTCATCATTGTGTAATCAAAGGTAAAAACAACATGTTTCCATGAACCTTTTGAGTTTCCTAATCTTTCACTTTAATTTGTTTTGTGTTGGGATTAATCTTATTATAGTAAATTATACCCAAGAAACACATTGTTTTGGTTGTTATTTCTCCAGGCTTTGAAGGAAGCTGCCGAAGCCAAACAGAAAGCCCAAGATGCTTACGACCAAGTAAGCGCCGCCCACGACCTGGTCAAGTCAATCTCGGTGGAACTTGATGGGGTCAGCTCTATAGACCTGAGCCGACTGGAGTACCTTGAGAAACAACTGTTAGAGGTCAGTTAAGCAACACGTGGCGGCTTCTGTGATGTTTTTTAATATTATAAATGCGAGGGAACGAGAAAGTAAAAGTTAAAATATCAAATACAAAAATACTTTAGTCACCCTACATCTTTTTATTAAATAAGTTTAACAGTTATTTGGTCTTGTCCCCTTGTTTGTACTGGAGTTTAACAGTTATTTGGTCTTGTCCACTTGTACAGGTCGAGAGACAGATCAATGAGTCCTCTATAGAACAAAACATCGAGGAGCTCATACGGAAGAACTTACTGATTGAGGAGCAGGTGTCAGCGTACGAGCTTGACCTCTCAGAGTTGCGGGCAGCTGTAGAAAACATTGGGGACATCAAGGAGTCTTTGCCTGATGACTGCTTTAAATCAATACCCATTGAAGCACCTAAATAACCTTTGACCTCGGTTTCTATACTTTGTTTGGAATTCAGCATTTTAATCCATTTTCAGTAGCTGGATGAAGAAACCATCATTTATTGAACAATCAAATCCTGATTTATTCCCCTTTTTTTTGGTGAATAGTTCAAGGCTAAATATACAAAAGTAGTGTGCATAGAAAATGTATTTACATTACATTGAACAAATATTATAGAATTTTAAATTAAGATTTAGTGAAGAGATCTACTGTAGGAGTGCTGTGTAAGATTTCCATTGATCAGTATTTCGTAACTTATTCAATTGCCAGTCCTAAAAAGCCTTTGACCAAAACTAAACACATATTCTCACAGCAGATTCTGTCTGCACCCAACCACCTTATATGTCCTATATTATGTATAGTCTATTTATAGGTGTATATATTTATATATTGGGGTCTCACGAGACCTTCATATTAACAAGTTCATAACTTTAATACATGTACGGTAATGTTGAAATGTTTGCGTGCATCGGTTCTGTCAACAGAAATTGTGATGTGCTCACTGAAATGAAATGTGTGTTCTAGTACACAAGTGATGTGCTCACTGAAATGAAATGTGTGTTCTAGTACACAAGTGATGGGCTCACTGAAATGAAATGTGTGTTCTAGTACACAAGTGATGTGCTCACTGAAATGAAATGTGTGTTCTAGTACACAAGTGATGTGCTCACTGAAATGAAATGTGTGTTCTAGCACACAAGTGATGTGCTCACTGAAATGAAATGTGTGTTCTAGCACACAAGTGATGTGCTCACTGAAATGAAATGTGTGTTCTAGCACACAAGTGATGTGCTCACTGAAATGAAATATGTGTTCTAGCACACAATCTAGCACATTTAACACATCACTGCAATGGCACCGTTCTTTATCAAAGTTTTGTTGATCAAAGAACAATGATTTTTCTGCTCAAACGTATTTTTTATTGTTAAAAATTAGTCCAAGCATTTTCAAAATACATTATTGTATTTTAATTCATTAAGAAAACACGGCTAGACATTAAGTTGGTTCTTTGGGACTAATGCTTTGTTTCCACAATCTTGAAAACACAATATTGGAAGTTTTTGTTTTTTTTATTCATTAAAAATTTGTTTGTCAAAAGGTGATAGAATTGATGCAGGCTAGACATAATAATTAAGCTTGACTTGACTGAGCAAAGTGTCTTGGGAGCTGTTTTATTTTAATTGGACAAGTGCTGAGTTTTGAAATTGTTTATTTTTGTTACTATTGGCCAGTCATTGTTACATAAATGTATGTTTATCTAGTTAACTAATGCTTTGTTTAGACGGGGCAGTGGGGAGCTATGAATTTATTTCAGGGCCGACATTGCGTTTTTCCTCTGCCGCTTAAAATAAAATGCTGTGTGATGTGTATTAAAAGAATCCTGTAGACAAGTGTGAGTGTCATCATGTTGGCATCTGAGGGTTGTAGTTACATGGCAGGTCAGCTGTCATCTGCATTGTTCATCTTTTCACTGAATAACTTGAAAAATATTATTGTGCATAATTTACTTTGGAAAAACTGTTTGTGAAAGTGATTGAGTTCATGGCTTGCTTGACTGTAACTGTAACAATTTCAAAGTCATTGAGTTCATGGCTCGCTTGACTGTAACAATTTCTAAGTCATTGAGTTTATGGCTCGCTTGACTGTAACTGTAATAATTTCAATTGGTCGGTGATTAAAATGATCATCTGTCCACAAGCGACAGACTTACCATTTCTTTTAATTACCTCTAAAGGAATATATTTGTACATTTTTATATATTAAAATTGATAGCAGAGAAACCATTTTTCAATCCTTATGACTAATAATGGAAGTGAATGTGGGGTAGCGTTGTTGATTTTTTTATTAAAACCCTGTAATGTACCTTTTCTAGTCAAATGAGAACTCCTGGCTTATTTCAACACAACAGAAGAGAACAAAATTGGATCATTAAAATTATGAACATTTCCCAAAGTAGAGATAATTTATTTTATGTCAACCAATCAGGAGATTTTAAAGGGTTCTGTAAACCCCACTCTCAGCTGTTTCACAGCCAAGTATCAGCAAGGCCTAGAAATGTGTGAATGATGTCTGCTGAATGTTAGCTCACTGCAGTCCAATTCTAGTTTTATGGTTTGAAATCCATGAAACGATTGTCAGAAATATGAAGAATGGTCTCCCTCACTTGCGCTTTTGTGGTTTCATAGATGTCATTGTTTATATTATGCACTCTTAAAAGTCAAACGTACACCAGTTTTATACAATTTTATATACATGCATGCTTTTATAACAAAATATATCTCCATCTTTATATTATTATATCAATGAATATCTGTCCAGATTTATTTATGTTGGATGTCATTGTGACGTAGAAATACATAGCTAAGTTCTGTTAGCTGTCATTGGTGCATCATTAAATCAAATTTCTTTGTACTTGATTGTTTTTGGTCTTGTAGTCTTGTTTGAAAGATTAGCACGCACTTTACAAGTTTGGATTCATCAACATTTTTACTGAAATAATTGACAAGAGGTGTCCAATCAGTAATTTCCTTTGCATGTCCGTGCGAACTATCTCATTTCTTCAATGGATTTGGCAACAAAAGAACAAGTTGGCGATTAAATTTAAAATCAAACAGGAATGTGTAAAAAAAGAAAATTCACAAGAAAAATAAACTCCTACTTTTACCAAACCTTACTAATCTCTCCTTGGAAAGTGATGACTTTATGTGCCCTTAATCTCTGCTGGGAAACTGGCCGTAAATCAAAATCTTACACCAAAGAACTCGCCTTAAACAAACTATTTTTGCAATTTTAAAATATGTCATTGTCTAAGCCAAGCAAAGGAAGGGGTGGCAGGATATGATTGTTGACAATTTTCTTTACATTTATTAATTAAAATGTTTATGAAAACAAAGCTTCACCAATCCATTTCAAAATACAGTGGTACCCCGCGCAACAAACGGATCGCGCAACGAATTATCCGTACAATGAACGCTGCTGCGAACAATCCAAGCGACTCGCAGAGCAAACGTCGGGACGCTGGTCGTTTGCTTTGGGATTTTGCCCAGAGTGAGCGAACGCGGTCATTCCTTGAACTAAGTGCCGAAGGAATGTCTGCGTTCGCTCATAAAATTTCCGACAATGCGTCCAGTTGGCCCTGGCCATTCTAACGAACAGTCGCTGCAAGTGAGTTGCTTTTATTTTTTCAAGTTTGTCTCTTTTTTTTGGGGGGTGGCGGGGTGATTTTTCACCCAATTTAGTGCTTTTTTTTGTTGTGGTTTTACTTCTGGCCTTTTTTTTTCTTCTGATTTTTGATGTTGCAGGAGAAGATTTTCTGAAAAGTGTGAAAGTGAACCCCAAGAAAAATGGGTCCTAAGAAAGGAGGCGTCAGTGGGAAAGCAAGAATGGTTTTTACCATTGAAACCAAGAAAGTAATTGTTGAGCTACACAACAAAGGATTGAGAGTGGTAGACTTAGCCTTGAAGTTCAAAGTGAACAAGTACACCATTGGGGCTAATTTTTGCTGGCCCGGAGCCAATTAACTCATTTCAATGAGAAATGTGTTTTCGGTTAGCAAACTCCTCGCTTAACGAACGCACAGCTGGAACGGATTACGTTTGTTAATTAAGCGAGGTACCACTGTATTATGAAAATGACGGAAGCTGTTTAAAACCATACCCTCACTCACTCATAACGTTGTACTTATTCATCTCTGGGTTTGGGAGAATCTGATTTTACCAATGGCCCGGTGGAGTGGGGCACTGCCTTAGATGCCCTAAAATACATGAATCTGATATAAAGAAACACTATTTTCACATGCCCCTTAGGATAGAAATGATGATGCTTGCAATTCCTAAAGTTGAAGACATTTATTTCAAACCAAGTTTCCAAACCCCACACCACGTTGCCAGGTGTTCTACTCACCACTCTCATCAAGACTGTAAACACATTGCAATTTTACTTAATACCAATTTACAACAGCGATTTGTTGAACTAAACTTGTTTAAATTACAGTTTTTAAAAAGTAGTGCCTAGAGTACTTGGGCAATTTTTTTTATTATACAACAAATAGGCTTTGGTTATTTATAGAAAAATCCACTTTCAGTCAGTTATGAGGGCAAATATATTAAAGATTATAATAACTACGATTTCTTTCTTTTTATAACTTGGCGTTATTTAAAACTAACAATAGTGATACTTTGCTCAACTGGTCTTTGTATGTCCAATTTTTCAACAGTAACAATTTGTCCAGTATTTTTAGAAGGTAAGATTTTAGAGCTCATGTTCTTAATGTCAGACCTGGTCCATCATTAGACTATTTCAGAGAAGGTCAGAACTGATCCATTATAAGACTATTTCAGAGAATGTCAGACCTGGTCCATTATAAGACTATAATTTCAGAGAATGTCAGACCTGGTCCATTATAAGACTATTTCAGAGAATGTCAGACCTAGTCCATTATAAGACTATTTCAGATAATGTCAGACCTGGTCCATTATTAGACTATTTCAGAGAAGGTCAAGCCTGATCTATTATAAGACTATATCAGAGAATGTCAGACCTGGTCCATTATAAGACTATATCAGAGAATGTCAGACCTGGTCCATTATAAGACTATATCAGAGAATGTCAGACCTGGTCCATTATACGACTATTTCAGAGAAGGTCAGAACTGGTCCATTATAAGACTATTTCAGAGAATGTCAGACCTGGTCCATTATAAGACTATATCAGAGAATGTCAGACCTGGTCCATCATTAGACTATTTCAGAGAAGGGCAGATCTGGTCCATTATAAGACTATATCAGAGAATGTCAGACCTTGTCCATTATAAGAAAATTTCAGAAATGGTCAGACCTGTCCCATTATTAGATTATTTCAGAGGCTGTAAGAAAAGCTGGTATAACAATTCCTAAGAAAGAAATATATTTTTTGTTTTCAGAAGAACTGATTTTAGATTTGTTCTTGACATTCAAACACCGAGATGAGTTCAGTTTTGACCTGAATGGAAAATAATCCTCTACAACACTTTGAGTGTTACAGGTCAAAGTTGGTAATGTTAGATTGAACTTAAAATATCCATTAATTTTAGAAAATGCCAGCAACGGTTTTTTCTGAAAACAAACAGCTTCGCTAGGGAAAATATTCAACCAATAGAGATCACTCAGCTCAACACGGTCACGTGAGGTATTTACCTTTGACCTCTGAGTAGTTGAAATTTCTTTGCATAAATTAAGTCTGGCTGACCTAGACTTGAATTCACTCATCAGCAGTGGTAACGATCTCATCATTGATGTAAATGTCACCTCTTCATTAATGTTCTCATCCTTGGCATACATGAGAAAAGTCATGGTGTAGAATGTCGTGTTTGAGACAGGGGTGAATAACTCTCGCCCCGGCAGCCACTCATCAAGTGGATCAAGGAGTAATTCATTCTTCAACAGGCAATGTACAAATTGAGGAATCCAAAACATTTTGTGTAGCTCGTCCGACAGTTGACTGCTGGGTAGTGCGACGTAATAAAAATGTAACATAAGGCAGTAGTTACCTCTCTTGACAAATCCAAAAGCAGAATTGCAGGTGATATGGCATTGATTCTCACCTTCCATTGCATCGTTCATGTCACATTGAATATTTTCCCAAAATATTGGATGACTTTTATTTAATGGATTTATATTTATAACATTCCCAGAATAAATGACAACAGCTTGAAATGGAGTGGATTCCTTGATGATTTGTTTAACCGGTTTACATATGTTGGTGAAATGCTTGGGGTTATTTTTTTCTGCATTATTTCGATTGACATATATCAGTGAGGAGCCCTGGCACTGGACATAGGAAAAATAAGAAAAATTTTGAGTTTCATTTACTTCGTTTCCTGCGATGGAACTTTTATCAGCGCCTATTATACATTGAAATCCGAGACTTCTTCTATTTAAAGTTTGTCTCTCAATAAAAGTATTTGTTTCAAGCGCGCCTTGAGAATATAATTTTTTTGTCGTAAACATTTGCGAATTGCTTGTATGAAATTTATTGATAACAAGGTCCCACAGAACAGGAACTGATTGGTTGTCAGCGTTACATTGAAATATCTCACTATTTATGTATGACAGTCCAGTTGTTAGATCTGTCACGGGGTGGTAAACAAGAGATTGAAGCTGGATAATGGAACGTCCGTAGGCCATTTTATTAACTGCTTCTTTTGTTTTGTTTCTTTGTGAATGACAGCTTGCAATGAAAAAATTATGAAAACGACACTCGATTATCACATTGAGCAAATGTTTGAATTTCCCATGAGCCTCTTTCAAAGTCAATGGACATAGAGCCGAAAAATCTTGGCAACAGTTCTTGTATACTACACATCGGATGTCACAGTTGCACGGCAAGCTCTGAGTCTGTCCACATTTTCGTTTACAGGATGCCTCACCTGGGACGTCACTGAAAAAAGATGGACTGTCCGAAACATTGTCAACATTAGGATAGGGGAAACTGACAGACACACCCATGTCATCAAAGGGCATACCGGATGACACAGTATCCATGTCATGATTGGACATACTGGCAGCTGAAGGTTCAGTAATAGTTTTAGTTAAATCTTCACGTTTGGCTCTTAGTTCAGAGAGATTTTTATTAGATGCATTGTATGCGTTGTTCAACTCAGCTAGTGTTAACACGAAGTAGATTACATCTAGACACCGATAATATTGAGATGTAAAACTGAGAGCCATTCTTGAAACATATCACATTTAATTTTTAAAAAATAACAAAATTTATTCGTTTAACCGTTGTACCGCGGCTTTCACGTCAGACCACTAAACATAAATGATAGTGAGAAATGTCTATCAGTCCCAGATGATTGGTGGGTGATGTAATAACAAAGACGCTAACAGTCTCCATGGAGAGATACCCTCAAACACAGAGCGTTAATTAAAATGTTCCCAAACGTCCAACTTACAAGTATAAACAAGATTTATTTGACTGTTGTTAGGTAATAAACTAAATCTGAACTTAATTACCAAGTAATTTTTTAACTTGGAGGGTACATACCAACAAATTAGTGATGTAATACTTGTAAGCTGTAAGGGAAAGATGATATTTAGTGAAATTGTTTTAATGAAGTCATACGTTCCCAGAGGCCAGAGACAATGATTTATTTTTTTTAACACACACACACACACACACACACACACACACACACACACACACACACACACACACACACACACACACACACACACACACACACACACACACACACACACACACACACACACACACACACACACACACACACACACACACAAACCACAATTAACCATACCAATATGACCAACAGCAACAAGAACAAAATGACATTTTAAAAAAAGTATCCTAAGAGTGAACATTGCCATAGTTTGTACTTTCTGACAGAACAACGAAAGTCACGCAATGGAATAATTGTGGAAGTATGTGACTTTTGAATTGCGGTTCAGTGAGGTTTGGATGATTTATGTGGAACGTTTAAAAATTCTGCGGTCTTGGATATAGAAGAAACCGAGACCATGTAATTGTTGTTTTTTTTCAATTGTTTGTCATTTTTAGATAAAAAAAATATTTTAAATTCTCCAAATTAAAAAAAAAGTTCAGAAAAGCACAGCTAAGAGCTATTACAAAACTGATATTAAATTGATGACAGTAATACTCATAAGTCATAAAGCAAGCTGCAGGCATTTGAAAACAAATGCATGAGGAAAATTCTCCAGATCTCCTATTTAAGAACACAAGACCAATGAATATGCCCGGGACAGAATAAACTCTATTGCGGGTCATCAGGGTTGTTAACAATACTAAAAAAAATTATTGGCAATACCAATACCAATACTGCCTGTAAAATCTATTGGCAATACCACTACCAATACAATTTTAAAACCAGTATTGCAATACCAATACCAATATTTATTTATTATTGCTTTACCAATACCAATATTTGGGTCATTCGACGACGAATAAAACGCTAATACGTAATTCATCGCTCTATATCACTTACATCGATAAACGATAACAACATTTTTGGCTAATTTAGACAATGTATTTTAAACCAAATTTTGTTCAATAGTTAACACTTGCTTCATCAGTTTTCCTCAAAGCATTTAAAAGTCTATGACAACATATTAAATAAGTCGGCATACCTTAACGTCCTTAAGCCTTAAGCAACCAGATTTTTAATATTTATACTGTACACATATTGTGAATGAATGAATGGATGGATGGATGAATGAATGGATGAATAAAGCAAATTACTGTCATAGAAAAGCAAATGATACATACTATAGTAAAAACAGTCAGACCGAGTCAGTGGATTGCATCACATCTGTAAAACTAACGATGAACTATGAATTTTAGTAGAGTTCACAGGGTAACGCCACCTATTTGGCCGTTACCACTTAGCCAGGCCTTGGTAAGTCACTGGTCAATGCTCATTGCCAAAGATATCATATATGATTTGATTTCTATTATCATTCATTTCATTGATCAGTCTCATTCAAAAATTGTTTGGCAATGTCACTCGCAAGATGGCGACACCAAAGAAAAATTTATTATATTCAGCTTTATTCACAACCAATGTTGAAGAGAATTTATTGAATATTGCTTTTAGTATTGGTTAAAAATCAATACCAATATCAAAAAAAATTAATGGCAATACCAATACCAATATCAGATTTCAAGAAGTATTGCAATATCGTCCCAATACTTAAAAAAGTATTGGCAATACTACCAATACCAATACAATATTGCAATATTAACAACCCTGCGGGTCATCAAGAAACCATTATAACAACAATTAAGAGACGTAAGATGGCATGGTTCGGTCATGTACTGCGACATGATACCCTGACAAAAATTATCCTTCAAGGCACTGTAGAAAGGGGCCGGCGAAGAGGTCGACAACGGAAAGGCTGGCTGGACAACATAAATGAATGGACAGGGATGAGATTGCATGAATTATTGGCTGCCGATCAAAATAGGCAAATCTGTTGATGTGTCCATGCGCTCCCCCTCCCCCCCCCAACGATCGCAACGGTCACGGGACTGATGCATTTCTATTTTTGGCTTTAATCGAAATTAACGATTAATAAATCGTTAATTTTTCAAAAGTTAACGATTAAATTTAAATTAATCCATAACAGCTTTATATATTAAGGCTGTTATGGATTAATTTAAATTTAATAGTTAACTTTTGAAAAATTAACGATTTATTAATCGTTAATTTCGATTAAAGCCAAAAATAGAAATGTATGACGTTATTAAACTGAACTTTTCAAGGGAAGTACCAAAAACAGGTAATTGACTTTTTATTTTATTTTATGGAGTTATTTCCCCTGTCTCACAGACATTGAAAATAAAGAATATTTTGAACTAAATTTTATGACAATGTGTTGATACTTGATCGGATGTTTGTGCTGAAGGTGGTACGTCAGCGATGTATTTGATCCTTTAAAAGAGAATTGTTTATGGCAGTGAACACAGTAAACTTTTTCACCATCTTCGACTTTGACATCCGCAGTTAGCTTAAAAAGAAACTTTTTGCTCAACTTTCCAACTATATGTTTAAATTTAACTTCGCTGATGCTGTCAGCCATTTTTTAGTTGAAGTCTGCCGGTACACATAAATTAATAAATTAAATTATAATTTTACGCAGGGGAAGTTTGTACGTAAAAAAGATATAAACTATTATTAATTATTAATAATTAATTATTTATCAATACATTTAAAAAAAATATTATAAATATTTTCTTTAATTTTAATCGAAATTTTATCGATTAAAATTATTTTAATCGATAAAAAAATTTAATGGTTAGTTGAGAAATTAATCGTTAATTCCCGCAGCACTAAATATATATATATATATATATAATATATATATATATTTATATCAGGAGGACAAAAACTACACCCTAATAAATCTAAGAATAATGAGAGTCAGTACAGTAGACACGTAATCTGGAACAGTGAGATTTTATTTTAAAAAATACATCCTTGTTTCAAATTTTTTTAAAAAAGATATCTACATTAACTCATACATTTTCATCTTAAAATTATCCCTCACTGATTAAATCACTATGTAATGCTCTCTAAAAATCCAATAGCATCTGGTGAGAAATAAAATATTGATGAAATGCACTTTAAAATAAACCCATGTAAAAATCTGATATATTATGAAATAAGAGATTGTTACAAACAACACAGACGTGTTTTTTAATACTTTTTTTTTAATGTTGGTGGGTTAACAAAAACTTACTTTGGTTCTAAACAAAAAAATCATTATTCTTATTATGTATTTATGTTGTCGTATGCCAAAATTGAAATATTGAATGAATTGAAAAATTATATGCAGTGAAAAGGATTTTGAGACATATAATAATACATTTCAAGGGAGTGACGTGGCAAACATTTAGGGTTATGTCTTGAATAATGTCCTTTAACGTGTGTACAGGGGGGCCCTAGAGTATGCGGGGCCCAAGGCAGCATACGATATGCGGGGCCCCGGGCCCAAAGCAGCAGATGAGCAGCGAGATCCATGCAAAAAATTTCCATTTCTACATTGATTAAAATAATATGAAATAAAAAATTAAATTACTTAAATGTTTACCCTATAACAGCATTGACACATCAATAAATACAGTTTTATTTATTTAATTTTAGATCCTAAAACTCAAAAAAGATGTAAGTAATTAAAATGTTTTGTTTTTGTATGCTAATTGACAATTTATATATATATGTCATAACATTAACAATATAAACTATATACACTAGCGTTGGTTTGGTTGTACCTTCTACTTCCACCTTGTTTTTACAACTTACACTTACAGGCTAATCTTCCGAGCTTTCGCGGTGAAAGATCTGAAATACCGGTAGTTAGAAGAATTCGAAGTGCAATGTGTTGTTCGGAAAGTCACAAATTAACAGGATCTTTGCAGGTGACTGCACGAATAATGAAACTCACTGATTGCAACTCTTCAGCAAGCATGAAAGCATCAAGATCCTTACTTTCGCTGGGTGTGAGCTTTTCTCGAGATTCATACAGCAATTCAGTAGATCTTTTTTTTTGTTGGTTGCAATTGATAAAATTTATAAAGAAATCCATAACGAGTCATGATGCCTTAGTATTTGTTCAAAGTGACTGTCCATTGAAAGGATTGCATATCAACAATCTGTCTAAAAAATCTGTGCCAAGTTTTTCTTGTGCATCTACAAATCCTTCATCTTCTCCTTCATATGTAAATTGTTGTTTTTTTTTAAAATTTCTTTTTCAACTATGTTGAATGGGTCCAACTTCTATGTCTGAGATAATTTCTTTTACAAATGATATTGTTTTTTCTAAACCACCATTTCTGTAAGATTTCAACCATTTGCAGGTATGTTCCATGCTGTAAACGGCAGTTGCTAGACAAAAATATTTTGTAACTCTTTGCCGATGTAATTAAATTGGAACAATATGTCGTAACAAAAAGCATTTGAGACAATGACATTGTAGTTCTTAAGTTGTTTGCACAATGACTCTGCATACTTCACTTCGAGACTTTGGATCACTACCTTGCTCTGCAACTTCGAAAAGTGCATAATAGATTTCGCCTGCTTGATATCGCACCACCTTTCCACTTTCCACATGGCTTGTTCATTTCGTTGCAGAAAGTGGTTTCACATAAATATTTTGAACATACTTGGAAATGATAACCGATCGCTTTGTTGAAACAGAAAATAAAACAGATTTGTTGAATTAATACAAAAACGTCTTTGCATCAGGTCAAGTTTTTTTTACATATCACATAGCATCAAGTTTTAACTGTGACAGGTACAAGGGGTAAAAAAATGCCTTGGAATTAATTAATCGTTAATTTCGATTAAAGCCAAATCTTTAAAACTTTATGATGTCATAAGTAACACTTATTAAACTTTCTTGTTGAAAATCTAAATAATACTGGAATGTTTCCTTTATATCTCATCTTTTAACCAACTAAGCAAAAAGACAAGTGTGTTTAAATTATTTGGTTCAAGTGATGAGCGGGTCTAATTGACAATATAACCAGCCGAGCTGAACAATCATTCACATGGAACTGAGGTAATCGGTATGCACAAAACGGTCTTGGCAAGGAATGACAGTCATACATTTAATAGTTTAAAAACCAAAATATTCGTGTAATCGTCAGGAAATGTCTTATTATTTAACGGCCGCTATTTATTATTATTATTATTTTCTTACTTTTTGACTTCCAATAATTTGTAAGTGTGGGTCGATTAATCGTAAAAAAATAATTTAATCGTAATTTTTTAACGATTAATAGAGAAATTAATCGTTAATTTCCGCAGCCCCAAAATTTTCCTTTGCTGCCACTCTCCACAAAAAAAATAAGTTGAAAGATGGAAATTTGACATGATGGAGGCAGGGAATGCAAAAGATCTTAATGAGGAAGTGAAAGACACAATTAGTTTTTACCACGTTTTTATTAACTCGCTTTCGTTGGTGTGGCATTGTTTGTTGGTTTGTCCAAGATTTTTAAAAATCTTCCAATGTATAATTGAACCACTTCTGATGGTCCTAGAGATCTGAAAATTTTACCACAGATAGATCTTGGATGATAATGCATTGTATAAAAATTTCAGATCGATCAAATGTACCGTTATTAAATTATTGAACTTTTAAGTTTATCTATAGTCTATATAAAAGCATCTGTACTGTCGGCTGTCGTCGACATCGGTGTGTTCGCTCCGTGACCACATCACAATGTTTTTAAAACGTTGGGCGGGCGCTTGTGAGGTGTTTGGTAAAATAAATAAAGGTAAAAAAATATTTTTAAAAAGCAGGTTGTTATAAGTGGACTAAAAAGAATAAAATAAATAGAAGTAAAAAAAGATTTTTAAAAACCACGTTTTTATAAGCGGACTAAAAAGAAAAAAAAATAATTTAAAACTTATTATTTCAAGTACTTCGATTTAATATGACTAAAAACGTGGGGTGGGTGTTTGGTATAAAAATTAAAGATTTCTAATTTAGAAGGCAAAAAGAGAGATCGATAAGTGAGAGAATGAAAGAACCGCATATGTTAAACCTCATAAGCGCCCGCCCCACGTTTTTAGTCATATTAAATGGAAGTACTTGAACTAATAAGTTTTAAATTATTTTCTTCTTTTTAGTCCGCTTATAAAAACGTGGTTTTTAAAAATCTATTTTGTCCTCCTATTTATTAAAAAAAGATTTTGTACAGATACAGAAAAAATTATAAAAATATAGATTATTTTTATATTATTTTCTCCATTTTCATGTTAAGAGGTTTTTGATGCAAAATCTCTAAAAATTTATATTTTAAAAATAAAAATAGATGTAAAAAAGGAATGGGTATTTCACGGCTGGTTTTACCAACTCATTTGCAAACTTTTCTGACCTTTAATAATCAAACTTTTTTTTAAAATTTAAAAATCTCATCATTACCTCAGCAAAGAAAGAGTCTTGCTGAAAATCTAACGACTATTTTTTTAAAATACTGATTGAGAACTTTCCAGAAGAAAAGAATCAGTTATTAATGTTTAGATATCAAATGACATTTCAGTCTTTAAGAAAATATATTAAAATTGTTTCGTTTATTTTTTATTCTTGTACTTATTTCATTTCAGTGGATATTTCAGTCTGATGACTTGCTACCTTGGGGGATAGGAGGCGTTGTAGAATACGTAAAAATATAATTACTCTTGGTGTGGTGTGATAATACTGTTTTAGTTTTTTTAAAAGTGTTATTTGATCATGCACTATAAATAATTCAATTGAACGCAGCTGAAAACAGCTGATCAATAAATTTGAAAACATTGAAAAGTATTTCATAGCTGCAGTAGTTTCCACATTCAAGTTATTATTTCAAAAGAAATGAATGGATGTTTAATAATTGTACTAGCAAAATACCCGCGCTCTGCTACGGAAGTTAGGATTTTAGTAAGCGTTGAAAACCCGTTTCACACCAATTCAAAACACCAATTGATTTCAGTCTGGATCATGATGGATATACTTGTTTGTCAATATTTGTCAAGGTCGTGTAAAAAATGGGTACTAAAATGACATTACGGTTCCTCGTGCAAAATGAATGCAGGATGTGCATATCTCATAAGGTCTGAGGATTTCAATCTAGGTCATGATAGAGATAAGTGTCTATATTTATTTAAATTATTTAAAATCTAAAGGTCAAAAAGCTTTAAAAGTTTACAAAAAATATTTTGGGTCCCGGCCCCGAAGGAACAGACGATAAAAGCTGTAGAATAAAATCAAATTTGGTCAATAATTCAACCAGTACCCAGTAGCCACTTTTTAAATTACCTTTTATATAACTAATGTTAAAAAATGGCCCCTAATATGTGATGTTTTTAAAACTTTTACTTTTAATGCCAGAAACCTTCGCTGGAGCGTACCCAAAAACTTCCTAAAGTTTAATTACCGTGGGATGTATAAAATACATTGACAATTAATACGTCTTTTAAAAAAAACTAGAATAAGGGTCGGGGGCCCTATCGGTGTAATATGTATAGTTCAAAACAACAGCTTATTTCAGTTTGGATTATGATTAATATATTTGTTAGTCGACATTTGTTTTAAAACATTGAGTGAAATCGAATGGTTAAAATGTATTAAACGTTTACAAAAAAGAGATTAGGGGCCCTCGACTAGAAAATATTGAAAAAATATCATTTTAATGCCCTAACAAATTTTAATATAGGCCATCAAGTTTTTATCTTCCAAGTTTTGTAATAATACATTTACACATTATCCAAATTTTTTAAATTTGTAATTTAGCTCATATAAGTTGAAAATACTACATTTGTGTCCCGGGCCCCCCATCGAGTGATAATTAAACAAAACAATTTTGCCTGTTACCATCTCGGGAGTGTACTTATCTTATCTTTTCTTATCTATACAGACGCTCCTTCTATGCAGAAGATAATTGCGTCCACAGACCATGACAGATGATCTGTTGGCAAGTGATGCATTACCCAGCCGCCTAAATAGTTTTAAGTACCATTCGGAGCTGGGTGACTCAGGGATGCCCTAGGCCCGGGAAGCAAATCCTTGCCTTGACATGGATTTGAACCCGTGACCATCGGTACGCCAGTCGAGCGCGCTGCCACTCGACCACCGCGTCCCATTAACTCAACAACTTCCCAAAGTTTCATGCTTCTAGCTACACGGGAAGTTGGAGAATTTGTGATGATTAACTTTTTATATAAGAAAATATACATTTGGCCCCCGGCCGCCAGTGAGTAAAAATTTAAACAATTTTTTGGCCTGTTACCATCGCGGGAGTGTACTCAATAATTTCCAAATGTTTCATGCTTTTACCTACACGGGAAATCAGAGAATTAGCTTTGAGTCAGTTTTTATATAAGAAAAAGTACATTTGGGCCCCCGGCCCCCAGTGAGTGATAATTTAAATAATTTTTTTGTGCATGCTACCATCGAGGTAATGGATTCAACAACTTCCCAAAGTTTCCTGTTTCTACCTAAACCGGAAAGTGGAGAATAAGGCGATTTTCAGTATAAGGGGAAAAAAACCGCTTTTGGGCCCTCGGCCCACAAGAGTGTGAATTTTAAAATTCTTCTTTGCCATTTTTCGTCGTGAGAGAGTACTCAACAACTTCCCAAAGTTTCATGCTTCTACCTGCACGGGAAGTTGGATAATTAGTGATGAATCAGTTTTTAATATAAGAAAAAAACTACATTCGGGCCCCCGGCTCCTAGTAAGGGATATTTTAAATACTGTTTTTCGCCTGTTACCATTGCCAAAGATAAGCAACACCAAGTCTCCATAAATCTTTTGTGTCGGCTAATCTTTCACTTGAATGTCTTTGTGTGTAGTATTATTGTTCTTACAATGACCAAGAAAACACATTGTTTTGTTTGTCATATCTCCAGGCTTTGAAGGAAGCCGCCGAAGCCAAACAGAAATCCCAAGATGCTTACGACCAAGTAAGTGCCGCCCATGACCTGCTCAAGGCAATCACGGTGCAACTCGATGGGGTCAGCTCTATAGACATGAGCCGACCGGAGTACCCTGAGAAACAGCTGTTAAAGGTCAGTTCAGCAACTGTCATGGCGGCTTCTAGGATGTTCGTTAATATTATAAATGCTAGTGAAGGAGATAAACGGCTTTTATCGGAGAATTAACATTTCGACATAAAAGATTTATTTAAAAAGTGAACGTTACATTAAAATGTCTAACACATCCCAAAAATATTTGTGGCACACTGCATGTTTTTTTAAATCAAAGTTTAACAGTTATTATCAGTTATTTGGTCTTGTCCCCTTGTACTGGAGTTTAACAGTTATTTGGTCTTGTCCACTTGTACTGGAGTTTAACAGTTATTTGGTCTTGTCCACTTGTACTGGAGTTTAACAGTTATTTGGTCTTGTCCACTTGTACTGGAGTTTAACAGTTATTTGGTCTTGTCCCCTTGTACTGGAGTTTAACAGTTATTTGGTCTTGTCCCCTTGTTTGTACTGGAGTTTAACAGTTATTTGGTCTTGTCCACTTGTACAGGTCGAGAGACAGATCAATGAGTCCTCTATAGAACAAAACATCGAGGAGCTCATACGGAAGAACTTACTGATTGAGGAGCAGGTGTCAGCGTACGAGCTTGACCTCTCAGAGTTGCGGGCAGCTGTAGAAAACATTGGGGACATCAAGGAGTCTTTGCCTGATGACTGCTTTAAATCAATACCCATTGAAGCACCTAAATAACCTTTGACCTCGGTTTCAAGCCATCCTTAGGCATTCACATCATTTTGATCCATTATCAGTGGCTGGATGAAGAAACCATCATTTATTGAACAATCAAATCCTGATTACATTGTTTTTTTGGTGAATAGTTCAAAGCTTAATATAAAAAAGAAGCGTGCGTAGAAAATATATTTACACTGAACAAATATAATAAAATTTTGAATTTAGATTTAGTGAAGAGATCTACTGTAGGAGTGCTGTGTAAGATTTCCATTGATCAATATTTCGTAACTTATTAAATTGCCTTTGACCAAAACTAAATACATATTCTCACAGCAGACTCTGTCTGCACCCAACCACCTTATATGTCCTATATTATGTATAGTCTATTTATAGGTGTATATATTTATGTATTTGGGTCCCACAAGACCTTCATATTAATAAGTTCATAACTTTAATACATGTACGGTAATGTTGAAATGTTTGCGTGCATCGGTTCTGTCAACAGAAATTGTGATGTGCTCACTGGAATGAAATGTGTGTTCTAGTACACAAGTGATGTGCTCACTGAAATGAAATGTGTGTTCTAGTACACAAGTGATGTGCTCACTGAAATGAAATGTGTGTTCTAGTACACAAGTGATGTGCTCACTGAAATGAAATGTGTGTTCTAGTACACAAGTGATGTGCTCACTGAAATGAAATGTGTGTTCTAGTACACAAGTGAAGTGCTCACTGAAATGAAATGTGTGTTCTAGTACACAAGTGATGTGCTCACTGAAATGAAATGTGTGTTCTAGCACACAATCTAGCACATTTAACACATCACTGTAATGGCACCGTTCTTTATCAAGTGGTTTTTTTTTATCAAAGTACAATAATTTTTCTGCTCAAACATATTTTTATCGTTAAAATTTAGTCCAAAAATTCTTAATTAATTATTTTATTTCAGGAAAGGACATTAAAATGGTTCTTTGAGACAAGCGTCTTCTCATTACAATCGTGTAAGCACAATCTACATGGAAAGTTTTGGTGTTTTTCTCTTTTTAAATTTCAAAAGATTTATTATTGAGGCAGGTTTGACTTTACACAATAATTTAAGTCGAAGCTTGTCTTGTTTGAGCAAAATGTCTTGGAAGCTGTTTTTTTTTCATTTGACAAGCCCTGAGTTATGCTTTTGTATATTTTTGTTACTATTGGCCAGTCATTGTTATATAAACGTATGTTTATCTAGTTAACTGATGCTTTGTTTAGATGGGGCAGTGGGGGGCTATGAATTTATTTCAGGGCCGACATTGCATGTTTCCTCTGCCGTTGAATAAATAAAATGCTGTGTGATGTGTATGAAAAGAATCCCTTTCTTACGCATTAGTCTTTTGGTGCTTTATAGTTGTCATTGATAATACTATACACTTTTAAGTAAAATAAAAAGTACACCATTGTAAATAATTTTTTTTATACATGCTTGCTTTTATAACAAAATATATATGTATAATATTTATATTATTATATCAATGAATATCTGTCCAGATTTATGTTGGATGTCATTGTGACGTAGAAATACATAGATAAGTTCTGTTAGCTGTCATTGGTGCATCATTAAATCAAGTTACTTTGTATCTTGATTGTTTTTGGTCTTTTTTTGGAAAATTAGTTTTTAGTTATTATAGAAAATCTTATTGCACTACATATCTCTGGGCGTGTGAGAATCTGCTTTCTCCAATGAGGTAGGGAGAAGAGGGCACTGATTTAGATGCCCTAAAATACGTGAAATAGATTTAAAGAGACACTATTTTCACATGCCCAGACCTGGTCAATTATTTTAGAGATGTACGGATCAAAAGCATTCTATAAAGTTCGCCTCTTTAATTACTCAAAAAACTTAACTACTTTGGAATCTCGGGTCCCTTACATCAGTGGTCCCCAACCTGGGGTCCGCGGACCACTAGTGGTCCGCGGAGATGTGCCAGAGGTCCGCGAGCAAAGGAACATTAAATTATGTTCATTTAATTTTTACTGAGGTGTATTTCTCTAGGGATTGTGCGGCTTTCCATACACAAGATGGAAAAGCTTGTTACCCGTTTTGGCGGCACCACGTCCAAAGAACATCAATGACACATAGCGCAGAGCGGACAACCGCCTACAATCAATCGTTGTGCACTATGTCGGCGCTCTTATGTCGGCGTTCTTATCACGGCGCTTTTATGTAGGCGCTCTTTTGTTGTGCGCGATTTTGATGGGTGACCCGTGTTGGCAAGCCAAAGACATTTGCCATGAACTTCTAGGAGATGCTGCTGTAAAAAAGATATATAGCACATGTGCCATTGTCGGCTCCCACTGTAACATGCGCAATGAAGGAATAGCCGAAGATATTGTGATACAATTGTTGGAGATGGTTAATTCACCAACGCGGCACGCATTCCAGGTTGACGAATCTACAGACATCGACAACAAGGCAATATTACTTGTTTATGTGAAATATATATATCATGACGATGTACATGAGGATTTGTTATGTGCTCTATCTTTGTCAACCAACACCACGGGAGCTGAACTGTTCAAGTCACTGGACACCTAAAATGGTCATTTTGTGTCGGCATCTGTACAGATGGAGCTGCTGCCATGACTAGACGCCTGTCAGGGGAAAATGACAACTGTTTTTTTCAAGTTAGCTGACAAAGTATCTGCATTTAAAGCCAAACTGGAGTTGTGGGAACGGTGAGTGAACAAAGGCATTTTTGATATGTTTCAAACATTAGCGGGGATTCTAGGCGAGACTGAGCCTGAGCAGTACTGAGCACTCTTTGTCACATGCAGTCGGTGCACGATCACCTGCCTTTGCTTTTAAGCGCTTCTTCCCAACCACAAAAGACCCAAGAACTCATTGATTTAACATTCTAGTAAATTAAAATATTAAATAATCTTTAATTCACTTTTTGTGTAACTTTATTTTATTTTGAAGGCATGTTTAAGTACAATAAAATTAAAACTATAAAATCAAAACAATCTAAAATACCTGTATAAAAAAATCAACGCAGCCGCAAACCCGACCCCCCCACATCCTCCACCCACTCATACCCCCCCCCCAGGTTAGTGGGCCGCGGTAAAATTATCAAACTTTTAGTGGTCCGCGGCGTTAAAAAGGTTGGAGACCACTGCCTTACATCATTGGAGGCAAGACTTTCTTTTGAGTAGACAGCAATCTTTAAAAAATTAATTGATATAAATCAGCACCAATAACGGTTAACTCAGGAGTTCCTCAAGGAAATGTTTAGGTCCCCTACTATTTTTAATTCATATAAATGATTTACTCAACAGCATCTCAATGAGAACAAAAGTTAGTTTAGGGACCCATCCACTAAGAAAAACATTGATAAACTATAAATTTAAAAAAAAAGCTGCAAATTTCATTACTGGAACTAAAAAGAGTGACATCATTAGTTAAATCAACAGACATTGAAACACTACAGGATAGAAGACGATTTGAGGTATTCAAGTCTTACAGTTCAAAGCCATACAGATGTATCATATATTAAATAAATACATTTCAATTTTTCATAGGGCCAGAGACGTATTTTCTTATAAAAACCTCATTCAGAACATTCTATCTTTAACCCTCTATGACATAAAGTGGATAACTAAAAAAAATTTCAAAAATGTTATTTAGTCGTTGCTTCCCTTGAGCTCTTCATTAGTACAAAGAGCACAGTAGTAATAATACATGAGGCAATTAATTCTAACTTAGAAATACAACACAAAGATAATCTAATACAACACTCAGATTTAGGGATAAAAACGTTTCTTATTCTATATGCATGAACAAACACATACTAATATTTGCTCTTCGTGCCCGGAATTCGTTCGTGGAATGGGTTGCCTGATGAAACCAGAAAAACCAACACTCTTTGAACATTTAAAACCTTATTAAAAATACAATACTATACATATCAAATGGTTAAGCATAGGACGCTATAATCTTCTGTAGAGAAAGAGCGCATGTAGCTGAAAAGATAAGATTGGATCCATGGTAATACGATGTAAATCATGATTATATTTCAGAAATGGTCAGACCTGCCCCATTATTAGACTATTTCAGAGGCTGTCAGTAAAGCTAATATAACAACAATTCCTAAGAAATCTAAAATTGTTTTGTTGACAGAAGAACTGATTTGAGATTTGTTCTTGACATTCAAACACCAAGATGAGTTCAGTTGTGACCTGAATTCAAAAAAATCCTCTACAATACTTTGAGTGTCACAAGTCAAAGTCGGTAATGTTAGATTGTACTTAAAGTTTTCACCAATTTCAGAAAATAGCAACACGGGTTTTTTCTGAAAACAAACAGCTTCGCTAGGAAAAGTTTTCAACCAATAGAGATCACTCAGCTCAACACGGTCACGTGAGGCATTTACCTTTGACCTCTGAGTAGTTGTAATGTCTTTGCATAAATTAAGTCTGGCTGACCTAGACTTGAATTCACTCATCAGAAGTGGTAAAGATCTCATTAATGACGTAAATTTTGGCTCTTCCTTAATTCTCTCTTCCACGGCATACATGAGAAAAGTCATCGTGTAGAATGTCGTGTTTGAGACAGGGGCAAACAACTCTCGCCCTGGCAGCCATTCATCAAGTGAATCAAAGAGTAACTCATTCTTCAACAGGCAATTTACAAGTTGAGGAATCGAAACCATTTTGTGTAGCTCGTCCAACAAGGGACTGCTGGGTAGCGCGACGTAATAAAAATGTAATCTAAGGCAGGAGTTAACCCTCTTGACAAACCCGAAAGCAGAATTGCAGGTAATGTGACATTGTTTTATACCTTTCATTGCAAAGTTTGTGTCACATTGAATATTTTCCCAAAATTTTGGATGACTTTTATTTAATGGAATTATATTTAAAACATGCCCGGAATAAATCACAATACCTTGAAATGAAACGGTTAAAGATGTCATGGTGGCTTGATTGAGATTGAGAATTTTGCATGTGTTGATGGAGTTCTCGCCAATTTTCTTTTTCGCATTATTTTGTTTGACATCATATATTTGTGAGGAGTTTCGTCCCTGGGCAAAAAATATATTTTGAGTTTCTCTTACGAAACTTTCAGCTTTAGTAACTTTATCAGCATCTCTTATACACTGACACTGAAATCCGAGACAACATTTATTTAAAGTTTGTCCCTCGATAAAAGAATATCCTTGAGTTGCGTCTTTATTATATAAATATCTTCGTGTAAACGTTTGCAAATGGCTACTATCAAAGTCATTGATAACAAGGTCCCACAGAACAGGAACGGATTGATTGTCAGAGTTACATTGAAATATCTCCCCATTTATGTATGACAGTCCCGTTGTTAGATCCGTCACGGGGTGGTAAACAAGAGATTGCAGGCGGATAAGGGAAAACGAATAAGGTGTTATAATACTTGATTTTTTCGTTTCGTTTCTTTGCGAATGACAACTTGCAATGAAAAGTTTACCATGACGACACTCGATAATCAAATTGAGCAAATGTTTGAATTTCCCATGAGCCACTTTCAAAGTTGATGGACATACAGCCGAAAAGTCTTGGCAACAGTTCTTGTATACTACACATCGGATGTCACAGTTGCACGGCAAGCTCTGAGTCTGTCCACATTTCCCTTTACAGGATGACTCACCTGGGACATCACTGAAAATAGACGGACTGACCGAAACATTGTCAACAGTAGGATAGGGGAAACTGACAGACACATTATCCATGTCATCAAAGGGCATACTGGATGACACAGTATCCATGTCAAGATTGGTCACACTGGCTGACACAATATCCATGTCAAGATTGGTCACACTTTCAGCTGAATGCTCAGGGATAATTTTAGGTAATTCTTTACTGTTCGGCCTTAATTCAGAGAGATATGACCTATTATTAGATTCATTGTTCAACTCAGCCATTGCTGACATGAAGTGTATAACATTGATACATTGAGTAAAGTGAGATATAAAACTGAGAGCCATTCTAGAACCTTGTAATGTTTAATTTTAAAAACAAACGAAAGGTATTCCTTTAATCTTTGTACGACGGCTTTCACGTCGGGCCACTGACAATAAATCAAAGTGAGAAATGTATTAAAGTCCCAGGTGAGTGTCAGGTGATACAATAACAGAAAGGCTAACAGTCTCCAAAAGAGAGGTCCTCTCAAACACGAAGAGCTAATTAAAATGAACTGAAACGGTCATCTTACAAGTGCAAGCTTGATCTTCCTGTGGTATGGTAAGAAATAAATCTTGACGTTATTGCGAAGTAATTTTAATTGGGAGTGAGTGCCATATATTGAGATATACACGAGTTTAAAAAGAAAGAAAAAAAATTACTAGAAATTTTTCATTAACAGAAATTTAAAAAAAAATCGAAATAAGTAAGATAAAAGATATGTAGTTTTTATAATCTATTAGTGAATGTTTTAATGTTATATATATTATATATAATTATATAATCATATATATATATTTATATAACCATATATATATATATGTAAGACAAGGTTTGTTTGCATACGTACGTACGTAAGTGTGGATTTGTGTCACATACTTTTTTTTACATGGATTGATGGATCTCGACCAAAATTGGCTCAATATTTCCATCATTATCCATATTGAAATCTGGGGGGGGGGTAAATTTTACATCAATCACCGTTTGGGGCGGGGCTCGCCTTTAATTTTTTAAAAATAATGTAGCTCATATTAGGAAACAATATTACTTTTTAGAGAGGCTACCGGTTGGATCGACGGATCTAGATCAAACCTGGCGTATAAAAACATCATAGCTCATATTAAACTACTCTGGGGCAGATTGGTCTAAGTGGTAGCGGACTGGACTATCGATCCGAGGCAGACCCCGCGAGTCGCGAGTTCGAGCCCAGGTACTGGAAGGGACCCTGGGGCATTGTGCTGGCCACACATTGCCCTGCTCGTTAGTGGTGGCTAAAAACTTGATAACGCTACTTCACTTGCCCCATAGTCCGTCATGGACTTGAAAGGGGATCAAACTACTATATTGAATTAAACTCATAAAGCCCAATAATTAATGGCCGGGGGCCAAGATTTTTTATTTCCCCTTCATAAGCTTTATAAAAGTTATGTTAAACATTTGCTACTGTGTTCATGGATGTATCTTTACCAACCTTAGTAGATAAGAACCTGATTGCCCATATTAAAATACTATAGGGGATTGAACTCCTAATGTCCATTCTTTAGGGGCCAGAGTCCCAAATAATCACTTCTCTTATATAAAATTTACAATAACCTTAAACAACAATATTGGGTTGCAAATAAATTGAACTTAAGTCAACGTTCATAGCCGTGGCTTTTGTGGTGATTATCGGTTTCTAAATTTATATGATTTTTTAAAATAAAAAAATCGTATTATCTACTTTATTAATTTAAGTGCTTGCCTTAACTAAAGACTTTATTACAGCCAGAGAATACGAAGTTGCTTGCCCTAACTAAAGACGTTATTACAGCCAGAGAATACGAAAGTGCTTGCCCTAACTAAAGACATGACTTCTTAATTGACAAAGTGTTTAAGTTTCTTTTGTATTTCTTAATGTCGACCAACAAAGCGAATAAAAATATTGGCAATAATTTCTATAAACTTACATTTTTTGGTCAGACGTGCTTGGAGAATACTGAATTTTGCCACATTTGCTTCTACTGGCCGCCACTGGAATGTCCTCACGACCAAGTAATCCAGCCTCACCACTGAAGTTAGAGAGTAAAATTAAACAACCCGTAAAAAACAAAGTTTTTGACTATAAATCCCCTATATATTAGACAGAACTAAAAGTATTGATTATGTTATATATAATACGCACCGCGCGACAAACATTTACAGACTGAACGTGACTGAACTCACCCTCACTGTAAAACACGGGGATGTGGTCATCGATGGCTGTGGTGAAATGCAGTGAACCGTGGAGGTCAATTATAGCAGATGGCTTCATAGAGATACATAGAGATAAACTAAAAATGTATTAATTTGATTACGGTACTTTCGATTGATCTGAAATTTTGATACAATGCATTGCTAGGTGACACAAGTGTATGTGCAAAATTTCAGCTCGATAGGATTACGGGAAGTGGGACATTTTTTACTTTTGTTTTTCCGCCCGCCCTACCGACCACGACAGACAGAGAGAGAAACAGGACGTTGAAGTTAATATAAGGGATATAAAAACTTCTTTCTTTCTGATTTGAATTTTTTTTTAAATGTCTGCTTAGACTATTGATAGAAAACAAGAAGAGACTGCAGTAAACCGTGAGGATCATGGCGGTAGATGTCGTCACACAGAGGACTCAGACATTATACAACACATTTTTAATTTCTCATATACCTTCCTGGACTAAAAAATTAATTGAATCCAATTTTACATCCAATTTTAACAATGACAGTTTGTTTTTTTAGTGAACATTCAATACTAAACAAGGTAAAGTTAAAGTCTAGCAGTAACCATAAATCATCTTAATTGGAAAATTTTAAAATTTATTCCCTCGTGACGACTGCAAACATATGAAATGTTTAATTATTCTCGCAATCAGACTGGACCTTTAACTTGTCCTTTATGTTTGTGGTGTCATGTAATACCTTCCACATCAACATTATTGTTTCAACTGATTAGTTGTTTTTCGCTTAAAATATGACAAAGATGACCTTCCAACTATCATAAATCGCTAAAACCTGAAGATATTTTTTGACTTTATCAACATTAAGACGTTCATTAAAACTGTGGCTAGTTTTTAATCTTTGATAAATTGTGTTGATATTCCCAATTGAAACTTTTGATGATAATCTTTTCATTATCTCATTGACAACGTTCTTTTTAACTCGATGAAAATTGTCTTTGAAGATTTCAGTGACTTTATCTAAGAAGAAATCCTTGGGATGAGGCAATGAGATGGGATCATGGAATGGGTCCAGGCATGAGATCGTGAGATGGGATCATGGGATGAGGCAATGAGATGGGAGAATGGAATGGGATCATGGGATGAGATCGTGAGATGGGATCATGGGATGATACAATGAGATGGAATAATGGAATGGGCTCATGGGATGAGATCGTAAGATGGTATCATGGGATGAGATCGTGAGATGGGATCATGGGATGAGACAATGAGATGGGATAATGGAATGGGATCATGGGCAATGTTCCCTTTAAGCTGCGTGGTTGCTTGGCCACGCAGCTATCAGACCGACGCCGCGCAGCAGTTTAGAATTAACGCCCAGCAAAGTTTGTAAAATATTGCACAAAAAATGGATGCTGCGCAACTTTGCACACGAGTTTTTATACTTTGCACACGGACCAACGAACCTTAGAGGAAACATTGATCTTGGGATGACATCGTAAGATGGGATCATGGGATGAGGCGATGAGATGGGATAATGGAATGGGATCATGGGATGAGGCGATGAGATGGGATAATGGAATGGGATCATGGGTTGAGGCGATGAGATGGATAATGGAATGGGATCATGGGATGAGGCGATGAGATGGGATAATGGAATGGGATCATGGGATGAGGCGATGAGATGGGATAATGGAATGGGATCATGGGATGAGGCGATGAGATGGGATAATGGAATGGGATCATGGGATGAGGCGATGAGATGGGATAATGGAATGGGATCATGGGATGAGGCGATGAGATGGGATACTGGGATGAGGCAATGAGATGGGATAATGGAATGGGATCATGGGATGAGATTGTGAGATGGGATCATGGGATGAGGCAATGAGATGGGATTATGGGATGAGGCAATGAGATTGGATAACGGAATTCGATCATGGGATGGGATCATGGGATTTCATAATATGATTGGATCATTGGATATAATCGTTGGATTTCATTTTGTGAAAGATTATGCGATATTGGATAATTGGATGAGATATTTGCTTGGATTCATGGAATGTATTATGAAATTAAATCATGGAATTGGATCATCCTATTAAAACGTGAAAGTAAATAATTGCTTTGGTTCGTGGGATCTGATCATATAATGGTATCATGGGATTTTATCATGGAATGTTATCATGGGACGGCGTTTCGAGATGGAATAATGGAATTAGATTATGTGATGAGATCTTGACTTTGGTTCATGGGATTAATCATGGGATGTGTTAATGGGAAGGCATTATAAGTTTGAATCATTGGACGGTACAATTGGATAAGACTATTTAAGTCTTTTTACAATTTTCACTTCTGTAGTTGACACAGTCTTTCTTTGGTTTAAACATGTTTAAATGTAAGTCAATTGAAGTAGTTTTTGCCCCTATCAGAAACAACACATTAGTTGTTTTTTTTTATATATTAGACTGACGTTTGAACTGTGTTCGTTTTATTCTAAAAATGTTAATCATATGTATCAGTGCTTTGGAAATTTCCAATAATTTAAACCTTTAATATTTCTTAATTTTATACTTTAAATGTGATATTTTCCATTGAGAAAACACAGTTTGAATTAATGTAATTATCGAGTGGCAGCGCGCTCGACTGGCATACCAATGGTCACGGGTTCTAATCCATGTGAAGGTAAGGATTTGGTCCCGGGGCCTAGGGCATCCCTGAGTCACCCAGCTCCGAATGGGTACCTAACACTAGTTAGGCGGCTGGTTAATGCGTGGAACCCACAAAGCCGTGGCCTGTGAACGCTGCATCACTTGCCAACAGATCATCTGTCATGGTCTGTGGACGCAATTATCTTCTGCATAGAAGGAGCGTCTGTATAGATAAGATAAGACTTAAAATGTATGTTAGAATGTTGACGACGGGACAACGCTTTTATACTTCTGTATTTCTGTTATTTAATTGGTAAACTTGCCACTGTGTAGACTCGTAGAAGCGGTTCTTACCAGTGAAATTTCGAGGCGACCAGTGGAGAAGATGGCGTTTAAATGAAGTCACAACTTTTATTGTCATCAGACGTTTGACACAGCGCATACCGGAAACACGACCTTAAGTTTACAATTTTAGATTTCCTGCGGACTTAAACCTAATGTAATTGTATTGATCAACGACCATGACCTTTTTTGATGGTTTTAAGCTACTGGAGAAGACGTTACCAAAGGACGACATCTTTGCATCAAAGAGGGTGGAAATGCCAGCCGATTTCAGCCCTCATGTCCCGCTGACCCTCGCTTGTCCCGGCGGGACGCCCGTTTGTCCCGCTTTTTTCAATACTTTATTTTTATAAAATAAATACAATTAGTTTTATTGTGATTTTGTGTAAGAATGAGTTAGTATTTTCTTAAATTTAATTAAGTATTCAAAACAGTGATTTTTAAAAATAAATTTAATTTGCTTTATTATTAGCTAAGCTGGTTGGTGGGTCGTCTTCTGTGGTAATTTACATTTTACTCCTTGATACGGCTTTCCCGTGAGTGACTTGTCGGCGATCCCGATAAGTAAGGTGACCAGACGTCACGATATTTTGCTCCAGAAACCTGGGGGCACCACCACCCCCCACTTCCGTGGGGCCCCGTCCCGCTTTGCCCCCCCCTGAAAATCTGGTCACCTTAGCTAATGAGAGAACAAATGAGACAGCTTATATCACAACGAATGAGGCAAATAATGAGATAAGTAATGAGAAAACTAATGAGACAACTAATATAATGAGATGTCTGATGAGATAGTTGAATAGCTTAACGAAGAATGCTTTATGCGACACGAATAGCACCAAAAAATAAAGAAGACGTTATTAGCGTGTGGATGCTGGCCAGTATTAAAACTATTTCATTATTTCCAAAGTCCACCGGCGTCACATAGTAAGATATCTGAATAAAAGTCTTAGCTTATCTTATCTTATTTTTTTACTTTTAAAGATAATTTATGATATTGCTTGACAATAAATTCAAACTCTTTTTCTAAATTTAATTAAATTCTTTGAATTTTTACCAACAGCAAATTGTCGTGGTTAAAATTGAATGTAAAATTATATTCAATGTCTTTTTGTTTTAGACGCTCTCTCAGAATCTAATTTTACTTTGTATAAATGACGTCATCCACTGCCATGATCCTTAAGGCTTATTGCAGTCTTCTGACGTTTTTTTTTGGGGGGGGGGAGGGGGGTAGTTTATTTACATGTTTTAAAAAACTTTACTTTTGGGTTGAGGTTAATATTCTTAACTTTAAATTTGGTTTTAGTTTATTTCAAAGTCATATTTTAATCTCGAGATTGTGATTGTAAACGTTTAAATTATTTATGTTTGTGTAACTTTTTTTTTAACCTTATGTCTGGACTTCCTTTTCTCCCCCCATTTATAATCTTCTCTGACTGGCAGTATTACTCTTGCTATTCTGTCACGATGGCCGTTAAGTTTGGTATTTATGTTTGTCTGATGTTAATGTTGAAAACATTTTACTGCCTAGAGACGCCTTTAAAGAGTGAAATTATCGATGTAACCAATGATGAAAAGATGTGTAACAGAAGTTGTGTGTTAAACCGTAACTTTTCTTCTCATGAGCCGGTTAACAAAACTCACATGTCCAACGGAAACATGACTTCAAAGTTTAACTTCGTAAATGACCTGGGCTACAGACTGCCATTGAAATCCAGCGGAAGTGAAAGGAACAACGGCCATGACCTTAATTCTCATTCAGAGTCAATTTCAAAAGTCTTCACAAGAGGACAACGTAACTGCAGCAACTGTGACGGGCATAGAGTAGGTCACGTGGGTGGTGGTCATTTCAAATCACGTGACGCAGCTACAGATTTCATGTCGTATACTCAAACTACCCTAGCAGATACGACACTGAATGATGACAAGGTGACAGTGAATGGTCACCGTTTGACACTACAGGAGGAAGGAAGGTTTTTGAATGATGGAATGAAAGAAGTCAACAAAGTCAATGGAAAGACGAAAAATACAATGAATGAAAAGATAACAACGGATGAACACATTTTATTGATAGAAGTTTTTGTTTTTAACAGTTCAACACAAGAAATGCTACAGCTTCAGTGTTTTGGGTGTAATGGGGAATTGATGCTGAAAGATTTGGGACAGAACGCGACTGTTCATGACTCGTTTCTAAATGAAGACTTCAGTGCCACTGTTAGATTTACAGCCGGTATGTTCAAACTTGTCCAATCAACTGACGTCACTTTGACCAAATGGATCAGGTCTGGCTGTGAACATCAAGTTACTTTGTGTACATACTGCAAGAGGTCAAATTGGTTTGTTCTCCGTCCAGACGGTTTTTGTAGGAGGTTGTACATTTATAACATCGCCATGACCATAGATGACATTTCTGTTGACTTTGATGACATGAACAAAATGTCACATTACATGATTTGGTTTTTAAAATATAATTTTGGTTATGACGTATTAGAAGAGTGGTGGCCGCCCCTGGTAGGGTTTGATGGACGTCTGACGTCACATCTCTATGTTTCCAGATTTCTGCTGTATGACGTTCATCATGCCTCTGTTAGCGATGCCGTCAATCAAATCCATCAACTGTCATTAATGACGTACATGCTACGTCATCATTGTCTAAACCGTTTGTTAGAAGCTAATGAGACGAGAAATATAAATACTATCTCAGTGAAGTCATTTGACTTAAAAGAACGCATGCGAACAATACTAGAGCTGTACAACTTGACATCACAGACCAATAGAACCACGTGTGTTTGTAAAGTTGTGTTACGGGCAGTTTTAAAATATCATTTCTTGGACTATGTCAAAAACCACTGTGGCCTGGCCTGCTTTCCAGAGTCGTTTTATCAAGTCGAAATTAAACTAGAGGATCATTTAAATGATTGTTTTAAACGTTATAACATTTTCACAGTCAACAGTTTCGGTCATCTAGTCGAGTCATGGTGGCTATTTTACACAATCATAATAAACCTGTCTTTTTAGATGAAATAATTTCGCAAATGCCAGTCTGTGCTGTTGAGGCAATTTAAATGAATTGCAATTGTTTGTGTGGTTCATCTGTAAAATGTTTGTTTGCTTGTTTTAATTAAACGTTTACAAAAGTCATCGCTTGAATAAGTTTGACTTGTTGATTCGTCTGTATTTTTTATATGAGCATTATCTTTTAAGTCATTCATATAACCATTGCACTCTAAACCAAAATGTAATTGATAATGAGAGTATACAACTTAATACGAGTTATATAAAGACTAGCGGAAAATCCCGCTAAGGCTCACACACACACACACACGCATAGTTCGTGCGTTGTTTCGGTAATTGACGTTCTGTGCTAAAACAATGACGTCATATAATATTTTTTAAGGCGAAATTGTTTATTTATAATAATTTTGCGCGCCCTTTTTGCGCGCCTTTCGATCGCCTTTTTGCGCGCCTTTCGATGGGGAGACACACGCATACGAAGGGCGATTATGTATTAGACTAGTGTAAAAGCCTGCTAAGGCTGAGGCTCATACACACGCATAGTTCGTGCGTTTTTTGGGTAATTGACGTTCTGTGCTAAAACAATGACGTCATATAATATTTTTTACAGAGCAAATTTTTTATTTATTTATAACAATTTTGCGCGCCTTTTTTGCGCGCCTTTCGAGCACCTTTTAGCACGCCTTTCGATGGGGAGACACACGCATACGAAGGGCGATTATGTATTAGATTATAACACTGAAAACTAAATGATATAGAGATCATTAACCAAATATCTCAATGATTCAGAGATTTAAAAAAACAATTAAAATCTAAGTGATCTTATATATATATTACAGACGCATCTTCTAACACAGAAGATTATTGCGTCCTGTGCGTATCCATGGTTTACGCCTAGCATTTAATTTTTCATTTAATATTTTAAATGTTGATGGTGTATTTGATTTCCTGGTTTGAACCGGCGACCAAATGCATGCCGGAAAACGAGAATGTTTTAGTACTTGAATAGAAAATAAGAAAAGTGTTGTAGTTGTATTAACATTAGATTATCTTTGTGCTGCCTTTCCAAGTTAGAAATAATTGCCTTATGCATGATTACTTCTTTGCTCTCTGTTCCTCTGTCCTCTAGTATTTCTATAAGTTTAATGACTAAACTAATAGTGTTACTCTAGCTAGTCAATTTGAATTTTCTCCAGTAACGAAAATGGCAGCTCTTTTTAAATCCTTTATATTAACTCGTGGTGTCTGGTTGCTTGGTTGAACCCTTGATTGCTTGTCGGTCGCCAAAACTTTGGATCGATTTTTAACCCATTTCCTCGTGGCGATGATAAAAACTATGTATCAAAATTTCAGATCGATCACATGTACTGTAATTGAATTATTGACTTTTTAGATTATTTTATTTATTCCAATGTATCATGTTATTTTTTGAGATAGAGTGTAAGGGTGCGCATTATATTGAACAACCTTTCTGTCGCGCAATTAGGTGCGTATTTTATTGGGTTTTTAAAATTATTTTGTTTCTAGTTCTTCTCTGTTCTCTTTGGTGGATGGGTCCCATACAGAACATGCATATTCTAGTACAGGTCTCAACAAAGTTAGTTAGAAATTTAGTATTTATATTCTTATTACATCTGAAAAATGTTCTCTTTATAAATCCTAAGTTTTTGTTGGATTTTTAAATTACTTCGTTTGCATCGTTAATTTCGATTAAAGCCAAAAATTTAAATTGATGACGCCATAAGTAACAATTATTAAAAGTTCTTGTTGAAAAACTAAATAACACTGGAATGTCTTCTTTATATGTCATATTATAACCAACTGCGCAAAAAGACAAGTGTTTTGACATTATTTGGTTCAAGTGATGAGGGGTCTAATTGACAATATAACCAGCAACAGTTTTCGCAAGGAATGACATTATCGGATATCGGTGTTCATTAAGTTTCCTCAATTGTAGAGGGTTAATGGATTCAGTAACTTTCATCTCCATTTGTTAACGCAGTAATTCATTAGAAGAGCTGTCGTCATTTTCTGTCTGTGAATCAGACTTCATTAATGCCATTAGCTTAATACGGTTTTCATTTACTTTGATATGTAGGCGAAGTGTTAGAACCATGGTAGGCAAACTTTATCAACATTTTGAACATTCCCGTCAGTCAATAGTTTAAAACCAAAATGTTCGTTTAATCGTCGGGACATTTGTTATTATTTATCGTTCTCTTTTATTATTATTATTTTTAAAATATTTTTGACTTCCAATAATTTGTAAGTGATGGGTCGATTAATCGTTAAAAATAATTTAATCGTTAAAATTTGTGAACGATTAATCTAGAAATAAATCGTTAATTTCCGCAGCCCTAACTAAAAAGTATTTTGCATTTTTAGTTTGGATTTTTATCTTATATGTTTCAGACGCGCTTTATATACAGAAGATTATTGCGTCCTACGCTTATCTATGGTTTGTGTTTAGTCCTGCATTATTATTAGAGTTTTAAATGTTGATATAGTGTTGGCTTTCCTGGTTTCTTCAGGCAACCCATTCCACGCCCGAATTCTGGGCGGGAAGAACGAAAATTTGTATGAGTTTGTTCTTGCATACGGAATAAGAAAGGTGTTTTTATCCTTATGTCTATCTGAGGGTTTTATTATGTTATCTTTGTGTTGTATTTCTAAATTAGAGTTAATTGCTTTATGTATGATTACTACTTTACTCTTGGTTCTTCTATCCTCTAGTGTTTCAAGGTTTAATGATTTAACTAATGTTGTTATTCTAGTCAGTTTTGAATATTCTCCAGTAATGAATCTGGCAGCTCTTTTTTGGATTTGTTCTAGTTTATCAATGTTTTCTTTGGTGGATGCGTCCCATACAGAAAATGCATATTCTAGTACAGGTCTCACCAAGTGAGATAGCATTTTAGTTTTATATCTTTATTACATTTCTAAAGGTTTCTTTTTATAAAGCCTAAGGCTTTGTTTGATTTTTTTAATAACTTCATTGACATTAGTTGTTTTCCATGAATGAAATGTAAGAGTTTGCGTGCATTTGTTTCATTATCCTTTTTATTGTTAACAGTTGACATTTTTCTGGATGGATGGATATACTCTAATTAATTTCCCATTTTATTATTCCATCTGGGTATTTTGTAAGATTTTCTGTCTATATCTGATTTATAAATATTTCATTTTCTATTGAATGAATTGAAACCTATCAAACAAAACAGTCACAAGAGCCACCATGCTGCATCAGACGTTCTAAAAAAGCAAATAAATATGACGGAAATCAAGATAGAATTTAATTTGATCAATTCCTCTTCAGTTAATATACTGTAGAAACACTGATCTCTCTGGTAATTGATCATAGATATGACGATAAGTTGACGAGTTTCCGGTTGCAGTCTTTGGTCAATGTACCACAAGATATGTCTCTAGGTAACTTTCAGAAATAATATGCCTCAAATGTCTTATGCTTTTGTTTCATGTCTTTTACGTCTTTTATTTTACCTCTTATATATCTTATATTACATGTCTTATATGTCTTAGATTTCGTGTCTTATATTTAATGTATAATAAAACGTATATTTATACATATTCATATATTGACATATAAGAAGATTAGATAAAAAATTTAAAAATCTATTAAAACGTTTAACAAAAGTTACGAGAAGGTATTCAGGTTCTTTTAGAATTTTCAATAAATGTTACAAGATACTTGTCAACGATCTATTAGTATGAAGAGTCAAATTTACGAGATATTTGTGAAGGGTTATTAGAATTTTGAATAAAAGTTACTTAAAATTGTTAATTACCTTAGAATATCGAATAGAAGTTTGAAGAACGTTTTAAGGGATCTATTAGAATGTTGAATTAATTATCAGTAAAAAGGTCAGGGTTTTATTAAAATATTGTATTCATATATATATATATATATATATATATATATATATATGTATGTATGTATGTATGTTTGTTCATCCTTTATGCCTCGCATGACGTAACCCCTTCCAACGCTGCATCTAACTTAAAAGTTATGAGAGTAACTTTCGCAGCCAATACAAAGAAGAAAGGTCATCATCAACTATGATATAAAGATGTAGTCATCTGGCATATCATGGCTTATAGTTATTCTGGCACGGGAGATAATTCAAACCATATGTTTTTATGAGTGACTCGTTGTCGTGTTTTACATTGGATTGCAATTGTCCCCATACAAAACAACAGCCTGATAATGATATCGTAAAGTCTTGACTAGAGCAGTGTTTCTCAAACTTTTAGTCTGGCGGACCGGCGGGATTTATTTCATTGCTCCAGGGACCGGTGCACTATTTTCTCTGCTCTGGAGAATTATAAATAGATTTTATGTTCTTTCTTGATAAATTATGCGGACCGGCAGCGCATGGTTCACGGACCGGCACCGGTCCGCGGACCACCACTTTGAGAAGCACTGGACTAGAGCATATGACGTAGGAGACAAATGACATTAATTTTTCCATCTGCCTTTTATCAACTTTCAATGTCTTGCATGGCAATTAGGGGATAGCCGGCATGCCGGATATCAGGACCGGATTTTGGGATTTCCGCCACTATCTGGAATGGGCAAATACTTAAGGCAGATCCGTATAGGATGTGGATATCAAATGTAGTAAGAAATTATTTAAAATCAAATTAAATTAATATTAATAAGTTTATAAACAAATATATAAAAAGTTTTAAAAATTGATTAAATTATCAATATATAACATAATAAATTAATTAACAAGCGTTGATCATGAAATCATTCAAATCCATGCAAAATATAGTAAAACAATCAATTTCAATACGAGAAAAAATATTAAGTTTAAAAAGTTACAAGTGTAGATATTACTTTACTACATAAGATAACAAACTAACTTAACTAACAACATATTGAACTTAAATCGTCTGAATACAATAACAATTTTTAGTAAGGCTCTAGACTCTAGATCATGACTTCTTGTTCAACACACTACACACTCTATGTATCAGTAATGGACGTATCTAGTTACTCTGCATGTATAAGACATCTTAATATCGCTACAATGTTTCAGACATGAAAGTAATAATTTGTTGTTCTTTTATTATAGCATACAAGGGCGTAAAATTCGAAAATCAAAATCTAAATTTTGATGAAAGTAAAATAAAATAATAACATATTTTCCAATTTTTTTACAGAATATTGACGATGCTGGTAATATGGATGCTGGTTATATGGATGCTGGTAATATGGATGCTGGTAATATGGATGCTGGTAATATGGATGCTGGTAATATGGATGCTGGTAATATGGATGCTGGTAATATGGATGCTGGTAATATGGATGCTGGTAATATGGATGCTGGTAATATGGATGCTGGTAATATGGATGCTGGTAATATGGATGCTGGTAATATGGATGCTGGTAATATGGATGCTGGTAATATGGATGCTGGTAATATGGATGCTGGTAATATGGATGCTGGTAATATGGATGCTGGTAATATGGATGCTGGTAATATGGATGCTGGTAATATGGATGCTGGTAATATGGATGCTGGTAATATGGATGCTGGTAATATGGATGCTGGTAATATGGATGCTGGTAATATGGATGCTGGTAATATGGATGCTGGTAATATGGATGCTGGTAATATGGATGCTGGTAATATGGATGCTGGTAATATGGATGCTGGTAATATGGATGCTGGTAATATGGATGCTGGTAATATGGATGCTGGTAATATGGATGCTGGTAATATGGATGCTGGTAATATGGATGCTGGTAATATGGATGCTGGCAATATGGATGCTGGTAATATGGATGCTGGTAATATGGATGCTGGTAATATGGATGCTGGTAATATGGATGCTGGTAATATGGATGCTGGTAATATGGATGCTGGTAATATGGATGCTGGTAATATGGATGCTGGTAATATGGATGCTGGTAATATGGATGCTGGTAATATGGATGCTGGTAATATGGATGCTGGTAATATGGATGCTGGTAATATGGATCTGAGATAGTGAGAAGATATCTTATAAAGACTCATTGGTTCTTTCAGTTACATTGAAATATTTCCATATTTTCATACACAAGTCCTGTGATGACAACATTTGTGACCGGCAACGAACACCAAAGATCGAATGTAAAGGGTCAAGCAGTGAGAAATATTGGGCATCTCCATAATTTTTTTTTCTAAATTCTCTTCTTGGAGCTGTTTGGTTTTATTGAAATAACTTGGGTTGCTACAGCTCGATATTACGAGAACTAACTGAGCACATGATTTCTAAATTGAGAAAGGTTTTTTAAAATAATTTATTTGACCATCTCTTAAAGTCGATCAATAAAGCTAACAAAAAAATCTACACTGCACTTTCTGTAAACATTTTTTTAAAAAAACATTGTTACACGTGCATGGAGAATATTCAATTTTTCCACATTTGTTCCCACAAGAGGCCGACTCTGAAATATCCCCGAGATGTGTAAAATCAAACAATCAAGGGTCGGCGCTAAAGTTATAGAGAATCAAATCATCTTCTTTGTCTAACTTTAATAAATTCTGGTGTGCTGAAACTTTTGTGAGAAATGAGCAGAGGATTGAAATAAGCCGGGAAGATCAAGGCGTTCGATGACGTCATGGCGAGGACTCTGAATTTTTACTCAGAAAAATTAGCTTCTGATTGATATTTCTGAAAAAATAGTCAATGAATCTATTTTGCCGTCAGTTAGCTTTCAGTACAATATTTAAAATTCATTTTTTTTAAAATCTTAATTTTTAAATTCGTTCATTTCTTTTTGCGTCATTTATGAGGTTTAACATATTATTATGCAGTTCATTCATTTTCTCACTTATAGATCTCTCTTTTGCCTTCTAAATTATAAATTTTTAATTTTTATACTAAACACCCGTCCCACGTTTTAGTCATATTAAATTAAAGTACTTGAACTTATAAGTTTTAAGTTATTTTCTTCTATTTAGTTCACTTAAATAAACGGGGTTTTTAAACATCTTTTTTAAACTCTATTTATTTACAACTGTAAACACATAATGAGGTTTTATTTCGTGGCAACAGAAACACATAAGTGGGTGTAATATTGTGACTAATTTTAAAAACATAAATGGGGTTACATTGTGACAAATTTAAAGAAATAAGTAGAGGTTAATTAGTGACAAATTATAACACACGATGTTATTTTATGAAAAATTTAAACACATATAAATATGAAAGTGTTATATGTAACGAATTTGAACACATAAATGGTGTTATTTTTGTCTCCAATTTGAGGACATAAGTAGGTGTTATATTGCGACAATTTTAAACACACACATGGTGTTATTTTTGACAAATTTAATACCAAAAGTAGGTTTCATAAGGTGACAAATAGTAACACATAATTAGGAATTACTTGTGAAAACTTTAAACACATAATCAGGGGTAATGTTGTGACAAAATTAAACACATACGTAGGGGTTATTTTGTACCAAAAATAACCATGTAAGTAGGGTTATAATTTGAAAATTTTTAACACATAGGTAGGCTCATATTTTGAAAAATTTAGACACATAAGTAGATGTTTTATGGTGAAAAATATTAACAAATAACATTAAGTAATATTGTGTAAAATTTAAACATTTTTAATAGGGGTTTAACTGGGACACATTTAAACACATGATTAGTGAAGTAGATTTGGCCGATGTTATAATTATACAACAGACGAAGAAGCCATTTAACAGTGCACCTTGTTTATTCAGTATCTAAAACGGAACTCAACATGTAAGGGACATCACTCAAACATTGTAAGACTAATACTAATAACAGAGAGTGAGCTCCCTCAAGAATAAAGCTTAATATGTTACAATTAGTTGTTATGTTATATCTAATTTAAACAAATAAGTATGTTTAAATTGTGACAAATCTAAACTAAATTTAAATGTCTTCATGATGTATAGTATACAATTGTAGAAGTTAAATAAAGAAACAAAATTCAAAAATAAGTAGGTGCTATCTTGTGTCAAATTTAAACAAATATTGTATGTTTACACTGTATCAAATTTGGACACATTTATTTGTTATCTAAATAAAAAGTTTAGACGAATTATTAAGTGTTATATTATGAAAATTGAAACTTATTACTGTAGTAGGTGTTATTACTGTGAAAATTGAAACTTATTAGTAGGTGTTATATTGTTTAAAAAATTTAAACAGATAAATAGGAGTTTTATAGTGACAAATATAAAGACATGAGATGTAGTATTGTGACCAGTATGTGTGGGTTATCTGGTGAAAAATGTATACACATAAGCATATATAAATATATTATTGTGAATAATTTAAACGCATAATTAGGTGTTAAATTGTGACAGTTGTAAACAAATCAGTAGACGTTGTACTGTCAACTATTTAACACATGTGTAGGTATATACTGTGACAAATTTAAATATAGAAGCAGATTTGTGTTTAATTGTGACAAATTTAAACACACAATTAGACTTTATATTGTGTAATATTTGAACACATTATTAGATGTTATGTTGTGTCAAACACAATTGTTATAAAAATTGTTATATTGTGAAGACTGTAAACACATCAGTGTACATTATATTGTGACAAATTTATACACATATGTAGTAGTTACATTGTGAAAAATTCAAACACATATGTAGATTTTAACAGTAAAAAATTAGACAAACAAACTGATGTAATATTGTGTAAAATTTAAACATGTAATAAGAGTTCATCAGTGACAAATTTAAACTGAGGATTAGATGTTATATTGTTGCAAAATTAAACACAATTAGATCCTTATTGTAACACATTTAAACACGTAGATGGGGTTATACTGTTAAAATTTGTATACATAAGTAGCAGTTATACTCTGACAAGCGTAAACACATAAGTAGTCTCGTCTTTGGACAAATTTGGACAAAAAATTTTGTTTTTTTTTCTTTGAAAAATTCGGAAGATTTCTTAAGTGTTACTTTGTAACAATTTAAATACATAAGTAGATGTAAAATTGTTAAATTTAAACCGATAAAAACAGGTGTGACATTGTGACAAATTTTAACACATGCAACTCTATTATATTGTGAAACATTTTAACCATAAAATAGGAGTTATATTGAAAAAAAAATGTAAGTAGGATTTTTTTGGTGACAAATTTTAATATACAAATAGGGCTTATATGATGACAAATTTAAACACAGAAGTATGAGTTACATTGTAATAAATTTCAACACATAAGTGGGTTTTTTTTATTGTGGCCTAATTTAAAAACATAAATAGGTGTTATATTGTGATAAATTTGAAAACATAAGTAGTGATTCAACTTTGAAAGATTTAAGCACATACAAATGTTCCATTGTGTAAAATTTTTACACATGAATAAAGCGTTATATTTTGACAAAGTTAAACACTTAAATAGGAATTACATTGTAACAACTTGTTTACGTCATTAAATCAATTTAATATTTTTAAGAAGAACCCGATCTTTCTTTTCTATAGGTAGATTATTTCTATATCTTACGCTGAAGTGTTTTACTTCAAAGGTATTGTAATCAAAAGTTTACATTTATCTTGTTTTAAATTTACGAAATTTGTTACGGTATCAGGTATAGCACACATTGCGTATTATTTTAAAAACAGAAATGTGCATTGTTTGGAATATAATATGATATGGCAACATGGAACATAAAAATACAGAAGATTTGAAAATATTTCATGACTACACGTGAACAAGTCATCGCTTTATGTGTAGAAACACTTCCTGCTCTGTAATTAAACCTCGGACAATCCTTATAAGTGGCTACCAGATTTAACTCATTAGATAAATATTTGCACAAAAAGGCTATCCTTTTTACGTCATTTCTATAATCATTTGAAATACACACCAGTTTCTCTAAATCTAGTAATTCATCATCATAAACTTCTACTCTAGTGGTGACTTCATCGATTTCAAAGAACTCGGCTTTACGTGTCGTGGTGACCCGGCATGTCGGCTCTTCTAATGATCTATTTTGACTTGGTTTGTATTCCCTTAGCAGAAAAGGCAACATTGCTAGTTCGGGAAAATTACGAAATTCGGCTCGAATGTATTTGCTGTACACTAAGAAATTCATGGTGTACATTGTCGCGTTGAACTCACTTGCGAATATTTCCACTGGAGGCAACCACTCGTTGAGCATGTCAAACTTGAAATGATACTTTAGCAGACAATGAACTAACTCGGGAATGGACGCATGATTCTCAATCCTTTTTAGAAGGGGGCTATAGGGCAAAGCTATGTGGTATGTATGTAAAGACTTACAGGAGTTGTTTCGCATGACGTAACCACCCCCGACATTGCATCTAACGTTACAGTTATAAGAGTAGCTTCCCCTTTCAAAGTCAAGGTCGCATGCCATCGAATCCCAAGGAATGACAAAATAGTTTCCTAATTCGTCATGGTTTAAAATGATTTTGTTATGATGAAATTCAACAAAAATGGCATGATGCAAAAAATAATGATGATGATGTTGGAGATATGGTCGGCAAAATTCAAAAGTTTTGTTCCCATACACAACAGCAGCGTGATAGCGATTCAAGTAGATGAACGTGTTTGAGCAGAAGACGTACGAGTAGAATGACAATAATCTTTCCATCTGCCATTTATCAACTTTCAGAGGCTTACTCTGCAATGTATCAGACAAGGGCGTATTTGGTTTAATTTGCAAAGTATTAAGCACTTGAGTTTCTATGGAGCATGGATATCCAAACATCTGGTTCTTCTGCAAGTTTATTTCGCTAAAACAAATAATTTGAAGTTCTAGCATATTCTCCAGTCTATTAACATAATATTCACGAAATCGATTATGTGTATTTAATAAAGCAACTCGCCACTTGATTGGTGTTGGTTGATTTTTTGCGTGACATTGAAATATTTCCATATTTTTATACACAAGTCCTGTGCTGACATCTGTGACTGGCACAAACACCAACGATCTAATGTAAGGGTCGAGCAGTGACAAGTGTAAGGCATCTCCATAATGTTTGTCGAAATCTTCTTCTTGGGGTTGTTTGGTTTTATTGAAGTAACTTTGATTGTTACAGCTTGAGATTAAAAGAGTAATGTTAGCCCTCTTAGAGCACGTGATATCTAAATTAAGCAAATGTTCAAATTTTTCATGAGCTCGCCTAAAAGTCAATGAACAAACAGAATAAAAATCTTCACAACAATTTCTGTAAACAATACATTTTTGGTCACACGTGCACGGGAAATGTTGAACTCGTCCACATTTTCCCCTACAAGAAGCCGCCTCTGGAATGTCCCCAAGATTGGGAAGGCCAAGTAGTTCAGGGTCGGCACTAAGTATGGAAAGAAATTCGATGTCTGTCTCTCCATGAGGAAAACAATTTCGTATGCTAAAACATGTAATAACAATTACAATAATATTGTTATAAGCTGTAGGAAGCATTGCTGAAGCTGACGTCATAACGCTACAAAAGTGTTTGCTTTAAGCAAGTTATAACAATAAATGTAGAGTCTGACAGTAACATTTACTTATTTAAAAAAACATGATACAATCCATCAAATGTTGGTGAGAACTAACACATGCAGGCCTGCCAACTGTTCCATTTTATCAGAACTATAAAGATTTTTTACCCCTGCTTCTGAAATTCCGATAAGAACTTTAATATTCCGATTTTTCGACTATTAAAATTTTTCCCGTTGTAAACATCTGAAAGTGTCAAAAAAATAATAACAACATAATAAAAGGCGAAAATGATAGGAAGTGGTGTGTTTTGTACATTTTTAAAGAAACCTGCTGAAAAAGCTTTTCCAGTGACTGAGATTGAGACTGAAAGTACTGGTAAGAAGACTAGTCTAAATAAACCAATAATAAAAAACGTTATTCATCGTTTTCAAAACAGTATCAGTATTCGAAAAAACACGCATATATTCGGCCACCAACCTGTGGCAAAATCTGTAACATTGCAACCAGTGCCAGACCCAATTATCTATTGAACGAGTTGGGATAAATGATAACAATGAACACATTTTAACCCAAAATCTAAAACTGCTGCTATATTAGTAAAGTAAAAGTAGTGAATCTACATCTTACCAAATACCTTGATGTATGAATCGGCAATTCAGTTTCAGACATGAGATCGAAAGTTATATTTATCACCTTTCTTATTGGAAAAAATAAATATCTTGCCAATACCTATCTTGTTAATGCCAGAGTAAAAAGAAAGGTCAACAGAAAAATTCCGTAACAGTTTTTTTAAAATCTTGGCAGCTTTGCAGGTTGGTAGGTCTGCTTCACTCAATAAACATGCTTGAACTTGAAGATTGTTTTCACTTTTTAAATTTAATGTCCCGTCATTTTCAACTTCACTTTATCATTTTTGACTACTTTGTACATCATTGACAATTTTTATATCGCATCTGTGTCAACTATATAATGGTGTGTTATATAATATGGAGATTATGGTAAAAGTTATAATTTTAAAGATGATTTATATTTTGTTTAATTAAGTTTTTGTTTGGTTGCTTTTACAAACGTTAAATGTCAAATGTTGATAACCGAATGTCTTCTAGAATATCAAGTTCAACATTATAATTAACTTTTCAATACAATCAGCCGGTCATGGCATTGAAGAGAAACAAGCAAAAGTCTTTTTATAAACAATGGAGCTACATCAGGGAATGTGATCATGGGATGTTATGATGGGATTAGATCATACTATGGGATCATCGGATGGGATCATTGGGTTGGATCACGTGATCAATCTTTGAATTTGGATCATGGGATGGAATGATGGTATGGGATCATAGGATGGTATCATTGTGTTGATTCATTAGATTGGATCACAGGACCGTATCATGTGATGAGATCATGACTTTTGATTGCGTAATTAGATCATTGGGTGGGATCATGGTATTGGTTCATTTGGCTGTATATTGAGATGGAGGTCTCGCACAAACTATATTGCAAAGCACAGTCCAGGGAGGAAGGAAAAGAGGCAGACAAAAGAAGAGATGGGAGGACGATATCAAAGAGTGGACCAGCCTGTCATTCAGCGACTCTCAAAGGGCAGCACAGGACCGGGACAAATGGCGCGTGTTAGTTAGCAGTTCACGATGGTGCCCCAACGACCCAACAACGGGTTAAGGGATAGTTCAAGTTCAAGTTCAATATTGAGATGAGATTATTTAAGTCATTAGCATGAAATCATCATGTCAGTAATTAAACACAGTTTTCCTTTTTGTTTAAAAAGTACAAATTTAAGTATATTGATGTGGTTGTCTGCCTCTACCAGGCACCGCCCATTAGTTTATGCTCTTACACTGACAGGTGAACATTGTGTGCTTTCCAGATCTGTGTTCATTATTGAAGCCTGTAAAAAATTCTTTTTTATGTAGCACAGCAGCACTTCTGCACTTTCAGCACCATATATACAGTATTCGTGGACTGGTAAAAAAAGAAAGTCTTTTAAAAACTATTAAAACAACTTAAAATGATTTTAATAGATAAAGGCATAAAATGTCAGTGAAATACTTTCACGATGAATGAAATTCACAAAAAAATTTATTGACAATGAAATTAACTGAAAATGAAACCATCATGCAATGAAATGTATTGTCAATGACGTAAACTGGCAATAATATAAAATGGCAATAAATCTACTGTTGATGAAATAAACTGAAAGTGAAATGAACAACAGCTTTTGCGATAAATTATAATAATTTATTTTCAGGATTAAGTTAATTATAGGTTACCATTTTTAAATCCTTTATATTAACTCGTGGGGTCTGTTTGATTGCTTGCCGCAAAAACTTTGGATCGATTTTTAACCCATTTTCCCGTATCCAATCGAGCTGAAATTTTGCAGGCAGACTCGTGGCGACGATAAAAATGATGCATCAAATCGAATGTACCATAATAAAAATAATGAATGTATAGTTTATCTCTATGTATCTCTATGCAACATGTACATGTTTGTGCTAGACTGTCCCGGTGCGTATTATATTAAAAAACCTTTTTAATATTTTCCTGTCGCGTGGTGCGGTGCGTAATGTATTGAACATACCTTTATAATATGTTCACAACCTGTAAATGTTTATGCAAGTCTGTCGCGCGGTGCGTATTATATTGAACATAAGCAATACTTTTATTTAGCCCTCAAATATAAAAGATTCATTGTGAAAAACTTTGAACAACATTTTCAATATTTTCCCTTTCGAACGGTGCAGTGCGTATTATATTGTCGATACTTTTTATAATATAATCCCGATATTAAAATGTTTATGCTAGTCTGTCGCGCTTTGCCTATTATTTTGAACTTTTAGTTATGTCTCAAATATTAAGGATTTATAGTCAAAAACTTTGGTTTTTACGTTTTTTATATAGTAAATGGCAGTTAATTGTGTTACATTAAAATTCAGTCTTTGGGTAATATTAATATCCGATAATTTAAACTTTGAAGTTTTCTTGTTTTAGTTTTTTTGGTGATATTTTAATCTCAGAAAAAATGCGTTTGAAATCATGTTTAAATGACTTAACAATTTCTTGAGAATTTTTGAGAATCAAATATGACTTTCATATTTCAGTTATGTATTTGAAAATCATTCTGCTGTTTCGAAGAGGCTTATACCAGTGAAATTATAGAGGTAACCAGAAGAAACGACCAAAGGTTGGCGTGTAATGGAAGTCAAAACTTTCCTTGTCAGACCTTTGACGACACACAAATATGGAAAAGAAACACGACCCAAGACCTTTTGGATTTCATGGGGAATTAAACAACCCGTAAAAACAAAGCTTGTGACTATAAATCCCTTATATATGAGACATAATCATAAATAAAAGTATTGATTATGTTCATTATAACACGCACAGCGAGACACACTAGCATAAACATTTACAGACTGAACGTGACTGAATTCACCTTGGCGTTAAACACGGGGATGTGGTCATCGATGGCTGGGGTGAACTCCAGTGACCCGTGGAGGTCAACTATAGCAGACGGCTACATAGAGTTACATAGAGATAAACTAAGAAAGCATTAATTTAATTACCGAACATTCGATCGATCTCGAATTTTTATACAATGCATTGTTAGGTGACACAAGTCTACGTGCAAAATTTCAGCTCGATAGCATCACGGGAAGTGGGTCATTTTTTACTTTTGTTCTTCCGCCCGACCAACCAAGAGATCACAAGACGACAAGACGGTGAAGTTAATATAATGGATTTTTTAAAAATACGTAAAAAACAAACCCGTAAAAACAAATTTTTTGACTATAAATCCCTTATATATGAGACATAACTAACAGTATTGATTATTTTCAAACACGACAAATATTTACAGACTGAATCTGTCTTAACTCAACTTTGCTTCATAACCCTGGGGGGTGGGTGGGAGGGGGAGTGGAAAAGTCTGGTCACCGATTCGCTTGACCGAGCTCAGCGTGGCACGTAAAATAGAAACAAAAGCACCCCGTACTTCGATGGGTCGCCTCAACGCGTCAACTCAAACTTTCACGTGGGAAAAAACAAAAAAACAAACAGTGAATTTGAATTACATACGTTTTATTAAGATAAACTAAAAATGCATTAATTTAATTATGGTACGTTCAATCGATCTGAAATTTTGATACGATGCATTGTTGGGTTAGACGGGTCCGTGTGCCAAATTTCAGCGCGATCGGATCACGGGAAGTGGGTCATTTTTTACTTTTGTTTTTCCACCCGCCCGCCCATGAGATGACGACAGACAGACAGAGACGGCCGCGAAGTTAATATAAGGGATTTAAAAATGACCCACTTTCCGTGATCATATCGAGCTGAAAATTTGCACATAGACTTACCTAACAATGCATTGTATCAATATCTCAAATCGATTGAATGTACCGTAATAAGCTTTATGAATTTTTAGTTTATATCTATGTATCTCTATGTAGCATGAGTAGCCGTCTGCTACAGTTGACCTCCACGGGTCACTGGAGTTTCACTCCAGCCCTCGATGACCACATCCCCGTGTTTTAACATACGGGGAGTTCAGTCACGTTCAGTCTGTAAATTTGTATGCTAGACTGTAGTGGGGTGCGTATTATATTGAACATAATCAATACTTTTATTTATGTCTCATATATAAGTGATTTATAGTAAAAAGAAAACAACTAAGTTTTTGCGGGTTGATTCTTTATACTCTTCTTCTCCTTGGACACTGTTTTCCCATTATCCAATTTCCTTTTGATTTAGCCAACCGTGACTGTCCGCTTCTGCCGCCCTTTAGACGTTTCGCTCATTGACTACGATCTAAAATCGGGGAAGGATGGGGTTTCCCATGTGTTATTTTCACACCTGTGTTCGTGTTACGGGTCAAAGTGCGCGGCATTTATTATGAGACTTGAGAGTTCAATATATTTTGTCACAGGGACTCACCCACTGAGGAAAACATTGATCATTGATAAACTAGAACACGTTCAAACATAGCTGCCAGTTTCATTACCGGAGTATATAAATAATATTACGTGTGTATGTTGTCATTGAAATCAACAAACATTGAAACACCAGAGGATAGAAGACATTTTGAGATATTTAGGTTTTAAAATTCATAACTATGCAGATGTATAATTTATTAACTAAATAAATTTGAATTTTTCATAGGGTCAGAGACGTATTTTCCCATAAAAACCTCATTCCGAACATTAACACTATGAGATAAAGTTTATAACTAAAAATTTCACAAATGTTATTTAGCTGTTGCTTCCCTTGAGGTCTTCATTAATACAAAGAGCACAGTAGTAATAATTCATGAGGCAATTAATTCTAACTTAGAAATACAAAACAAAGATAAACTAATAAAACACCCAGACATAGGGATAAAACGTTTCTTATTCGATATGCAAGAACAAAGTCATACTAATATTTGTTCTTCCTGTCCGGAATTCGGTCGTGGAATGGGTTCCCTGATGAAACCAGTAAAACCAACTCTTTATGAACATTTAAAACCTTAATAAATATACAAGACTATACACGCGCTACGGTTTACCGTAGAACGCAATAATCTTCTGTAGAGAAAGAGCGTATATAACTGATAAAATAAGATAGTATGGTAATACGAGCTAAATTATGATTAAGTTTCAGAAATGGTCAGACCTGCCCCATTATTAGACTATTTGAGAAATGGTCAGACCTGCCCCATTATTAGACTATTTCAGAGAATGTCAGAAAAGCTCGTATAACAACAATTACTAAGAAACATAAAATTGTTTTGTTGACAGAAGAACTGATTTGATATTTGTTCTTGACATTCAAACACCAAGATGTATTTAGTTGTGACCTGAATTCAAAATAATCCTCCACAATCCCTTCAGTATCACAGGTCAAAGTCGGTAATGTTAGATTGTACTTAAGGTTATCACCAATTTTAGAAAATGCCAACATTGGTTTTTTCTGAAAACAAACAGCTTCGTTCGTGAAAGTATTCAACCAATAGAGATCACTCAGCTCAACACGGTCACGTGAGGCATTTACCTTTGACCTCTGAGTAGTTGATATTTCTTTGCATAAATTAAGTCTGGCTGACCTAGACTTGAATTCTCTCATCAGAAGTGGTAAAGATCTCATTAGTGAAGTAAATTTTGGGTCTTCCCTAATGCCATCTTCCATGGCATACATGAGAAAAGTCATGGTGTAGAATGTCGTGTTTGTGATAGGGGCAAACAACTCTCGTCCTGGCAGCCATTCATCAAGTGAATCAAAGAGTAACTCATTCTTCAACAGGCAATGTACAAAATGATGAACGGAAACCATTGTGTGTAGCTCGTCCAACAGGGGACTGCTGGGCAGTGCAACGTAGTAAAAATGTAATCTGTGGCAGGAGTTACCTCTCTTGACAAATCCAAAAGCAGAATTGCATGTGACGTGGCATTGTTTTTTACCTTCCGTTGCATCGCTTGTGTCACACTGAATATGCTCCCAGAAATTGTCATCACTTTTATGTATTGGAATGATATTTATAACATGCCCAGAATAAGTCACAACACTTTGAAATCGATTTGGAAGAGATTTCTTGATGATTTGTTTGAGTGGTTTACATTTGTGGGTAAAATTCTTGCCACTAGCTTTTTCTGCATTAATTCGATTAACATATATTTCCGAGGAGCTTTCGCATTGGACATAGGAAAAATAAGAAAAAAAATTAGTTTCATTTACGCCATTTCGTGCATTGGGTCTTTCATCAGCAACTTTTATACATTGAAATCCCAGACTACCTCTATTTAATGTTAGACTTTCAATAAAAGTACATTTTTCATATTGGCCTTGAGAACATATTTTTTCTCTGGTAAACGTTTGCAAAAGGCTTATTGTATTGAGGTTGATTACAAGGTTCCATAAAACAGGAACTGATTTATTGTCAGCATTACATTGAAATATCTCACTATTTATGTATGACAGTCCGGTTGTTAGATCTGTCACTGGGTGGTAAACAAGAGACTGCATGTGAAGAATGGAAGAGAAATAAGCTATAATTTTGTTAGAGTTTTTAGTTTGATTTATTTGTGAATGACAGCTTGTAATCAAAAGTTTATCATAACGACACTCGATATTCAAATTGAGCAAATGTTTGAATTTCCCATGAGCTTCTATCAAAGTCGATGGACATACAGCTGAAATGTCTTCGCAACAGTTCTTGTATACTACACATCGGATGTCACAGTTGCACGGAAAACTCTGAGTCTGTCCACATTTTCCTGTACAAGATGCCTCATCTGGCAATTCACTGATAAAAGACGGACTGACCAGAATAATGTTCGCATTATGATTGGGCATATTGTCTAACACAGTGTCTATGTCACGATTGGTCAAACTGGCTGACGCAGTCTCTTTGTCACGATTGGACACACTGTCTGACATTGTCTCTATGTCAAAATTGGTCACCCTGTGTGACACACTATCCATGTCAATATAAGGAACATTAACAGCAGAAGATTGAGTAATAATCTTTGTGAAATCTTCACGATTCGCCTGTCTTTCAGAGAGATATGACTTATTATTAGATACATTGTCAGCTTTGTTCAACTCAGCCATTGTTAACACGAAATAGATGACATTTAGACATCGAGTACATTGAGAAATAAAACAAAGAGCCATTTTAAAAGCTTCTCACATTGAATAAAAAAAAATAAACAAAAGTTATTCATTCAACCGTTGTACCGCGGCTTTCACGTCAGACCACTAACCGTAAATGATAGTGAGAAATGTATTAGTCCAAGATGATTGGTGGGTGATGTATTAACAGATACGCTAACAGTCTCCGTGGAGAGCTACTCTCAAACACAAAGGGTTAATTAAAATGTTCTTAAATGTCAAACTTATAAGTACAAGAAGATTTATTTGACGGTTGTTAGGCAATAAACTAAATCTTAAAACTAAAATTCAGTGAAAAAGGAAGTGTTTCCATTCGAACTTTCTCGGTGCTTGGACCATTTCCTCTCCAAGTCATCGTTGGACATTTTATCAATATTCATTCATCAATATATTTTTTTATTGTGGGTTAACTTTGGGGGACGCGGTGGTCGAGTGGCAGCGCACTGGACTGTCGTAACGATGGTCACGGGTTCGAATCCGTGTGAAGGCAAGGGTTTGTTCCCGGGGCCTAGGGCGTCCCCGAGTCACCCCGCTCCGAATGGGTACCTAACACTTGTAGTGTTAGGCGGCTGGGTAATGCGTGGAACCCACAAATCCGTGGCCTGTGAACGCTGCATCACTTGCCAACAGATCATCTGTCATGGTCTGTGGACGCAACTATCTTCTGCATAGAAGGAGCGTCTGTATAGATAAGATAAGATAAGATAAGATAACTTTGGCTAGATCCCAAGATCTCAAGCTGTGTAACGCTTGTGAGGCGAGCGCACTATTGACTTCGCAATCAAGTTCGCAATTTAACACCCTTGACATTGAATATCATTATTCAATTCATTCAATACTTTAATTTAGGCATATGACTACATAAATAAATAATAAGAATTCAGATTTTATGTTCAGTACCAAAGTAAATTTTTGTTTACCTACCGAAATTTAAAAAAAATTACGAAAAATACACATCTGTGGAGTTCTTATTTCTTATTTCTTTACATATCAGAAATTTACCTGGGTTAATTATAAAGAGCATTTATAATTAATATTTTATTACTCACCGCATGCTATTGGAATTTTAGAAAGCATTGCATGGTCCGCAAATCGGTCAATAGTCAGTTTAATCTGAGATTTAGTGAGTGATAAATTTAAGAAAATATGAATTATTGTACCTAAAAAAATCATTAATTATTTAGAAACAAGAACACATTTTCCCCCATAAAATCTCATTATTCCTGAAACAATGATTACTGACAATTAATATCCATAGATTCTTATCTTCTTATCTTATCTATACAGACGCTCCTTCTATGCAGAAGATAGTTGCGTCCACAGACCATGACAGATGATCTGTTGGCAAGTGATGCAGCAATCACAGGCCACGGCTTTGTGGGTTCCACGCATTACCCAGCCGCCTAACTACATGTAGTGTTAGGTACCCATTCGGAGCGGGGTGACTCAGGGACGCCCTAGGCCCCGGGAACAAACCCTTGCCTTCACACGGATTCGAACCCGTGACCATCGGTACGACAGTCCAGTGCGCTGCCACTCGACCACCGCGTCCCCTGGGGTAAAGTTTTTCAGTACTAAAATTTGTTAAAGTTGAGATTACTTGCAATTGAAAACAAATGTAACTATCGTACTTATTAAAGATACAACAGAGTTGTTATGAGATGAGCAATTTTCCACACGTTGGCTATTTCTATAACAATATTTAACAAAAACAAGGTCAATACGTCCTCTGAGTACGACTTTCATTAAATCAGTAACAGTTTTGTTATAACTCTCAGTTGTTATTTTTTTTTACATTTGTTCTTACTTCTGAGAATTCATATTTTTTAAAATTGAATTTAACATTGACCAAAAAATTTACAGGCTCTGGGTTTTGTATACGTCCGAGACCGCAGAGAATTTAAACTTTCCATAAATCACCCACACCTCGAGGAATCCCAATTAAAAAGTCACAGACTTCCACAACTATTGCATAACTCTAGTTGATCTGTCAGAAAGTATAAACTGTGAAAATATTCATAAATGGGATGATTTTTATAAAATGTCGTTTTTTAACTTTAGCTGTGTAGAGTTTCTTGTTGTTTTTGTCATGTTGGTGTTGTTAATGTTTATGTTTACTGTTAGTGTTGTTACTGTTACTGTTGGTATTGTTACTGTTACTGTTTGTGTTGTTACTGTTACTGTTGGTGTTGTTACTTTTACTGTAGGTGTTGTTACTGTTGTTGTTAATTTTGGTGTTGTTACTGTTATTGTTGGTGTTGTTACTGTTACTGTTGGTGTTGTTAATTTTGGTGTTGTTACTTTTACTGTTGGTGTTGTTACTGTTACTGTTGGTGTTGTTAATTTTAATGTTGGTGTTGTTACTGTTGGTGTTGTTACTGTTACTGTTAATGTTGTTAATTTTGGTGTTGTTACTTTTACTGTTGGTGTTGTTACTGTTACTTTTGGTGCTGTTAATGTTGGTTTTGTTACTGTTACTGTTAGTGTTGTTACTGTTACTTTTTTTTTACTGTTACTGTTGGTGTTGTTACTGTTGGTGTTGTTACTGTTGGTGTTGTTACTTTTGGTGTTGTTACTTTTGGTGTTGTTAATGTTTGTGTTGTTACATTTACTATTGGTGTTGTTACTGTTACTGTTGGTGTTGTTCCCGTTCCTGTTTGTAATGTTGGTGTTGTTTCTGTTGGAGTTGTTACTGTTACTGTTGGTGTTGTTACTTTTGGTGTTGTTAATGTTGGTGTTGTTACTGTTGGTTTTGTCACTGTTGGTGTTGTTACTGTTGGTGTTGTTACTGTTGGTGTTGTTACAGTTGGTGTTGTTACTTTTGGTGTTGGTACTTTTGGTGTTGTTAATGTTGGTGTTGTTAATGTTGGTGTTGTTACTGTTGGTGTTGTTACTGTTGGTTTTGTTACTGTTGGTGTTGTTACTGTTACTGTTGGTGTTGTTACTTTTGGTGTTGTTAATGTTGGTGTTGTTATTGTTGGTTTTGTCACTGTTGGTGTTGATACTGTTACTGTTGGTGTTGTTACTGTTACTGTTGGTGTTGTTACTTTTGGTGTTGTTAATGTTGGTGTTGTTACTGTTACTGTTGGTATTGTTACTTTTGGTGTTGTTACTTTTGGTGTTGTTACTGTTGGTGTTGTTATTGTTGGTTTTGTCACTGTTGGTGTTGTTACTGTTACTGTTGGTGTTGTTACTTTTGGTGTTGTTAATGTTGGTGTTGTTACTGTTACTGTTGGTGTTGTTACTTTTGGTGCTGTTACTTTTGGTGTTGTTACTGTTGGTGTTGTTACAGTTGGTTTTGTCACTGTTGGTGTTGTTACTGTTGGTGTTGTTGCTTTTGGTGCTGTTAATGTTGGTGTTGTTACTGTTGGTGTTGTTAATGTTGGTGTTGTTACTGTTGGTGTTGTTACTGTTGGTGTTGTTGCTTTTGGTGCTGTTAATGTTGGTGTTGTTACTGTTGGTGTTGTTACTGTTGGTGTTGTTACAGTTGGTGTTGTTACTTTTGGTGTTGGTACTTTTGGTGTTGTTAATGTTGGTGTTGTTAATGTTGGTGTTGTTACTGTTGGTGTTGTTACTGTTGGTTTTGTTACTGTTGGTGTTGTTACTGTTACTGTTGGTGTTGTTACTTTTGGTGTTGTTAATGTTGGTGTTGTTATTTTTGGTTTTGTCACTGTTGGTGTTGTTACTGTTACTGTTGGTGTTGTTACTTTTGGTGTTGTTAATGTTGGTGTTGTTACTGTTACTGTTGGTGTTGTTACTGTTACTGTTGGTGTTGTTACTTTTGGAGTTGTTAATGTTGGTGTTGTTAATGTTAATGTTGGTGTTGTTACTGTTACTGTTGGTGTTGTTACTTTTGGAGTTGTTACTGTTGGTGTTGTTACTTTTGGTGTTGTTAATGTTGGTGTTGTTACTGTTACTGTTGGTGTTGTTACTTTTGGTGTTGTTACTTTTGGTGTTGTTACTGTTGGTGTTGTTATTGTTGGTTTTGTCACTGTTGGTGTTGTTACTGTTACTGTTGGTGTTGTTACTTTTGGTGTTGTTAATGTTGGTGTTGTTACTGTTACTGTTGGTGTTGTTACTTTTGGTGTTGTTACTTTTGGTGTTGTTAATGTTGGTGTTGTTACAGTTGGTGTTGTTAATGTTGGTGTTGTTACTGTTGGTGTTGTTGCTTTTGGTGCTGTTAATGTTGGTATTGTTACTGTTGGTGTTGTTAATGTTGGTGTTGTTACTGTTGGTGTTGTTACTGTTGGTGTTGTTAATGTTGGTGTTGTTAATGTTGGTGTTGTTAATGTTGGTGTTGTTAATGTTGGTGTTGTTAATGTTGGTGTTGTTAATGTTGGTGTTGTTACTGTTACTGTTGGTGTTGTTACTTTTTGTGTTGTTACTTTTGGTGTTGTTACTGTTTGTGTTGTTACTGTTGGTGTTGTTACTTTTGGTGTTGTTACTTTTGGTGTTGTTACTGTTGGTGTTGTTACTGTTGGTGTTGTTACTTTTGGTGTTGTTACTTTTGGTGTTGTTAATGTTGGTGTTGTTAATGTTGGTGTTGTTACTGTTGGTGTTGTTACTTTTGGTGTTGTTAATGTTGGTGTTGTTACAGTTGGTGTTGTTAATGTTGGTGTTGTTACTGTTGGTGTTGTTGCTTTTGGTGCTGTTAATGTTGGAGTTGTTACTGTTGGTGCTGTTACAGTTGATGTTGTTACTGTCGGAACTGTTTCTATTCTTATTACTTTTGGTATTGTTACAAGTAATAAAAATTCGAATGAGTATTTAAACGCAATTTCCAACAAAGAATTTCCGACCTTGTTTATTCAAGGGAAATCATTCTAGATTACATTAAAAGTAATTTCAAATCAATAATTCTAAAAGTAAACAAAGCAATTGCCATCTACAAATTGCTGCTATAATTACGGGAGTCGAACGAAAAGAGATTTTTCAAAAAGTCCTTCTGCAACCCTGTTCTAAATATTATTACCTATAGTTTGGCGTTTGTTTAAACCCGATAAATGTTATGGTTGGCGAGGAATTGACAAAATATTGATTTTTTAAAAACATTTTCCAGGAGATTCAGTACAACTTTTCGGCAATTTTTAGCCCGTGTATATCCTTGGGGCCTTCTTAACATATTTGCAAAAGACCCGAACCCTCTATTTAGCATGGTGCAAGAGTAGTTGCCTGTGCAAGCTCGAACAAGCAGGACATAAATTTCAAATATATAAATGCAATGTGTCCCATTAGGAAATTGCGTTAAAAAACTGTTCCAACCTTAAATAAGAGTAGCTCTGCAAACACTCATCATTGAGTCAGCAAAGGAAGAGTCTTGCTGAAAATGTAATGAAAATTTTTTTAAAAATAATTTTATGTTGAAAAGTTTATAGAATAAAATAACTAGTTACTAGTCTTATCATCATATAATATTTACGCTCAAGTATGTAGACTAACGCTAAGGGACATCACTCTGCTTTTTAAAAAAATGTGTGTTGTAAGCAGTGCTGATTGACTCAAATAGTTATTTTTTGGTACAGTAATTTGGTGCGCTGCTTTCTAAAATTAGTTTAAAAATCGTGTGGTGATTAGCACTGTAAAAATATAACCTCTATTTTAAATTACTTTGTGTACATTTACGGTAGTTTAATGTTCGTTCGTCCGTCGATACGACGAGGACCACTCTAGTCATCCGAGGGTTTTCTGTGCGTGCGCAGATGGCTGATAAGGCCGATCCTTGCACGAAAGGTTCGGGAACAGAAGGGACAGGGGGCGAGTGCGACATCTCCTGGAGGGTTGACAGCATGGGCCTTTCGGGCTTGCCTCTTCTTTTCTGCGGCGGTAATCCGGTTTGCCTCACATGACCTGGCACCTTCGTGGATGGAAGAGCGCCAGGTGGATCGGTCCATTGCAGCTCGTTCCCACGTGTCTGGATTTATGGCAAACGCTTTCATTGAGGCTTTCAGTGTGTCTTTGAAGCGTTTCTTTTGCCCACCGTGGGACATGGGATGGATGACAAAAGTGACTTGCGCACTACATTTAAGGTAGTTTAATATTACGTATCTATCATACAAGGACAAGTGTGTAGGGCTTTTGAAAAAGTGAGTGCCGTAGGCGCCCTAAATAAAAGTGCGTGCCGCAGCACAATCTATATTATATACATACTTTGTGTACATTTCAGGAATATTTCGTATTTATCATACAAGGATAAGTTACTGGGGCTTTTGACATAAAAAAATATAATTTTTAATTAATTTTTTTAAAAAATAAAATACTACTTTGTGTACATTTAAGAAATTTTAATATTACGTATTTATCATAAAAGGACAATTTAGGGGGCTTTTGAAAAAGGTGGGCGCCGTAGGCGCCCTTAAAAAGAGGGGGGCGCCGCAGGCGCCACAGGTGCCACGGCGCCGCTGCACAAACTAGTCATATATATATATATTTACGCTCAATTATCGCTGACTGTGGCCTAACGCTAAATCATAATCCTTTTGGTTTCCAGATTAACATTAACCAAACAACGCATGAACCTATGACGTCAGCATTTGTGTTGTAAACAGTGCTGACTGACTCAAAGAGTTATTTTTTGGTACAGTAATTTGGTGCACTGCTTTCTAAAATTACTTTAAAAATCGTGTGGTGATTAGCACTGTAAAAAAATATTATATATATACTTTGTGTACATTTCAGGAATATTTCGTATTTATCATACAAGGATAAGTTACTTGGGCTTTTGCAAACAAAAAAACCTACTATAAAATACTTTGTGTACATTTAAGAAAGTTTAATATTACGTATTTATCATACAAGGACAAGTTAGTTGGGCTTTTGAAAAAGGTGGGCGCCGTAGGCGCCCTTAAAAAATGGGGATGCCGCAGGTGCCACGGCGCCGCAGCACAAACTAGTTAAATATATTATCAAATGACATTTCAGTCCTTAAGACGAATATATTAAAATTGTCTCGTTTATCTTTATTCTTGTAATCATTTTATTTCAGTGGATAATGGAGTGTGATGATTTCCTACCTTGGGGGATGAGAGCAGAGGCGTCACTAGGGTTGGTGTCACCCGGGGCGGTAGCTCATGGTGTCACCCCTTCACGACTGAAGGAGCCGTCCATAAATGACGTCACGCGAGGTTGCCTATTTTTACCCCACCCTCCCCCAGCGTCATACTTTGTCACAAAAACTTAGACCCCACCCCTTTTTTACGATATGACGTCACAAAGCTTTGACACCACTCCCCAAAGCCATATTTTCTCAATAAAAATTAGCATGTTGCAAATTATTTGTTGTCATTTAAATATGTATTTAGGGTAAGTCTGCACTGTAATATCGTAACACGCATGAAGTCATTGAAAATGTAATTAAATAAATGGTAAACAATCAAATATATAAGTATAAGTGGAACTTTTATTTAAAGTTTCGCGTTTTTGATGTGACGTCACATTTCTTAAACACCCCCCTCCTCATATCACATCGTCACAGATGCGTGGACCCCCCCTACGGCGGATTAAAAGGGGGGGGGTGCTGAACGGGCTAAAGCCCCCAATAATTTAAGGGCCCCCAAACTTTTTATGAATTAAAGTGTATAATAAAGATGCAGGCCATTATGTTTGTACGAATCCCTGAAAATGCCTGGGACAGTCATACGGCAATGCTGCAAATGAGTAGGAAGTATAACGGAAACCAGGCTATTCTTCGTGAGAAGTGCATTGTAGCTCATTATGTGCCGTGTACAGCTCATTCCTTTAATTTGGTTGGGAAAAGAGCAGCAGGTTGTCCTATTGCGGTCAAATCTTTATACCCGACTTGTTGCATCTACTCATCGTTGACAGGTACTTCAAAAACATATGAAATTGATACATGCTAACAAAGCCTTGTCTTACACAAGATGGTCAGCCTGGCATTATGCTGACATTATGTCTGTTAATAGCTCATACCATGAGAATATCGCAGCACTGGAAGAATTAGCAACGAATGAAAATCAGCCACGTGACTGCCGACTTGAAGAAGAAGGATTTCTAAAGGAAATTGAACAGCTGGAAGTCGCTATTTTACTTGAAATTTGGGAAACAATTTTAGAAAGGAAGTCTCTCATTTAGTTTGTTACAAAATAGCATTCTTAATTTTATTCCTATGAAGACAAAGGAAAGGAAAATTCCGTGGTAAAAACACTGTAAACAATCTTCAATACTATCAAACAAAAAAGAAAGCGTAAGTTTGATAAAGGGACATCAACAAAACAGTATTCTCCTGGAGAAAAAAATTCAAGATTGAGGTATTTCTGGTAATCATTGACAAACTTTCTTAAGCCCTACAACATTAGTTAGGTGCATATAAATACATCCATGAGAAATTTGGCTTTCTTACAAACCTAACTGAGCTCAGCACTTTCGCCACCCGATGGGCAGCAGCCAAGTTAATGGAAGAACATTCAAGTGATTTCGAAGAAGGGGTCGGGTAAATCCCGAAGCAACCGTTTCGTCCCACTCAATTTACTAGCAACGCCATCGAGCGGTGCCGGTTTAGGGCCAGGAGCGCCAGTACGGATTAGCAAAAAGTGCCGCGAAGAACGCATTGGACGCCAGCTCTGAGGAAACCTTCCAGTGGGGGTTGCACCCTAGGTAGGTCTTTGATGATCCCCCGGTCTGCGGTGGTCCTAACCATGGAGACCGTGTGCTTTGCCGGGATGGCGCCAAAGTGGTAGCGGGTCGTAGTAGGAAAATCCACCACCTCCTTATGAGGGCAACTTAGTGGGAGGCATCTTCGATGGTACGTCCTGGATGCCCAGGTGGCCGCTTCAGAAACGACCACTTTTGGTGTCCACAGCTGTTACGTCCCTTTGGTGGCCAGATGGCTAAGGGGGTCTTCCGGGAAGACCTATAAAGAGCAATAGGCTCGGGGCTTCTGATTTTCTTCCACATGTAGGTTCATGAGTGATTTCGAAGACTGCTTACCTTCAAAATTAGTCCAATTTTCAGAACTCTTTAAAAAGTTATTGTCCAGCCCCAGGCTCAGGGTAAGGAAAAGGAATTAGCACAAAGCGAAATTCAAAAAACTTGCACAGAGCTAAAAGTTTTGCTGCTTTTGAATGAGCTATATTTCACACAGTCCTTTACAAATGTACACATCGCACTTCGCATCTATCTTTCAATAATGGCATCAAACTGCAGCTGAGAGCGATCCTTTTCAAAGTTGAAAAGAATATATAATGAGTTAGAATTTGCATGGGACGAAAAAAGACTGAATATGCTCTTTCTAATGAGCATTGAAAAGGAACTTGTAAGCTTACTCAGCTTTATTGAATTGATTGAAAACTTCGCCATTTGAAAAATTCGCAAACGAAAGTTGTAGGTTGAAATAATAATCATACATATTTTTCAATAATTTTTGTTATTTCCAATAGTGAAAAGAATTCGTTACCTCATGAATTTTTTTTTAAAAATACGGAATAACGCGTAATACTATTCTTTACGGGGGCGCGTTCGTAAGCACTAAACAGCGTAAGTCGGGATGGGACCGTCGTAACCGGAGGACTACCTGTATATAAACATGCATATCTATGCTTTCACGCGTTTAATAAATATATATATAAAAATATTAACTCAAAGACATTGAAATAATAATTTTCCTAAAAAAAAACATCAACAAAGAAAACCCATCTTTTGATTTTTTTCTTGTGATAAAAATCGTATCCCCCCAACCCACTGTGGTGGAGGGAGTCGTGAGGTGGGATTCGTTCATGCTGTCGGTGTGTCCAAGCCCAAATGGCTTTATAACTTTTAAAACAGAAGACACCGCCTCTTTCATTCCAGCATTTTTTAAAGATCTCTCTGCTGCGACTATTTCTTTTCTTTTCTTCCTAATTTGTTTTAATATAGTTCGTGTGTTGGGACTGTTTTATTATTGCAAGTTAACTGATATTTTTTTAATAAGAATTTTCGCATTTAACGTATTTCATTGTATTTCTTAATTTCTTTCTAGATTAAAAAATTTGTCATCTTTTGTTTTCTGACATAAAATCGTACATAGTAAACTTTTAGGCTCGGGTGTCACCCCCTGATGGGTGTCACCCGGGGCGGACCGCCCCCCCCGCCCCCCCCCCTAGTGACGCCACTGGATGAGAGACATTTTAGAATAACACAAATAAATATAATTACTCTTGTTATTGGCCTGATCATACGTTTTTAAATCCCATTTATTAACCTCACATCCAGTGGCGTAGCTAGGGGGGCGGTGGGGGCGGTCCGCCCCGGGCGGCACACGATTTGGGGGCGGCATTTGGGGGAATTTGAAAAGTACAACCCTTTCGGACAACCGCCCTTTTTCTTTTGAAAGAGGAAAACATGGGTGAAAATAAAATATTCGTACTTTCGAGTCGTAATTAACGGATTCTCAAGACATTTTTAATACATACTGTTTGTTATAACTAACGCATAACCATTAAGAAAATTCAAATCGTTTAAAAATTGTATCGATTTGTTTTGAAAATTAAGCGGTATACATCACAGATAACGCTTTTTATAAGAAAACAACACAAAGAACACATCACTGCTGGACCGAATTTACTATTAATATCGCCGCGACAGTTATTGCGTGGATTTTCGACATGCACAGAATGATACGCGAAAAAGTACCCACATGGCATCGTGGTTCAAATATTGTGTTTAACTTGCAAGTAGTAATTTATATTACTGTTTAAGTATACGAAAATTATTCTAATTCTAAGGTAATTTATTAAAAATTAATTTTTTGTTTTTCTTTTTGTTTGTTTTTTTCATTAAAGTAGCACAAACAAAATGTGTGTGTGTTTCATTAAAATACGTTTATTCACTAAAACTTTTATGCATGTCCTATTGAAGTAATGTTTAGATAATTTGTATTAGTCTATTTTAGTAAAAAAAAATTATTACGATTTTTCACAAGAAAGATTAATCGCGATTGTTTTTTTTCCCCAAATTTTGCATAATGGTGAAAATTTGTTAAGATCGTGGATGGTGTATTCACCATTGAAGAAAATTATATATTGTTTTTGCTGTCAACTGTTTGATGATTTTTTCCAATATAAATTCTAACACGGAAAATAGTTTTAACAAATAGTGGAAATTTAATCTCAAAATCAGTCAAAATGAGTTGAGTCTACTGAATAAGTCAACACCATTTGAGTCTACTGAAGATTCGATCATTTTCCCAATGGAAGGAATTAGAAAGAAGAATTGGACATGGTGCAACTTTTGATAATCTACAACAACAGAATATTGATATAGAAATAAGAAAACATGAAAGGAAATTCTCACAATACTTGATATAATTAGATTCTTAGCTAAACAAAATTTGGCGTGAAAGTATTCATGAGGAAGACATCAATTCATTTGAAAATATAGGACATTTTCTAGAGCTTTTGGACTTGTTGTCCAAGTACGACTCAGTATTATGTGAACATTTAGTACAAATTAAGATGGGTAGTAAATATAGTGTCTCCTATTTGTGGAAAATGATTCAACATGAATTCATAGACCTATTGAGAGGTGCAGCGAGAAAAACAATAATGGACCAATTAAAGTAAGCTAAAAACTTTTGTATGATATTTGACAGCTCTCCAGATATTTCACACAAATATTTAACTAGTCAAATTAAAAGATACGCAGTTATTGATATTGGCGAAGTTAAAGTTGTAGAATAGTTTATTTACTTTATAGAAAATAAAGGAAACGCCAAGTTAGAAGGGAAAAACATATGAGTTGGGAAAATTCACAAGATGTATTCCTATCTTTAGAACATGAAGTACAACGAGAATTATTTAAATCCATGGATCGAATTATAAAAGAATTAAAAGAACTCTTTGATCAGTTGCATGTCCATGTAAGAAAATATTCGTGCATAATCCCATGTAACCTACTAAGTGAAGAAATTGAATGTCAAATAAATTATTTTATTGACATTGATAAATAACAGTTCCATAATGAAAGAAAAGTGATCCAGGTTTTGTGGCTGTACCTATAATACAAAAAGAGGCATTGCGTTGGGAAAATGGAGGAAAAGGCCTGCTTGTCGTATTAGTTTATAAATAAAGCTTAAATATATTGTTTTCATTGTACAATTTGTTTGTGTATTTTATATTCTAAGACTTTTTATAACAATTATTGTTATCAGTGTCGCTAGTTGTGAAAGGAGCGTCTCCAAACTGAAGTTGTTAAAAAATTATCTTCGTTCCACAATGAGTGCATGATTTAAGACAGGGGTTGGGAAACCGTGGCTCGCGAGCCAGATGTGGCTCTATTGATGGCTGCCTCTGGCTCTCAGACAAATGTTCGACTATTCTTTAAAAAAACGTTTATTCAGATTCCTTTGAATTGCATAAACAATAAACAGCATAACAATGATATTAAAAAGAATTAAGAGACATAATTATGGTACTTTTAGTGTTGAAATTACACAAAATGCACACATTTACTTGCATTTTTAGTTTTAAAAATAATGTATGGCTCTCTCAGACAAAACGTTTCCCGACCCTTGATTTAAGACTACAAAATCTTGCACTATTGTCCATAGAACAAAATATAACAAATTATTTAAATTTTGATAGCATAATTCACGATGTTTCTACTATGAAAGTTAGGAAAATAAATGTATGAATAATATGTTTACATACTAATGTACACAATTTGTTTGTAAAAATATAATTAAATCATTTATTTTTAAATATAAAATAAAAGCATACTAATTTGTAATTTAATTTTTTGTTGTAAATTTGGAATACGTTTGTCTCATGGGAAAGGAGGGTGCAACCTCAGTAACTTTCTTGTAACCTCTAAAAAAAAGTATCTCGTATTTTTATAAAAATATGTATTTATAGGTATAACATCTTATTTTGCCTCCTTTATTGCCACTAACTTAAATATGGCATCCAATGGTAGAAATGTTCGCCACCTTTACTTTGTTTCAATTACAATTATTTATTTATGTTTATTAATGTATAAAAACCATAATCGTATGCACTTATAAAGGGCGGCAAATTGGAGACCGCCCTTGGCGGCAAAAGGTCTAGCTACGCCACTGCTCACATCTTGTCGTGGTCCCGCGGAAAAACAAAAGTAAAAAATGACCCACTTTCCGGGACCGTATCGAACTGAAATTATGCAAATGGACTTTTGTCACCTAACAAAGCATTCTATCAAAATTTTATATGGATCGAATGTACTGTAATTAAATTAATGAATTTTTAGATTATATCTATGTATCTCTTTAATTTGAACTTGAACTATCCCTTAACCCATCGTTTGGGTCGTTAGGGAACCATCGTGAACTGCATACTATCTCGTGCCATTCGCCCCCTGTCCTGTGCTGCCTTTGGGGAGTCCCTGAATGGCAGGCCGGTCCACTCTTTGATATCGTCTTCCCACCTCTTCCTTTGTCTGCCTCTTTTTCTTCCTCCCTGGACTGTGCCTTTCATTATAGTCGTTTCGAGATCACCAGATCTTGCCACGTGTCCGTACCATCATAGTTTCCTCTTCTTAATTGAGGTGAGAAGGTCCTCGTAAGGGCCAATGACAGCACTTATTTTGTTGCGGACCGCTTCGTTTGTGGTGTGCGCTGTGTAGGGGATGTTTAGTATCTTTCGGAAACATCTCATCTCTATGTGACATGTAAATGTTTATGCTAGTCTGTCGCGCGGTGCGTATTATATTGAACATACTTGTATAATATTTTCCTGATCTGTAAATATTTATGCTAGTCTGTCACGCGGTGCGTATTATATTGACCATAATCAATACTCTAAGTTATGTCTCATATGTAAGGGATTTATAGTCAAAAACTTTGTTTTTAGGAGTTGTTTAATTTTAAAGTTTTATTTGTTTCTGCATCATACCAAATTAAATTCAACACAACTGAAGGCAGTGGCGTAGCAAGAGGGGGGCAAGGGTGGCAAATCAACGGGCGGCACTTTTTTAAGGGTGGCTAATTTCTCGTTGATAATAAACTTTTAAGTATGAATTTATCTTATTTTATCTTATCTTATCTGTTTACAGACGCTCCTTCTATACAGAAGATTATTGCGTCCTACGCTTATCTATGGTTTGTGTTTAGTCCTGCATTTTTATTAGAGATTTAAATGTTGATAAAGTGTTGGTTTTCCTGGATTCTTCAGGCAACCCATTCCACGCCCGAATTCCGGACGGGAAGAAGGAAAACTTGTATGTGTTTGTTCTTGCATACGGAATAAGAAAGGTGTTTTTATCCTTATGTCTATCTGAGGGTTGTATTAAGTTATCTTTGTGTTGTATTTCTAAATTAGAATTAATTGCTTTATGTATGATTACTACTTTGCTCTTGGTTCTTCTATCCTCTAGTGTTTCAAGGTTTAATGATTTAACTAATGGTGTTACTCTTGTCAGTTTCGAATATTCTCCAGTAATGAATCTGGCAGCTCTTTTTTGAATTTGTTCTAGTTTATCAATGTTTTCTTTGGTGGATGGGTCCCATACAGAAGATGCATATTCTAGTGCAGGTCTCACCAAAGTGAGGTAGCATTTTAGTTTTGTATCTCTATTACATTTGTTAAAGTTCCTTTTTTATAAAGCCTAAGGTTTTGTTTGATTTTTAATAACTTCATTGACATGGGGATTCCATGATAGTTTTTCATTTATTAAGACTCCTAAGTATTTTGCATCTTTAGTTTGGGTTAGTTCTTTTCCATGAATGTAATATTTTGAATTTATTTGTTTCTTTTTCTTTGTTACTCTTAACAGTTGACACTTTTCTGGATGGAAAGACATACTCCAGTTAGTTTCCCATTTTATCAATTCATCTAAGTCTTTTTGTAAAATTTTGCTATCTTGTTCTGATTTTATTGTTCTATAGATTATACAATCATCAGCAAATAGCCTAACTTTTGTACCTGTTGAGATGTTGTTGGGTAAATCATTTATATAAATTAAAAAGAGTAAGGGACCTAGCACAGTTCCTTGTGGAACTCCTGAGTTAACCTTTATTGGTGCAGATTTAGATCCATTAATTATTACAGTTTGCTCCCTGCCCAAAAGGAAGTCTTGGATCCAGTGATGTAAGGAACCTGAGATTCCAAAGTAGTTAAGTTTTTTAAGTAAACTAAGATGGTGAACTTTGTCAAATGCTTTTGAGAAGTCTAGTAATATTGTATCTATTTGATCATTTTTGTCCAAGCCTTTTGATAGTTCATCTATTAAACCTATTAATTGTGTTTCACATGATCTGTTTTTTCTAAAGCCGTGTTGATGTGGACATAGGGCATTATATTTGTCAAGGTGGTTAACTATTCTACTATATATTAAAAAACAGTGCACATTTTTATCAGAATAAAGAAAAACATAATAAGAAATAGAGAAAATTAATAAAGGAACAATCGTAAAACATGTAAATGTTTCTACTGCCAAAACTTCAAACAATATTGGATATATTTTTTTTCTGGTACTTATGCTACTGAACTAAAAAAAACAACAAGAGGGTTCAGTAGTATGAGACCACGACACTGATCTGCTGGTAACTTAATTGTGTAGAAGCAAAAATCTCTTTACCCTATCAATTTCAAACATGAGCCAATCAAACGCTCTGGGCAGCACATTGTTTTGGGCGGTAAATTCCTTATTGTTCCTTAGATTGTAAATGATAAAAAGTTGTTTTTTTTTAAATTTACATTAAATAAAGAAAAAGCCAAGGAAAAAAGTTTTTAAAAAAAAGAAATAAGGACCGATATTAAAATGCGTGAACGTTTCTAATGCTAAAACTTAAATTCCACAATGAATCTAAAGTCTTCTGATACTAACACGACAGAACTGAAAAACCTAGGGGCTGAAGTAGCATAAAACATGACGCTGATGTGCTGATACCAATACCTGATTCTAATTTGTAAGCCGATCATCTTGTAGAAGTGAAAATTGCTGTATCCGTTTAATTCCAAAAACAACCTATAAATTTCAACATACATGGACTTGATTGATATAAATATACGGGAGTTAAAAAATGACTCAAAGACATAAATCTCAATGTCAGATCTCGCCGTAACAGTTCCTTAAACCTGATTTCCTTATGTGCTGCTCCAACTGAAACAAACTTTCCAACTATATTTGGTACACTAAAAAGATTTTACACAATCTTTTTCATATCCACATGCACACCATTTAAAAAAAATCAAATTGCTGCTTTAGGCAAAGCATTGAACAGACTTCAGGATACAAAATAGTGAATTTACTATAGAGCCATTTTCAGTTACTTTGAAAGCTATCGAAAAACTAACAGAGGCTGTCGAAGGGCTTAACATGCGGATAGACGCAAGAACTTTGCTTGCCACATTTTAAATATTTTCTTTTCTATTTATTTTTACATTTTCATTTGGAATTATGTACTATCTGGAAACATTTACTTTAAAAGACAACGTGGCCCGAAATTATAGTGCTAAATTGCTTTGAAGAGGCTACTTAAAGATTAACTAATGGAATACTTAAAGGATGCTTTGAATTTTTCTAAAATTATGTATGGATACCATATCATTTTAATCAAACATTCCAGTCAAAGAACGATATTTTCTTAAAATATTAGATCTATATCTTTATTACATTTATTTATGCTTGTACTGCCCAACAATAGTACCGATGACGTCATCTTTCTTTGTGGTGTTATTTATGTCACATAAGCTGATTAGCTGTCTCATTTGTTATACCATTATTAGTTGATTCATTAGTTGTCTCAATAAATGATTCATTAATTTTCTTATTGGTTGTATTATTTGTTGTTGTATCTAATAAATTAAAAGTTGGCACATTAATTGTAACATTAGTTATCTTATTAGTTGTGTTATTATTAAATATTATTTAACATCAGGACTTGATAAAGATAAAATAAAGAAAAGTGCATGATAGCATGATAATGTTGCACTATATGTATGGCATCTGTTCGCCTACGAAAGACGATAGCTTTATCTTTATTATTTGCAGCTCTAGGTGTGGCTGATGAGACCAATCCTTGCGTGGCCGTCTCTTCTGCATGTCACACACACGAATGAAGTGGGGCAGTGTTGCCTGGCCTTCCTCCTCGCTCTTTTTCAACTGCTTCTGCCCTACATTGCTCCTCTGCTCTTAGTGATCCTTCTTTCACTAAAGCCCACCACGTGGACCTATCCTCTGTCAGGTTTTCCCAGTTTTGTATATCAATTTTGGCTGCTTTCATGTCTCTTCTGGATATGTCCACGTATCTGAGACATGGCCGACCAACCGACCTTTTCCCTGTCGCCAGCTCGCTGTATAGCACATCCTTGGGTATGTGACCAGTTTGCATCCTCTTGACGTGTCCAAGCCAACGGAGGTGTCTTTGTTTTATTATGGTTAGAATGCTACTCATGCTTGCTTAAGCCAGGACCTCTGTGTTGGGGACTTCTTTTGCCATTTGATGTCTAGGATGCGACGCAGCCATCTGAGGTGAAAGCTGTTGAGCCTTATTTCATTCCTGATATAGGTGGTACAAGACTCGCGTCCATAGAGGAGTGTGCTCAGTACGCAGGCCTGGTATACCTGCAGCTTAGTCCTTGCTGTGAGTTTGGCATTGGCCCAGACTCTTTTGTACAGTCTAGCCATAAAAGTTGCTGCATTCCCTATCCTACCACTTATCTCATCTTCCAATGAGAGGGTGCTCGAGATGTTTGATCCCAGATAAGTAAAACTGTCAACAACATCCAGGTTGCAGTCGTCAATGGTGATAGTCGGGAGAGAGGCGGCATCCTGTGCCATAATGTTGATTTTCTTTATGCTTATGGTCAGGCCAAACTCTTTGCAGGCAGCGGAGAAGCTGGATACAAGGTTCTGCAGTCCGTCTGCTGTGTGGGATATTAAGGCGGCATCGTCTACAAATTAGAGCTCGCGCAGCAAAATCTTCCTTATTTTGGTCTTGACTCTAAGTCGGGCACTATTGAATAATCTCCCGACAGCTCTGGTGTGTATGTATATCCCTTCGCTGTTGTTCTTGCAGGGATACTGAAGTAAGATGAAAAAGAATATTGCGTTTAGGGTAGGTGCCAACACACAGCCTTTACTCCCCATCTTAATGGGGAAGCCTCAGAGGTGGTAACGTTATAGCACAATGTGCCCTGCATGTTATCGTGGTATCGATTGATGATGTTAAGCAGATGTGTAGGGCAGTCTATTTTTATTAAGATCTGGAAAAGGCCGCTTCTGCTGACAAGATCAAAAGCTTTAGTTAGGTCGACGAACGCGATGTATAGGGGCATATGTTGCTCCCTGCATTTCTCCTGCAGTTGGCGCAGAGAGAAAGATCATGTCTATCGTTGATCTTCCTGCTCGAAAGAAACACTGCGATTCTGGTACACCCAATGCTAGGGTCTGCAGGCGTGTTAATATAACTCAGGTGAAGGCCTCTCCAAATATACTGAGAAGAGAGATTCCACTATAGTTATTGCAGTAACTCTCGTCTCCTGTTTTTATACGGGTAACGATGTTGGCATCTTTTAACTCCCGTGGAATCTGTCCCTGTTCCCAGCACAGAGTGAGAAGGTCGTGCAAAGGCTGTAACAGTACTTCTTTTCCACATTTGAGAACTGCTGGTGGAATTCCAGCATTGCCAAGGGCTTTACCGCAGGCTAGACAATCTATGGCTTTACTTAGCTCGACTATGGTGGGTAGGGTATCAAGCTCTTCCATGACCGGCAGGTCTGGGATATCGTCCAGGGCAGCAGCTGAGACATGGTTTATAGTTGCGTACAATTCCAAGTAGTGCTCAATCCACCGTTTGAGTTGATTGTCTCGATCAGTGATAATTTCCCCTGCTTTTGACATTAGGGGTGTTGTCTTGGAGGTAAGAGGGCCTGTTGCTTGTTTTATATTCTCGTACTTAGCCTTTGTATCGCCTCTATCAGCAGCTGACTGTATGCTGGAACTTAGATTGAGCCAGTATGTGTTAGCGTAGTGGCGAGCTGCCTGCATGGCATTTTTCTCCGCATGCTTTAGGGAATGTAGAGTTTCTGGGCAAGGCCTGTCTTTATAGGCTAAAAGAGCCTTTCTTTTTGCATCAGTGACATGCTTCATTTCCTCCCAGTGAGCCTCAAACCAGTCTGCACTTTTGCGTTCTCTCTTGCGGAATGCCGCCATAGCTGAGCCATATATGGCGTCCCGCAGATGTGACCATTTGCACTCAATAGTGTATACTGGTGGCATTTGTACAAGAGCTTCTTGTAGTCTCTGGGTGTATTCTGCTGTTCTCTCTGGATTCTTGGTGGAGCAGATGCCTGTGCGTGGTTTTCGCTTGTCTTTGTTGCGGTACAATTTTTGGAAGTAATCTTACCTTGCTAGCCACTAAGGAGTGATCTGTGTCGCAGTCTGCACTGTGGTAGCTGCGTATGAGGAGCACACTGGCCAGTTGTGTGCGTCTTGTGATTATTAGATCTAGTTGGTGCCAGTGTTTAGAGCGAGGATGCCTCCATGACACTTGGTGGATTGCTTTGCAGTTGAAGAAGGTATTTGTGACACATAGTACACGTAAGCAGCACATCTCTAGTAATCTCTGCCAATTTTCTTTTAGCCTGCCTCTTCCGAAAAGACCGAGGCAAGTTGGCCAGGCCATGTAATCACTTCCAACTCTTGCATTGAAGTCGCCAAGGAGGTAGATTGCTTCGTTGGTGAGTATGTTGGCTACTGTTTGATTAAGATCTTCATAGAACTGATCTTTCACTTCTGAGCTCGAGGATAGGGTTGGAGCATAAGCACTGATAATTTTGGCTAATCCTGAGGATGTTGATAGACGTATTGATAGTATTCTGTTAGTGCCCATTGTTGGGGGTTCTATGGATGAGTAGAGTGTATTTTGTATTGCAAAGCCAACCCCATGTTGGACCATTGGTCCACCTTGCCAGAAATAGTGTAGTTGTGTTCTTTTATGGTACCACTTTCTGGGAGTCTAGCTCCACGCACCCAGTGGAGCAGGTCAGCCATGGTGGGCTAGCACCTTATTGGCTGGGGGCTGCCCAGCTTGAAGCGGGCGGTAGCAATCCATTGATACATGGCGATCTCTCCCACCGTCAGAAGCTACCCTTGGCACCTTGCTCTATGCCATTTGAGCTAGGACTTATAACCGGTAAACTGCTGCTTCCCGTGTTGTGTTCACACATTGCGGCGATGCTGGAGTGTCCTCTCCAGTAAAGATAAAGCCTGGGCGTATTATTATGGAGAACCAGCTGCTGCCCAAATAGCAGATCCTCCTCTCCACGCCAATGGTCGATCCAATGGAAGGACTAATATCTATACGGCTTGGCACCATTCGCGTCACAAGAGCTGCCGGAATGCAATTTGTTTCAATAGCAGACCGCCTTAGGAGCTCCATTTCCTGATTTTCTGTCGGGGTTTACTCCCCTAGCCTTTCCCATGAGGGTGTAGCGCAAGGCAGCGGAGGTTTAGAATAAGAGTTTCCCTCTCCTAGATGAGCTACCGACCATGGTTAACGAGCCTCATCTACCCGAAGCTACTGGTTCTGAGGCGCCAGTTGACCGCATTCATCCCTTCTCCTGTTAGCAGAAACATGGTCTGCCGGGATTTTGTGTTGAGCCACGCGTAAAGGCCAGGAGCTGGATTTTGGTTGACAGAGGCATTAAGAGACGCAAGCCTTTTGGGGCATTTCTAGAGGAGTGGATGCTTATCTTCCACCTCCAGCCTGGCACTGACAACCTTGGACCACAAGTGATAATGTTGAACTAAAAATAGTAATAATAATACGAATTTTATAATCTTTGGGCTCACAGCTCTTCAAATAAAATAGTTACACACATTTAATAATCAGTAAATTCAGTGTATAAAGTTCATATTCTAACTACATGTAACTACAGCGCACAAAAGCTACGTTTATCAATGAAAGAAATGCAATGATTGTTACTGAATTAATTTTGAAAGTCAAGTTTCAAGAGCTGTGTTTTAGCATGGTCTTAAAGCCTTAGTAGTTGGAATACTGTAATTGTAGAGAATTCCTTTGTTTGGGGGCACACAAAGAGAAATAACTTTCACCAAATGTTTTAGTGCATGTCTTAGGAAAAGAGAGATTACGTGTGTCTGCAGAAGAGCGTAGCTGACGAGTGAGTGAGTAGACGGAGAGAATTTCATTTAGACAGGAAGAGCATGAGCCAGAAAAGAAGTTGTAGCAGAGAACGAACGGTTTGTAACCAATTCGGGCTTGTATAGGAAACCAATGAAGTGAGTAACGTAGCGGAGTAATATGGTCATGATTTTTGCCTTAAGAACTAGCCTGGAAGCTGCATTTTGTACTTCTGTAGTTTTTCAATGTGTTGTTTTTACGAAACTAAAAGAAGAGAATTACAATAATGGAGACGAGAGAGAACAAGAGCACAAGCTAGAGTATTCGTTGCACTAAATGTTATGTAGTGAGTGACAGATTGAGCTGATCTGATGGATGGCAGTGTAGGAGGGGCGACAGATGTGAGCGATGCAATTATTAGTAGACATTTTGACAAAAATAATGTAATTAAGATTCCCAGTTGATGTTGTGAACCGTAAATTAGAACTCGTTAATTAAATGGAAGTCGGAAGAGACAAAGCACTGTGTGATTTAATCTTGCAAAAGAATGGTGCTTTGGTCTTGCCATCATTCAGCTTCAGCTTTCAGAAAGTCATACAAGAATTACCCAATTAGGCTAAAACAAAGAGAACGGTGCGCTCAACTATTTACACTGTTATTGCAGAGCGTAAGTGCAATTATTTTTATCCATAAACGTAATTAAGGTTGTAGTTTTAGGGTATGGGTTAGGTTTAGTTGTCCATTTCTTAAATTAAAATAGAAAAAAATATATAGCAACCAAAAATACCATTTATCGAGCGCACCGTTCTCTTTGCTTTTACCCAAGAATTATCCTTACCAATGCACTCCTGCAAAGCTTTAACAGGACTGGCAACCACTCCGATTTTATCGGAATTATTTAGATTTTTACCCATGAATCCGAAATCTAACAAGACCTTTAACATTTTGATTTTTCGACCATTAAAAATTTTCATCTTATAAAAATCCGAAAGTGGAGAATTTTTTAAAAATAATAATAACAAAATAATAAAAGGCGAATATGACAGGAAGTGACGCATTTCGATGATGGCACTTCCTTTGCTTTTCCCTGCACTTCCGTTATCAAAGTGAACTTCGATCTCTAAATCTTTCTTCGTTGGCCATCCCATCGTAAATTATTCCTTTTACCAGGCTAATAAAAATAAACCAACTATAGTGTGACTTTAAAAAAAAATTAAGTGGATGCATTTTTAAAGAAAGTGCTGAAAAAGATTTTCTAGTGACTGAGCTTGAGAGTACTAAGACTAGTCTAACTGAAAGAATAATATAAACAAGGAATGAAAACTCGAATAAGTATTTAAATGCCATTTCCAACAAAGAATTTCCGATTTTTTTTATTCAATGGAAATCATTCTAGATTCACACCAGGAATGTGTCAATATAATCCGCACCGCGCTAGTCTTACATAAGCATTCACAAAGCGGGAAAATCCCATTAACTATCATTCTAGATTACATTAAAAGTCATTTCAAATCAATAATTCTGAAACAAAATAATTGCTATCTACAAATTGCTGTTAAAATTACAGGAGTCGAACCCAAAGAGATTTTTCAAATATTCCTTCTCCAACATTGTTGTAAAAATTATTAGCTATCGTTTAGCGTTTGTTTCAACCCGATAGATATTATGGTTGGCGAGAAATTGACAAAATACCGATATTTCTTTCGGGTTATTTTTATTTTCCACGAAATAAAGTAAATCTTTTCGGTATTTTTTTGGCCCGTGCACATCCTTGGGACCTCCTCAGCATATTTGCAAAAGACCCGAACCCTCTATCTGGTATGGTTCAGGAGGAGTTGGCTGTTCAAAGCTCGAAAAGACTGGGCAGACATTTCAAATATATAAACGCAATTTGTCCCTATGGAAATTGCGTTAAAAATGCCATTCATCGTTTTTCAAGCAGTATCAGTATTCGGCAAAACGTGCATTTATTCGGGCATCAGCTTGTGGCCAAACATTTGCAATCTGTGCCACGCCCAATTATCTTTTAAAGTGGTGGGTTAAATGATTAAAAAAATATTTTAACTCAAAAATTACAATTGCTACTAAATTAGTAAAGTAAAAGTAGTGAATCTGTTACCAATTATTTTAAATGTATAAATCGGCAAATTAGTTTCAGTCATGAGATCGTAAGTTATACCTTTCTTATTTGAAGAAATAAACATCTTGCCCCTACCTATCTTTTTAATGCAAGAGTCAAAGAAGTGTTTCCAGAAAAAAATTACAATAAAACAAGAGCACGCGTTAAAGCTGAAACTGATTCTCTTTCTAACTAAAAATTAATTATAATATCTATCTAAAATCCATTGCAAAGCTAACTTCAGTTGACCAAAGAATTGTTTGACAACTGCATATAGGCCACTAATTAGATGCTGGAGAACTGAACTATATGCAGCCTCTGTTCCTATGTAAAAAATGGATATTCTGATGTGTATATACCGGTATGTAATGTAAACATTCCCAGTAAAGTTTTTTCTCATACTCGGTGGTGTTCTGAAGACTCTTAAAAGATAATGAAGGTAACTTGATTAATTTATATTTATTTAGTATGTAGATCTTAAACCAGCGCCCCGGGGTGCCGCGACCCCACGCCTGGATCCCTATACATATTTATTTATTGGCAGGTTGGCATGTCTGCTTGGGTAGTGACGTCAGTAACAGAGGGATGAGTGTGAATGAGTGTGAGTCTATAGCTGCGTGTGAAATGGGTGAACGGCTAACAGATAAACATGAAATATATTGCCCCACAGAACAAAATAGAGATGAATCAACAATTTAAACACACCACTAAATTATTCAATGAATTATGTAACCTATTATTATAGTCAAATATACGAAACATTTACATGATTAACACACACATTTGTTTTATAGTTAAATTTTCTCAACTGTCAATAGTCATGACTGCACGTGGAAAAATCACTTGATCCAAACAGACAGGTTTAATATGATTTTGTCAAATAGCCACCATGACTTGACTAGATGCCCAAAACTGTGGACTGTGAACGTGTGATAACGTTTAAAACATAGTCTGTCATTTTCACCTTATCACACTCTACCATTTTCACCTTGTCACTGGCAGTCGTAATTTCTTTCATTACATCACTCAATACACTGGCTTCCTCCTTTAAAGTCACCACCTCACGTGTCACTGCCATCACGTCACCATTCACTGTAGTATCTACTTGTGCAGTGTGATTATACAATATGAAATTTGTTGTAGCCTCACGTGAACTCAATTGACAACTACTCACGTGAACACGTGACCTCAATTGACCACTACTCACGTGAACACGTGACCTCAATTGACCACTACTCACGTGAACACGTGACCTCAATTGACCACTACTCACGTGAACACGTGAACTCAATTGACCACTACTCACGTGAACACGTGACCTCAATTGACCACTACTCACGTGAACATCATGGTTTCTGAAGTTTTGTTGTGCACTGGAGAAGACATCGGCGCTGGCGTCTGAATGAAAGTTAAGGTTATGGCCGTGGTTCCTTTCACTTCCGTTAGATTTCAGTTGTTATCTGTAGCCTAAATCATCGTCGAAGTTGAACTTTGAAATCATGTTTCCGTTGGAAAGTGAATTTTGTTAACCACCATGAAGAAATAAATTGGTTCAACACACAACTTCTATTACACAACTTTTCATCATTGGTGACGTTCGAATTTCTCTTTTTTAAATCCCTTATATTAACTTCAAAATCTTGTCTGTCTTCATATCTGTCCTGATCTCTATCGTTCGCGGGCAGGCGGAAAAATAAAAGTAAAAATGACACACTTCCCGTGATGCTATCGAGCTGAAATTTTGCACATAGACTCGTGTCAGATACAATAAATGCATTATGTGACAATGGCAGATCGATCAAATGTACCGTAATTAAATTAATGCATTTTTAGTTTATCTCTATATAATTCAATGTCACCGTCTGTTATTGTTACCTCCACGTGCCGCTGGAGTTCAGTCCAGCCATCGATGTCCACATACCCCCCCCCACCCGGTTTAAAGTCAGGGGAGTTCAGTCAGTTTCAAACCGAACATGAAGAAATAACTTTTTTTCGGGAAACTAAAAATTAGTGTAAAAAAGTAATTTAAAAAAAAATACAAATTTTTAAAAAATATTATCCCCCCCCCCGCTGGTAATCGAACCTGCTATCGCTTGCGCTACAAGCCTACACGCTGATACAAGTCCACGAGATCCTTACGAAAGACTAAAATTTAAAAGATATAAATTAGTATTCATTAATATTTTCTCTTATTGAGCCTATCAAATCAAGTGGTTTTTTTTCCGATTACTGAGACTATCGGGTCCGAATAGCGAATAAAATATAGGGGATGAAACTGCATCCGAATAGCGATCAGATTAATAGATAGATTTCATTCATTTATTTACTGTATGATATTTTTAGGTATTCATGCAAACATTTGTCACCTTTATTATAAAATATACTAAATTTGGACCCCTAAATCATCGGGGATCCCCTGGCTTTAGCCCGTTCAGCCCCCCCCCCTTAATCCACCATAGCTTTTAGTATTGCCTCATATATAAGGGATTTAAAGTCAAACAACTCTGTTTTTAAGGGGTTGTTTAATTAAATCCCTTATATTAACTTCGAAAACTTGTCTTTCTGTCGTTCGTCGCCGGGCGGGCGGAAAAACAAAAGTCAAAAATAACACACTTGCCGTGATGCGATCGAGCTGAAATTATGAACATAGACTTGTGTCACCTAACAATGCATGGTATCAAAATTGCAGATCGAATGTACTGCAATTAAATTAATGCATTTTTACGTTATCTCTATAAAACTCTATGTAGCGTCTGTTGTTTACAATCACGTGGCCCTTGCTTGAGTTCACGCAAGCCATCAATGACCACACCTGCCCCCCAAAAAACCCCGTTTTTTACAGCAAGGGGAGATCAGTCGGTTTCAGTCTGTAAATGTTTGTCGCGCGTTGCGTATTATATTGAACATATCAATACTTTAATTTGTCTCATATATTGGAGATTTATAGTCAAAAACTTTGTTTTTATGAGGTTGATTAATTAAATCCTTTACATTATCTTCAGGGTCTTGTCACTCTGTAGTGATCTCTCTCTCTCTCGCTCTCTCTCTCGCTCTCTCTCTCTCTCGCTCTCTCTCTCTCTCTGTTTGTCGTGGGTGGTCTTACGGGGGAAAAACAAAAGTAAAAAATGACCCACTTCCCGTGATGCTATCGAGCTGAAATTTTGCACATAGACTCGTGTTACCTATCAATGCATTGAATCACAATTTCACATCGATCGAATGTACCATAAATAAATTTAATGAATTTTTAGTTTATCGCTATATAATTCATAGTAGCCGTCTGCTTTGTTCACGTGCTGGAGTTCAAGTCCAGCCATCGATGACCACCCCCCCCCCGTTTTTTACAGCAAGGGGAAATCAGTCGGTTTCAGTTTGTAAATGTTTTTCGCGCATTGCGTATTATATTTGAACATATCAATACTTTAAGTTCTGTCTCATATATAAGGGATTTATAGTCAAAAACTTCGTTTTACGTGGTTGTTTAATTAAAGACGTTTCTAGGCAGTAAAATGTTTCCAATATTTAGTTTTAATATAGACACATACAACATTCAACAGCTATCGCCACAGAGCTGAAAGAGAATTATTTTCCCACAGTGGGACAAAGCGCATGAAAGTCTTTTTTTAAAAAGGAAATAAACTTAAAATTATTTTTTTTTAATATTAACTTTCACAATCGCAACATTGAGAGAAAAAACAGCATGACCTTGATTTAAATTGAATCAAAATTTAAAGTTGTAAAAAGGTTTAAGTTGAGGTTAATGCTATTTAAAAACTGGTAAAGAAATTAACTCCCTTTCCACCAAAAGTTTATTAAATTAATTTGTTACCGTCCTTTAATTTCATTTATAATTTTCATATTAAGAAATGTTGAGAAAGTCGCTTCTTTTTAAACGTCTTGGTTGTCTTAATGTTAACTTGATACAGCAACGGATCCTTGGAGTAGATCTCAAGGGAGTCGCCACTGGGAGAGCTGGGACATATTTACTAGGAAATGAAATTAATTTAAATGCTCAGTTCTAACTTTGACGTCATCTACAACCTTGATACTTGCTGTGACGTCATCTATTGTCATGATCCTCACTGTGACGTCATCTTTTGTCATGATCCTCCCTGTGACGTCTTTTTATGTTATGCTCCTCCCTGTGACGTCATCTTATGTCATGATCATCCTCACTGTGGCGTCATCGTATGTTATGATCTTCCCCCACTCAAAACAGTCTTCTGTTGTTCTCTATTACTTGTTTCAGCACACAATATTTTATTTCAGCTGGAGAGAAAAAAGTAGTCAAAAAATGAATCATTCTGATCTTTTTTCTTTTTAAATTACCATACTAAAAGTAATGAGACATTTGGTTGCATACAGTTCTTAAATCTTTAACATTAATGGGCGGTCTCCACTATCAAATTTCCATCAAATTCCAATCGAATTTTGCGTTACGCACTATATTTTTGGCGAATGCGGAATTCGCTATGAATAAATTAGTTTAATTTTAGCAACCAATTATTTCTTTCAAGTTTTTTCATGTGACTTTACAGCAGAAGTTTCAAAATGGAAACTGGCAGCTGTTGTGAAATTTCTACCAAAATGAAACAGAGAGATTAGTCAGCCTTATTAGAGACTGCGAGTTTATTAGGAATTTTACAAATCCAAAATACTTTGATAAATTAGCATGGTCACTTGCTCTTAACAATATTGCTTAAGCTATGGGGCTGACTTGGTCAGGTATGTAAATAGTAAATAAGTAGGTCATCGATATAAAAAAATAACTAAAATTAAATATTATTGTCTTATTCTGATGCAAAGAATAAAGATAAAATAAAACTAATAGTTTGAAAATACAAAAAATGTAATGAAATACTATAAAAGTTGAGCTTAGACTATCATAGTCGTTAATTAAACAGATGCTAAAATGTTATTTTTTAAAAATTGCATCGTCAACGAAAATGCAAATTATGCTTATGCTCTGGTGCCACCCGCTGACTATTAAATATTGATATGATAGTGGTACCGTTTTCATTTGGTAAATTGTAATTTGCTGACTTCAAAATTAAATTTCTTGTCCATGACTCCATGACATGTTACTAATAAATTAAATTATAATTATAAGCTTAGAGTTAGGGGCTTAGTAAAGCAAGACTAGGTCATATTATATTCATATGTCAATAATTCAGTTAAATATAATATTAAATATATACTAATTAAATAGTTTTCAAAATGTAAAAGTAAATTGCAGTTGACAGTTTATAGTACTATATAGTACACATCCTATAATACAGTATTACTAATAGTATATAATTTATAATATAGTCAATATAGTATAGTCTAGTCAAAATCAATAGGAATTTAGGCCCAGTTACATAGACTATTCATATTTAATCTGTAATTTAGTAATGTTAATCAGTCAACGTGATGAGCGCTAGAGATGAGATGTTTCAGAAAGATATTGAACATCTCCTACACAGCGCACATCACGAACGAAGCGGCCCGCAACACAATATTTTCTGTCATTGGCCCCTACGAGGACCTTCTCACCTCCATTAAGAAGAGGAAACTACGATGGTACGGACACGTGACAAGAACTGGAGGTCTCACAAAGACCACATTGCAAGGCACTGTCCAGGGAGGAAGGAAATGAGGCAGACAAAAGAAGAGATGGGAAGACGATATCAAAGAGTGGACCGGCCTGTCATTCAGTGACTCTCGAAAGGCAGCACAGGACCGTGACAAATGGCGCGAGATAGTGAGCAGTTCACGATAGTGCCCCAACGACCCAACGACGGGTTAAGGGATAGTTCAAGTTCACGTTCATCAGTCAACAATAAGAAATAAAATAAATCAAAATCATAATGCTGTTATTAGCTACGAGCAACAAAGCCCGTCCAAGGACGTTCCGCCACCGTTCGGTGGCATGTTTTAACTCCCCTCCAACAGCCGTCTCGACTGGCATTACATGTGCATCGCGTTAAAATACTATTCATTATAGTTAAAATAAATAACTCATAAAAACAGAGATTTTTGCTATAAATCCCAACGCGCATAACTCAAAATAAAGTCTTGGAAGAAATACTGCACCAAAAATAACTCGTTTTGAACGTCCGCGTAAATGGCGTTAATGTGTTCAATATGATTGGCTGTAGGAGCCATATGTATTTGAGGGACCAATCGCTATAGATGACCGGACAGAAAGGACAGAAACTTGCCTTTTATTACATAGGATATTCATATTAATAATAATTAATAATATCATAATGATATAATTTAAATAACACATTATTATTCATTATATACAAATAGTTAAAAATGGAATTTAAAAAATAATTATTGTCTACACTCAGATTTATTTAAAAACAAATGAGCCTCGAAAAAGCATTACATCTGCTGGGAAATTGCTCTCACGTATTTCTCGGTCTAAGTTTTAAATTTTAGCTTTGAACCAGCAGCTCAAGAAACGTGAAACTGTGATGCCGACTTTGAGAAGGAACTAATAGAGTATACACTTGGGGGGGGGGACACAAATACAAAGCATGACATCATGAAACCTCACCTTGTTTCTGAATCAAAGCTCCAGCTTTGTGTACACGAGACTTGGAACTGAACATGTTTGAAAGCACATAATATGGGTAAAACAATTGCAATATGTCATATAGATACATCTGGCATGAGTCGTATGACGGACTGAAACTTGCAATTTATTATAAGACTAGCAACAAAGCCCGTCAAATGACGTGGATAAGTGTAGGGTGACCTGTGAAGTTCATGGCAGGACATCACAACATTACCCACACCCGTCTCTCCAGAGACCCTACCTCCCCCCAACACCGCGGTCTTTCCAGAGACTCTACCCCCCATACCACGACCTTTCCAGAGACCCTACCTACCCCCACACCACGGTCTGTCCAGAGACCATACCCCTCCTAAACGCCGAGGTCTGTCGCGAGACCCTAAATCCCCTTCACCGCAGTTTGTCGAGAGACCCGCCATCTGGACCGGCCATACATGTGTATCACGTCAAAAAATTCTATACATTATTATAAAAACATTATCCATCCCCGTCTGTCCAGAGACCCTACCTGCCACCCCCCACACTGTCGTTCTGTCCAGAGATCCAACCTCCCACCCCCACACCGTGGTCTGTCCAGAGACCCTACCTCTCTCCCCCACTCCGCGGTCTGTCCAGAGACCCTACCTCCCTCCCCCACTCCACGGTCTGTCCAGAAACCCTACCTCCCCCAACACCGCATTCTTTCCAGAGACCTTACCTCCCTCCCCCATTCCACGGTCTGTCCAGAGACCCTACCTCCCCTCCACCGCGGTTTGTCGAGAGACCCGCCGTCTCGACCGGCCATATTGTGTATCACGTCAAAAATACTATACATTATAGTTATAATAAATAACCCAAAAAAACAAAGTTTTTGTCAACCTATCCCAGCGCACACCGTTCAAAATAAACTCTTGGAAAAAAACTGCACCAAAAATAACTCGTTTTGAACGTCGTTCAATATGTAAGTGACAATTTATTTTTCTCCGCTAGTGATTTGCTGTAGGAGTCTGTAGGAGTTTGAGGGACCAATCACTATCGATGACCGCACAGAACATTGCCTTTTATTATATAGGATTTTTAATGATAGAGAACAGTAACAACAAAATCAATGAACTTGTAGGAACCAAAAGAAGTCAAGCAATGGGTTCTGATCAAGCCAAGAAATGTTGCCGAATATCCAGCTCTGATTAATCCAAGAAATGTTGCCGAATATCCAGCTCCGACAAATCCAAGAAAAGATGCCAATCTGAAATCTCTTAACTTGAAGATATTTTTTGACTTTATCAACATTAACATGTTCATTAAAACTGTGACTAGTTTTTAATATTTGATAACTTGTGTTGAAATTCACAAATCGGAAGTTTTGATGATAATTTTCAATTATCTCATTGATAACTTTAATTTTTGAATTTGATGGAAATTTTCCTATTCTATAATTGGATAAGTTTATTTAAGACATTTAAAAAATGTCATTTCTATAGTTAACACGGTCTTAATTTGGTTTTAAAAGTTCACATGTAATTCAATTGATGTAGTATTTTGACTTCACAATAAACAATCTATTAGTTTTTTCTCTTGGACTGACGGTTGAACTTTTTTTGTTTTTCAGATCTGTATTAATTATTATAGCTTTAAACTAATTTATCACTTATTGGAAAAACTTTAAGAATATATTATGTATCGATCCGTCATTGTAAACAAGAAATTATAAATAAATTTTTAAAACCCTGGGAATAAATCAAACGGACAATGAAATAGACTGAGACTGAAAGAAACTGTCAAATAAATCTATTGACATGAAATAAACTAAATTTTAAAAAAAATATTATGAAATTTAGAAAATAACAATGAAATCTACTGACAAAGACATATACTGACAATGAAAAAAATGGCAATAAAAAACTTTTACCAATGAATCAAATTGTCAATGATTAGTACTGAAAATAAATTAAACTGACAAAAACAAAGGTCGCATATCAAGTAACATGTTTCCCGTCAAAACAGGACGTATACCAAGTTGGATATATAGCACAACAGTCGTATACCGAGGTACCACTGTAGTTTTGATCTAAAGCATGTTTTTCAGCAAGGGTTTTATGACAGCAGACTTACACGACGACGGAAATGTACAAGAAGTTAGATTATCATTTACTATAGGGTTATTGTTGCTACAACTAATGAGAAAGCTGAAAAAATTAATTCGAAATTAGAAAATTAATGGCACAACTAATTAGACAACTAATGGGATAAATAATGAGATAATAAATGAGACAACTTTTTGGACTAATTAAGAGACGACTAATGAGAGAACAAATGATACAGCTAATGAGACAACTAATATCACAACTAATGAGGCAAATAATGAGATACGTAATGAGACAACTAATGAGACAATTGATATAATAAGACGTCTAATGATATAGTTAAATAGCTTTACGAAGAATGCTTTATGTGACATGATTAGCACCACAAATAAAGATGACGTTATTAAGCGTGTCGATGCTGGCCACTACAAAACTATTTCATTATTTCGAAAGTACACCGGCGTCACATAGTAAGATATCTGAATAGGATTCATATTTTCCTTTTAAGATAATTTATGATTATTGCTTGACAATAAATTCAAACTCTCTTTCTAACTTTAATTAAATTTTTACTTTAAAATTTAATGTAAATTTTCATGGTTAAAATTGAATGTAAAATTATATTCAATGTACTTTTGTTCAGGATGTTCTATCAGAATCTAATTTTATTTGTATAAATGACGTCATCTAATGCAGTGGTCCCCAACCTTGGGTCCGCGGAGATGTGGTTGGTGGTCCGCGAGCAAAGGAACATTTAATTATTTGCATTTCTTTTTTTTTACTGTGGTGTATTTCTCTAAGGATTGTGCGTCTTTCCATACACGTGATGGAAAAGCGTGTTCAGTGTTACCCGTTTTGGCGGCACCATGTCCAAAGAACATCAATGACACATAGCGCAGAGCGGACAACCGCCTACAATCAATCTTTGCGCTCTGTGTTGACGCTCTTGTGTCGGCGTTCTTATCACGGTGCTTTTATGTAGGCACTCTTATTGTTGTGCGCGATTTTGATGGGTCGCCCATGTTGGCAAGCTAAAGACATTTGCCATGAACTTCCAGGAGAGGCTGCTGTTAAAAAGATAGCACATGTGCTACCACTGTAACTAGGCGCATTGAGGAAATAGCCGAAGATATTGAGATACAATTGTTGGAGAGGATTAGATTCATGACTGTGGTACGCACTCCAGGTTGACGAATCTACAGACATCGACGACAAGGCAATATTAATTGTTTATGTGAGATATATTTATCATGAGGATTTACATGAGGATTTGTTATGTGCTCCGTCTTTGTCAACCAACACCACGGGAGCTGAACTGTTCAAGCCATTGGATGGTTCTATGTCAGGCCACCTAAAATGATACTTTTGTGTCGGCCACTGCATAGATGGAGCTGCTGCCATGACCGAACGACTGTCTGGTTAAACAGCTAGGGTTAAGCAGGTTGCACGAGTGTAAATCTACGCATTGCATCATTCACAGGGAAATGTTGGCAAGCCAAAAAATGTCACCAGAATTTAACAGTGTATTGATTGATGTCGTTAAAGTTATTAACCACATCAAGGCACACGCCCTTAACTCACGCCTGTTTGAGCAGCTTTTTGAGGAGATGGACGTAGAGCACAGATGCCTCCTTTTGTACACATAAATAACATGGTTGTCCAGAGGAAAATCGCTAAACAGAGTATTTGAATTACGAGATCCATTGCAAAGATTTCCCTCAGAAAAGAAGTCACCGCTGGCAGAACATTTCAGTGACAAGGTATGGGTCGCAAAACTTGCTTACCTGTGTGACATATTCAGCCAGCTCAATGAACTCAATCTGTCTCTTCAGGGGGAAAATGACAACTCTTTTCGTGTTGGCTGACAAAGTAGCTGCATTTAAAGCCAAACTGGAGTTGTGGGAACGGCGAGTGAACAAAGGCATTTTGGATATGTTCCAAACATTAGCGGGGATTCTAGGCGAGACTGAGCCTGAACACTCTTTGTCACAGATGGTGCACGATCACCTGTTTTTGCTTTTAAAAGAGTTTGAGCGCTACTTCCCAACCACAAAAGAACCAAGAACTCATTGATTTAACATTCTAGTAAATTAAAAAATTAAATAATTTTTTATTCACTTTTTGTATTTTATTTTATTTTGAAGGCATGTTTAAGTACAATTATATTAAAACTATAAAATAAAATAAAAACAATCTAAAATACCTGTATAAACAATCAACGCAGCCGCAACCCCCACCCCCACCCCCACCCCATAATCCCCCGCCCAAGGTTAGTGGGCCGCGGTAAAATTATCAAACTTTTAGTGGTCCGCGGCGTTAAAAAGGTTGGGGACCACTGATCTAATGCAATGATCCTCAAGTCTTATTGCATGCAGTCTTCTGGTGTTTTTAACGCAATTTCCCATGGGACAAAGTGCGTTTATATATTTGAAATGTCTGTCCTGTCTGCTCGAGCTTGATCATGCATCTCCTCCTGAACCATAACAGATAGAGGGTCCGGGTCTTTTGCCAATATGTCAAGGAGGTCCTAAGGATGCGCACGGGCCAAAAAAATTACCGAAAAGGTTTACTGGATTTTCTGGAAAATAAAATAAAAACAACGACAAAATATCAGTATTTTGTCAATTTCTCACCAACCATAACATCTATCGGGTTAAAGCAAACGCAAAACGATATCTAATAATATTTAGAGCAATGTTGAAGAAGTACTTTTTGCAAAGTCTCTTTTCGTTCAACGCCCGTAATTTTTACAGCAATTTGTAGGTAGCAATTGTTTCCTTTAGTTTCAGAATCATTGATTTGATGATGACTTTTAATGTAATCTAGAATGATTTCCCTTGAAAAAAAAATCGAAAATTCTTTGTTGGAAAATTGCGTTTAAATACTCAATCGAGATTTTATTACTTTTTTTTCTGGAAATTTATTTACATGTTTTACAAAAACTTACTTTTGGATTGAGGTTAATATTCTTAACGTTAAATTTTGTTTAGTTTATTTCAAAGTCATATTTTAATCTCAAGATTATGATTGTAGAGGTCTAAATTATTTTTGCTTTTGTAACTTTATTTACTTATGTCTTTCATTTTTACTTATGTCTTTTATTTTCACTTATAATCCTCTCTGACTGGAATTATTACTATTACTATTCTTATTCTGTCACGATGGCCGGTTAGTTTTGTATTTATATTTGTCTGATGTTAATTTTGAAAACATTTTACTGCCTAGAGATGCCTTTAAAGAGTAAAACTAGCTATGTGACCAATAATGAAAAGATGTGTAACAGAAGATGTGCGTTTAACCAAAACTTTTCTTCTCATGAGGTGGTTAACAAAACTCACAAGTCCAACAGAAACATGATTTCAAAGTTAAACTTCGTAGATGTCCTGGGCTACAGACTACCACTGAAATCTAGCGGAAGTAAAAGGAACAACGGCCATGTCCTTAATTCTCATTCAGACGCCAGTGTAAATGTCTCAACAAGAGCACAACGAAACTGCAGCAACTGTGACGGACATAGAGTAGGTCACGTGGGTGGTGGTCAATTAAAATCACGCAAGGCAGCTACTGATTTCATATTGTATACTAAAACTACTCTAGTAGATACGACACTAATTGATGACAAGGTGACAGTGATTGGTCACCTTTTGACATTACAGGGAGAAGGGAGGTTTTTGAATCATGGAATGAAAGAAGTCAACAAAGTCAATGAAAAGACGACAAAGACAATGAATGAAAAGATAACAACGGATGAACATATTTTATTGATAGAAGTTTTTGTTTTTAACAGTTCAACACAAGAAATGCTACAGCTTCAGTTTTTTGGGTGTAATGGGGAATTGATGCTGAAAGATTTGGGACAGAACGCGACTGTACATGGATTGTTTTGAAATAAATACTTCAGCACCAATGTCAGATTACAGCCGGTATGTTCATATCTATTAAGTCAACTGACATCACTTCGGCCAAATGGACCAGTTCTGATTGTGAACATCAAGTTTCTTTGTGTACATATTGCAAGAGTTCAAATTTGTTTGTTCGCCGTCCAGACGGCGTCTGTACGAGGTTGCATATTTATCACATTGCCATGACCATAGATGACATTTCCATTGACTTTGATGACATGAAAAAATGTAACATTACATGATTCTGTTTTAAAAATATAATTTTGGTTATGACGTATTAGAAGATTGGTGGCGCCCCTAGTCGGGTTTAATGGACGTCTAACGTCACATCTTCATGTGGCCAGATTTCTGCTGTATGACGTTCATCATGCCTCTGTTAGCGATGCCATCAATATAATCCATCAACTGTCATTAATGACGTAATGCTATGTCATCATTGTCAAAACAATTTGTTAGAGCAGGGGTCGGAAACCATGGCTCGCGAGCCATATATGGCGCTTTTCATGGCTGCATCTGGCTCGCAGAAAAATGTTCATTATAACGAAAAAATGTTTCTTCAGACTCCTTAGATCTAAATCTTTGGAAAAAAATCTTTATTATATTTTTTTTAAAAAAGAAAAACCTCGTCATAAGTCAATAACCTTATTAATTATTTTCTATTTTAATGGCTTACGTGATGTAAAACATTCGTGAAACTTTAAGGGAGAGAGATTTTGGAATTCGGGATCAAAGTGATTTCTGTGGAAGAGTGGCAAAAATACATTGTTCAAGAGCGGTTGGTGTATATTGCTTTCTAAAATAGTGAACGATGTGTGCATATGCAAGTGTCCGCACAACAGATTTTTGTGGGATCAAAAGTAAATCGCTATCTAAGCTAACTAATTTTAGAAACCTTTTTGACAACATGGATAAAAGAAAGAAAGACGACGAGTATCGTACTTTTCAGCAGGAATGGACAGAGGAATTTGCATTTATGGAGAGAATGGGTTATGCAGTGTGTTTAATATGTAGTAATAAAATTACGTCTATGAAACGGTCAAATGTAAAGCGACACTTCGAGACACGCCATTCTACATTTGCATTGAAACATCCGGCGGGAGACAGTTGGAAGAAAGTATGTCAATAATTGCTATCAAGAGTGTAAGCTGGTTAGCAGCAAATCCGTGTTTGGACTCAACAAGGTGACTGGAATTCGGCTCACTTTGCTGGCGCTTTAGCTATTGTAAGAAATGGAAAGCCATTCACAGATGGGGAGAAGGCCAAAGCATTCATGCTTGATGTTGCCAATTAACTTTTTGATGACTTTTCCAACAAGGACAAAATAATTAAACGGATAAAAGAAATGCCTCTTTTGGCAAGAACTGTTCACGATCGTAGCATGATGATGTCAAATCAAATTAGGAAATGCAAGTGAAGGATATAAATGCGGCACCGTTTTTCTCTCTGGCTTTGAATGAGTCAACAGACGTCAGTAACTTATCCCAGTTCAGCGTGGTTGCAAGGTATGTTGTCGGTGAAACATTACATGAGGAAAGTTTTGCTGTTTTGTCTATGAAGGGCACAACAAGAGGGCAGGATTTATTCGAGTCCTTCACTGAGTTCGCTAAAGAAAAAATCTACCGATGGATAAACTTGTTTCGGTGTGCACCGATGGTGCTCCGTGCATGGAGGGGAAAAAACAGAGGTTTTGTCGCTCTTCTTTGTGAGCATGAAAACGACGCGTCCTAAGCTTTCATTGCATCCTACATCAGGAGGAACTTTGTGCTTTCCCAACCCCTGATCTAGGAGAAGGAAACTCTGATTTCAAACCTCCTCTGCCATGCGGCTATACCCGCTACCCGGGAAAGGCTAAGGGATTAAACCCTGACAGAAAAACAGGAAATGGAGCACCTTCAGACCGTCTATACATAAAAGTTATGTACGTTCCGCCAGCTCCTGCGACGCCAATGGCGCCACGCTGCATCGACGCAAGTCATTCCCTTGGTTACACCATTGACGTGTAGAGGGGAGATATGCTGTATGGGCAGCAGCTAATTCTCCATTATACCCGCCCAGGTTGCAACACCTCTAAGGTGATACACCATCGTCTCTCGAGTCGAAAGGATGTCGATGAATGGTGACATGTTAACAGTGAATGGTGATGTGGTGAAATCCAAGGCCATTGCTCTCTTTGGCTCTGGATTTCACCGCCGCTAAGTTTTAATTTCTTTATATTCGTTTTATTTGTTTTTGTATCATTTGTTGGTTGAAGAATACTCAGCCGAAGCGTTTGCTGTTTTTTGACGTCTTGTCATTCTCACTCATACTTTGTTTGCATGTTACCCATCTACTTGTTAGAGGCAAATGATTCAAGAAAAATCAATAATATATCAGTGAAACCATTTGACTTAAAAGAGCATATGAAAACAATACTAGAGATCTACAACTTGACATCACAGACCAATAGAAGCACACGTGTTTGTAAAATTGTGTTCGGGGCAGTTTTAAAATTTCATTTCTTGGACGATACCAAAAACAATTGTAGCTCGACTTGCTTTCCATAGTCATTTTATCAAGACGAAATTGAACTAGACGATCATTTAAATGATTTTTTAAAACGTTATAACACTTTCACTGTCAACCGTTTTGGTCATCAAGTCAAGTCATGGTGGCGATTTGACATAATAAATTAAAAATTTCTGTTTGTCTGGCACAGACGAGTTGTCCACGTTTAGTGAGATCTTTTCAAAATATGTGAGGAAATTTATAACTTTACATGTAAATAAAAAATTGGAAAAAATAGAATTTTGAAAAACAAGCTTTTATTCCAATACATTAAAAGGTACAAAATAAATTATTTACACACAATTTGTCAGGTCAAATTCAACAAAATTTAAACTTACATTTACCCATGATAGAATATGTAATGTATAATGTTCATTTAATATAAACACGTGTGGTTATTTATTTGTAGTGGTGAAGACATTATCCAAAATGTAATAGTCCATAAATTAAGCTTTAATTGATTGTCTTAATCACACACTTCGTTTGCGTAATTTGTAATTTTAAATATTTTTTATTTTTCCCAGAATGGTCCTTTAAATGCTGCTAAATATTACTAAAAAACTATATTATGATTCGTACAAATTTTAATTACTAATTAAATATGTTGCTTACCAGTAAATTCTGTCATACATGACAGCATATAGTTTAAAAATTACGCCACCAGAACGAAACAAAAACCTGGGAATTTTATAGTATGTTATTATTATACAGGAAAATACTAATGCAAAGTAAGACATAAACCACGCCTGTAATATGCAAGTCGAGATAAAAAAGATAAGAAAAGAAAAACATGTAATCTGTGTAAGGTACTACTTTTTGACTGGTAATTTTCATGAAGACATTTCTTCTGACCATCAACTAGAACCAACTCATCAGATGAAATCTTAGAATCCTTGCAATAAAATTGCATCAAGTGCGTTTCAGTCATGTACTCTTTTGAAAAACATACCGTTTGATCAAAATCTAAATCAACTGTTTGGACATCGTGGTTAATAGAACAATCTTTTCGAACACCTAGAACCTTGGTTAATTTATTTGTAAGAGGGATCCGGCATAGCGGCACTTCCAAAATGATATTTTGCCGTGGTTTGTATTCTTTTAATAGAAGTGGCAATATTTCAAAATGATGATAATTTCTGATGACATCGTCACTCGTGCATGTGGTATACACTTGGTATGTCAGGGTATATAATGTTGTGTTGAGAATCTCTGTAAATAATTCCATTGGAGGCAACCACTCATTGAGTATGTCAAACTTGAAATGGTTTTTTAATAGACAGTGAACCAAGTCGGGAATGGACACATGATTCTCAAGCCTTTTTAGAAAGGGACCGCTGGGCAAAGCTATTTGGTATGTATGTAAAGACTTACAGTAGTTGTCTCTCATGACGTAACCACCTCTAACATTGCAACTAACGTTACAGTTATAAGAGTAAAATCCACTTCCAATGCCAAGGTCACATGCCATTGAAGCCCATGAAATTTTAAATTTTGTTCCTAGCATGTTATGTGTTAAAATTATTTTGTCAACATAGATTTCAAAATAAATGATTTGATCCAAAGCTTGACGAAAATCATTTTGAACAATAGAGCGACAAACGTTAAAGTGATTATCCTTGTACATCAAAGCCGCGTAATACCGATTCAAGTAGACTACTCCATCAGCGCATCTGACGTAGGAGGCAAATGACATTAACCGTTCTATCTGTTTTGTATCAACACTAAATGTCTTATTCTGCAATGTATCATGAATTTGCGTAACTGGCTTATTTTGCAATGTTTCATGAATTTGCGTAGCTGGCTTATTTTGCAATGCATCAGGCATGAGTGTCTTTTTCCAACATAAATATCCGAAATTAGGATAGTTGGATATTTTCTTTTCAGTGAACGAAACAGAAACTGCACTTATTATCTTCTCTAATTGTGTAACATAATAATCATGACATCGGTGAATTGAACTCGGTACGGTAAGTCGCCACTTGATTGGTTTTGATTGGTTTTGATTGGTTTTGATTGGTTTTGATTGGTTTTGATTGGTTTTGATTGGTTTTGATTGGTTATTTGAGTTACATTGAAATATTTCCATATTTTTATACACAAGTCCTGTGCTGACATCTGTGACTGGCAAAAACACCGAAGATCGAATGTAAGGGTCAAGCAGTGAGAAATGTCGATCACCATAATGTTTTTCAAAATCATCATCTTTGTTGTCGGTTTTGTTAAAGTAACTTTGATTGTTACAGCTTGCGATTACAAGAGTATCACGGGCTATCGTTGAGCAAGTAATTTCTAAATTGAGCAACTGTTCAAAATTATTGCGACCGTCTCTCAAAGTCGATGAACAAAGAGAATAAAAATCTTCACAACAATTTCTGTAAACAATACATTTCTTATCACAGGTGCATGGGAAACTTTGAATTTGACCACATTTTCCCCTACAAGAGGCCGCTTCTGGAATGCCCCCAAGATGGGGAAAGCCAAAAAATCCAGGGTCGGCACTAAACTCAGAGAGTATTGAAACATCTTTCTCACCAGCTGGAATAAAATCTTGAGTGCTGAGATTAGTGATAGAAATAAATAGAAGACTGCAGTAAACCGTGCGGATCATGGCGGTAGAAGACGTCACAGTAAGTATAATACGGTGCAGTTCTGTTAAATAAAATGGTTTTCTCGGTAAATAACTTGAAAACGTACGCAAACGTTTTCAGTTTTCCAGCATACGTTAACACCACCGAGTCAAGCCATTGTAATTTAAACTAAGGTTTTTTACAGTTACAATTTTTAGATAACATTAAATTCTTCTTTAGCGAAATCTTGTGAAAAAATCATCCAAGTACCTTGACAATCTTTTAAGGCACACTATTTTTCACATCTGTTTTTTCTTTGTATGAAGTGAATTTGTCACTTTTTTCAACTTCTATTACATTTTGTCATATTTAAATACAACAGCTAGCAGTCATTGAAATTTGTACATTTAAGAAAATGTCCATAAATAATTATTTTATTTTATATTAGTCGTTGGACAATAACAATAAATTTATAGTCTGAGTATAACAATAAATTTTTCGACGGGTTTTCGACGCTTAGTTAAAATGTTGGAAATAGAGAACAATCAAACTTAAAACGTCTCTTTGTATTATTTTCATCTCTGATTGGGGTGTAATTTAATGCCTTTCACGTAAAAAAAAACAACCTTCGTTAAACTCATTAGTTTTTGTTGTTTTTATATATTTTTTGTGAGGGAAATCATAATTCAAAATGAAAAGATTTGTTGTAAATCTCTGCGACAACCTATATTGTTAATCTCAGTGACAACTTTTGTTTTTAAATTCTGGTGACATATTATAGAGTTAATCTCTTTAACAAATTTTCTTTTCAATCTCAGTGTCAACTTATATGGTTTATCTCAGTGACAATTATTGTTATTAATCTCAGTAACAACTCTTGTTATTAATCTCAGTGACATTTCTTTCTGTTAATCTCAGTTCTTGCTGGTATCTCTCAGAGACAACTCTTGTTGTTAATCTCAGTTCTTGCTGTTATCTCTCAGAGACAACTCTTGTTGTTAATCTCAGTTCTTGCTGTTATCTCTCAGAGACAACTCTTGTTGTTAATCTCAGTTCTTGCTGTTATCTCTCAGAGACAACTCTTGTTGTTAATCTCAGTTCTTGCTGTTATCTCTCAGAGACAACTCTTGTTGTTAATCTCGGTGACATTTCTTTCTGTTAATCTCAGTTCTTGCTGTTATCTCTCAGAGACAACTCTTGTTGTTAATCTCAGTTCTTGCTGTTATCTCTCAGAGACAACTCTTGTTGTTAATCTCGGTGACATTTCTTTCTGTTAATCTCAGTTCTTGCTGTTATCTCTCAGAGACAACTCTTGTTGTTAATCTCAGTTCTTGCTGTTATCTCTCAGAGACAACTCTTGTTGTTAATCTCGGTGACATTTCTTTCTGTTAATCTCAGTTCTTGCTGTTATCTCTCAGAGACAACTCTTGTTGTTAATCTCGGTGACATTTCTTTCTGTTAATCTCAGTTCTTGCTGTTGTCTCTCAGAGACAACTCTTGTTGTTAATCTCGGTGACACCTCTTGTAAATCTCAGTGACAACTCTTGCTATTTATCTCAGAGACAACTTTTGTTTTTCAACTTCGCTGACAGCGTTAAACATTTTCTAATGATATTATCACGAGAATTGGGTTAATTATGATTACCTGTGATGATTGTGTAGCATTTTTGATAATTAAGTTTTCTCCTGTTGTTATTTCAAAGCTAAAGTTAAAGAAAATCTAAATGTCAAAAGTGAATGACCACAATAGATCTTCTAGAATGTTGAAATTGACGCTGTAATTAACATTCAAGTGGACATTTCATTAAAAACAATGTAGCCGACGTCAAATGTAAATGATGAAATGGAATCATGGGGTGGATTTATGAGATGGGATCATGGGATGGGTCCATGGGAAGGATCGTGTGATGAAATAATGGTATGGGATCATGAGCGGAAATTTGGGGAACGGAATCATGGGGTGGGATCATGTAATATCGGCGCTGGATAAAATTATGCGATGCGATTATAAAAATGGGATCATGGGATTGAGTCATGAGTTTGTATGAGGTGTGGGATCGTATGGTGGGATCAATTATGGGATCATATGGTGAGATCATTGATGGGATAATATGGTGAGATCATTGATGGGATCATATTGTGGGTTCATTGATGGGATCCATATGGTGTGATCATTGATGGGATCATATGGTGGGATCATTGATGGGATCATATGGTGGGATCATATGGTGGGATCATTGATGGGATCATATGGTGGGATCATATGGTGGGATCATTGATGGGATCATATGTCGGGATCATATCGTAGGATCATTGATGGTATCATATGGTGGGATCAATAATGGGATAAATTTGTTGAGATTACATGATGGCTAAATGGGAAGGGATCATGGAGTTATTACTGATGTATAAAGTAGAGCCAGGCTCTAAAATTTGACGTCAAAAGTCATATCCAGTCTATCAACTCCGTGAAAGTGTGGAAGTTAACACCAATTTAACAACCGTCTTACTAACACAACACTGGGTGGACATTCACTATATCACTTCAAGGGCGTTAACACGAGGAATGTGAATTGAAGTATTTACCAGCGAGAAACACGACTGTATTGACTATTTGACGGCCTTACTGTCGGGCACTGTGGTTCTCAGGTAGAGTTCAACAAAACCCTATGTAAACATAGGAAGCTAAAAAAACGCGTCAGCCCGTGGATATTGATGCAGGGGCGGCCACTTAATGGTACGATATTATTGTATTAAACATGTTTTTATAACCCTTTTCACTTGAACAAGTTGAGCTGAAATTTAGCAGGCCGACTGTGGTGGGGTTTTTTTTTATCCTATAAATCCTTGATATATTTAAGACATAAATAAAATGTTGGATTTTTGGATTGTCGTGCGATTCGTATTATTATGAACATTCTTTTAGTTATGTCTCGTATATAAAGGATTTATAGTAAAAAAATTGTTTTTACGGGGTTTTTTTAAAATTAACCTAACAAATTGTCGATGACTTTCAAGCCCATCAATCCCTTTATTTTCTGCTAATTTTTCTATTTTAAAAACGGGAAATTTTTAAAGGATTACTTTGAACTATTTTTAGCAAATTATAATAATAGATAATTTTCTATAATGCAAAGCTTAATCATATTATTTTTAAGATGTCATTTAGCCTTCAAGGCTTAGATTTGCTAAGGTGAAATAATTTAAGACGTTGTAATTGTTTGTTTAAGGAAATGTCAATAAAGTATATTTGGTCATATTTTATTTTCAGGGACCACACTTCAATTAATTGTATGGGCATAATTCTGTGACCATGAAACATGAATATACAGTTATACTTGTTGCTGATGTTAAATTTGCATATGATTTGCTGTGTAGAAATACATGTAATTGTTGAGGGTGCAGCGAGCGATGTGTCGAATGGACAAGACGAAAACTGTAGTGCATTGGAAGTTGTATTTCACTTAAACTTTTCTTGTCATCGGAATGATGACGAAACTCAAGCATGGAATATTAACATGACTTTAAAGTTTAACTTTTTAGATTTCCTAGGCAACCGACTTCGATCTGACTTTAACAGAAGTATTACCAACAACGACCATGACCTTGGTGGGGTTTTAGAGGCTATTAACAAAAACGTTGTTTCGAATGGAGATTTCTACAGCAAAGTTTGGGGAGATGTCAACATGTCACACGACGCTAAGGCAGGTCACGTGGGTAGATTGGATTCCCGTGATGCTACTAAAGAATTCACCTTTTCGATCCACGATACACTCGAAATCACGACGCTGAGTGTTAATGTGGAGACATGGAGCGATGCAATAGATACAATGAGTGGCGTTAGGACAAAAGATGAAAATAGCATGATAATAGAAAATGAAGGTATAAATATTTCAAACTGTTTAACATATGATCTTCTCCGACTTCAATGTTTTGGGTGTAATGGGGAATTGCTGCCCAACTATTTGATGGATAAACGTCATACAGCAGCATTCAGCGCAACTGTCAGTTTTACAGCCGGTATGTTCGAACTTGTCCAATCAACTGACGTCACCTTGGCCGAATGGACAAGGTCTAATTGTGAACATCGAGGTTCTTTGTGTACATATTGCCAGAAAACAAATTGGTTTGTTTATCGTGCAGACGGTGTCTGTAGGAGGTTGTACATTTATGACATCGCCATGACCATAGATGACATTTCCATTGACTTTGATGACATGAACAAAATGTCACATTACATGATTTGGTTTTTAAAAGACAATTTTGGTTATGACGTATTAGAAGAGTGGTGGCCGGCCCTAGTCGGGTTTGATGGACGTCTGACGTCCCATCTTTATGTGGCCAGATTTCTGGTGTATGACGTTCATCATGCCTCAGTTAGTGATGCCATCAATCAAATCCATCAACTGTCATTAATGACGTACATGCTACGTCATCATTGTCTAAACCGTTTGTTAGAGGCTAATGAGACGATAAATATAAATACTATCTCAATGAAATCATTTGACTTAAAAGAACGCATGAGAACAATACTAGAGCTGTACAACTTGACATCACAGACCAATAGAAGCACGTGTGTTTGTAAAGTTGTGTTGGGGGAAGCTTTACAATCTCGTTTCATGGACGATGTCAAAAGCCATTGTAGCTCGGCTTGCTTCCCAGAGTCGTTTTATCAAGTCGATATTAAACTAGAGGATCATTTAAATGATTGTTTTAAACGTTATAACACTTTCACTGTCAACAGTTTTGGTCATCTGGTCAAGTCATTGTGGCTATTTGACATAATCATAATAAACCTGTCTGTTTGGCTTAAGTAACTTTTCCACGGTCAGTGTGTGCTGTTGAGACAATTTTGGAAACAAGTTAATAATGCAAGGAGGTATAATCCTCGTACGGTGTTGTGTTTTTTTTTAAATCGCATATCCATATTTTTGTTGCTTAGACTATGTTTAGGTTTTAATAGATAGTGTGTATGTCTTATTTTTTTATTGATGGAAATGTTTCGCTGAAACATTCTGGTTTGTTCTTGTAAATAGAATAAAATAAATAGTTTGAAAACACCGATTTCAATTTTGACAATTATATTGACTAACATATTTTAGTCTCGTTGTAGAAAAATGTTCATCCTCTCTCCTTGTCTCATGTTGCATGGCAAAGCAGTACTGAAATATTCTTATAATTCTACCTACCAGTTCCATACTGTATATTTATTATATTATGCTATCTTGCACTTCCAACCTGTATATGTATTAGATCATGTGACTTAGCACTTCCATCCGTATATGTATTAGATCATGTCACTTAGGACTTCCATCCGTATATGTATTAGATCATGCCACTTAGCACTTCCATCCTGTATATGTATTAGATCATGTCACTTAGCACTTCCATCCTGTATATGTATTAGATCATGTCACTTAGCACTTCCATCCTGTATATGTATTAGATCATGCCACTTAGCACTTCCATCCTGTATATGTATTAGATCATGCCACTTAGCACTTCCATCCTGTATATGTATTAGATCATGTCACTTAGCACTTCCATCCTGTATATGTATTAGATCATGTCGCTTAGCACTTCCATCCTGTATATGTATTAGATCATGCAACTTAGCACTTCCATCCTGTATATGTATTAGATCATGCCACTTAGCACTTCCATCCTGTATATGTATTAGATCATGCTACTTAGCACTTCCACCCTGTATATGTATTAGATCATGCCACTTAGCACTTCCATCCTGTATATGTATTAGATCATGCCGCTTAGCTCTTCCATCCTGTATATGTATTAGATCATGTCACTTAGCACTTCCATCCTGTATATGTATTAGATCATGTCACTTAGCACTTCCATCCTTTATATGTATTAGATCATGCCACTTAGCACTTCCATCCTTTATATGTATTAGATCATGCCACTTAGCACTTCCATCCTGTATATGTATTAGATCATTTTACTTAGCACTTCCATCCTGTATATATATTAGATCATGTCACTTAGCACTTCCCTCCTGTATATGTATTAGATCATGTCACTTAGCACTTCCATCCTGTATATGTATTAGATCATGTCACTTAGCACTTCCATCCTTTATATGTATTAGATCATGTCACTTAGCACTTCTATCCTGTATATGTATTAGATCATGCCCATTAGCACTTCCATCCTGTATATGTATTAGATCGTGCCACTTAGCACTACCATCCTGTATATGTATTAGATCATGTCACTTAGCACTTCCATCCTGTATATGTATTAGATCATGTCACTTAGCAATTCCATCCTGTATATGTATTAGATCATGTCACTTAGCAATTCCATCCTGTATATGTATTAGATCATGCCACTTAGCACTTCCATCCTGTATATGTATTAGATCATGTCACTTAGCACTTCGATCCTGTATATGTATTAAATCATGTGACTTAGCACTTCCATCCTATATATGTATTAGATAATGTCACTTAGCACTTCCATCCTGTATATGTATTAGATCATGCCACTTAGCACTTCCATCCTGTATATGTATTAGATCATGTCACTTAGCACTTCCATCCTGTATATGTATTAGATCATGCCACTTAGCACTTCCATCCTGTATATGTATTAGATCATGTCACTTAGCACTTCCATCCTGTATATGTATTAGATCATGTCACTTAGCACTTCCATCCTGTATATGTATTAGATCATGTCACTTAGCACTTCCATCCTGTATATGTATTAGATCATGCCACTTAACACTTCCATCCTGTATATGTATTAGATCATGCTACTTAGCACTTCCATCCTGTATATGTATTAGATCATGCCACTTAGCACTTCGCTCCTGTATATGTATTAGATCATGCTACTTAGCATTTCCATCCTGTATATGTATTAAATCGTGCCACCTAGCACTTCTATATAAGTATTAGATCGTGCTACCTAGAACTTCTATATATGTATAGATCGTGCTACCTAGTACTTCTTTATATCTAGTAGATCGTGCTATCTAGCACTTAAATCCTGTATATGTACTATATCATGCTACCTAGCACTTCCATCCTTTATATGTATTAGATCATTCCACCTTGCACTTCTGTATATGTATTAGATCATGGTACATAGCACTTCTGTAGATTGTGCTAGATAGCACTTCTGTATATGTATTAGATCGTCCTACATAGCACATCTGTATATGCATTAGATCGTGCTGCCTAGCACTTCTATCATATATGAGCATTGTTATAACTAAATAAAGTAATCAGGTTGTTGAGGTCGTGCTGTCCACTATAAGTGTTAACGGAACAAGTGTGAAGTAATCAGCTTGTTGAGGTCGTGCTGTCCACTATAAGTGTTAACGGAACAAGTGTGAAGTAATCAGCTTGTTGAGGTCGTGCTGTCCACTATAAGTGTTAACGGAACAAGTGTGAAGTAATCAGCTTGTTGAGGGGCGTGCTGTCCACTATGAGTGTTAACGGAACAAGTGTGAAGTAATCAGCTTGTTGAGGTCGTGCTGTCCACTATAAGTGTTAACGGAACAAGTGTGAAGTAATCAGCTTGTTGAGGTCGTGCTGTCCACTATAAGTGTTAACGGAACAAGTGTGAAGTAATCAGCTTGTTGAGGGGCGTGCTGTCCACTATGAGTGTTAACGGAACAAGTGTGAAGTAATCAGCTTGTTGAGGTCGTGCTGTCCACTATAAGTGTTAACGGAACAAGTGTGAAGTAATCAGCTTGTTGAGGTCGTGCTGTCCACTATAAGTGTTAACGGAACGAGTGTGAAGTAATCAGCTTGTTGAGGTCGTGCTGTCCACTATAAGTGTTAACGGAACAAGTGTGAAGTAATCAGCTTGTTGAGGTGCGTGCTGTCCACTATGAGTGTTAACGGAACAAGTGTGAAGTAATCAGCTTGTTGAGGTGCGTGCTGTCCACTATGAGTGTTAACGGAACAAGTGTGAAGTAATCAGCTTGTTGAGGGGCGTGCTGTCCACTATAAGTGTTAACGGAACAAGTGTGAAGTAATCAGCTTGTTGAGGTCGTGCTGTCCACTATAAGTGTTAACGGAACAAGTGTGAAGTAACAACAGAAGCTAGAGATGCACACACAACACTAAACCAACATAAAACAAAATTATACCGAATGTAATACAATACTATACTAATGTAACACAAGACTATACCAATGTAAGACAAGACTATATCAATATAAGACAAAACTATACCAATATAAAACAAAATTAAACCGAATTTAAGACAAGACTATACCAATGTAAGACAAGACTATATCAATATAAGACAAAACTATACCAATATAAAACAAAATTATAGTAATGTAACACAAGACTATACCAATGTAAGACAAGACTATATCAATATAAGACAAAACTATACCAATATAAAACAAAACTATACCAATGTAAGACAAAACAATACCAATATAAAACAAAACTATACCAATGTAAGACAAAACTATACCAATGTTAGACAAAACTATACCAATGTAAGACAAAACTATACCAATGAAAGACAAAACTATACCAATGAAAGACAAAACTATACCAATGTGAGACAAGACTATACCAATGAACAAAAAGAACATTACAATGTCAGACTAGACTATAAAAATGTCAGACAATGCCAATGTTCACTTTAAGCTGCGTGGCTGCGCGGCCGCTCAGACATCTGACCAATGCAGCAGCTTAGAATTACCACGTTGCAAATTTTTTTAAAAATATTACCACAAATGGATGCTATGCAACTTTTCGCACAAGTTGTTTGTTTGTTTGTTTGTTGTTGTATTTTTTAAATTATTTTTTATTATTATTTTTTTTTAAATTTGTTTATACTTTGCACACGAACCAACGAACCTTAGATGAAACATTCGACAAGTCTTTACCAAAGTAAGACTAAACAATGGGCGTCCAAACTTTTTGGATGGAGGTTCATATTCCATGAAGTAAAGATGTCTGGGGAGCCGGATTAAAATAATAAACAAAAATGACATACGTTAAGAATTTTTTATGAAATATTTTAATGTGAAGAGTGAAAGTGAGATTTTCACTGCAGTAAATAGGCGAGGTCAGATTCAATACCAAAAAAGCTGAGCATTTCTTAGAAAAATGTTCGAATGTTTCGGATTCTGTCTTTATCCAGCTGACGGTAAAAGTCAATAAGAGAAAGCTGTTATTGTCTGTTGCGACATTCAACATCACTTTGCAAATCAATGAGTTCCAGTTGCAGATGGCCAAGAGCATCAAGGGCCATATATAGAGAAAGGTGAAGAAGAAAAAATAAAGATTTCATCTTAAAGCCAAGTCCTGGAAGGGGTTTTTGAAATTTATCAGCCAGGAATATGATATCTGCAACATACCTCTGCCCTTGCTCATTGAAGTTTCATTCTGGGAAACGTATTATGATTTCCTGTAATGAGGGGAAATGCGTCGAATCAGACTGCTTTTGAGACAGTAGCATTTGAAAAAAATTTGCTTGTTCCCAAAGTCCTGATATGTCAATATTATTGGCTATTCCACTGCATTGTGAAAATAAAAACTTGTGTTGATAAGGTTTTGATGTTTGATCAACTAAAATGACAAGTTTGCCAGCCAAGCAGAATCAGGTGGTTTTTAAAATGATTGTTCCTTAATTTCCGCGAAGTGCCCAATTTCTTTTTTAAGGGTGAAGGAGCGCTGAAGTGCTGTTCCCGACTGAGCCATCTTACATCATAGTGATACACAACATCTTCGTAATTTCCATGGATGTCAAGAACATTCTTAAATATAAGCTTTGCTGTGAGGTTAATCCAGCTTCCAGTTGCTTTAACTTGCGTGTCGTAGTTAGCATGCTTCGTCTGGTAGTGCTTCTTAATATTGAATTTCATGAACACAACCCCAGTCTCCAAACAAATCTAGCACATACACTATTCATATCGCTCAATAAAAAAAGACTCATTATTACAGATAAAATATAACCACAGACCGTGTTTGACCAGCGGGCCGGACTTCGGTCAACCCTGATTTAAGATTAGGCAGCAGGCTATTGAAAATATAAGCGCGGGCCGTGTTTGGACCGCAAACTGCACTTTGAAAACTCCTGGACTAGACTATACCCATGTAAGATAAGACTATACCAATGTAAGACGCGACTATACGCATGTAGGACAAGACCATAACAATGTGAGACAAGACTATACCCATGTACAAGACTATACCCATTTAAGATAAGACTATACCAATGTAAGACAAGACTACGCGTAAAAGACAAGACTATACCCATTTAAGACAAGACTATACCAATGTAAGACTTGACTATTTAATGTCTATTTATGGCATCCGTCCATCCTCAAGGGATGATGGCGTTTCCTCATGCTCCTCCACCCCCTCCTCTTTCTCCTGGCCCTTTTCTCCTCGCTCCTGGCTGCAAGGGAAGCTTCCGCGACTAGGATGCCCTCGCGTACTTTTGCCCACCAGGAGGTGCGCTCCTCAGCAATGGTCTCCCACGTTGGACGTCATTGAAGCCAAAATGGAACGTTAACCTTCTAGTGGCTGACCCAAAAGTCCAATTTCATCTACTTCAAATTTGGTTGTGTATTTTGATTCAATTCACATTTTAAAAAATAAAAATCCTTACGCTAAAGAGTGACTTCCCTTTGTATTTTCCAAACTCATACATCAATTACAGACACCAAAAATTTCACACATTTTAGAGTCCATATGAAATTTTTTTTCAGAGCTATATTACCTTTACTCTACAAGTGACAGTCAATGACAGCAGACGACAGTTTTAATGTCGTTGTCGTGACAATTGATAAATGGCTGGTTATGAAATTATTATTATATTTTATTTATTTTTTTATTTTTTATTTTGTTATTGTTTCAATTATGTTTTAAAATGTAATTTGAGAATTTCAAGTAAAATGTTGAACGTCTACAATGTCGAAATTAAATCTCTAATTAACATTCTGGTCGTCATTGTTTGAACACGATACTGGAAGTCATCGTGTGAGCTTCATGGAAAACAGAGGGTGGAGGGGGGGGGTGGGGATTATTACGTGAGATCATGGGATGGGAAGATGGGAAAGGATGATTTGATGTGATGGTGGATAATGGGACGTGAAGACGGATAATGGGACGTGGTGGCGAATAATGGGACGTGATGACGGATAATTAGATGTCATGATGGATAATGGGACGTGATGATGGATAATGGGACGTGTTGACGGATAATGGGACGTGATGATGGGAATGGGATGTGATGATGGATAATGGAACGTGATGATGGATAATGGGACGTGATGATGGATAATGGGACGCGATCATGGATAATGGGACGTGATGATGGATAATGGGATGGGATAATAGAATGGAAGGAATGGATGATTAGTTGGAATGATTCGATGAGAAGATGGGGTGATGGAATATGATGATGGGATGGGGTGATGGAATGGGTTGAGTTCCCAGGATGATGTATGGGAGAACATGTAATGGGATTAGGGAATATGGAACTACATCCACGTCAACGGTTGATTGCTTCCATTCGGACTGCATGCATTCCAATATAATGACGTGTTGATTGTAAGCCAAGAGGCACGTTGGCCGAGTGGCATGAGCGCGAATGGCGTACCGAGAGACGCGGGTTTGATCCTCTGACGAAGACGTGGCCCTGTCCCCGTGGATATAGGGTGCTCTGAGTCCACCCATCTCTGGTGGTCACCTGAAATTATTTTAGGTTAAAAAGATATTCGTCTTTGCGTGGTGCCATCCTCTTAATGCCCTCATATGCTGGGGCTAAAAGACGTGTGGAAGTGTAAGATGCCTCATTTTAACCAACGCCCAAAGAGGGAACTTCACTTTTGTTAAAGTAAGCATCTCGTCATTCAACGATAATATTTACAATTAACGGCATGAAAGATACAAAATTGCCATGTCAGTCATTGAAGGGCACCTATTTTATTTTATGGCATAAAAGATTTTTAAAAATTTAAAGGGGGTTAAAAGGGATTCCTACACTCACTGATTGTCGAAATTAATATCCTGCATGTTTTTAGGATTGTTCAGTTCAATTTCACATTCCTAAAGATTTGTCTTGCGTACTCTCGATCATTGTGCTTCGGAGACACACTGTATATGCTTGGCACATGGTTGTATGTTGACAGCGATTGAAACAGAAATTTAAACCTAATTCTTTTAATTACGAGTCCACATGTTGTTTTATAACTATTACCCATTTTATTAGTTGACCCAAGCTTTTTTTTTAGACATTAGAAAATATATTTTGTGCTTTTTATTGCACCTAGAATATCTTTTTTCACAAATTCTTTATTTATCTTTTTTTAATATTAATGTAACTATTATGTCTCTGTCTTCACAGGGTTGTAAGAATTACAATTTGTAATGAGAACTTAATCTTCAAAGGAAAATATTTTTAATGTGTTTATTATTTCCCTTCGATTACCTCGAAGACAATGTTGAACTAACGTTAAAAACAAAATTGCACTAAACAAATGAATCAGACAGCCGACACCGCAAATTGAATGAAATTTTAGAATATTGTATTGTCACCAAAAATGTGGTTGTCAGCTAAATTTCAGCTCAATCACGCAATGTCAAGTGTGTCAAATTGACGTTGAGAGATTTTATGCTAACAGAAACAAAGAAAAAGAAACAAATGAATTCAAAATATTACATTCATGGAAAAGAACTGACCCAAACTAAAGATGCAAAATACTTAGGAGTCTTAATAAATGAGAAACTATCATGGAATCCCCATGTCAATGAAGTTATTAAAAAATCAAACAAAACCTTAGGCTTTATAAAAAGGAACTTTAACAAATGTAATAGAGATATAAAACTAAAATGCTACCTCACTTTGGTGAGACCTGTACTAGAATATGCATCTTCTGTATGGGACCCATCCACCAAAGAAAACATTGATAAACTAGAACAAATTCAAAAAAGAGCTGCCAGATTCATTACTGGAGAATATTCGAAACTGACAAGAATAACACCATTAGTTAAATCATTAACCCTTGAAACACTAGAGGATAGAAGAACCAAGATCAAAGTAGTAATCATACATAAAGCAATTAACTCTAATTTAGAAATACAACACAAAGATAACTTAATACAACCCTCAGATAGACATAAGGATAAAAACACCTTTCTTATTCCGTATGCAAGAACAAACACGTACAAGTTTCCTTCTTCCCGTCCGGAATTCGGGCGTAGAATGGGTTGCCTGAAGAATCCAGGAAAACCAACACTTTACCGACATTTAAATCTCTAATAAAAATGCAGGACTAAACACAAACCAAAGATAAGCGTAGGACGCAATAATCTTCTGTATAGAAGGAGCGTCTGTAAACAGATAAGATAAGATAAGAAAAAAAAACACACACACACACACTCACACACAGAAAATGTGCAAGATTAATAAAATCGTATCAAAAAGGTTCTAATTAACAAATGGAACTCTAGTTATGTATTCACTGGATATACATTGAAAGTAATTAACATTGCAGTGTGGGGAAATACTTATTTGTTCAGACGAGTTTCGCTCACTGCTTAATTTATTATTTAAAAAACAAGAAACGGAAATTAACTGTGTTTAAAGTATATTGTTTGGTGAATTGTCTTGCACTCCCGACAACTCTGTCTAGTCCAACGCATTTTCTCGGTAATTAAATGTACATCAACCGGCCATGATTTTCTAGAAATGTTAGTTATTGTATTTCATGTCTGAATTCAGGGATGTGGAAGTGACGTCATGACATTAGATGGCAACATTTTAAAAACATGTATCTCTCGTCTCCTACCGCATCTGTTTGTATAATCTCCACCGCTCCTTTATAAATAAAGTCTGACCTAGGCAGATTGGGCTTTGCATTGTCTCCCTTAATTTATATATATTTTCTATTGCCTAAATAATTTACAGTCTGTATAGTCTCCCCTAATCATTTATTAATTATATCTTTTCTGCCCAAATTACAACTTGTATTATTTGTCTCCCCTATTCCTTTATAAATTATATGTTTTCTACCCAAATACAACTTGTATTCTCTCCCCTATTCCTTTATTAATTATATCTTTTCTACCCAAATTACAACTTGTATTGTCTCCCCTATTCCTTTATACATTATATGTTTCTACCCAAATTACAACTTGTATTGTCTCCCCTATTACTTTATTAATTATATCTTTTCTATCCAAATTAAAACTTGTATTGTCTTCCCTATTCCGTTATATATTACTAGCAGACCCGTCGCGCGTTGCAACGGTCTCAGTAAAAATGAAAAAAATGTAAAGTATAGAATGAGTGGCACGTTTTAAAAACATATAAGCCAGAAACCTTCGCGGAAGTGTGCAAAAAAGTCAAAGTTTCATAGCAAACAGAAAAATTAATTAATAATTTAAAAGCTTACAAAAGAAGAAACGATATTAAGGGCCCTGGCCCCAAAATTAGTGATAATTTAATTTTTTTGCCATTGTACTCAAGCTATATTTCTCAATATCGTGTAAACTTGAATAGGGAATAAAATTATTAACGCTCAGTAAAAAAGACATTTAAGGGCCCCCAGCTCCGAGGGAATGGACATTAGGAGTTCAGTGCCCTATAGCAGAGTTTCTCAATATGGTGGTCCGCGGACCGGTGCCGGTCCGGGTGCCATCCGCCACCGGTCCGCAGAAGTTATAAAAAAAGGACAGACAAAAATTGTCAGTGCAGGGAAAATAGTGCACCGGTCCCTGGTGAATGGAAAAAATTCCTGCCTGTCCACCATACTAAAAAGTTTGAGAAGCTCTGCCCTATAGTAATTTAATATAGGCTCTAAAGTTTTCATAAACCAAAGTTGGTCAATATCCAGTTATTTTCACATTATCTAACGCGTAAACTAATTTTTATATAACTAAAAGAGGGGGGAAATGGCATTAAGGGGTCACTGAGCACAGTCAGTTCAAGATTTCAATTTCAAAAACCTGTTAATTTTAATTCAGTTTCATCAAGGATGTATTTCTCAAGATCGTTAAAAAGTTAATGGGAAAAATATCTTTAAAATATACGAAAACAAGACATTTAGGTCCCCCGGCTCCGAAGAAATTGGCATTCGAAGTTCAGTGCCCTTAAGTATTTTAATATGTTCTACCAAATTTTTGTATACAAAGTTTGGTTATGATCCATTCATTTACTCAGTAGCTAACGCATAAACTAATTTTTATATAGCTCATATAAGCAAAAAATAACATTCAGGACAAGATATAATCTAAAATTCAAAACATCAGTTCATTTCAATAAGGATAATAATGGATACGTTTATCATTATTTGTCAAGATCTTTAATAATTGAATTGGGGAATAACATCTTAAACGTTAAAGAAAAAAAGGTATATTGGGTCCCCAGCCCCGAAGAAGTGGTCATTAGGAGTTCAGTGCCCTATAGTATTTTAATATTCGCTATCAAGTTTGAATATTCAAAGTTTGGCTAAGAACCATCAATTTACCCAGCAGTTAACGCTTAAACTAATTTTATATTCTCATATAAGCAAAAAATTACATTAGGGGCCCCCAGCGCCCCATGAGTGTTAAATTGAGAAAACAAAGTTGCCAGTTACCATCCCTGGAGCGTAGTCAACAGTCTCAAAAATTTTCATGACGATCGGATGAATGGTTTAGTCTGCTATAAAGGACAAGCAGACATACACACATACATACGTTTATTTATATATATACTAGTGTAATACCCGTAAAAAATAACGGAAATTTGCAAAATTAATACATTTCAGCTGAAATCTATTTATTTTGAAAAATTCACAATAGAATAAAAATAAAGTAATACAGAAATTGTATTTATTTTATTTATTTTTATTTAATTCATTTATTTTCATATTGAACAATTTTATGCGGAACGTTCGAAAATAGTTAGTTTGGTGCAGTAATTTAATGCGTTGCTTTCTAAAATTAGTAGCGTGACTGACGGGACGGAAGGACGTGAATGACGAACATGACATACATTGCAAATTATGTATATTTATAGATATCTTGACAACCCTGAGATCAGTTGTTTTATTGTCTCACCTATACGTTATATATATATATATATATATATATATATATATATATATATATATATATATATATATATATATTAGGGCTTCGGAAATTAACGGTTAATTTCTCGATTAATCGTTAAATTTTTTTATTGATTAAAATTATTTTAATCGATAAAAATTCGATAAAAATTAAATAAAATATGTATAATATTTTTTAAAATTTCTGTTAATAAATAATTAATAATTAATAATAATTTATATATTTTTAAACGTACAAACTTCTCCCGCGTAATATTATAATGCATTTGATTAATATATGTGGATCGGCAGTCGTCAACTAAAAAAATGACTGACAACATCATCGCAGTTAAATTTAAACATACAACTTGAAAGTGGAGAAAGAAATATGTTTTTAAGCTAACTGCGGATGGCAATGTCGAAGATGGTGGAAAAGTTTACTGTGTTCACTGCCATAAACAATTCTCTTTTAAAGGATCAAATACATCGCTGACGTACCACCATCAGCACAAACATCCGATCAAGTATCAACACATTGTCATAAAATTTAGTTCAAAATATTGTTAATTTTCATTGTCTGTGAGACAGGGGAGATAACTCAATAAAATATAAAAGTCAATTACCTGTTTTTGTTACTTCCCTTGAAATGTTCAGTTTAATGGCGTCATAAATTTCTATTTTTAGCTTTAATCAAAATTATCGATTAATTAATCGTTAATTTTTCAAAAGTTAACGATTAAATTTTAATTAATCGATAACAGCCCTAATATCTATATATATAATTCTCTTCGTGGTCGGACCCTGCGAGACAAGCTGCAAGTATGTTCAACAGATACTAATTTTAGAAAGCAGCGCACCAAATTACTGCGCCAATGCATCAAAAGGTGTGCAAATTAAATATGCGCTGTAAAAAAAAATATATGACGTCATTGTTTTCGGTGATATTTTAATTTTGTAAAAAGGGAACAATGTAAAAAGTTATAAAATACTTTGTGTACATTTCAGAAAGTGTAATATTTCATATTGATCAAACAAGGACAAGTTATTTGGGAAAAAGGTGGGCGCCGTAGGCGCCCTAAAAAGTGCATTTTTTCAAAATAAATAGATTTCAGCTGAACACTTCCGTCATTTTTTAAAATCCTTTATATTAACTCGTGGTGTCTGCGGCCGCCCTTGTCGCCAAAACTTTGGATCGATTTTTAAATCATTTCCTCGTAAGCTAGCGAGCTGAAATTTAGCAGGCAGTTTTGTACCGATAATAAAAACTATATATCAAAATTTCAGATCGATCGCATGTACCGTAATTAAATTATTGATTTTTTAGATTATTTTATTTATTCCTATGTATCATGCTATTTTTTTAGATAGAGCGTCGCGGTGCGTATTATATTGAACAACCTTTCTGTCGCGCAATAAGGTGCGTATTTTATTGACAACTCTTTTTATAAACATATTCCTGATCGGTGCGCATTATATTAAACATGTTTTACGACACAACTGCAATTTTGTATTTTTGGTTTTTCTTGCGCTGCGTATTATAATGAACATTCTTTTAGTTACTTCTCGTACATAAAGGATTTATAGTGAAATACTTGGTTTTTTACGGGGTTTTTTTTACGGGTGATATGCCGCGGGTCTCTCCAGAGTTCCTTCTTTTCATTCACTCACAGTCGTTTGCCCAAACCCACCCCATTTTGACAACCGTGTCTTTCAGAAAGTCTTCACCCGTCACTAAATCATTAGCGGCGTATGCTGCGCCGCGGGTCAGCTAGTACATATATAATTCACCTAAAAGAATATGTCCAAATAAGCATGACGAATGAACCTCGATGGGGTCGACAAGTCGCAGTTGGGAAGCGTAGTGGGATGAAAAGAAAAATGGAAAAAAGAGGGGGGGGTGGCAACGATGCTTCCTGTGTTCACTTGCTTCGTAGTGTAGTGGTTATCACGCCCACCTGGCACGCGGAAAGACCTGAGTTCAAGCGCCAGCGTGAGCATTTAATTTTTTTAATTTTTAAAAATGTTTTTTTCTGCATTTTTCCATTACTTCGTGCTGCTGGCTGTGTCCTTTCTCTCACCCCCCCCCTCCCCGTTCTTTGCACTATCTGTGATGATCCTGTCTGCAGCGTATGCTATGCCGCGGGTCGTATCTCGTTTTTATGATTGGCTTAGAAGCTCTTGAACTTACATTTTTCTTTAAAAGTGGTTGGTAGCTAGTATAGAATATTTGGCTGAATGGTGTAACTAACACAAAATGACTGAATGGTATAACAGAAACAACATGGGTAAATAGTGTTACGGAAGCAACTTGGCTGAATGGTGTTACAGAAATATCGTGGCTGAATGATGTTAGAGAAACGTAAATAAAGTTACGGAAACAAAATCGCTGAATGCTGTAAGCTATAATGTAAACCAAACAATAAAGCATCCAAAATCATTCTTAAAATGACCGTGTGTCCCTCCGAAAGCGGTCGTTCGGGTCAATATTCATGTAATCGTAACTTAGATGAATCACGATTTACTGACACTTTGTACAGATTTCAGTGTAACTTACAGAGCTATAATAAAGGATTTAAATAAAACATTAGGTTTTTCCTATTTAGTTTAAGCCTTTAACTTATGTGTTGGTTTTTTCCAGCTCTCACGAAAATGACATTTTAGACACACACAAAAAGATTTTCAACAATTAACTACAACTACCACTGGAAACAGAAACATTATATCATGGGAAAATCATACGTACTAATTAATTATTGCTAAGTTACGTCACAAAATTTGGGAGTTTGAATTACCGCGACTTGGCCAATTTCGCAAAATAACGAATCGCGACTGAACAGGGTAGCACTGTAGTTACCATACAAAAACACGTGTTTTTTAAACGACAGAATTATAAGACTCTGATAAATAAGAAATAAAAGATATAATGAGTAAAGAGAAAAAAATTTAATTACCCTTTTAAAATTTAAAAGTATAAACTACAAGAATGTAATTAATAACCAGGAAAATTTCAATTATTTACAAAGGCAATTTTAATTTACCATTATAAAAATCTGAAGTATTAAATAAAACAATATAAATAATTAAATATGACAATTGAATTTATGACTAGGGCTATTTGAATAAGTAACTTTAAGAATTTAAAGTAATTACAATATAATTTGGAATTAATGACTAAGATTGTTTTATTTGCTTGTATTTAACTCTGATTCGGTTGAATTTTTGCTCACTTTTTAAAAAATCTGTTTTATTTTATTTTCATTTACTTGAAAAATCATTGTTACTAACTTGTATGTTAGTCATTTATTTGAAAAATGTATATTACTAGCTTGTATATTTTAAAATCCTTTATATTAACTCGTGGCGTCTGCTTGATTGTTTACTTGTCGCAAAAAAAGGATCGATTTTTAACACAATTTCCCGTATTATATCGAGCTGAAATTTTGCAAGCAGACTCTTGGGGACGATCAAAATGACGTATCAAAATTTCAGATCGATCGAATGTACTGTAAATTGATGAATTTTTAGGTTATCTCTATGTACCTCTATCTAGCATGTAAAGTTTTGTGCTAGTCTGTCGCACGGTGCGCGTTATATTAAACACGTTTTTATATTCCTTTTCCCGTGATCAAATTGGGCTGAAGTTTAGCAGGCAGACTGTAAATAGTTGGGGTTTTTTTTACTATAAATCCTTTATTTATGAGATATAACTAAAATTTTGGATTTTTGGATTGTGGTGCGGTGCGTATTATAATGAACAAATTTTTATAATATTTTCCCGATCTGTAAATGTTTATGCTAGTCGGTCGCACGGTGCCTATTATTTTGAACATAATCAATAATTTTAGTTATGTCTCAAATATAAAGGATTTATATTCAAAAACGTTGGTTTTTTACAAGTCTTATATTAACTTGGTTTGTAAGTTTAATCAGAACCGTCCCACTATTTGTTTATAATTTTTTCACGTGACCAGTTCACGCGTTGACGCCTACCGTCACTTTTCACACCCCTTACCGTCTCTGCGCCCAGTTTTAAAACCAGGGGAGATAATTGTGTTTCAGTCTGTAAATGTCGCGTCTAAACATAATCACTACTTTTAGATATGTCTCATACATAAGGGATTTATAGTCAAACGGTAAGCTGACTTTACACTTACTGTAAAATGCCTAGACTAAAAAGTAGAAAATTAGTGCATTTTTAATATAAGACTAGTTTTTAAAAAAGGGTTTTTAATGTTGATTATTACAGATTTTATTTTATTACATGTTTGTTTCAAAATCTGATTAAAATTTTTGTGTTCTGAATGTTTTGCCTAATATCTTAAACAGAGAATGCAATAATTTTCCATTAAATATAAAACAATGCCTGTTGATGGAAAATAAATATAAATGTAAGGAAATAAATGACCACTGGCCATTTTGAAAATCCGCGGCCACTGTTTCCCAAATAACTGCACGGCATATTCATTACTAGGTCAAGGTCTCTTTCGACTGCAGACAAGGACTCAGTAAAGCATCCGAGTCGGCACACTGTGTAGAAGTCCGTCAGGTAGCGAAAGAACGGACCGAGTACGGCCTTACAGAGACAGACGCTCCTGTTGGACACTTGTCTTAAGCTGAAGTGGTCGTACACTCCAGCCATTTGGGATCCTAAATCGAATGACTCCTTAACTAAAATACTCCGCCATCTTTGTTCTTTAAGCCTTGTCGGCTCCATCAACATTTCTCGACGGCAATGACGTAACGCATACGACAACAAAGAAATGCGACGTAACTGCTGCATGGCGTCGTTGATTGAAGCCCGATGCACGTCATACACAAGCAAAGTGGCCACGTAAAGATCAGTGTCCAGACGCAGGTCATACATTAACTTAGTGGGCCACCACTCAAACAATATATCAATGTTGAAAACATGCTTCAAAAAGTAGACCATGAAATGAGGGATTGTGTCGTGGTCCTCAAATGCTACGTCGTAGGGCATGGCGATGGAATAGATGTACAGCCGTTTACAGATGCCGTCTGGACGTTGAACGTACCAATTAGAATGGTTGCAAGTCTTGCAGGCGCCTCGCAATTCACAATGAGAGTTTGTCCACATGTTTAAGAAACTGTCTGTGGCTTGGACAAGTTTGAAGACGTTCGGAGTGAAGCTGAACGTGTTCTTCAAACAAATCTGACATTGGGTGTTAGTCGGGGGGATTGTTTTGTTGGCTTCACCAAGCATCACCTCACCGTTACACCCAAAACATTGGAGGTCACTAGTTCCTGGGGTCAAGGCTATGGAGCCCCCACCATCACCGTTCATCAGGTGTCCACTGTCGACCATAATTGAACGATCGTCGGACGGAAGTTTGTTAATAACATTCTTTGAAAACAAGGGCGGTACTTGGGTCGCCTCTGGTCTCACTCTCTTTGAAGTTAAAAATGTATCTTGAATTATGGGAATGCTTCGGAGATCATGAACCATCACGTCTAAAAAAGCCGAGTGATTAGTTTTGGTCAAATTCCTTTTCGAGTTCTTAAAACCTTTCAAGGAACCGTTAAAAATACGGCCATGTTTGTTGAAATACGAGGCTACATAATTAGTGCCACTGTTTTCAGGATTAGCAGTATCATCATAAGCAACATCGTTGTCGGTGTACAAGGTAGCATTATACGTTTTATTTTTGTTTATATTCATGGTATCATTATATGTTTCGATTTTGTTCGTAATCTTTGTAACATTATCTACGCGGTCGGTAAACGTATTATTTAAGATATAACTTATTCGTAGCTTGCTCTTCAGTGTATCAAGTAAAGGAAACCCAGAACTGATATTGACCCTTGCCCCAGAACTGATGTTGACCCTTGCCCCAGAACTGCTGGTGACCCTTGCCTCGGAACTGATGTTTAAACTTGCCTCGGAACTGATGTTGACACTTGCCCCGGAACTGATGTTGACCCTTGCCCCAGAACAGCTGGTGACCCTTGCCTCGGAACTGATGTTTAAACTTGCCTCGGAACTGATGTTGACACTTGCCCCAAGACTGATGTTGACACCTTCCTCAAAGCTGTGGTTCTTGACGACCTGGTGATGACAGCAACTGTTTTGTGTGAGTTCATAGCTTCCGTGGCAGGACAAATTCATTACTTTAGTTGCACCATTGTTTACACCGATTGTCTTACTAAACCTCGACATTTTGTTCGGTGAGCAGCTGGCCAAATGCAGAATTACGATCAAGCAGAAATGGGACTTCATGTTCATTCAATAATTAGAGAGTTGAAAACTTTCCAAGTGTAAACATTAATAAGCTGATTTATCACGTACACAATCAAATATAACTAAAACTTAACGTTATCTTCTTCGTCATCAGGAGCACAACTATATATAATTATTACTAAATATATTCAAATATTCCCGCTTTAAAATTAAGTATCTCGTATAAATAGTTTTTTCTAATCTGAAAAACGTGAAGTAAATTTAAAGCTGTATTTTAATCATGAAATAATGACTTGAACAGAAGTCACTGACACAACCGTCCTATATATCTCGAGATTCTTGTCTTCTTTTTTTCGCTTTTTAAATAGATGATAAAAAACTAGAGGAATTTTTTGGCAATAAATTGCTAAATTTTTTAATTCATGACCACATCAAGTGACGAGAGTGAGACGTCTCTGTTTAAGTGTTGTGTGTTTAATTCCATTTAATTCAACCGCTCCCAGTGGTTCTCAAACACTTGTCTCTACATGGATTCAATGAAAAAACGGACATGCCTCTCATTCCGAGCAACTCTTGCCAATACAATAAATGCGGAATGCTTGCTACTGGGCTGACTATCCATGCACTTACTTCATAACCAGCCCCACTCGATCTTCATTACAAATTACAAAAGATGGTATTTTGAGAAAGCTGTGCACCACATGAAAACGATGAATTGATAGCAAAACAACACTGAAAGTCTGGTGTAAAACGTAATTGTTTTTTTTTAAAGTTTAAACTGTCCCACTGTCCCCGATTCATACCCCCACACCCCCTCATACAACAGTTTGAAAAACGAGTGAAGGAGCTAAACACTTCCGAAACGAAAACCTTCAGCAAGAGACATGTCTATTGTAGAGATAGGACAAGATTTTTAGAATATGATATTCAAGATTAGTGTTCTTGTAACATTTTGAGTAAATGGTGGCTAGTACTACAAATACATGGCATTCAGATGTTCGTGTTTAAAGTTAAATGATTGATAGAACATGGTATTAGGTGTTCTTGTAACATGTGGAGTAAATGGTGGCTAGTACTACATATACATGGCATTCAGATGTTCGTGTTTAAAGTTAAAGAGTTAGATGATTGATAGAACATGGTAGTAGGTGTTCTTGTAAGAGGCAGAACAAATGATGGCTAGAAGATTATATTCAGATATTCTTGTAAGAGTCAGAACAAATGATGGCTAGAAGATTATATTCAGATATTCTTGTAAGAGTCAGAACAAATGATGGCTAGAAGATTATATTCAGACATTCTTGTAAGAGTCAGAACAAATCATGGCTAGAGCGTTACATTCAGATGTTCTTTTTAAGAGTGGAGACCAATTATGTCTAGATATTCAAAAGTTCCTGCAAGATTTAAGCAAATGATTGCTAGAACATTATATTGAGATATTCTTGTAAGAGTTAGTTGATTGCTTGAACATGATATTCAGATGTTCTTGTAACACTGTGAATTTATAAAGCGCAGTAAAAATATACAATTTTATCTTAAAGCTCATCTATTTGATTAAAATACACGATTCCCACAATTCCTTCAAAATTTATTTTGTTCCCCGGTGCCTGCAGCCGGTCCATATTTTTTACGAGCTCTAATTATAACGTAATTGTAATTCAATGATGAAAGTTAAGAGTTAAGCTTACCTCACCCGCCCAAATCACATGATAAATAAAACTGACAGAACAACGTTCACGGGTTACTAATTGAAACACATGACGACTAGTTTAGAAGGAAGTATTGGTTTATATATAATATCAAGTGTATGTGTGGTTAAAAAAATACTCCAATTAATATTCCAGGTAATTAAATATAAAAAAGATTTTTTGTTGCAATAAAAGCCTAAGTTGTTTTTTTTTATGACGATGACGTACCGTCTATACTCGTTCTAAAGACGACCTATTTTGGACAAAATCTAGGGGGGAAAGTTGGGGGGGGGTCGGCTTACGAGCGGGTCATATGTGATTTTTGCATGTACATTATATATCGGTGTTGTTATTGTAGGTCATCGTGGTCCTTGTCTCCGTTCTACAAGATTCGACTGCTGTACCAGAAGCTATAAAATGTTATTAAACATGCGCACTTGCCTTCTTTAATAATATTATTTATTTTTGTGAATGTTGTAATAGATTGTTTTAAAAATTTTGTTTCCAACAAGGGATTTTAATGTACGCGCTTTCGCTACTGTTTACCGAAAAAAAAATTTTTTTTAATACTGGTAACTCTTGCCTAAAAAAAAGAGAACAAAGACAAAGATAAGTAGTACAAAGTAAACAATCATAATGACCGATGTAGCTTGTAGTTTTTAAAAAATGTGTACCATTTTGTTTACGCTGTCCTTTTATTTTTGGGGTCGGCTTGCGAGCGGGTTATACACCTTTAATACTTTTCTCTTTCAAAAGAGTGGGGGGGGGTAGCTTTTGAACGAACTGGCTTTAGGACTAGTAAATACGGTAATATTAAACTGCGCATGTTATTAATTATTTGGTGCAACATTATAGAGAAAGCCTTTTTAAAATAAAAAAATGCGCCGAAATTAAAACCTTCACAAAAGATTGGAGGTAATTTAATGTAAAATGTAGATGAAGGGAGGTAATTAGTTACATCATTTAGAGAATAAGTTTGAAACTTTTCTTGGTCTCAACAGGCGATGATGTTCTAGAAATGTTAGTTATTGTATTTTTATCCGAATGCGAGTTGTCGAACTGACGTCATGACATTAGAGGGCAACATTTTAAAAACATGTATCTCTCGTCTTCTACTGTATCTGTTTGTATAACCTCCACTGCTCCTTTATAAATTGAGTTTCGTCTACCCTTAATACCCTTTGCATTGTCTCCTCTACTTTTTATATATTTTGTCTTTCCTAACCGATTTACAGTTTTTATTGTCTCCCCTATTACTTTATAAATCATATCTTTTCTAGTCAAATTACAACTTGTATTGTCTCCCCTATTCCTTTATATAGTATACTAGAAATATACCCGCACTATGCAGCGGAATTGTACTGCACTCTAAATTATTACGTAGTTACAAATTTGCCAATAGTTCTTTTTTTTTAGTATGCATGTTATGTGACGATTCAAGTGTGGCCTTGTGGTTAAAGTATAACAAAATTTCGTTGGAGCTTTCATTTGATAAGAATTCTAACAAAAAAAATATAATTCTCTCATTCCAAGACAATTTTACGTAATATAAAGAGTTTTATGAATCTAATCCAACAATGCAGGGTATTAATTTAATTTAAAATACTGCATATAAAAATATCTCATAGCTTTAGATCCAACGTAGCAGGGGATTGCATTCGGAATAAAACACTTGTAGTCTTTATTATGCTAATGAAACTTAAAGGGGAAAAAATGAATCAATAAAAACCAAATTAAAATATATCAAGGCTGAATTTTTATTTTTTTTAAATTCACCAAAATGGTCATATTTACCGATGGATTCCAATATCTAATAAGTTGCTGTTTCACTAAGGGATGCAATTCTTTGTTTATTCCCGTTTTCCGATAAGACATTGTATTTTGTAAATTATATAATAAACTTCCACGTTTTTTTTTCAACCAACGCCCCATTTATCCTGTTTTTCCTTCTGAAATTCATGTAATTTATTAGCCATGTATATTTAAGATTGATCTATTCGCTTAAAAACGTGTGTGAAACAAAGATAGACATTTGTATAATCAATAGAACAATTAAATCAGAACATGATAGCAAAATTTTACAAAAAGGCTTCGATAAATTGATAAAATGGGAAACTAACTGGAGTATGTCTTTCCACCCAGAAAAGTGTCAACTGTTAAGAGTAACAAAGAAAACGAAACAAATAAATTCAAAATATTACATTCATGGAAAAGAACTGACCCAAACTAAAGATGCAAAATACTTTGCAGTCTTAATAAATGAGAAACTATCATGGAATCTCCATGTCAATGAAGTTATTAAAAAATCAAACAAAACCTTAGGCTTTATAAAAAGAAACTTTAACAAATGTAATAGAGATATAAAACTAAAATGCTACCTCACTTTGGTGAGACCTGTACTAGAATATGCATCTTCTGTATGGGACCCATCCACCAAAGAAAGCATTGATAAACTAGAACAAATTCAAAAAAGAGCTGCCAGATTCATTACTGGAGAATATTCAAAACTTAACCATTAGTTAAATCATTAAACACTAGAGGATAGAAGAAACAAGAGTAAAGTAGTAATCATACATAAAGCAATTAATTCTAATTTAGAAATACAAGACAAAGATAACTTAATACAACCCTCAGATAGACATAAGGATAAAAACACCTTTCTTATTCCGTATGCAAGAACAAACACATACACATTTTCGTTCTTCCCGTCCGGAATTCGGGCGTGGAATAAGTTGCCTGAAGCAACCAGGAAAACCAGCACTTTATCAACAGTTAAATCTCTTATAAAAATGCAGGACTAAACACAAACCATAGATAAGCGTAGGACGCAATAATCTTCTGTATAGAAGGAGCGTCTGTAAACAGATAAGATAAGATACATTTTTTAAAAACTAATTTTTTTAGCGTGGACAGAAAGGAGTGGAAATATTAAGTTCAAATCAATGTAAAAATTCAAATGAGTTATCAGGTTCATTTGAACTAAGTTTGGTATAGATATATATCATATATCCATCAGTCCTGTAGCCAATCATTCATCATCATCATCGCCTGTCGTCCCATCTGGGACTTAAGCCACAAACAAAGGATCTCCAGGCATCCTGATCCTGCGTCGATCGCTCTAACTGTCCCCAGCTGTGCCCACTCTTTTTGGTGTCTGCCTCCAGTTCCCTTACTTCAGGTCGAACAATTTCCTCTTGCCTTGGGGGTTCCAAGTGAGGGCGTGTCTTGAAATGCTGGATCCAATCATATAGCCAATCTTGAGTGTTTTAATATAGCTATTATAAAAGAAATAAATTTTACTCAATACTATTTTAGTTCAGTCGCGCCTAACTTTATTGAGTAAAGTAAAAAAGCATAAGTCTAAAATCTATAGACTTTTATTTATAAGATAATTTGGACCAGTATTGAGAGGGGGGTAAGGCTTTATTAGTATGGAAAACTTGCTTTCGTTCCTGTCTGTCCGCAATTTTTCAAATATGCCAACGTAAAATTAAACCACTTCTGATGGTCTTAGAGATCTCAAATTTTTACTACAGATAGATCTTGGATGACAATGTATTGTACCAAAATTTCAGATCGATCAAATGTACCGTAACTAACTCATGCATTTTTTAAGTTTATCTTAATATAGCTTCTGTATCCAATTGTAATTGTTGACACCACGTGCCAGTTCACTCCAGACATTGATGACCTTCCCCGTGTTCACATCATGGTGAGTTCAGTCAGTTTCAGTCTGTAAACACGCGATGCGTTTAAGGAAATAAAATGTTCGATATACTTAATGATTTTACTTAAACTAAAAATAAAATAATAAATAGTCGACTAATAAAAACGTTGTATTTAAACATCATTTTTTTTACCTCTATTTATTACGTAATCACGATGTAGATGAATCGCATTTTATAGTCACTTAGTACATATTTCAGTGTAATTTATTGAGCGATTACAAAGGATGCAAATAAAACATTAGGTTTTTCCTCGATAGTACAAGCCTTTTGCTTTCGTCTTGGTTTTTTCAGGTCTGTCCAAAATGACATTTAAGACAAAAATAATTTGTAACAAGTATTTACAACTACCACGGCAAATAGAAACATTAAATCGCGGGAAATTCGTTCGTACGTATTATTTATTTCTATGTTACGTCACAAAAATTGGGAGCAATGGAATTTCGGTGACTTAACCGATTTCTCGCAATAACGAATAGCGAATTAACAGGGTCGCACTGTATTTAACATACAAAAAAACTTGTTATTTAAATAACATAAGACTCTTTGATAAATAAGAAACAAAAGAGTTCATGAATTACGAGAACAATTCTAATTACCATTTTAAAATTTAAAAGTATAAACTAGTAGAATTTTATTAATAACTAGGAAAATGTCAATTATTTACCAAGGCAATTTTACTTTACGATTATAAAAATCTGAAGCATTAATTAGAATAATATAAATAATTAAATAAGATAATAATTGAATTTATGACTAGGGCTATTTGAATAAATAATTTTTAAAATTTTAAGTAATTACAATATAATTAGGAATTGATAACTAAGATTGTTTTATTTGCTTGTATTTTAACGCTGCTTCGTTTGCATTTTTGCTAACTTTTTTTTAAAAATCTGTTTTATTTTATTTTCATTTAATTGAAAAATCTTTTTTACTATCTTGTATCTTAGTAATTTATTAGGAAAAAAAATAGCTTGTATTTTTACTCAATTCTTTGAAAATATGCTTAAAATTATTGAATTCTGAATGATTTTCCGAATATCTTAAACAGGTGCTGCAATATTTTTTTCATTAAATATAAAACAAATGCGTTAGATGGAAATAAAATCTGTACGTAAGGAAATAAATAACCACTGGCCATCTAGAAAATCCGCGAACACTGTTTCCCAAATAAATGCACGGCATAATCATAGCTCGGTCAAGGTCTCTTTCGACTTCAGACAAGGACTCAGTAAAACATCCGAGTCGGCACACTGTGTAGAAGTCCGTCAGGTAGCCAAAGAACGGACCGAGAACGGTCTTACAAAGACAGACGCTCCTATTGGACACTTGTCTTATGCTGAAGTGGTCGTACACTCCAGCCATTTGGGCTCCTAAATCGAATGACTCCCTAACGAACGCACTAGGCCATCTATGTTTGCTGAGACTTATCGGCTCCGTCAACATGTCTCGACAGGAATGGCGTAACGCATACGACAACAAAGAAATGTGACGTAACTGCTGCATGGCGTCGTTGATTGTGGCCCGATGCACGTCATACACAAGCAACGTGGCCACGTAAAGACCAGTGTTCAGGCGCCGGTCAAACGTTAACTTAGTGGGCCACCACTCAAACAATACATCAAAGCTGAAAACCTGCTTCAAAAAGTAGACCATGAAATGAGGGATTGTGTTGTGGTCCTCAAATGCTACGTCGTGGGGCATGGCGATGGAATAGATGTACAGCCGTTTACAGATGCCGTCTGGACGTTGCACGTACCAGTTAGAATGGTTGCACGTCTTGCAGGCGCCTCGCAATTCACAATGAGAGTTTGTCCACGTGTTTAAGAAACTGTCTGTGGCTTGGACAAGTTTGAAGACGTTGGGTGTGAAGCTGAATGTGGTCTTCAAACAAATATTGCAGTGTATGTTAGTCGGTGGCATGGTTATGTTTGCGTCACCAAGCATTACCTCCCCGTTACATCCAAAACATTGGAGGTCACTAGTTGCTGGGGTCAAGGCTATGGAGCCACCGCCATCCCCGTCCATCAGGTGTCCACTGTCGACCATAATTGAACGATCGTCGGAAGGAAGTTTTTTATTAACTTTCTTGGGAAACAGTGGCGGTATTGGGGGCGCCTCTGGTCTCACTCTCTTTGAAGTTAAAATTTTATCTTTATTTCTGAGAATGCTTCGGAGATCATGAACCATCACGTCTAAAAAAGCGGAGTGATTAGTTTTGGTCAAATTCCTTTTCAAGTTCTTAAAACCTTTCGAGGAACCGTTAAAAATACGGCCATGTTTGTTGAAATACGAAGCTACATAATTAGTGCCATTGTTGTCAGTATCATCATAAGCAACATCGTTGTCAGTGTACAAGGTAGCATTATACGTTTTATTTTTGTTTATATTCATGGTATCATTATATGGTTCGATTTTGTTTTTAATCTTTGTAGCATTATCAACGCGGTCGGTAAACGAATTATTTAAGATATAACTTATTCGTAGCTCGCTCTTCAGTGTATCAAGTAAAGGAAACTCAGAACTGATGTTGAAACTTGCCCCAGAATTGATTTTGACCCTTGCCGCAGAACTTATATTGACACTTGCCCCAGAACTGATGTTGTCACGTTCCTCAAAGCTGTGGTTCTTGTTGACCTGGTGATGACAGCAACTGTTTTGTGTGAGTTCATAGCCTCCGTGGCAGGACACGTTCATTACTTTAGTTTCACCATTGTTTACATCGATTGTCTTACTAAAACTCGACATTTTGCTTGGTGACAAGCTGGCCAAATGCAGAATTACGATCAAGCAGAAATAGGACTTCATGATCATTCAATAATTAGAGAGTTTAAAACTTTCCAAGTGTAAACATTAAGCTGATTTATCACGTACACAATCAAATATAAATAAAACTTAACGTTATCTTCTTCGTCATCAGGAGCACAATATAAAATTATTGCTAAATATATTCAAATAGTGACGCTTTAAATTTAAGTATCAATTGTTAATGGAATTTCTAATCTTACAAACGTGCAGTAAATTTAAAGCTGTATTTTAATCATGAAATAATGACTTGAACAGAAGTCACTGACACAACCGTCCTTTATATCTCGAGATTCTTGCCTTTTTTTTGTTTGTTTGTTGTTGTTTTTTTCTTTCGTTTTTTAAAAAGAAGATACAAAACAAGAGGAATTTTTTGGCAACAAATTGCTTAATTTTTAATTCATGACCACATCACGTGATACGGTTTTGAGTAAGTGTAATGTGTTTAATTCTATCTAATTTAATCGCTCCCAGTGGTTCTCAAACCCTTGTCCCTACATGGAATCAATGAAACAAGGAGATGCCTCTCATTCCGAGCAACTCTTGTCAATACAATAAATGTGGAATGCTTGCCACTGGGCTGACTATCCAAGCACTTAGGGGCTGTCCATAAATGACGTCACGCGATTTTTGCCGATTTTCGACCCCCTCCCCCCTCGTCACGCGTCGTCACAAAAACTTAGACCCCCCCCCCTCTAAAAATACGTCACAAATCTTTGACCCCCCCCCCGCCCCCCAAAAAAAAACAACCTTTATTTTCTATTTGAAAATAAGTATGTTTCAAATCACTTTTATTGTCATTTAAGTATTTATTATTTATTTAGTGAAGATCTAAATTGTAATATCGTAACCCACGTGAATCATTTTTTAAAAACGTTTAACCGGCCTTCAGAAAACGAACTGTGTTAACATCCTAAGCTTATATTTTATTTTAATTAATACAAATTAAACATTGACTATTGATCATCAAGGTTAACGTCTTTGTTTAGAAAAAAATTATTAAAAAATATTATTTTTAAAATGAATTTTTAAAAAAATCCCTCCATTGACTGACGGGCATCCCGTAAGAAAGAGGTCGGCGAACAGAGGTAAATAACCTCATATGGGGTCAAAAAGGGAATTCTTGGGGGTAATGCAGACTCATTTGGGACATATAACATCCACTACAATCCACTAGATATATTAAAATACATAATGTATACGTGTACGCTTGGAACATATGCCCATTATTGAACCGGTTCCTTCCAGAAAATGCATTTTTTTTAAATTTGACAACTATGTAGATTTCATACCTACGCACTATATGAAGACACCTTAATCTACCCTACTTTCATTTATATTGACACAAGTGACAATAATCTTAATCCACATGACTCATCTGTATCACGTATCTCTTCTGTGATATTTAAAATTAATACCTTAAAAACTGAGCTAAGAAGAAAAGTTGTTTTGTGCTCCTCTTGAATTGCGATGTCAAGAATTTGATGCACTCAATGTTAATGACTAGTTGACTAATTTTAAATGGGCTCATTTACCATTATATCTAGAACAGTGCTTCTCAAACTTTTTAGTATTGCGGACCGGCAGGAATTTTTTCCATTGCAGCACTATTTTCCCTGCACTGACAATTTTTTCGGTCCTTTTTTGAGAACATCTGCGGACCGGCAGCGGATGGCCCATGGACCGGCACCGATCAACGGACCACCACTTTGAGAAGCACTGTTCTAGAAGACTAGAATGGCCAGGGGCGTTTGACCAAAAACCAATCGAACAATTATATCAAACTTAAAACGTTTTTAATTCTATCAAATAGATCCCCCCCCCCACCTCCCCTTTTAAGGAAATAGGATATTCCGTGTCGTTTTGACTGAAAATATCTACACATAATCCTTTTTCAGATTATTTTTAGACACTCGTCATGCTTGTAAAACTCACCAGTAGCATTTTCGAGCTAACGATGCTCCCACAAATCCCCGAGTCATGTGAGCAGGACCTAGAGTCTGGGGGTTGGGGGGGTGGGGAGTAACTGACACATAAACTTGTATATTTTGGCTAAAAATATCGACAACTCCTGCCATGAGAGAACCAAACGGAGCAGCGGTTACATCACAAATGCTTTGATCTCAACATCAAACGACGCAGTGTAACAATTTCACATGTTATCTTGTGGATTCTCAAACTTAAGGATTATAATTAGATTTAATTTTCGTGTCTTGATAGCTTACGCCAACCAGCGTCTGATGGCCTATCGACCGGCACATTAAGAAGCACTGATTTTTTTTTATTTTTAAAGTCATTAAATAAATTGTAAGGGACCAAATATTTCAGTGGAAGTTTTATTTAAAGTTACCCTTTTGATGTGACGTCACATTTCTTCAACCCCCCTCCCTCCCCTCGTCACGCATCGTCACAAAAGTGTGACCCCCTCCCCCCTAGGAGCGTGACGTCATTTATGGACGGCCCCTTACTTCATCACCAGTCCCATTCGATCTTCATTACAAATTACAAAAGATGGTAATGTGAGAAAGTTGTGCACGACATGAAAGCGCTGAATTGATAGAAAAACAACACTGAAAGTCTAGTGTAAAACGTAATTTTTTTTTAAGTTTAGTTTATAATTTAAACTGTCCCACTGTCCGCGATACCATGCCCCTCTCACATCTCCTCCTATGACAGTTTGAAAAACGAGTGACGGCGCAAAACACTTCTGAAACGATAATTTTCAGCAAGAGACATGTCTGTCGTAGAGAAATGACATGATTTTTAGAATATGATATTCAAGATTAGTGTTCTTGTAACATTTTGAGTGAGTGGTGGCTAGTACTACAAATACATGTCATTCAGATGTTCGTGTTTGAACTTAGAGAGTTACATGATTGATAGAACATGGTATTAGGTGTTCTGGTAAGAGTCAGAACAAATGATGGCTAGAACGTTATATTCAGATGTTCTTGTTAGAGTTAGATGATTCCTCGAACATGATATTCACATGTTCTTGTAACACTGTGAATCTATAAAGCGTAGTAAATGTGTTAAATATATTTTAAAACTTATCTTTTTGATTAAGATACACAATTCCTTCAAAACACATTTTGTTCCCCGATGGCTGAAGCCGGTCCATATTTTTGACGATCTCTAATTATTTATAATTGTAATTCAATGATGAAACTTAAGAGTTAAGCTTACCCCACCCGCCCAGCTCACATGATAAGTAAGACGCTAAGAACTACTCTCTCGGATTACTAATTGAAACACATGACGACTAGTTTAGTTGGAACAATATCGTTTTATAATATCAAGTGTATGTGTGGTAAAAAAATACTGCAATTAATATTCCAGTAATTAAATCTTTTTTAAAAATTGTTGCAATGAAAACCTGTGTTTTTATGATGATAAGGTATTATTAAACTGCACATGTTATTAATTGTTAGGTAAAACGTTATATAGAAAACTTTGTTTGAAAAATGCGCTGAAATTGAACCCATCATAAAAGAAGGGAGGTAATATAATGTAGAATTCAGATGAAGGGAGATATTAGTAATTTTGATAAAGGAGAATAATTTTGAATCTTTTCTTGGTAACTTAATCCGCCTCACCCGGCGGTGATTTTCTAGAAATGTTAGTTATTGTATTTTATATCTGAATTCAGGCGTGTCGAAGTGACGTCATGACATCAGAGGGCAACATTTTAAAACATGTATCTCTCGTCTTCTACCGTATCTGTTTGTATAATATTACTTGCCCGATTGCAAATGAAGTCTCGCCTACACATAATAGTCCTTGCATTGTCTCCTCTACTTTATTTATCTATTTTGTCTTTCCTAACCAATTTACAGTTTTTATTATTGTCTTCCCTATTTCTTTATACATTACTAGCTGATATACCCAGCTTCTCTGGGCCTGTATTGGTGTTCTTTGTAAAAAAAAATAAACTTTTTATCACTAAATGATATAACAGAACAGCCTAGTAGGCATTGATGTAACATTATCCGGTCGAATCTCTTTTACCATGGTCCATTGGAAAAGTGTTTCAAATCGCTGGTCTACATTCCAATAGGATCCCTTTCTGATTCGAGGTACTTTACACCGTTGATACACTTTCTTGGCGCCTTTTAATCTACTGAGAGATATGATTCAATATGGTAGTAATTATTATAGCCATTATGCATAGTGAGAAATAAGAATATACCAAAACTATTTGTAAACTGATAATACCGTTTATTCTGTAGGTTTCAAAATTGTAAGAAAGGGAAACAAAAGTAGTTTAATTATTTTTTTAAAGTTTATTATCTTTCAACTTTATAAAATAAACACACAATATTATCTGAAAAACGTCTATGTTTATATAAGAAAAAAATTAAATGGATGCATGAGATATAAATACTAGGGCTGTTATCGATTATTTTAAATTTAATCGTTAACTTTTGAAAAATTAACGATGAATTAATCGTTAATTTCGATTAAAGCCAAAAATAGAAATTTATGACGTCATTAAACTTAACATTTCAAGGGAAGTAGCAAAAACAAAACTTTTTCAATATCTTCGACTTCGTCATCCGCAGTTAGCGTAAAAACAGAATTTTTGCTCAACTTTCCAGTTCTAAGTTTAAATTTAAGTGCGCTGATACTGTAAGCCATTTTTTAATCTACGTCTGCCGGTCCACATATATTGATAAAATAAATTATAATATTACGCGGGAGAAGTTTGTATGTAAAAAATATATAAATTATTATTAATTATTAATAATTAATTATTTATTAATCAATTTTTTTTTAAATATTATAAATATTTTCTTAAATTTTAATAGAATTTTATCGATTAAAATAATTTTAATCGATAACAAATTTTAACGATTAATCGAGAAATTAATCATTAATTTCCGCAGCCCTAATAAAAACATGAAATTATTGTTAAATATATTTCCACACAACAATTTGAAAGCTTAATACTTAAATACACACTACTTTATAATTCTCATTGACTCAAAAGTTCAGCTTATATTTTAAATATTGCGCCACAAAATTAAATGAATATTTTAATTCAATTAAAATAACTCAAATTTTGACTCTAGTATACATTTTTGATGTAAACATCCATGAGAATTTTTTTTTATTTCAATTGCTTGTCTACATTCCAATAGGATCACTTTCTGATTCCTGTGATCCCGTTCTAGGTGAAATCCCTTTCCCCTTTATGATTCCATTTTGAGCACGATGCGCAATGGGATACCATTCATTAAGTAATCCCCTTTCCCCTATAAAATACAATACTTTGATAGGATCACATAACTCAATATTATCCCGTTGAAATAAAGGGATCCCGTTTTTGATAGAATCTCTTTCCCGAATATGATTCCATAGTGTAAAGCTCATTCGTACTTCTTGACTCTTCATCTTGCATACTTAAACAAAGGCAGCTTAAATGCTAACAGTTCTTCTCGTTATTATGGTATAACTTCTGGTTACATTTGCTCTCTCTCTCTCTCTCTCTCTCTCTCTCTCTCTCTCTCTCTCTCTCTCTCTCTCTCTCTCTCTCTCTCTCTCTCTCTCTCTCACTCACTCACTCTCTCTCTCTCTCTCTCTCTACGACTCTCTCTCTCTCTCTCTGACTGCCTGTCGTTTCCCTTGTGATGGGGTAAGTCTCTCTCTCTAGGCCTGTCCTCTAGCCCTGGGGCGGGTTACTCTCTGTCCTTGTCTGTCCATGTCTCTGGTGGGTGAATCCCTAAACTGCTCTTTCCTCTTACCCTGGGGTGGGTTATTCTGTCCTGGTCTCTACATGTCTCTGGTGGGTGACTCCCTAACCTGCTCTGTCTTGTCTCCTACCGTCCTTTTCTTATATTGCCGGCCACAGGCATGCGGGCGACACCCGAGAACGCCCCCTAGTGTGAGCAATAAAATTTTCAGTCTTTCATTCCCTAACCCATGTTCAATGATTAGCATCTTAGCTTACCCCCGGTCGTTCGTAATGATTACCTATCCTATAGTCTCGTCCATGGCACTAAAAATTTCTTTTCCTGTCTTAACAAGGCTGACATTGTTCTACACCACCTTCTACCCCTACCTTCTTACCACCCAACGTTACGTAGCTGGGGTGGGGGGAAGAAGGAGGCCGGAATCTTTTCGTTTCCGGTCATTGTCTGAGAGCATAATTACACTCCAGGTATGAACCCGTCGCCTACCTACCGTCAGCTCCCCTCTCAATTATTTCAACCAAGGTTCTCAATTATTTCAACCCAGGTCCTCCACAATATTTCTTTGCGATTACATACCCCATTATGATGGCGTTGCGTAATGTTATCCCATTCATGAAGTAAATCCCTTTCCCCTATACAATATCATACTTAAACGGGATCACATAGCTTAGTACTATTCTGTTGCCTAAAGGGATCCTGCTTCTGGTAGAATCCATTTCCAGCGATCCCGTGCATAATGGGATCCAACTCTTGATGGGATCCATTTTTCCTATGTGATAAATCGGTGGGATCACATATCCCATTAGTATCCTATTGCATAATGGAATCCCGTTCTTGGTCGAATCCTTTTCTCCACTATTATCCCGTTGCATAATGGAATCCCACACTTTGTCGAATTCCTTACACCTAGATGATCCCTTTCCCGATTGGATCCCATACTTCGGTTTGTTCGGAAACCCAGTCTATCCACGATAGGTCTCAAAACGAAAATAAGTCAGACAAACAATTGGATAAGACTTTGAAATTTGTCCTATGTATATTACTGCGGACGTGATGAAAAATTAAAATTTAAAATTTATAATATTTTAATTATACCAGAATCAAGTGAATAATAAATGTATAGTACATTCATAGTCTGGCAAATAATTGGGCTAAAACTTTAAAACTTGTCCAAATTTAAAAAACTAACAATTAACGGAGATCTTCCAAAAATAAAATTTAGAATTTTCTAGAATATTTTAGACATTCTATCCCGTGAGGTTTACCTAATTGAAAATATGCATATATAGGATTATATGTGTGTTTAAAAATGTAGTAATATATAGTAATTTAATAGATATGTATCATCATATAATATTAATAAATATGATTATGAAAATAATATGGAAATAGAAAGAAATATACATTATGACACCTAGAGGTGTTTGTAAAAAAAAACATCTTAACTTAACCAACCTTTGACATTAAATTTCGAGTCTTGCTCTCAATGCTTTTATCAAATAATAATAATAATAATAAATAAATCCAAATAATAGTGATAGTGATAGTGGTATTTGAAGTTGACGTTGAAATAAATAGTAAATAATACGATCATATCCATATTATAGATGTACTAGCGTATCACCCGTCAAAAATGACGGAAGTTTTCAGCTGAAATCTATTTATTTTATTTTAAAAATGCATTTTTTTAGGGCGCCTACGACGCCGACCTTTTCAAAAGCCCATCTAACTTGTCCTTGTTTGATAAATACGAAATATTAAACTTTCTGAAATGTACACAAAGTATTTTATAATATGGGTTGTAGGGCGCCTACGTCGCCCCCTTTGTTTTTTGATTTTATAATTAACCATCATCAAATCCTCTTTTTACATTTTTTTCTCCAGCTCTTTCTTTTAGAGAAAAAATAATTTTCAACAAGTAACTACAACTACCACGGCAAACAGAAACATTAATTCACGGGAAAAATCATGCGTACTTATTATTTATTGTCTTGCTACGTCATAAAATTTGGGAGCAATGGAATTGCCACGACTTAACCGATTTCGCGCACTCACGAATCGCAACTTAACAGGATCGAACTGCATTTACCATACAAAAAAATGTGTTATTTAAAATCATAAGACTCTTTGATAAATAAGAAATTTAAGGGATAAGAAATAACCAGAATAATTTTAATTACCATGCAGTAGAAAATTTAAAAGTATAAACTAGTAGAATTAAATTAATAACTAGTACAACATCAATTATTTACCAAAGCAATTTTACCTTACGATAATAAAAGTCTGAAGTATTAAAAAGAATAATATAAATAATTAAATATGACAATTGAATTTATGGCAAGGGCTATTTGAATAAATAACTTGAATAATTTAAAGTAATTAGAATGTAATTTGGAATTAATAACTAAGATTGTTTTATTTGCTTCTATTTAACTCTGATTCGGTTGCATTATTGCTCATTTATAAAAAAAATATGTTTTATTTTATTTTATTTTACTTGATAAATCTTTGTTACTAATTTGTATCTTAGTCATTTAATAGGAAAAATTTATATTAATAGCTTGTATTTTTACTTATTTGTTTCAAAATCTGTTTTAAAATTATTGTATTCTAAATAATTTTCAGAATATCTTAAAAAGAAACTGCAATCATTTTTTCATTAAATATAAAACAAATGCTTTAGATGGAAATAAATTCTAAATGTAAGCAAATAAATGAGCACTGGCCATCTAGAAAATCCGCGAACACTGTTTTCCAAATAAGTGCACGGCATATTCATTACTAGGTCAAGGTCTCTTTCGACCTCAGACAAGGACTCAATAAAACATCCGAGTCGGCACACTCTGTAGAAGTCAAGCAGGTAGCCAAAGAACGGACCGAGTACGGCCTTACAAAGACAGACGCTCCTATTGGACACTTGTCTTAGGCTGAAGTGGTCGTACACTCCAGCCATTTGGGCTCCTAAATCGAATGACTCCCTAACGAACATACTCGGCCATCTTTGTTCGCTGAGACTTATCGGCTCCGTCAACATGTCTCGACAGGAATGACGTAACGCATACGACAACAAAGAAATGTGACGTAACTGCTGCATGGCGTCGTTGATTGAGGCCCGATGCACGTCATACACAAGCAACGTGGCCATGTAAAGACCAGTGTCCACACGCCGGTCATACGTTAACTTAGTGGGCCACCACTCAAACAATATATCAAAACTGAAAACCTCCTTCAAAAAGTAGACCATGAAATGAGGGATTGTGTTGTGGTCCTCAAATGCTACGTCGTAGGGCATGGCGATGGAATAGATGTACAGCCGTTTACAGATGCCGTCTGGACGTTGCACGTACCAGTTAGAATGGTTGCACGTCTTGCAGGCGCCTCGCGATTCACACTGAGAGTTTGTCCACGTGTTTAAGAAACTGTCTGTGGCTTGGACAAGTTTGAAGACGTTCGGAGTGAAGCTGAACGTGGTCTTCAAACAAACCTGACATTGGATGTTAGTCGGTGGTGTGGTTGTGTTTGCGTCACCAAGCATTACCTCACCGTTACATCCAAAACATTGGAGGTCACTAGTTGCTGGGGTCAAGGCTATGGAGCCCCCACCATCCCCGTCCATCAGGTGTCCACTGTCGACCATAATTGGACGATCGTCGGACGGTAGTTTGTTATTAACTTTCTTGGGAAACAGGGGTGGTATTTGGGGCGCCTCTGATCTCACTCTCTTTGAAGTTAAAAATTTATCTTGATTTGTGGGAATGCTTCGGAGATCATGAACCATCACGTCTAAAAAAGCCGAGTGACTAGTTTTGGTCAAATTCCTTTTCAAGTTCTTAAAACCTTTCAAGGAACCATTAAAAATACGGCCATTTTTGTTGAAATACGAGGCTACATAATTAGTGCCATTGTTTTCAGGATTAGCAGTATCATCATAAGCAACATCGTTGTCAGTGTACAAGGTAGCATTATACGTTTTATTTTTGTTTGTTTTCATGGTATCATTATATATTTCGATTTTGTTTTTAATCTTTGTAACATTATCTACGCGGTCGGTAAACGTATTATTTAAGATATAACTTATTCGTAGAGCGTTCTTCAATGTATCAAGTAAAGGAAACCCAGAACTGATGTTGACCCTTGTCCCAGAACTGATGTTTACACTTGCCCCGGAACTGATGTTGACACTTGCCCCGGAACTGATGTTTAAACTTGCTTCAGAACTGATGTTGACACTTGCCCCGGAACTGATGTTGACACTTGCCCCAGAACTGATGTTGACACTTGCCCCAGAACTGATGTTGACACTTGCCCCAGAACTGATGTTGACACTTGCCCCGGAACTGATGTTGACACTTGCCCCGGAACTGATGTTGACACTTGCCCCGGAACTGATGTTGACACTTGCCCCGGAACTGATGTTGACACTTGCCCCGGAACTGATGTTGACACTTGCCCCGGACCTGATGTTGACCTTTGCCCCATAACTGATGTTGACCCTTGCCTCAGAGCTGATGTTGAAACTTTCCCCAGAACTGATGTTGACACTTGCCCCAGAACTCATGTTGACACTTTCCTCAAAGCTGTTGCTCTTGTTAACTTTGGGATGACAGCAACTGTTTCGAGTGAGTTCATAGCTTTCGTGGCAGGACACGTTGATTTCTTCAGCCCAACTATTATTTACATCACTTGTCTTACTAAATTTCGACATTCTGTTTGATGAGCAGCTGGCCAAATCCAGAATTACGATGAAGCAGAAATAGGTAATGGGCCATCGTGTCATTTTCAGAGCAATCCTAAGGAATACAAATAATATATTACATATTCATATTTTTCATATCATCATAACACAGTAATTACAGAGTTGAAAACTTTCGCAAGTCTAAAAAAATGGTTGTTTAAACACGTACACTATCAAATATAACTTAAACGTAAATACGTTAACTTCTTCGTCATCCGGAGCACAACTAACTATAATTATAACTCAATATATTCAAATAACCCCGCCTTGCACTTAAGTAGTAAGTATCCATAGAATTTCTAATCAGTCAAACGTGAAGTAAATTTAAAGCTGTATTTTAATCATAAAATTTTGATTTGAAGGTGTTTCACTGACATATCCTTTTATATCTCAAGAATTTTGTTTACGGTTTTTAAACAAAAAATTAATTTAAAAAAAAATTAGAACAAGATGAATATTTTGCAATATAATTGCGTACCTTTTACATTCATGATATTATCAAGCAAGTGAAATAGAGTGATCCGGTTCTGTTTGGGTGTAGCGTTTCTAATTTTTTTCAATTCCAATGCACCCAGTGGTTTTCAAACCCTTCTCCACGCATGTGACCAATGAAATAAGGAGATGCATCTCATTTGGAGCAACTTTTGTCAATACATTAAATGTGGAATATCTGCCGCTGTCACACTATACATGCACCACCCAATATTCATTACAAAAGATGATAATGTGAGAAAGCCGTGGATATTAACTAGTGCACGACTTGAAAAGTGCGACTTTGCAGCGAAACAAAACTGAAATTCTAGCGTAAAAATATTTTTTAAAATAAATTTTAGTTTCAACTGTTCCACTGTGTCCCGATGCAATACTCGCACCCCCCCCCCAATGCACACACACACGACAGTTTGAAACACGAGTAAAAGGGTGAAACACGTCCGAAACAAAAACCTTCAGCGAAAGACTTCTCCGTTGCAGAGAAATCCAATCTTTTTTAGAATATGAAATTCAAGATGTGTGTTCTTGTAAGATTTGGAGTAAATGATGTCTAGAACATGACATTCGGATGTTATTGTAAAAGAGTAAGAACAAATTATTTCTAGAATAGGACATTCAAGTGTTCTTGTAAGAGTTATATAATTGCTAGAACATGATATTTAGATGTTCCTGTAAGAGTTTGAACAAATGGTTGCAACAACATGATATTCGGATGATCGTGTAAATTTTATAACAAATTATCGATAGAACATAAAATTGAAATAATCTTGCAAGAATTAGAGTAAAGGTAGCTAGAACACGATATTCAGATGCTATTTATTATTATTATTATTTATTATTATAATTATTATTATTATTATTATTATTATTATTATTATTAATAAATATTTACCTTATTTTAGAAATTAAGAAATATTAATTTGGTCAACAAAATTTTATTACAAATACTAGCTAAATACCCGCACTTTTCAGCGGAAAATTAGGATATCAGCTAGCATTAAGAACTCGCGTAACACCAATTAAAAAACACCAATTGATTTCAATCTAGTTTATGTTATGACGGATATACTTATTTGTCAATATTTGATTAGGTCGTGTAAAATCAAAGGGGAAATAAACTTACATTAAGGGCCCTTGTGGAAAATAGGTGCAGGGTGTGCATATTTCACAAGGCCTGAAGATTTCAATATAGGTCATTAAATGGAGATACGTGTCTAATCGGAAATGAAGCTTTAAAAGTTTACAAAAAAAATATTTTGGGCCCCAGCCCCAAAGTAACAGACGTAAGAAGTTCATTACCCTATAGAATTATATTTTTATATCAAATTTGGTCAATAATTCATCCATATACCTAGTAGCCAGTCGCGTAGCTAGAAAATTTGTAGGGCTTTGAGGACCCGGAGGCTTAACCTCTTTGGGGGACCCCACATACATGGCGGTGGCGTAATCTTTAAAGGAAAAAACAGGGATATTATTTGGGGGCCCCCCTCAAAGAGGGCCTGGGGGGACTTTCGAGTTTGGACTCCCTTCCCCTCCTATAGCTACGCCACTGCTAGTAGCCACTGTTTCAAATACCGTTGATATAACTCATGTTTTAAAATGGCATTACGGGCCCCTAATAATTGGTGTTTCAAAATGTTTTTATGACAGAAACCTTCGTGAGAGCGTACTAAAAAAATTCCCAAAGTTACATTGCAGTGGGATGAATAAAATACTATTCATACTACCTTAAAAAAGCTAAAATAAGGGCCCGGGGACACTATTGGTGTGATATGTAAAGTTCAAAACAACAGTTTATTTCAATCTGGATCATGATGGATATATTTGTTTGTCAATATTAGGAGAATTTTTTTTTCTGAAATAAAATGTTTAAAATTTCTTAAACGTTTACAAAATTGAGATTAAAGGCCCTCGGCTCCAAAAGAATGAATAATAAAATTTTAATGCCCTATTTTAATATAGGCCATCAAGTTTTTTATTCCAACTTTTGTCAAAATCTATTTACATTGTATCCAAAGTTTAAACAAATTTTATGTAACTCATATAAGGTGAAAAAGCTACATTTGGGCCCCCGGCCCCCAGTGAGTGATAATTTAAAAACATTTTCGCCTGTTTCCATCGCTAAAGTGTACTCAACAACTTCCCAAAGTTTCTACACGGGAAGTTGGAGAATTAGTGATGAGACAGTTTTTTTTTAATATAAGGAAAAAAATTACGTTTTGACCCCAGCCCGCCTGGGAGTAATCGTTTAAATATTTATTCGTTTTTTACCATCGCCGAAGTGTACTCAACAACTTCCTAAAGTTTCATGCTTTTATCTACAAGGAAAATTGGAGAATTATTGATGAGTCAGTTTTTAATGTAAGAATAAAACTAAATTTGGGCCCTCGGCCCAAAGTAAGTGATAATTTAAATACTTTTTCTCCTGTTACCATCATGGAGGTTTACCCAACAACTTCCCAGTTTCATGTTTCTACCTACACGGTAAATAGGAGAATTAATGATTTTCAGTTTTTATATAGTTCATATAAGGAAAAAACTACATTTCGGCCCCCGGCCCCAAGTACGTGATAATTTTAAAAAAGATTTCGCCTGTTACCATCGCGGAAGTGTACTCAACAAATTCCCAAAGTTTCATGCTTCTACCTACTCGAGAAATTAGATCATTAGTTATTTTAAATTTTTTTATAGCCCACATAAGGAAAAATAACGTTTTTGGGGCCCCGGCCCTCATGAGTGTGAATGTTAATTTTTTTACACCGATTATTGTCGCGAGAAGCTTCTTAACAACTTCCCAAAGTTGTATTCTTTTAACTACACGGGAAGTTGGAGAATTAGTGATGAGTGAGTGATTGAGTAAGGGCTTTGGCTTTTATTATCATAGATTATATGTATTATCAAAAATATAAATACTATATGAATACATTAAATAGTTAAAACATATTTTATATAAACGTATTTAATGGTTAAACATTATTTAATCGAGAGGCGCAAAATTCATTTTATGGAAATGCGTAGGAGTGATCCGAAAAATGAATTAAAAAACAATCCCAAAAATGAGTCCATAAATCCTTTTTTAATAGTATAACGTATAAAATTATCCTTTTAAGTAATAGATGATTCATATTTATTATGTTATAAAACTAAAATTCGATTTTAATCCAGGCCGCAGTGAGTTTCATGACGACAGGATATATTGTTCTTTCTACGTCGTATTTGGTGTAACTAGGATATTTTGCGCCCAAGGAAAAAATTATTTTAAAAAATATAAAATTGGCACCCCAACCCTTTCCGTTTCAATAAATTTTACTATGATATGACGTTGTAAGCCTCATTTTTTGCTCCCCTGTACCTTGGAGCCCGGGGCACGTTTACCTCACTGCCCCACATTATTACTACTTGTACCGGCGCACAGTGCAAAAGTGTTTAACTTTAATTTCTCTACTGATACGAGCGGTCGTAGGTTCACATCAAACAATCATATAAGACATCTTAGCAATGGAGAGAAAATTACCACAAATGTGTGGTGTATTCTGTAGCTAAAGATTCTTTTGTTTGCCACTACTGCTAAGTTTTGGCAATGGCTACATCTTTGTTAGCAAACGATTGTTATGGTAACCTGTACTACAAATCCTTTTAAAAAAAAATTAATAATTTTTTATTTAAATTTAAAGCTAAAAGTCCTGTCTTGAATTGAGTGTTCGTTTTAAACTTCGCAAACAATAGATGACACTTCTCAAAGATTTTGGAGTGCAGAAACCCATCTTTGGACGTTGTTTTTGAACGGGTATTTTCGATCGTCAAACTTATGCGATAGCTGCTTTACATTTAGGGATAGCAAAGAAAATGTAAATGAACATGATCAGAGGCTTGCTTCACTGGGGTTCGCGTCACCCGGTGTGGTAGCTCATGGTCTAACCCCTTCACGACTTACCCCATAGACCTCCTTCGAGCCTGCCAGTGCCAAATAACGGGAACGTGTACGTAATTTAAGGGGCCGTCCATAAATGACGTCACGCGATTTTTGCCGATTTTTTACCCCCTTTCCCCCCCTCCCCTCGTCACGCGACGTCACAAAAACTTAGACCCCCCCTCTAAAAATACGTCACAAATCTTTCAACAAAAAAAAATAACAAAAAAAATTATTTTAAAAAATAATAACAAAGAAACACAAAAAAAAACAACTTTATTTACTATTTGAAAATAAGTATATATCAAATCACTTTTATTGTCATTTAAGTATTTATTATTTATTTAGTGAAGATCTAAATTGTAATATCGTAACCCACGTGAATTATTTTTAAAAAACGTTTAACCGGCCTTCAGAAAACGAACTGTGTTAACATCCTAAGCTTATATTTTATTTTAATGAATACAAATTAAACATTGACTATTGATCATCACGGTTAACGTCTTTGTTTAGAAAAAAAATTATTTAAAAATAACATTTTTAAAATGTATTTTTTTTAAATCCCTCAATTGACTGACGGGCATCCCGTAAGACAGAGGTCGGCGAACAGAGGTAAATAACCTGAACTGGGGTCAAAAAGGGAATTCTTGGGGGTAATGCAGACTCATTTGGGACATATAACATCCACTGCAATCCGCTAGATATATTAAAATACGTCATTTGTACGTGTACGCTTGGAACATATGCCCATTATTATTATACAGGTTCCTTCCAGAAAATGCTTTTTTTTTAATTTGACAACTATGTAGATTTCTTACCTACGCCCTATATGAAGACACCTAAATCTACCATACTTTCATTTATATTGACACGAGTGACAATAATCTTAATCCACATGACTTGTCTTTATCACGTATCATTTCTGTGATATTTAAAATTATTGCCTTAAAAACTGAGCTTAGAAGAAAAGTTGTTTTGTTCTCCTCTCGAATTGCAATGTCAAGAATTTGATACTTTCAATAAAGTTAATGAATACTTGACTAATTTTAAATGGGCTCATTTACCATTATATCTAGAACAGTGCTTCTCATACTTTTTAGTATTGCGGACCAGCAGGAATTTTTTCCAGTGTACCAGGGACCTGTGCACTATTTTCCCTGCACTGACATTTTTTTCTGTCCTTTTTTTGAGAACATCTGCGGACCGGCAGCGGTTGGCATCGGTCCGCGGACCACCACTTTGAGAAGCACTGATCTAGAAGACTAGAATGGCCAGGGGCGTTTTATAAAAAAACCATCGAACAATTATATCAAACTTAAAACGTTTTTAATTCTATCAAATAGATTCCCTCCCCCCGCCCTCCCCTTTTAAAGAAAAAGGATATTCCGTGTCGTTTTGACTTAATATATCTACACATAATCCTATTCAAATCATTTTTAGACACTTGTCATGCTTGTAAAACTCACCAGTAGCATTTTCGGCGGGGGGGGGGTGCTAAAGACGCTCCCCCAAATCCCCGAGTCACATGAGCAGGACCTAGAGTCTGTAACGCATACATAAAATTTTATATTTTGTGGTAACGGGCATGAGAGAACCAAACGGAGCTGCGGTTAGATCACAAATGCTTTGATGTCAACATCAAACGACGCAGTGTAACAATTTCATATGTTATCTTGCGGATTCTCAAACTTAAGGATTATAATTAGATTTAATTTTCGTGTCTTGATAGCATACGCCAACCAGCGTCTGATGGCCTACCGACCAGCACATTGAGAAGCACTGATTTAAAGAAAAAAAAAGTCATTAAATAAATTGTAAGCGACCAAATATTTCAGTGGATGTTTTATTTAAAGTTACCCTTTTGATGTGACGTCACATTTCTTCAACCCCCCTCCCCCCCCTCGTCACGCAACGTCACACAAGTGTGACCCCCCTCCCCCCTAGGTGCGTGACGTCATTTATGGACGGCTCTAACGTTTTGGTATCACCCCATGTGATGGTGTCACCCGGTTGTGTCCGCACCCCCCTAGTGACACCTTTGAACACGATAATGGAATATTTTTAAAGCTAAACCAACTTTTAGCTGAATTTGATCCTGTCATGGGGAAGCATGTAAGAAGTGCTTTAAATAAACAAAATTTTAAAAAGCACAAAGACCATTCGAAATGACGTCATTGAAGTAATTGCAAATAATAACAAAAGTCACATATTAGATGAAGTGGGAAAAAAATCAAATATTACTCTATTATTTAGATTGAAAACCTGACTTAAATAAATCATGAGACAAAACATATTCCAAATTTACACAAAAAAAACATTATCAATTACTATTCTTTTGTTTTATATTTATAAATAAATGTTTTTTTTACAAACAAAGAAATTGTACACATTAGTATGTAATCATATTTATACAGTTACTTTTCTAACTTTCATAATACATTTTTAAAAAACCGTAAAAAAACCTAGTTTTTGACTAGATCCTTTATGTACGAGACGTAACCAAAAGAATGGTTATTGTTGTACAATCCAAAAAATACAAAATTGTAGTTGTGTCGCAAAACAGGTTTAATATAATGAGCACCGATCAGGAATATGTTTATGAAAAGTGTTGTCAATAAAATACGCACCTTATTGCGCGACAGAAGGGTTGTTCAATTTTATGCGCACCGCGACGCTCTATCTCAAAAAATAACATGATACATAGGAATAAATAAAATAATCTAAAAAATCAATAATTTAATTACGGTACATGCGATCGATCTGAAATTTTTATACATTGTTTTTATCATCGGTACAAAACTGCCTGCTAAATTTCAGCTCGCTAGCTTACGAGGAAGTGGGTTAAAAATTGATCAAAAGTTTTCGCGACAAGCAAGCAATCAAGGGTTCAAACAAACAACCAGACACCATGAGTTAATTTAAAGGATTTAATTTTTTTTAAACGTAAAAAACCAAGTTTTTTACTATAAATCCTTTATGTACGAGAAGTAACTAAAAGAATGTTCATTATAATACGCAGCGCAAGACCATCCAAAAATACACAATTGTAGTTGTGTCGTAAAACATGTTTAATATGATGCGCACCGATCAGGAATATGTTTATAAAAAGTGTTGTCAATAAAATACGCACCTTATTGCGTGACAGAAAGGTTGTTCAATATAATGCGCAACCTTACACTCTATCTCAAAAAATAACATGATACATAGGAATAAATAAAATAATCTAAAAAATCAATAATTTAATTACGGTACATGCGATCGATCTAAAATTTTGATACATTGTTTTTATCATCGGTACGAAACTGCCTGCAAAAAATCAGCTCGCTAGCTTACGAGGAAGTGGGTTAAAAATGGATCCAAAGTTTTGGCGACAAGCAAGCAATCAAGAGTTCAACCAGACACCACGAGTTAATATAAAGGATTTAAAAACGTGAATTATGCTATCAAAATTTTAATTATTTGTAGTATCTTGTTCTATGGACAATGTTGCAAGATTTTGTTGTCTAAAATCGCTCATTGTGGAACGAAGATAATTTTTTTATCAATTTCACTTTGGAGAAGCTCCTTTCACAACTAGCGACACTGATAGCAATTGTTGAAAAAATTCATAGCAAAATTATAATATTGGGTACAGAATTTTGCAATCTTACTATTGAATAAATTTTAATAGATCAAGGGGGCCTTTCCCCCCGTTTTTTCTAACATAATGCTTCTTCTTGTAGTGTAGATACAGCCATAAAAACCTGGACCCTTTTTCTTTCAATATTGAACTGTTCTTTATCAATGTCAATAAAGTAATTTATTTGATGTTCAAATGCTTCATTTAGTAGGTTACATGGTATTATATACGAATATTTTCTTGCAAGGACTTGCAACTCATCAAAGCATTCTTTTATTTTCTGTTATAATTCCATCCATGGATAAAAACATTTCCCGTTGTACTTCTCGTTTTAAAGAGAGAAGCACGTCTTCTTAATTTTCCCCACTCGCATTTTTTCTCCTTCTATTTCAGCGTTCAGTTGATATCTCCAACTCTTCACAAATTGTTTGACTGATATAACAGCGTTTTGTATTAGCACATCTCTTAGCTTCGTGCAATGGGTTTGCATTAATTTAAAAAATGACGGGTTCCCATAAATTGAGATAACACAGAAAAGAAAAAGATTGAATTTATTGAGTAAAATTTAAGCATCTTATCTAATTTAACTAGTTACTTCTTCAGATGTCAATTTTTCTAAGACGCTTGAAATTTTAAAGTATGTCTTTTTCAAAATTATTTATGCCTATTTAGGTGTTTATTAACTGAGAAATTTGAATACTTTCATGTTCTTGCCATAAATACTAATAATTTTCCATAAAATATACGAATTCAAATTATTTACACATTTCTTTAATTGGATAGGCGTAACATTTTTAATGAATAACAGTATTTTAATGAAAAACACAAATTATTTGTGCTACTTTAATGCAATAAAAACATATAAAAATATATTTAATTTTTAATAACGTACCTTAAAATAACTTTTCTGAAAACTCAAACAGTAATATAAATCACCCATCATATATATATTTACGCTCAATTATGTATGATGCCTATCGCTAAGGGACATCACTCTGCTATTTAAAATTGTGTGTTGTAAGCAGTGCTGATTGACTCAAATAGTTATTTTTTGGTGTGCTGCTTTCTAAAATTAGTTTAAAAAATCGTGTGGTGATTAGCACTGTAAAAATTATTATATAAATACTTTGTTTAATTTTCAGGAATATTTCGTATTTATCATACAAGGATTAGTTACTTGGGCTTTTGACCAAAAAAAAAGGTTGGCGCCGTAGGCGCCCTACAACCTCAATTTAAAATTACTTTGTGTACATTTAAGGTAGTTTAATATTACGTATCTATCATACAAGGACAAGTTTCTTGGGCTTTTGAAAAAAGTGGCCGCCGTAGGCACCCTAAATAAAAGTGGGCGCCGCAGCACAACCTATATTATATATATACTTTGTGTACATTTCAGGAATATTTCGTATTTATCATAGAAGGATAAATTCTTTGGGCTTTGGAAATAAAAAATAAAATAAAATAATAAAAACTATTATAAAATACTTTGTGTACATTTAAGAAATTTTAATATTACGTATTTATCATACAAGGACAAGTTAGTTGGACTTTTGAAAAAGGTGGGCGCCGTAGGCGCCCTTAAAAAAGGGGGCGCCGCAGCACAAACTAGTATTTTACATAAATTACTACTTGCAAGTTAAACAGTATTTCTGAACCACCATGAGTTGTAGGTACTTGTTCGCGCATCATTCTGCGAATGTCGAAATTCCACGCAAAACCATCGTGGCGATATTAATAGTACATTATTGGGCTATTATTTTATTCTTATAAAAGCGTCATTAGTCGTACTGAATACCGCTTAATTTTCCAATTAATAGATACCTTTTTTGAGTGATTTTAAATTTTTGAACGGTTTTGCATTACTTATAACATCCACAACATCTACTATGTAATCAAACAAATGTTGTGGGAATCCGTTAACTAGGACTAGAAATTACGAATATTTTTCTTTCACCTTGGTTTTCCCCCTTCAAAAGAAAAAGGGTGGTTGCCGGAATAGGCTGCACTTTTCAATTGTCCACAAATGCCGCCTCTAAATGCGTGCCGCCTGGGGCGGACCGCCCCCCTCCAGCTACGCCACTGTAGAAACATCAACCATGGAGCCTTTTTATACCATGTGGTAGCCACTCACTTAACCTGATAGTAAATGATATGGTAAAATCATTATTATTTCTTTGATATTGTTTAAAAATGGTAGTAACATTTTTTTTTCTTCATCGACTTTCAGAGGGTTTGTTGTGAAGAACGTTAAAGAACTAACCTTAAAATCTCGCATTTACACAAGGTGGGAAAGTCTTTGAGGGATACAATTGATCAAATATATGATTAATTGCTTAGCATTTACATTTACGAGAACAAAGGTGTTGATAGTTCAATAAGAGATGAAGCATCTCTACTACTTACGTGACTACATATTCAACTTTCGTGCTGTTCTTCCATGATATGGTATGATATATTAACTCATGTCAATGTCATTAGTAAACTCATGCAGGGAAAAAAAACATGACATTGCATTGGCAATAAAACTTTTGAGGAGTCCCATTTTTTTTTAAATCTGAGATCAGACAATCACATAAATGCCATCCTTTTTGATCCTGACAAATGTCATACGAAATAGTTTTTACAATCTGAGATCAGACAATCACATAAATGCCATCCTTGTTGATCCTGACAAATGTCATACGAAATAGTTGTTTAAATCTGAGATCAGACAATCACATAAATGCCATCCTTGTTGATCCTGACAAATGTCATACGAAATAGTTTTTTAAATCTGAGATCAGACTATCACTTAAATGCCATCCTTATTGATCCTGACAAATGTCATACGAAATAGTTGTTTAAATCTGAGATCAGACAATCACATAAATGCCATCCTTGTTGATCCTGACAAATGTCATACGAAATAGTTTTTTAAATTTGAGATCAGACAATCACTTAAATGCCATCCTTGTTGATCCTGACAAATGTCATACGAAATAGTTTTTTAAATCTGAGATCAGACAATCACTTAAATGCCATCCTTGTTGATCCTGACAAATGTCATACGAAATATTTTTTTAAATCTGAGATCAGACAATCACTTAAATGCCATCCTTGTTGATCCTGACAAATGTCATACAAAATAGTTGTTTAAATCTGATATCAGACAATCACTTAAATGTCATCCTTGTTGATCCTGACAAATGTCATACAAAATAGTTTTTTAATCTGAGATCAGACGATCACTTAAATGCCATCCTTGTTGATCCTGACAAATGTCATACAAAATAGTTTTTTTAAATCTGAGATCAGACAATCACTTAAATGCCATCCTTGTTGATCCTGACAAATGTCATACGAAATAGTTTTTTTAATCTGAGATCAGACAATCACTTAAATGTCATCCTTGTTGATCCTGACAAATGTCATACAAAATGGTTGTTTAAATCTGAGATCAGACAATCACTTAAATGTCATCCTTGTTGATCCTGACAAATGTCATACGAAATAGTTTTTTAAATCTGAGATCAGACAATCACTTAAATGTCATCCTTGTTGATCCTGACAAATGTCATACAAAATAGTTTTTTAATCTGAGATCAGACGATCACTTAAATGCCATCCTTGTTGATCCTGACAAATGTCATACAAAATAGTTTTTTTAAATCTGAGATCAGACAATCACTTAAATGCCATCCTTGTTGATCCTGACAAATGTCATACGAAATAGTTTTTTTAATCTGAGATCAGACAATCACTTAAATGTCATCCTTGTTGATCCTGACAAATGTCATACAAAATGGTTGTTTAAATCTGAGATCAGACAATCACTTAAATGTCATCCTTGTTGATCCTGACAAATGTCACACGAAATAGTTTTTTAAATCTGAGATCAGACAATCACTTAAATGTCATCCTTGTTGATCCTGACAAATGTCATACAAAATAGTTTTTTTAAATCTTAGATCAGACAATCACTTAAATGTCATCCTTGTTGATCCTGACAAATGTCATACGAAATAGTTTTTAAAATCTGAGATCAGACAATCACATAAATGCCATCCTTGTTGATCCTGACAAATGTCATACGAAATAGATGTTTAAATCTGAGATCAGACGATCACTTAAATGCCATCCTTGTTGAGGCTGACAAATGTCATACAAAATAGATGCAGATAAAAATTTGACTCAATACAAGGACATCAAGTTCGTCATAGAAAAAGTCAATTTGATGAGAATCAGGTAGATCTAGATCCCACAATGGTTGCACAGGAAAGATACTAATTTGAATTCTTACACCACCTTGTTGACACTGCAAGCAAGTCTTTAGAAACAAGATTTTCTCAGCTGCAACATCACAACAGTTACTTTGGTGGGTTTTTTTTTAAATATCATAAATATGAACTAAAAGATGTTAGTTCTTCTGTGATTTTGGCAAATTGCAAAGATTTGCAAAGCCTTTTAGCAGAAGGAGCATCAGTGGATATACAATTGATATATGACTAAGAAGTCCTCCGCTGACTTGGAGAGGAGATGGGCGCCGCCAAGTCTAACAAGCCCAGAGAAAGTTCTAACGGAGACATTAGAACCCCCTACGACCAAGAGGTTATGTGACACAAACAATAAAACAAATAATAAACGACAGTACTGGGAAATTGTTTTTGAAGAGTTGTGGCAGTCATAATTACTACGGCAGAACGGGGTTTACCTTTCAGAGGAGATAAGAAACATTTTGGCAGTTTCCTTGGATTACTCGAACTTATAGCAAAATTTGATCCTTGTCTAGCAAGCCATATAAAAATTAAGGAACAAATAATAAAAGACGTCACGTTTTTTTCTTTCTATTACAGTATGTGCTGGAATTTATCCAAATTACTAGAGTATCACCCGTCAAAAATGACGGAAGTTTTCAGCTAAAATCTATTTATTTTATTTTTTAAAAGCCGACCTTTTCAAAAGCCCAACTAACTTGTCCTTGTTTGATAAATACGAAAAATTAAACTTTCTGAAATGTACACAAAGTATTTTATAATAAGGGTTGTAGAGCGCCTACGGCGCCACCTTTGTTTTTTGATTTTATAATTAACCATCATCAAATCCTCTTTTTACATTGATCCATTTTCCAAAATTAAAATACATGTATGAACGAAAACAATGACGTCATATATTTTTTTACAGCGCATCTTTAATTTGCACACCTTTTGGTGCATTGGTGCAGTTATTTGGTTTTCCCTGCTTTCTAAAATAAGTAGCGTCACGGACATTGCAAATTATATTGTTTATAATGGCACATAAAGTAAGAGACACAATCTTGGATGATCTAAGATTTGCAGAGATCTTCAGATTATCTGTAGATTCCATGCCAGACCGGTCCCATTGATCAGCTCACAGTTATTGTGACCGGTCCCATTGATCAGCTCACAGTTATTGTGACCGGTCCCATTGATCAGCTCACAGTTATTGTGACCGGTCCCATTGATCAGCTCACAGTTATTGTGACCGGTCCCATTGATCAGCTCACAGTTATTGTGACCGGTCCCATTGATCAGCTCACAGTTATTGTGACCGGTCCCATTGATCAGCTCACAGTTATTGTGACCGGTCCCATTGATCAGCTCACAGTTATTGTGACCGGTCCCATTGATCAGCTCACAGTTATTGTGAGGTATGTTTCGCCAGATAATGGGCTACCTATTAAACGTTTTCTAGCTTTCCTAGAGATGGGTAGCCACACAGGGGAAAGTATGGCTAAGATGGTGCACAACCACCTTAGAAATGAATGCAAAATAGATTTTAGAAAGTGTTGAGGCCGCCATATGATATTATATTACGACAATGCCTATTCCAAACTTTTTCTGGGAAACAAGAAATAGCTTCACATTTCTAACAATGATTTAATTCATGCCTTCCTCTACCTCGTCTCTGGTAATATTTTTTTCTTCCACCATCTTTGTATCACGTGTGGTAATAAAACGAAATGGCGGCAAAAAAAAACAATTTATGAACTGAAATGACAACTTTGTAATTGACATAGCCATTTTCGCTGTGATAGTTAATTTTAGCTGTTTTAGTGAATTTGTTGAAGTTATGCCAAGCTTAATCATACCGGAAATACTCCGTTCATAATTTTTTTATTAACTTCAGACTTTTTAGGTCTTATTGCCCTTAGCAAGCTCCGCCTTTGTCTCAACATCAATGTTCGTTAGTTATACTGGCCTAAAACTAAGGATCTGACTCAAGTTTGAACTCACAGGTGTAGAGATCTTTTGGGTTAAAACAAAAGTTCCTCAAAGTGACGAAAACAAATAAAATTTAATAAAACGAAATTAAAACTTAACTGCAGTGTAATCCAAAGCCAAAAAGGAAGGCTCTTTGCTGAAACGTTCATTGTTTTATGACATCTTGTCAGGCCCATGTTTGAATAACATATCTACCGTACTTATCTATAAGCCTGATTGCAGTCTCACCCATACTTTTGTTCGTAAAAATGTCAATATCAAGAAAAGAGGATACTCACCATAATTTCTGTATATTAGGAAATTTCAGAGGAAGAGATAACTTTTGATTGTCAAAGCAGCTTTTAGGAAAATCACAATTTAAATTGCGCAGGTGTCCATTGTTTGGATATTTTTTTATAAATATATTTTCTTTTTCTTTACAATTCTCGACCAACAAACAGTTTCCAAGTGCTTGAGAACAATGCTCATCAGAACAGACAATGCTCATCAGAACAGACAATGCTCATCAGAACAGACAATGCTCATCAGAACAGACAATGCTCATCAGAACAGACAATGCTCATCAGAACAGACAGTGCTCATCAGAACAGACAATGCTCATCAGAACAGACAATGCTCATCAGAACAGACAATGCTCATCAGAACAGACAATGCTCATCAGAACAGACAATGCTCATCAGAACAGACAATGCTCATCAGAACAGACAATACATAAACTCATAACTTTCTAATGTTGACACCATGAAAACACTTTATTTGACACCATGGAAACACCAGTCATGTGACAACATGCAACACTAGTAACCCTTTTGTTACAGTCTTACAAACTAATGAAATTTAAAAAAAAAGGTATGTTGTGAACACTGCAAATTATTTTATTCAATAGAAAAATTTAGTTTCTGAAAATTGACAGTATAATTATTGCAAGAATTAAAAACCTACCATCAGTTTTAGAAACTGTCCACACTGGGAAAATGTTTTACCAATATACATATATTTAATTCAGTTATATATATGAGTTATTATATACACTTATAAAAGGATGAGTTCCCTTAAATGGGGACACAATCTAGTTTACATATGCTTTTTTGTGTGTGTGATAAATCAGCATTGAATCAACTATAACTGGATGAATTCATGTACAAAATTTCATTCCACCTGAAAGACATTTTTTTTTAAATATGATAATCAAATATACAGTGCTTGTATAGTGCCAAAACCAGTACTTGTACAGTGCTCGACCATTTGGGCTTTCTTGGCAAGAAAAAAAAACTGACCAAGAAAGCCCCTGGACCATAATAACGTCAGTACATTGGCATAGAGGACTGATGAGCTGCTGTAAAGAAATGATAGCAAAATAAAATGTTTGCCAATAAAGTGCTCACAAATTCTTGGTATTACATCAAGTCAAAATTTAAAACCATTCTATGAACCTCCAATCAATTTTGTTAAACTGAAATTTTGGGCCTGACAAACAAGTTTAGTGCGATGTGTAGCTAGGTTTCTTTTGTTGAGAATCATGATGAACTGACCGTTTTAAAAAGAAGTAGTAGTGAATATCCTCCCCAATAGAGCCCGGCAATTTCAGTGGGTGTTTGAATGTCAAATAAAAAATGGTTAAAAGCAAAATTATTGTTTGATCTGCAGTCACACGACAAATGTTCTGCTAAAATTAGATTTTTTTTTAAATTGTCAAACAAGGTCCGTTACAAAAGATCTGACAAGCTCAACTCTAGAAATAATTATGAAATGGCACTTGGAACTTTCTTAATCCACGGTCACTATATACAGTGTAAGAAACATTCCTCTTTAGACTATTCTTTTTTACAATATACCTGTACAAATAATAAAAAGAATGTCATCATAAAATTCCACCGTTAAAAAAATTAGTTAAAATTTTTATGCTGAACTAAAATGGAGTAAACACAGACCTTTTGTTAAAAAAATTAAACACATGGATATATTGTTTCATGACAACTAAAACACACTCTTGCTGAATCTGGTAAGGGCGTTAATCTGCTGCCAGTAACTTGGCCTGGGTGTCTATGAACTACTCTGTCGTGTAAGGCCGTTGCATTGCATAAAGTGGAAGGATGAAGCCCTGCGTGTGTTGTCAAAGTGCACTTAGTGACTTGTCCTCCAGCTGGATCTCAGTGAGCTGCAAGCCGTGTTTCCTGGAAATAGACCAACACTTTAGAGACTATGCCATGTTGTCAAACAAAGTAAAACATAAAATATGAGCCATCAAAAACTGGAATTTAGATAATTGTGCTATATATGTGAATTCATCTTTCAGCAAGAGGGGGGGGGGAGGGGCCCGCATAACCTCGTGGTCATAGGGGGTTCTAGTGTTTCCAATAGAACTTTCTCTGGGCTTGGTAGACTTGGCCGCGCCAATCTCCTCTCCAAGTCAGCGGAGGACTTTTTTTTAGCGATAGTCATGCATTAAGGTGTTTCATTGTGGCTTTTACGTGGGCTAGATCCCATGCACCTCAGCTTGTGAGGGGAGCCCAGTGTTGACTTTGCTATCCAGCCGCCTTCATTAAATCGGCATTAAATTTTTATATTTTTTTTTAAAAAAGCTATGTTAGTGAGTTGTCCAGCAGCTAAGCTATGGTCAATGTGTTGCCCGGCAGCTAAGCTATGGTCAATGTATTAATGAATATATCCGACAGCTAAGCTATGGTAATTGGGTTGTCTGGCAGCTAAGCTATGGTCAATGACTTGTCCAGCAGCTAAACTATGGTCAATAGATTGGCAGCTAAGCTATGGTCAATGGGTTGTCTGGCAGCTAAGCTATGGTCAATGGGTTGTCTGGCAGCTAAGCTATGGTCAATAAGTTGTCTGGCAGCTAAGCTATGGTCAATAAGTTGTCTGGCAGCTAAGCTATGGTCAATAAGTTGTCTGGCAGCTAAGCTATGGTCAATGTATTAATGAATATATCCGACAGCTAAGCTATGGTAATTGGGTTGTCTGGCAGCTAAGCTATGGTCAATGACTTGTCCAGCAGCTAAACTATGGTCAATAGATTGGCAGCTAAGCTATGGTCAATGGGTTGTCTGGCAGCTAAGCTATGGTCAATAAGTTGTCTGGCAGCTAAGCTATGGTCAATAAGTTGTCTGGCAGCTAAGATATGGTCAATAAGTTGTCTGGCAGCTAAGCTATGGTCAATAAGTTGTCTGGCAGCTAAGATATGGTCAATAAGTTGTCTGGCAGCTAAGCTATGGTCAATAAGTTGTCTGGCAGCTAAGCTATGGTCAATAAGTTGTCTGGCAGCTTAGCTATGGTCAATGCATTAATGAATTGCCTGGCAGCTATGGTCAATGTACATACTCTAGGAAAGCATCCTGGGTCAGTTTAACTTTGGATGGATTGACACACATAGCACATCTGGTCTTGGATGGATCAAATAGTGACACAACATAGGTCAGTCCAACCCTCTCCAGGTCCTCCATGGTCACCTTAGATACACGGTCCAGCATCTCTCTGAAAAGTGAAAACAAATCAAACAAATGTATTAAACCAGTAGCAACAATGATCAATTTCTTTTTATTGCTGAGCAGTTAAATGTGAAGAAAAAAAAAGAAAAGAATTGATTTTTTACAAAATTGAAATATTTGAGATCTACAGTTAATTCAAAGTTTTATTTATTTTCATCTTTATGTTGATGTAGTTAATTTTTTTTTAATTTACTTTTTTTTTAATGGCATTATAGTTATTTTTTTTGAACACTGAAATGTAGGGAAATTTAAAAATTGTACTGGAAAAGGCAATGAAGGATTGTTCAGTGTTTATGCACTGTGATGAAATTAATCTATACTTGGACACTCCTTTCTCTTCCGTCCACACCAAAACTTCATAGAATCCCCAACCAAAGTGATTGGGACGAGACATTGACACAGCCAGTGTCAAGGGGCCGTTATATTGTACGTCACGCTATTTTTTACCATTTTTACCCCCCTCTCCTCGTCACAAATCTTGGACCCCCCTTTAAAGTACATCACTTTCGAACAAAAATGTTTTTTATTAACAAAATAATGAAAATTTAATAGAAAACACTGTGACGTCACACATGGCCGGATTCCCCCCCCCCTCCCACATCACACTTTCTTACACCCCCTCCCTCCCACTGTAGCGTGACGTACTTTATGGACGGCCCCCAATGATGATTATTGCTGTTTATGGTAAGTATACTTCAGAATATTTTTTTAGTAAGATTGAAAGAGGCGTTCATTATAACACACTGCCATTAAATGAGTGAATGAGGTAACATTTAAGTACAACACATTGGGCTTACTAGTGGTAAGAACGAGGTACACCCTGGAAGTAGGTCAGTACAACACACTGCCTTTACATGAGTGAATGAGGTAACGTGTAGGTACAACACATTGGGCTTACTTGTTGTAAGAATGAGGTACACCCTGGAAGTAGGTCAGCAGAGACTGCTCTGATGACTTCAAGACTGTCTTCTGTTCCTCGACCAACTCAAAGATAAGACTGGACTTGGCCGCCTCCAGCTCTCTCTGTGTAAAGCTCTGTTCACCACTCAAGTATTCATTCTGGAAACAAACATTAGCAAACATTCATACATTATTTCACATAAGGTTTACCACTCAAGTATTCATACTGTAAACAAACATTCATACATTATTTCACATAAGGTTTACCACTCAAGTATTCATACTGTAAACAAACATTCATTCGTTATTTCATTCATTTTCACCACTCAGGTATTCATTCTGGAAACAAACATTATTTTACACATTCTCAAACGCTGCATTATCATTCGGAAAAAATGAGATGGCTATTAGTGGTAAATCAAATGGATATTTCAGTGGTGAATTTAAGATTTAATACTGTCAAAAGATTGCGTCGCAATGTAGTTGATACAATACAATTTAAAAAAATAACTTACCACAATAGCTTTGGCTTCTTTGTAAGGGTCTTGTATGTAGGTAGCTTTAGTCAGCAGGAAAAACAGCAGACCAGATTCTATGTCCACATACATGCTGGGGAGGGAGACAATTCTTCCAGTTATAACCTGAGGCTCCAGGACTATAGTCATCAATTCATTACTAAACCTTTTTTTTTACAGTTCAAAGAGTAACTATGGTGACATTGTCAGCTGCAACGTGTTGGAACTGTCTGCTTTTCTTTAATCACAGGTCACGGTAGACATAGATACAGTCAAGATAAAAATACAATTAACAAATGAGACGACTAACTAATCAATCTATAATTGTGAGCTTTTTAAAGATAAGATGACCAAATGACCAAGCTGTGATGGTAGCAAGTTTAAGAAGAGATGACCAAGCTATAATGATAGCAAGTTTAAGATGAGATGACCAAATGAGCAAGCTATAATGGTAGCAAGTTTAAGATGAGATTACCAAATGACCAACTTATAGTTGAAGAGATGACCAAATGACCAACCTGTAATTGTAGCTGAGGCCCAGACCTCTGATCCGCCTCCACATTGGTCCCTCGCACTGAGTCAGATACTGGAGCAGGACCATGAGGGCCGGAAGGTCAGGGTGCAGCCAATCAGAGATGCACGGGACGGCCTGGATCATGAAGGATGACTCCACCTCCTTCATGCCAACAATCAGGTGACGTTTCTCTACGTCCGTCAGGGGAATGGAGATCTGTGACGTCCTGGTGACTCCTGTACTGTGGTGGAAATGTGACAGTGAATTTTTGTTCACACTTACTTTACTGTAAATTACTGGACAACAGTACAACTTATGTTACTGCAAATGACCAGAAAAGTGTACACAATTATAAGTAATGATATGTTATACCCTTGAAATGAATAATGTTACTTTTAAAAGTGATTGCAAAAATTACAGTGAAGCTACAGTAAAGCCAGAACAAAGCAAAAAAATGAATTTGTTTAGTTTGAACCGACAACCTCAAACCTCTACTCAATTTCTGTGCAACAAAGGAGTGATCTCAACAAAGGAGTGATCTCAACAAAGGAGTGATCTCAACAAAGGAGTGATCTCAACAAAGGAGTGATCTCAACAAAGGAGTGATCTCAACAAAGGAGAGATCTCAACAACGGAGTGATCTCAACAAAGGAGAGATCTCAACAAAGGAGTGATCTCAACAAAGGAGTGATCTCAACAAAGGAGTGATCTCACCAAAGGAGTGATCTCAACAAAGTTTCATTTTCACATAAATTACAAGAATGCAATGTGTGTAGTAGGCCTGTCAATGGGGACCCGGGTAACCGCTGCCGTGTGATTACCCGGGCAATAAAATTCCGCTCGGGTACCCGTGAAAATGTGGCTTGAAGGTCTATATTAACCGTAGGCCAAACTTCGGCTCCCATGCGGCTTTTTTGTGTTTACATTGTGGCTCACGAAACAATTTATCAAATGAAAATTTTAGTTTCCAAAATATGCTTAAAAGTACATATAAGGAAAAATATCTGTCAACGGGAAATAAAATACGGTCCCAACAAACTACAATGTATTTTGATACATCTTTTTTCTCTCAACGTGAAACAGAAAAAGCTCAACACAAAAAAGTTATGGTTCTTTAAAAGAATCATATAAAGAAAACAAAAGTCCTCTGCCAAAAAAGGATGAACTGCTTAGAGATCAACGGTTGTGTTTGTTAATAAAAAACACCCCTGCTTTGACACTTTGCTTTGACATACGCCGATTGATACTAGCTAATGTTGTTTATCTACCCCCCTCTCCTCCCTTCACCCCTATAACCCACACGCATTCATTAGCTTCTACTTCTTGTGTTCATTAACACGTTCTGACCTAGAAAAACTAATGTTAATAATGCGTACAAGGTTGTCATTATTTAAATTTAATAAATCTAAATAGTTACTAACAGTGTAAGATGGGTAAGACGTCGGCTGTGAGGATGGACTGCATAGAGTTGAAAGAGGCTGTTTGTTTTTTGTTCATAAAAACACCCTTGCTTTGACACTAACTTTGCTTTGAAATAGCCGACAGTGGGTCACTGATTGATACTATCTAATGTTGGTTTTTCTACCCCTTCCCCCTCCTCTCTTCACTCCTATAACCCAGTGCTTCGCGAACTTTTTAGCATGGCGCACAGACAGGAATTTTTCCATTGCACCAGGAACCGGTGCACTATTTTGCCTGTACTTATATGGTAACGAAATGTATTTTATGCCCTTATATTTCTTTCATTTATTCTCTTATTGTCAAAAAGGACAAATTCTATAGGGTTAGTATTATTGGTAGCAATTGGAGGATTATAATTATATTTTTCTCTCCTTTCTTGATAACTTCCGCGGACCCCCACTTTGAGAGGCACTGCTCAAACTCAACCCCTTGTATTCGCTTGTGTTTCTTGTGTTCATTAACACGTGTTTACCTAGCCCAAAAATTGATATTAATAATACACCCAAAGTTATTAAGATGGTTAAGACGTGTGGAATCAGGCCAATTGAGTTGACAGCGCCACGGCAAAATGCAACCGTTGTAATGAAATTGTGTCTGCGAAGGGATGCAACGCAACGCGATAAAACGCCATCTGAACGTTATTCATAAAATTGATATTGGTAAAGAAACCGCCGATCCACCCAATATCCGAATTTTTTTGTGTGTCAATAAAAGCAGTACCACTGACCAAAGCATGATCACTTGAGATTTACCGAAGTATGCGTCCTTCATCGTCCTTAGCATCAACTACTGACGCCAAGTGGATATTAACATTCAAGGTATGACACTGAACGTTACGTCATTGCTGTTGACCTTTTGTTTGCATGTTCAGTTTACTGAAGTTTTAGTTTATGAGTATGCATTTACAGCAGGAATTGAATAACAGTTTTTAGTGCATTATAGTTAAACCGGTAATTGTAGTGCATTAGTAATAGTATGTTACTGGAAGCATGCCGTTTGCTACTACTTCTGTGTGAAATGAGGTGCATGGATGGTGGCTAGGTTGTATTGTATAGCGGTCATGACGGGGAAAATTATGTGACGTTTAGAACGGATAACCCGGGTACCCGTTCGAAATTTTCACGGGTACCCGGGCAGCTTTTTTCAACAAAATTGACAGCCCTAGTGTGTAGCCCAATTAGTGTACAACAAATAAGTAATCTCAAACAAATTTCAATAAATGACAAGATAAAAAATATATGACAAATAAATGTGTCACAAGTTATGGTAGTTAAAGACCCAAACCTGGTTGGCATGACACCTGTGGGGGTATCTGGCAGGAAATTCAACCAAGGACTTATGGGGGATATATGAGTGGCCAGTTGGGAAACATTGCAGGCCAAATGAACCTGAATATTACTAGACTTTGTCAGGATCTCTTGAATTTTCTTTAAGTTTTGGAGAATCTGGAAGAAAAAGAATATTATATCTATAATTCAAAATAAGACTTTTTAAAAAATCGTTTAAAAAAAAACAACAACGAATTTCTTCATTTCTTTCAGGAAAAATTCACTAAATTTGTCAAAAACCTTCACTGATTGTAACTGTCTACTTACTGGTTCTGGGTTTTCATCCAAATTCTGAATGGTTGATGCAAGAAAATTAGCTTGACGAAGCATTGAAATAATCCTCAAATTGGATTCTGAAAATGGATTTTTTAAAACAATTTATCTTAAGATATTGTACATTTATTAAAAAAAAACACCAAAAAAACATGCTGCTCGTAACAATAAATACTTGCAATAACAAATTGATTCCCCCCCTCTGCTCAGTGAGAAACAGAAACATGGTGCTTAAATATCTATGTTGCTTGATGACATTCTGTGTCATTTGCTTACATTCTATATTTTATCTTTGTTTATCTTCTTATATATTACAGATGCTCATTCTAGACAGAAGATTGTTGTGTCCTCACTGCATGTTCATTATTTTAAACAGTCCAACAGAGCATCTTCTCAATTCAGGTCAAGGTCTTGCAGGAGGTCAATGACCAAACAGAACAACATCTTACCTGGTAGAAAGCATAGCTCCCTGAGCAGAGTTCTCATTATTTTACTGCCGCTACGTTTGGCTGTGGCTGACAAGCTGAGGCGTTTCTGTGCAATGATTTTCACCCTCTCAGCAGTGAAATACACATTGTACAAAATATCTTTGGCCCATTCAACTGCTTTTTCATATTTAGATTCTTCCGCCTGTTGATGGAAAAATAACAAATTTCAAAATCTGCTTGTGAGAGGAGAGCCTATCCTTGTGTTACCTTCCTTGCATAGTCACGGTTCCAGCAATCTGCATATGTTGTTGATATTATTACTATGAATAAAATGATATCAAAATATAGCAAAGAAATATTTTAATCCAGGGAATAATTCCAGGGGAATTGTTGAGCAATATTTTAAGTAATAGAACTGTTAAAAGTAGAGATGAAATTTGATAATGTGTTAATTCAAAAGTAATATTAATAAAATCCTTGATGACGTACCCTTATAGTTAGTGTAAGCAAGGAAGGGAAGGCACCAGTCCTAAAATTGTTGCCTCCAGGAAATCCAAGGCCGGCACCCGCGTGGACAGTGTCCTCTTCAAGTAGAGCTACAACTTCCTCATAGGGCTTGAGCACTAAATACAATTATAAGTTATGGTCAATAATTACAATTTTCACATAGGCTTGACCACTAGATAGAAACCATTACATAGAAACATTAGACACCATTACATGGAAACCATTGACACAATTACATAGAAATCTGACACAAACAATAATTTCCGTATGGGACACAGAAGTCATAAATCTTTCAAACTATTTACAATTGTCAGATATTAACAAATTTTGACAATGAAAAATAAATGCTACAAAACCAAAGACAGCAAACTATTATTAAATGACTAACTGCATCTAAAATTCTTAAAAAGTGTTTAAGAATATTTCAGTTCATTTTAGACGGAAGAATATTTGCCTACCTCCATCCCTCATGATGGCCATCTCATGCAGCGTGTCTGCAAACAGGGGCAAGTAATACTTAAGTTCTTTGGGCAACTCTGATGTGTCCATTAAAACATTCAACTGAAATGGGGGAAAAGATAATAACATCATTGTCAATGGCTGCATAACAGGTGAACACTACAATCCTAAAGTTTCTGGTCAACGCCTACTTGGATTTCCCGTGTGAGCTAAGTTTTTCATTTTGTATATTCTTTTTGTTAATTTTTTTTCCACTGAGGAAGGCTTCTGCCCACACATTTGTTGCTTACCCATGCCGTTTAGTGACTTACTTTTTCAGGCTTACCCATGCTGTTTAGTGACTTACTTTTTCAGGCTTACCCATGCAGTTTAGTGACTTACTTTTTCAGGCTTACCCATGCCGTTTAGTGACTTACTTTTTCAGGCTTACCCATGCTGTTTAGTGACTTACTTTTTCAGGCTTACCCATGCTGTTTAGTGACTTACTTTTTCAGGCTTACCCATGCTGTTTAGTGACTTACTTTTTCAGGCTTATCCATGCTGTTTAGTGACTTACTTTTTCAGGCTTACCCATGCTGTTTAGTGACTTACTTTTTCAGGCTTACCCATGCTGTTTAGTGACTTACTTTTTCAGGCTTACCCATGCTGTTTAGTGACTTACTTTTTCAGGCTTATCCATGCCTTTTAGTAACTTCCCTTTTAAGTTTTACCCATGACCTGTTAATAACTTTCATAGGCTTACCTAATACCTATGCCCTGTTTTTAATAAGTTACTTTTCAGACAGACAGTTCAAACCAACTGAGCCTTCACTGCACTGTGGTTCATGATGTACTGTAATTAGGTCAGAAACCTTGGACACGTTGCTCTGTACAAGATGCAACAGACTTAGAAGATTTGATTACCTCCACAAAATTTGTATGCAAGTCATCCAACATGAATCTAAATGGCAGCCCTGAGAGGGGAAACATCATGTTGTTATCAGTGTTCGGATGGCCGCTGATGTTGGTGCTGGGGCTGATGGTGTGCAGTTTGATGCTGTCTGTGCTCGGGGGGTGGATTCTTTCATGGAAATGTGGAGGGGCTGGGCGCTGAAGTTAAACAAAGGTTTTTATTTTATTTAGTTCAAAAGGGCAAAAAGCAGCTTGCTCATGGATGAATCTTTGTCACAGATCACAGGCCTGTAATGCAGCAGTTCAAAGTTTTGGCAAAAAAATTGGAATGTAAATGACTTCAACAAATATAAAGTAATATATTTATTTCAAAGTTTACAGTGTGTTGCGGGCCAAGAATTTTATTTAAAAATTTTCTGAAGATGAGAAAAGCTAAAAATTGCTTTAATTAGAATCAAAAGGTCTTAGTTTTTGTGTTTTTTTAAAAAATCTCCAAGCTATCAGTGGGTACAAAAATTTATTGCACACAAAATTTTCAAAAAATGAATGAAAATTTAAACAAATCGAAATTATAGAGTATATAAATTGTCATACAGAGTTCTCTTCTTCTGCCTTTTCCACTCTAATTTTGTGTTCCAGAAGTCCATCTTGACCAAGTTCCTCTTTCTGTTTAGCTAGCCTCTCCTCTTCCTCATCTGCCATGTCTGCTCCGAGGTCTAGGCTTGGTTTGCCTATAATCTATCAACAAATATATCACTATTATTTTTATTATGGCCATAACAATCTTTTCACCATAAATGATCACATATTATTGTGAAATTAAGGTTATCCCCCTTGATTAAAACACTGCAAGCTAACACAATTAAGTAACTGGAATCTTCCTTGAACTTACTGTGACCCTGGGTGTTCCAAGAAAATATTTTTGCAGCAGATTCACCCAGTATTCAACTGGTTCATCCCTCATCTTGTCACAAAAACCAACAGTGTTCAGGCGGCCATAGAGCTGTTCAAAGAATTAAAAGGTTAAAGAATATTATTTCGTTGAAATATTTGGCCCTTTCATTGCAAGATGACATATTGATTAGGTAAGTATCGTTTCATGTAATATTGTACCCAAAAATTACTTTGATCTAAACAATATTTCTTGATTGAATTCCACAACACACTAACCCTCTGCTTGTCCCTAACTTGTGACTAACTCACAATTAAATGGAAAATGTAACTGATCTGGGGTATGAGGTAACTAATCTGAGGTATGAGTTAACTAATCTGTGGTATGAGTTAACTAATCTGGGGTATGAGTTAACTAATCTGTGGTAAGAGTTAACTAATCTGGGGTATGAGTTAACTAATATGTGGTATGAGTTAACTAATCTGGGGTATGAGTTAACTAATCTGTGGTATGAGTTAACTAATCTGGGGTATGAGTTAACTAATATGTGGTATGAGTTAACTAATCTGGGGTATGAGTTAACTTATCTGAGGTATGAGTAAACTTATCTGGGGTATGAGTTAACTAATCTAGGATATGAGTAAAATCATGGGTTTGAGTAGACTGATCTAGGTTATGAGTCAACTGACCTAAGGTATGAGTCAACTGATCTGAGGTATCAAATTATTTTCAAGGAATGTAAATGCCAATGTTAATATTAAATTTTAAAACCACATCAAATAACAACTCACATCTTCCTCACCGCTGCCATAGAGAAAATGTCCAATAATGAAGAATGCGATAGAATCACATGGCATGTACTCAAGCTGCAAGTAATCAAAGGTTCAGCACTTAGCTATATCAGATATTTAATTACAATGAAACATGCAAGGAAATTTACAAAAAATATTTTTTATTGCTAGTGAAAGAAGAATTAGACAAGAACTTTTATAGTTCAAAACGGTACAATAAATAAAACAAACCCGTAAAAACAAAGTTTTTGACTATAAATCCCTTATATATGAGACATAACTAACAGTATTGATTATGTTCAAACGCGACAAACATTTACAGACTGAATCTGTCTTAACTCCCTTTGCTTTATAACCCTGGGGGGTTGGGAGAGGGGAAGGGCTGGTCACAGATCGATGGACCGAGCTTAGCGTGACACGTAAATTGTAAACAAAAGCACGCCGGTACACCTGGTTAAAACACGAGATGTGTTCACCCATGGCTGGCGTGAAGCCAAGTGACCCGTAAAATGTAAACTAAAAATGCATTAATTTAATTACGGTACGTTCGATCGATCTGAAATTTTGATACGATGCATTGTTAGGTGACACGGGTCCGTGTGCCAAATTTCAGCTCGATGGCTTCACGGGAAGTGGGTCATTTTTTACTTTTTTTTCCGCCCGCGCAAGACAGAGACGGCGGTGAAGTTAAGATAAGGGATTTAAAAATACATTTGAACAAAGAAATTTGACCTAGTGTGCTGGTAGAATGAATTATTTTTGGCTTTTAGAATAACACTGCTAACTTGCCTAGAAAAAAATCTCTAGGGGGTTCGCACACAGGATTGCGACACCCAGTCGCTGGTATAAGAACCACATACTGAATAAATATAAGAATAAAGTTACTGCCAATGTCTTTGAATTGTCTGCAGAACACCACAAAATATGAGAAAAACATTCCTGGGACTGGAAATGTTTACATAAAGATGTATACACAACAGAATATCCATTTTATTGACATGTGTAGACAGGCTGCTAAGAATTCAGTTTTCCAGGAACTCTATAGTGGCCTTTTTTTTTATTAATCAAATGAGTTAGCATTGCAATTGGTTTTAGTTAAATGCAAGATAGAAAGATTATCAACTGATTCGCCTGATTCCATTGTAAAAAAATTGGACGTGGATGTCATAGATTACCTACGGGGAAGGTCGGAAGGTTAGAATGAGAGGTAAAAAATACATATGGTTCCAACAAAATCGGAAAGGTTGGCAGGTCTGTATTAATCATGAAAATAACAAAAACAAATGTCATTAATATTGCTTTTAATTGCTACCCACCCTTTAACTTAAAGCAGCCAGCCATGTGCTACAGTTTAAAATACATTTATAAGTTTAAGATGATTGTCCCAATTACTAGTGTACAAGTTATGTACACAAGCTTAAACTATTGATTGCCCCAATTACTAGTGCCCATTTTATGTACACAAACTTACATTACTGATTGCTTCAATTACTAGTGCCCATATTATGTACACAAACTTATATTACTGATTGCTTCAATTACTAGTGCCCATATTATGAACACAAACTTACACTACTGAGGGCATCTAGTTTCCTCCTGTGTATAACAGCTGCCATCCTCTTTAGATCTATGGGCTCAACTCCATCAACAATCTTTTTGATGATACTGTTGAACCTGGCATTAAGGGATACATGAAAATCATGAAATTGTGCAAATCTCTGGCACATGGATGTTTCAATGGATCGTAGAAAACAAAAATATACTGCTGGGAACAACTGGTAAAATTGATTTAATTGATTACATCTTAGGAAAATAAAGGGGAAAAAAAGTGAACTGATACAGAAGAAAGCATAGCAATCAAATGTGAACATAAAGATCTTAGACAACTAGAGACAGGGTGTGGGGCTGGGGAAGGAACAAAGCACAACACACAAAAACTGAAGAGCTCAATTTCTTGAATGTTCCTCAAGTCTGGAACCCCACAAAATAATGGAATAAAATGAGGCTACCACAACCTACTTGGCTTCAATCTTTTCCAGTTTCATACAGTCAGCATTTTGAAAGGTTATATACACAGCTAACGTGGAATTCTCAATGATGTTGAAGTCTGCCTGTGGGATTTAACAAAAAATGTTGTATGCAACAGGAATTGCCAATGGCTTATTCATCAAGGATGTTTGTTTTGTAAATAGTTGACACTATAAGACACTAAGAAGGTGGTGGGTCTTTTTCTTTTTTAAGTTAGTCTTCTCTGTTTCATATTAACAGAAAAGCGCTGAAACAAATTCTCTCTCAACCTACTTTCTGAGGTAATATTGAGTACATAAACAAAGTATAGAAAATATTCTTAAGTGATAGTGTGTGCTTAGTAAAGAAAGAAATCTCAAATTATCCTTACATTTCCTGCAAACGGGTTACCTATTTCTACCATGTCACGTTGTATAGGTGAAATAGCTGAGCCATCCAGGTAATCTGTCATTATACTGAGACATAAATGTTCATATAATGCCTGAAAGAAAAATTAAGCAGTTAATTACTTTTTTTTTAAAAGTGTTTTTACTAATGCTTGTTAATCTACATTATCAAAACCAGATATATATCAAATGTAAACTACAGACCTGCCAAAACAAAAAATCTGTAGAGGCGTCCACGCATGGTGTCGCGGCACCCCACGGCGCTGGTTTAAGAACTACATACTAAATAAATATAAAGTAATAAGTTAAATCCATTATCTTTTAATTTTAAGTGTCTACAGAAAACCACAGAATACTGGAAATGTTTACATTGCAATCAGATACACGAGAGAATAACCATGTTTTTCACATATGAACAGAGTTTTACAGAGGCTGCATAGAGTTCAGCTTTCCAGCATTTCCCTAGAGGCCTTTTTGAACTTGTCCAACAGTTCTTTCGTCAATTGAAGTTAGCTTTGCTTTTAGTTAAATATTAGTTTTTAGTTAGAAACTTTAGAAAGAGTATTAGTATCAGTCATCTGAATTAACTGAATTAATGATTGCCCTTGTTTCATTGTAATTTTTCTGGAAACATTTCTTTGACTCAGGCATTAAAAAGATAGGTAATAGAAAAATCTTTATTTCTTCCAAAAAGTAGGGTGGTTAACAAAACTTTCCATCTCATAACTGAATCTCCTATTCCTTCAACAAAGTAATTGTTAACAGATGTAGATTCACTACTTTTACTTTACTAATTTATCAGCAGTTGTAATTTTTGCATTAAACTATTCTTATTGTTATTGAACCCACCACTTTCAAAAGATAATTAGGTCTGGCACAGATTGCAAATGTTTCGCCACGGCCACAAGCGAGTGTTTTTTCCAAATACTGATACTGTTTCGAAAATGAATGTCCGAATGACGTCTTTTCTTTATTTGTTTAGTTAGACTAGTCTTAGTACTAGTGCTAACTCTCTGAAGCTCAGTCATTGGAAACCCGTTTTTAGCAGCTTTCCTTAAAAATGTATCCATTTTATTTTTAAAGTACCAGAACAGCTAATTTTTTTTTATTAGGCTGGTAAAAGGAATAATGTACCATCGGATGGCCAATGAAGAAATAGTTAGAGATGGCGGTTCGCTTGGATGACGGAAGTACAGGAAAAAAACTAGAAAGTGGCATTTTCATTTTCGAAATACATCACCGCTATTATTAGATTTTTCTTTTTATAATTTTTTCACATTAGGATTTTTGAAGGGTGAATTATTTTTTTCCCATAAAATCGGAAGATTAAGGGTGTTACTGGAATTTCGTAGGCATGAGTAAAAATTTCCGATAAAATCGGGAGGGTTGGCAGGCCTGAAACTACTAAATCTTAAACAAATAATTTAATAAAACATTCATGGCATTTAGCCATAATTCTTAACGACTGAAAGATTAACTCTAGATGTTGCAGCAATCACCTTTGAGGGAGGACCTCTGAATCCTATATGAACCATGCCGTACTCATCATCCTCTGAAGGGTAGAGAACTGTTTCTTTGACAGACTGTGTTAGTGCTGGGATTTCTCCTTGCCAAGGTCTTGTGAAAGGAGGTCGCGGGCCCTGGGATGATCAAAATAAAAACAATGAAATCACTTTAATAGCACATGTCTCTATGTTGACAAGGAACCAAGGTTGTTGTTGGCTTATAAATTAAAAAGATGGACATTCAGTATTTTCTTGGTAGCATAGAACGAGAGAAATCTTCCATAAAATCGCCTTACCTTGGATAGTATCTTTTTCTCCACTGGAGCCAATGCCTTGAAAACGTCTTCATGATTCACCATACCACAGATGATAAGACATAAGTTTTCAGGCCGGTAAAATTCTTTGTGATACTTCTTCACCTTTTCATGGGATGTGCTCTCTCGCAAGTTTTTCATGATCCCACCAGTCTCATACCTGTATCCACAGTCGCCTGGATATATTGCCCTGACCAGCGCTAGATGCGTGCGACTCTCGCCACTATTCTCTCTAGCCTGCATCTCACAGTAGACTATCCCAGCATCCTCCCCATTCCCAGCAATGTGGTGGACTTCAGTGATGTAGCCAGATTCCTTTATTATAAGGTCAGTGAATTAAATAAATGTAAAACTTTCTAGTAACTATTTAACATGGCTTATTACCGATTAAACTAATATATATATATATATATATATATATATATATATATATATATATATATATATATATGTTAGGGCAGTGGAAATTATTGATTAAACGATAAAAATTTTAATCGATTAACATTAATTTGGTATAATAATCAAAATAAAATTTAAGAAAATATTTCTAATATATTTTTCTCAATTTATTAATAATTTATAGTTTTTGTTACATAAATACTTTTCCCTCATAGTATTATTATTTATTTAGACGTGCATACGTAAACAAAAAGGTTTTTCTTCCTTATTTCTTGCATAGCAGAACGAATTTGCTTTGTAACGTCACTTTGTGAGCCTTGAAATTAAGCAACTAAACGAATTTTGCAAAATAAGGAATCGCGATTACACAGTCGAAACCGGTTAAGTCGACGGCGTTGGGGTATGAAAAATGGCATCGAGATAACCGATGATCGAGTTAAAACGAAAACCAATATGGCGCAAAATATTAACATGCGCTTGAAATTTCATTATACACGTGTTGTGCGATAATTAGTGATGGGACGATTAATCAGAATCGTATAGGAATATAAGAAATATCAATATAAGGTTAAATTATGTGATATATTATATTATGCGATATGGAACGTCTTTGTGAGTATGATTTATGTAAATGAATTAGTGACTCGGCTCTGACTGAGGCTCTAGTTCTAGTTCATTTGCTCGTTCGTCCTTGAACTTTATTATTTCATGCTATTTACTACTAATACTAATGATGTAATTATAATTAAAGTCATAATCTTAGTGTAAGTTTATAAATACCAAGGCATTTATTTGTATAAGTATAAGGACCAAGGAAAACAATCAATATTCAAATAAATATATTTGTTAATAATTGACTACTCTTACGCTAGGACTAGTGTTTACCGGAGTTACGACTATCGAACGACCGCTTACACTAATCTTTAAAAATGTTTAGGCTTATTTATTTAAGTTTTAAGTATTCGGAATTTAAATAATTTATTCAGCTGCAACTTCAATAAGCCCGTAATAGCTTTTTACCCCGGAGTTAGTTTTTGTTGTGTTGAGCGATGGTGACTTCAAATCGCTTTCTCCCTATTCCGGTATCTAAATAATATACACGTCATCACTATTAGTCTACTTCGCCTACGGCTAGGTATGCTTTTTTTTAAAAATTTTAATTTGCTTAGTTGTCGAGGCACTGTACGAGAGCTTGATCTGAACCACGGTCAAAGGTCACGGCTATTACTACAGTCGGACTGTTCTAAGTGAACTCTAAGGGACGGGGGACAAGTTACGGAGTTTTCTAGTTAGGGATAATGAGGGTGGTGAGGCTAGAAGGCTTGAAAGGTCTTTGATGTTTATATAAAAGGAAGCCTATTGCTTTGACATACCAATACAAGACCGCGAGAAGAGACACCTTCCCTCCCCTCCCCCACTGTTATACATCTACAGTGGGTTGGGGGAAGGAACATTTTTCTTTTTAAATTGAGTCAGAACATGCCTTGGTAAATGGCCAGTGTAGCTCAACCCCACCTAAACCCCACCCTATTGGGTGGGGGTGGGGGAATCGTCGTGTGCGCGGCGAAATTCAATAATTCTGGCAAGTTGACGAGTGAAACAACATGGTATTTAAATAAATTCCATCTTATTATGACAGTTTACTCCGTTTTATTAGGACTTAGTCGGTATATTAGCTTATTACCCGGAGTTAAATTTTGTTGTGTTACGGCAGAATACCAGAGCCAACACGCGAGCAAAGGTGACATCAAAATCAAAGCGTTTTCTTAATAATAATAATATTCTGGTCTATAAATATAAAAATACACGTCATCACTGTTTGTGGAGTTCGCTAGTGACCGATTTTTTAAAAAAAAATGTATTCGCTTAGTTACCGAAGCATAGTACCAGAAGTAACAGCACTGAGCAAGCAGGCTGTGACGTCACCAGCAGACCCTGGTGAGGCAGAAAATTGGTCCCTTCCCTTGGTCATAAAAAAATCATAGCTACATTTTCAAAAGCTGGCGATTGGTCACGGGGATCGAGATAACCAACGTTAAGTGGCAAATTTGACCCTTTTTTGTGCTCGTGTTATGAGGTTTCGGCGACTTAAAAACATCGAATTAAACGACGAGAAAATGCTAAGACAAATAGAGAATTTGGCGGTTCCTATAAAAAACGTCGACATAATGGGGTGGGCGAGTTAACCGAGCTCGAGTTAAGTGGGTTCGACTGTATATGCATTATACAAATATAATTAAACAAAATTAATTAATTATTATAATTGAACACAATTTTTTTTTATCAGTACCAGCCCTAATATATATGTAAAATTGCCATCATAAATCAAAGTCCAAGGGCAATGTATCAAATTTTAGACTTAGGGTATTCTCATTACAGTGTTTCCAGAAACATAAAATTAGAATGAGTTGCATTCATTTAGGTCTTAATTAAGCGTCATATTCTTTGCCTTTCATAATTGCTAAAAACATAATATATTCTGGTAGACTTTTGTGACTCCGCCCATTTCCAATAACTTACAGTAATAGTTGGATATAGAATGTGGTCCATATAAATCGGTAAAAGAGTAAGGAAACCCCCTGAGCCAGCATTTGTCATTGTGTAACATGTGTGATCTGTTTCTGTCCAAGCATTTGTTCCTGAAGCCAGGCAACGATTAGCAAACTGATCTAATAAACCCTGTGGAAAAACAATGTGACAAAGGGTCATTATGTAATTTAAAACCCTTAAAAAAAACTGAAGGCAATTTATTCAAGTCAATCTAAAAATTAATGTTTAAGTTGATTAATATTTTATGATTTGAAGACATCACCTCATTAAAAAAAGAAGGGAAAAAAATATATATTTTCAACACAGGACTTACCTTATATGGAAAATCTTCACTTCCTAAAAAAACAAGATGCTCCAGAGTGTGTGGTAGACCATCATCATCATGGGCTTCAGTAGCTGTTAGATAATAAAACAAACTTTTGAAAGAATGATAGAAATTGGAATGACTAACAAAAATGATGTTGCTAGAGTTACGACTAGTCGCAACGCTAGCCAGGAAACTGCTGCTATGGTAGCAGCAGACAATTCGACAGGATGTTGCTAGTGCTACGACTAGTCGTAACACTAGCCAGGAAAATTTTGCTACGCTAGTGCTACGACTAGTCTTAGCAGTAGACACTTCGAATAAACTAAGTCGCTAATAATATCTTTACAAACTCTTCATAATATTTTATACGCATAAATAATACGATATTAATAGATCTGGGCTTATTTATGTGTTATGTGTGTATTAATTCTAAAATCTCAATTTATTTAAATATATTTAATCAATGTATCCGCTTTTCAGAATAAGTAGTACAAAATTTACAATTACCAGCACACTCATTGTAGTTTTAAAAAAAAATAATTAAATTTTTAAAAATTTGAAGGGAACAGGATTAGAACCGGCGTATCGGTTTTAACATCAAACTATCGACTATCACTTCACCTAGCGAAGCTTATGTCAGATAACGATTTTTTAAAATTATAACTGTTTGTCATTAAATGGATACCAATCAAGTTTTTTTACTTTTAAAATTCATTAATCGGCTTACCTAGTAATCATGGAATTGGATTATGAGAACTAATGTTTAGTATTAAAATTAGCATAATTAAAATACAGGTTTAGTCATAACTGTAAGCACCTAGCATAGTTTTTACAACTAGTAGTAGCAGCAGACACTTCGTAAATAAGAATTTAGATATCGATTGACATTCTCACGGTCAAAACCATGCAAATAATGTTTGACATTATCAGCACGGTTTTGACAATGTGGATAATGTCGAACATTATTCGCACGCTCGTGCAAATATTGCTTGCCATACATAATCCGGTCACGATACATCCATTTTGTTTATGTAGCACCATGCCATGCTTGCTATATTTTTTTACCATGCTAAAATAAATTTACTGACTGAAGATATTTTTAAAAAGCATTATCATCTATTTTAATGTTCTTAAAAGATTAATAGGCCCTACATATTTTAAAGAAAATTTCATCTTTTACTTCGTTACTAGATGTTTGATTCTGTTTTTGTTTGTTTGTAAGTGAGAAAATTTCATTTGACATCTTACTGTGACTTTAAATTAGAAAATTTCATTTTTATTTTGTTACTAGATGTTTGATTATTATCTTGTTTGTTTGTAAGTGAGATATTTCCATTTGGCATCTTATTTATTGGGACAATCCGGAAAGTTGAGTAATAAATAAACAAAATGGTTGCATCACGAGAAAATTAAATTTCGCTGTGAAATAATATACATTATACAGGATTATCTGCAGGATTACCCCAGGCAAGTAGGGCAATAAATAAACAAAATGGCTCCATCACACTTTAACTATTTTAATTATTTATTGTTATAGCCGAAAAATGCCTTACCCATAGACATAGAAATTATCCTATATAATAAAAGGCAATGTTCTGTCCGGTCATCGATAGCGATTGGTCCCTCAAACACATATGAATAATGACTCCTACAGCCAATCATAAACACATTTACGCAGACTTTTATTTTTGGTGCAGTATTTCTTCCAAGACTTTATTTTGAGTTATGCGTGTTGGGATTTATAGTCAAAAGGTCTGTTTTTATGAGTTATTTATTTTAACTATAGCTATAACTATGACTATACTGTCTATACTATAATGAATAGTGAATAGTATTTTTGATGTGGTGCACATGTGTGCCGGTCGAGACGGTTGTTGGAGGGGAGTTACAAAATGCCACCGAACGGTGGCGGGCGGAACGTCCTTGGACAGGCTTTGTTGCTCGTTTAATTAATAAGACATACTCAATTCTAATATTCATACTCATACAAATTAATATTAATATTAATTAGCGAGCGCTGTAATATTTAAAATGCAACATAATAATGCATTTAGTAAATTAAAAACGTAACTTCTCACGAGAAAATTATATTTCTCTGTGAAATAATACACGTGTAAAAACTGCAGGATTACCACGGATTTTTTTATTTTATATAGGGCCTAATATATTTAATTAATTTACCCAAGCAAAAATATCCGTTCACAATTGGTCCTTCGACATCGGCAATGCAGACAGTTAAGCCAGTATCTTTGGATTGATACTGAGAGACAGGAATTTTACCATCACATACAACTTTGTATAGAAGTTCAAAATTTGCCATTTGAATGTAAGGTAAATACGTTTTTAACAATAATTTCAGTGTTCTTTTGTAATACAGATTGAAATGACGGCGTGCAATGCACGTTTTGTTTGTAAATTGAAAATGTCGGGTAGAGTAAGTCCCCTTACTTTTTCTTGAAAAATCTTTGTGTATCCGGACAGGAGAGCGGAATTTGTGATGACGTCATAACAAATATTTTAATGATATATTAAGTATTTTATATTATCTGCTACAGACGCTCCTTCTATACAGAAGATTATTGCGTCATACGCTTATCCATGGTTAGTGTCTAGTCTTGCATTCCTTTAATTTATTAGCGTTTTAAATGTTGACAAAGTGTTGTTTTTCCTAATTTCCTAAGGCAACCCCTAGCACGTCCGGCATCCGAATTCAGGACGGGAAGAACGAGAATTTGTATGTGTTTATTTTTGCATGCGGAATAAGAAAAGTGTTTTTATCCATATGTCTATCTGAGGGTTGTATTAGGATCTCTTTTTGTTGTTTTTCCAAGTTAGAAATAATTGCCTTATGTATTTTTACTACTTTTTTATTCTATTCTTTAGTGTTTCAAGGTTTAATTCATGTATTTAACTAAGTTACTAAGTCTAATGGTCCTTAATGATTAATTGTGTTATTCTTGTCAGTTTTGAATATTCTCCAAAATGAAAGTGCATCTACATTATATTTAAGGAAAAAAAATTAATTAGAAACCCTGAAGGAGCATGTGTAATGTACAAGTAAGGCGTATAAAGGCCCTTATAAAGCGTATGGGCCATTCATGTGGAGTCCAGGAGCTGACCAAAAACTACAGACTACAGCAGAGCCGCAAACATGTCCTAAGCAATGTTCCCTCTAAGGTTCGTTGGTCCGTGTGCAAATTAAAAAAAACCTCGTGGGCAAAGTTGCTCAGCATCCATTTTTTCTGCAATATTTTACCGAATTTGCTGCTCGTTAAATCTAAACTGCTGCGCGGGTTCGACTATACGTCTGCGCGGCCACGCAGGCGTGCAGCTGAAATGGAACATTGGTCCTAAGCTTGAAGTCTGAAGAAAATATTTATTGCTCAACAAATAGTGTTATTAAAACGTATAGCCATTCCTATCTGCTTTCTTCTTAATGGGCCGTCCGTAAATGACGTCACGCACCTAGGGGGGGGAGGGGGTCACACTTTTGTGACGTTGCGTGACGAGGGGGAGGGAGGGGGGTTGAAGAAATGTGACGTCACATCAAAAGGGTAACTTTAAATAAAACTTCCACTGAAATATTTGGTCGCTTACAATTTATTTAATGACTTTTTTTCTTCTTTTTTAAAAAAAAATCAGTGCTTCTCAATGTGCGGGTCGGTAGGCCATCAGACGCTGGTTGGCGTATGCTATCAAGACACGAAAATTAAATCTAATTATAATCCTTAAGTTTGAGAATCCACAAGATAACATATGAAATTGTTACACTGCGTCGTTTGATGTTGACATCAAAGCATTTGTGATCTAACCGCAGCTCCGTTTGGTTCTCTCATGCCCGTTACCACAAAATATACAAGTTTATGTATGCGTTACCAGACTCTAGGTCCTGCTCACATGACTCGGGGATTTGGGGGAGCGTCTTTAGCACCCCCCCCCCGAAAATGCTACTGGTGAGTTTTACAAGCATGACAAGTGTCTAAAAATGATTTGAATAGGATTATGTGTAGATATTTTAAGTCAAAACGACACGGAATATCCTTTTTCTTTAAAAGGGGAGGGGGGAGGGAATCTATTTGATAGAATTAAAAACGTTTTAAGTTTGATATAATTGTTCGATTGGTTTTTGGTCAAACGCCCCTGGCCATTCTAGTCTTCTAGATCAGTGCTTCTCAAAGTGGTGGTCCACGGACCGGTGCCAGTCCGTGGGCCATCCGCTGCCGGTCCGCAGATGTTCTCAAAAAAAGGACAGAAAAAATTGTCAGTGCAGGGAAAATAGTGCACCGGTCACTGGTACAATGGAAAAAATTCCTGCTGGTCCGCAATACTAAAAAGTTTGAGAAGCACTGTTCTAGATATAATGGTAAATGAGCCCATTTAAAATTAGTCAAGTATTCATTAACTTTATTGAATGCATTAAATTCTTGACATCGCAATTCGAGAGGAGAACAAAACAACTTTTCTTCTTAGCTCAGTTTTTAAGGCATTAATTTTAAATATCACAGAAATGATACGTGATAAAGACAAGTCATGTGGATTAAGATTATTGTCACTCGTGTCAATATAAATAAAAGTAGGGTAGATTTAGGTGTCTTCATATAGTGCGTAGGTTAAAAATCTACATAGTTGTCAAATTTTAAAAAATGCATTTTCTGGAAGGAACCGGTTTAATAATGGGCATATGTTCCAAGCGTACACGTACACATGACGTATTTTAATATATCTAGCGGATTGTAGTGGATGTTATATGTCCCAAATGAGTCTGCATTACCCCCAAGAATTCCCTTTTTGACCCCAGTTCAGGTTATTTACCTCTGTTCGCCGACCTCTGTCTTACGGGATGCCCGTCAGTCAATTGAGGGATTTTTAAAAAATACATTTTAAAAATGTTATTTTTAAATAATTTTTTTTCTAAACAAAGACGTTAACCGTGATGATTAATAGTCAATGTTTAATTTGTATATGCATTAAAATAAAATATAAGCTAAGCATGTTAACACAGTTCGTTTTCTGAAGGCCGGTTAAACGTTTTTTAAAAATGCTTCACGTGGGTTACGATATTACAATTTAGATCTTCACTAAATAAATAATAAATACTTAAATGACAATAAAAGTGATTTGAAACATACTTATTTTCAAATAGAAAATAAAGTTTTTTTTTGTTTTTTTTTGTTTGGGGGGGGGTGTCAAAGATTTGTGACGTATTTTTAGAGGGGGGGGTCTAAGTTTTTGTGACGACGCGTGATGAGGGGGGGGGGAGGGGGTACAAAATCGGCGAAAATCGCGTGACGTCATTTATGGACGGCCCCTAATTCATTTTAACTCCAATGTATGTTGAAGGGGGCTTACTTTGCTTTGGTGGTTTTGAAAAGAATTCTTCACTGGTCGCAAGGGCTGAATTTAGATAATTAAGAAAATTAATATTCGCCTATGTATTGTATCATAAGGAGGTTGTCTGTGTGTGTAGTGGGAGGGTGGGTACGTAATGCTATGTAGGATAACGGTCGATGGACGACTGCCGTATGAGTTTGTAAGAATGTATTAAACAGCTTAGAAATTCAGGGCTGCCTATAAATGATTTAACGTGATTTGGCAGATTTCCATCCCCTCGTGACACGTCGTCACAAAAAGTTAGCCCCCCCCCCTCAAATATGAAGTCATAAAGCTTTGCGCGCGCTGCCTCCATAAAGCCGTATTCCCTATTTGAAAATGAGCATGTTTCAAATCACTTTATTGTCATTTTTTAAAGTATGTATTTAGTGCAAGGCATCCCTGTAACATTTTACATGCGAGAAGCCATTTAACACGTCATTAAATAAATCGTAAGCAATCAAATATTTAAGTGGAACTTTTATTTAAAGTTGCGCATTTTGTTGTGACGTCACAGTTCTTAAACACCCCCTCCCCATCGTCACTAATGTGTGACCCAGCTTCCTCTCCCCTAGGATTGGGACGTCTTAAAAAATTATGAACGGCCCCCATAGGTTTAAGCTTAGAAACTCAGGGCCATTTCGATGTGAGTAAGCTGAGCATGACAGCCTTGAGTTTCCACCTATTGATGTATCTCCTTCACTGTGAGTTCACGCTTTGACATGTTCCAGCCTGTTTCAGAACATGATGTCAAAAGTGATACTCTCAAATCAAAACCAACAACATGTTCTCTAGACCCCTCCCCCACTCCACTGTTGGTCGTTACAACACTTACTCTCAACGATAACCTAAATAGTAAATGAGAGTTCCGGTACTCTTACCTCTTTATGTAAGTTGGCCGTCATAAAACCCTTACTGATAAAACCTGGTTTAGATTTAAAACAATTTGAAAGACTATCCTCCCGTATCAAATGTATCATTTTTATCAAAAGTCATAGAAAAGCTAGTCTTTGGCCATCTTGACGACTGCACTCTTTTAAAGTCCAAATCAGTCAGCCTAAGATGTCCTCACAGCACATAAAGATGTCACTTGAATGTAAAAAATTACCTCCTGTGTGAACTGGATAGTGGTAAAGTCTGTCCTGATCCTCTTAGAATCTTAGCACAGCATTTGATACCTTTGATCATCAAAAACTTCTCAGAATCCTTCAAAATTACTTTGGAATTTTTGTATGGTTCAGTGCTAGTTTGGTTTCAATCCTACCTCTCCAGCAGATCACAGGTGGTCTCTTTGTGTGGCTCTCTCTCTCTCTCACAGAGCTGACTTGGTCACTCTTTTGGTATTTTTATATTGAACTAAATTTAAATATGTGTTTTATTTAAAAATTGTAATAAACAGATGTGAAATGTTCGCATATTTAGATGTTGTATTTGGTATCCTTAGAAAATCACACGATTCTAATTTTCTAGTACATGTATTATGATATTAAGCAAGGATAATAAAACTTCTTACTCCGCTACTTAAAATTTAGTTATAACAAACAAATTTAACATTGTAATATCAGTTTTCAAGCTATTACTACGTAAATGAACTATATAGTTTGTACTGGTTGTACGACTAACAAATACAATATGGGCAAATAGACATAAAAGACAAAGACCATCTAAAGAGGTGTCTATCTTTATTAATGCAATGATACAAAATGGCAGTGAATTTTGAAAAAAAAATTTTGACTTTAATTTATAATTCATAAATTTTATTTCACAATGAGTATGTACTTAACTTAATAACTCCATTGTTTTTGGAATATCTTTTTTTTAAAATTTGACAATGAAATATATATAGATTAAATCTCGCAGATGGAATTCAATGGTGATATTTTGTAAATATAATTCATTTATGATCACTTCTTTCAATCTGTAACTTGCTACAATAATGTTAATTAATATTGCTATCATTGAGAAACGCTTGAATTCATTGCCACTTTTCTCAAGCTTAAATCTAAATAATATTTCTTTTTTTATAGCTATTTACTAAACTTTTGAAAAATTATCTATGACTACCGTACTCACATAACCTTCTCACATATACATTTTACATAGATTCTCAAACTGCTCATTTGTAGATCATCACATTCATATTATTATTTTTACTTTATAAAATTCAAAAATTACGTAAGTGAAGAGATTAAAATTAAAACCCAAATGGCCGGAGGACAAGAAAGTCAATTTCACGATTGAAAGTTCACCAGCACTAATGAGTATTTGGTTAATGAATGCATGAACAAACATGAATAGTGAAATTACTAACTGAGCCTACTAATGTAAATGATACAAGATGTCATCTTAGAAATACTTGTTGCTTTCCACAGAAATTTCTTTCTTGGAGAAATTAGTCTGGGAAAAAATGTACTTTAAAAAAAAAGAAAACTCAAAAAAGTAAAAATTATTTATTTAGTGAATGGATATTTTTGTTATCATTTTTTAGAATATTTTAATAAAATTTTGGATCAAAATGATTTTGGATCAAAATGATTTTGGGAACTAATTTTGCTATTAAAAATAAGTTTGTTATTTTTTATACCTAATTTCAACCATAAAAAAACTCCTTATGTTAAAGTAACAAGCATCTATAAAATGTCTGGACGGATTCAATGTATCACATGTATCTAGGTCACCAAAACATAAGTGTTAAAATATAGATGCCAAGAAACAAAGAGAGCAAAATGAGTAACAAAAACTCTTTGTAAAAGAGCGGAGTAAAAATGAGAAAAAAAAGAAGAAATTAGCATGCTAGTTAAATGAAATTAACAAATTTCAGCTCTAAATGAAATATTAAATTTGTTTCCAGTCAATGATAATTGAACGCAAAATTTGTCAAAATTTTTTTTTAACCCATGTTATACAATATGTTTTTAATAATAAAATAAAACAAGTTAGGAAATTGTATATTAAAAAATTGCCTGGGATGCATGGTTGACAGAAAAAGGTTAAAAAAACCATGGCATCAAACAAACCTCCAATAAAAACTGAAGACTGCTGTAACAAAAGAACCATAACACAATGACTTAATAACAATCGTGCTTGGGGAACATGTGTAGAGGGGAGCAGAAAATCCTTGTTCTGGCTCTAGTATCTTCCGCTAGTGGAAGCAAACAGGCCCGGCCTCAAAACCAAACTTTTGAGAAGCCTCTCCATAATCCATGGGCTTGAAACTTACAATAGGAAGGCGGTCAAGCTTCTTGGTCGAAATTTCAAAAGCTGTGAAGCCATTTTGACCACGATCCTAAAAAAAATAAAAAAAAGCAATAAGCATGTTTTATTTATTTGATATTTTATTACAGCTAATTCTTTGTAACATATTGAAATAATCAATGATAACCCTATTTAAAGGGTTTAATTTAATCAATGCATCAGTAGTTAAAAATGTATTTATGCATTTAAAAGATGTAATAAGATATAAATTAAGCCTATTTTTAATAAAGAATAAAAGATGTACAATATTTTGTTCTCTACTACCACAGCAGATGTCTAAAAATAATTATTTTTAACTTCCCTAATACATAAAGGACAGTGCACATATTATCTAGAACTATTCCACATCCCACTATCTTAGCCCCTCTCATCACTATAACTATTTCACTCCCTACTCTCGAAGGACTCCCCTACATACCTTGCATCCATCATGCACTATTTGTTTAGCATCAAATTTGGAGGTGTCAAACTCGTACTCATTATCTCCCAAAAGAGATATGGCATTTGTCGTTTTACTAGTCTTCTCATCATACCAGGCAGTAGAGACAGAACAGTAATACGTGAACCTTTGGGTGGCCTTTTCAGACAACAAGCGCAAAAGGTTCATTTGGATGCTAGACACATAACGAATCTGGAAAAAAAGGAGAAATTGTGATGAGAACTGTTTACTTTTATTTTAGTTTGAAGTGTTTTATTTTTTAAAGGAAATACATGAAGTAAGAAGATTAATTTTAAAAAAGTGAAGAAAAAAAAATATTTGAATTAAATACATGGAGGAAAGGAAAAAAATATATCTAATGGTAGTGTTATTTAGATGCATCTTATTGATGTTGCTTTTATATGCATCTCATTAAATTTGTATTTATATGTATCTTATTAAATGTGTATTTATATGCATCTGATTGTATTTGTAACTCACAAGGAAGCCTCCAGACAGGTCTTTGAAGAACTGAGGCTTTTTGGACTTATCATAAAACCTTTCAGGAGACTGAAAGAAGAGAAGAGAAAATGACATCTTCTTGTTTACAATATTTATGGAATATTAACAAGATGTTAGATAATTATTTAACATTATGGTCTATTTAATACATCATCCTAAGTCAGAATATAATTTTAACATATGTATTAACAGAGAGCTTTGCGTGTTAATTCAACACAAAAGTACACGAAAGAGAAGTCTTGTATATTGAGAAAACAATAAAACTGAAATAGAAATATATCACCCAGATATTAGGCAAATTTATATTTCTTAAAATCAGCAGCTTGGAATGATTAAGTCAGGCATAAGTAAGAGGTTTGATAGATGCAATTAAATATTTTCTGCTTATTTTTCTACAGTTAAGTCATTACAAAATAATCCTATAATATTAATATTTTGATGTTTTCTGCAGAATACTAAAATTTTTGTAGCAGTTCATTTAGCGTCAATAAGGTTGACATAGTATAGTGTATTACAATTAGGCTGTACCGGATTCAAATTTTTGAAATGCGGCCGGATTTGTAAAAAAATACGGATTCCGGATTTGCCGGAGCCAAAATCTGATACATCCCTAAATACAAATTTTTGACCACTCACCGACTTAGTCTTCTGTGTGGGGTACACGCAAGTCTCCACCACTTCAGTCATGTTGCACCACACTTGAATGGCATCATCGATGGAGCCAAGGTTGGGGTCAATCCAGTACCATCCTGAGAAGATTGAGCAAAGATTGAACACATTAGTATTGGGTAGTTTATTAGAAATAAGTTGAATATTTAAAAACGAATGGAAGAAAAGAAAATTACTTTTACAATTCACAAAAATTGATCAAATAGATAAGCCTTATCTTATCTTATCTTATCTTATCTGTTTCAGACGCTCCTTCTATACAGAAGATTAATGCGTCCTACGCTTATCTATGGTTTTGTGTTTAGTCCTGCATTCTTATTAGAGTTTTAAATGTTGATAAAGTGTTGGCTTTCCTGGTTTCTTCAGGCAACTCATTCCACGCCCGAATTCCGGGCGGGAAGAACGAAAATTTGTATGAGTTTGTTCTTGCATACGGAATAAGAAAGGTGTTTTTATCCTTATGTCTATCTGAGGGTTGTATTAAGTTATCTTTGTGTTGTATTTCTAAATTAGAGTTAATTGCTTTATGTATGATTACTACTTTACTCTTGGTTCTTCTATCCTCTAGTGTTTCAAGGTTTAATGATTTAACTAATGGTGTTATTCTAGTCAGTTTTGAATATTCTCCAGTAATGAATCTGGCTGCTCTTTTTTGGATTTGTTCTAGTTTATCAATGTTTTCTTTGGTGGATGGGTACCCATACAGAAGATGCATATTCTAGTACAGGTCTCACCAAAGTGAGATAGCATTTTAGTTTTATATCTTTATTACATTTGTAAAGGTTTCTTTTTATAAAGCCTAAGGTTTTGTTTGATTTTTTAATAACTTCATTGACATGGGGATTCCATGATAATTATGACTCCTAAGTATTTTGCATCTTTAATTTGGGTTAGTTCCTTTCCATGAATGAAATATTTTGAATTTATTTGTTTCTTTTTCTTTGTTACTCTTAACAGTTGACACTTTTCTGGGTGGAAACTCATACTCCAGTTAGTTTCCCATTTTATCAATTCATCTAGGTCTTTTTGTAAAATTTTGCTATCTTGTTCTGATTTAATTGTTCTATAGATTATACAATCATCAGCAAATAACCTAACTTTTGTTCCTGTTGAGATGTTGTTGGGTAAATCATTTATATATATTAAAAAGAGTAAGGGACCTAGCACAGTTCCTTGTGGAACTCCTGAATTAACCTTTATTGGTGCAGATTTAGATCCATTAATTATTACAGTTTGCTCCCTGCCCAAAAGGAAGTCTTGGATCCAGTGATGTAAGGAACCTGAGATTCCAAAGTAGTTAAGTTTTTTAAGTAAACTAAGGTGGTGAACTTTGTCAAATGCCTTTGAGAAGTCTAGTAATATTGTATCTATTTGATCATTTTTGTCTAAGCCTTTTGATAGTTCATCTATTAAACCTATTAATTGTGTTTCACATGATCTGTTTTTTCTAAAGCCGTGTTGATGTGGGCATAGGGCATTATATTTGTCAAGGTGGTTAACTATTCTACTATATATTATGTGTTCTAGTAATTTACAGGTGATACTAGTAAGTGATACAGGCCTGTAATTACCAGGGTCTGATTTATCCCCTTTCTTAAAGAGTGGTGTTACGTTAGCTAATTTCCAATCCTGGGGCACTTTACCCTGGTTTAGAGAGGCTTGTCTTATCTTGTCTTATCTATACAGACGCTCCTTCTATGCAGATATAGTTGCTTCCACAGACCATGACAGATGATCTGTTTGGCAAGTGATGCAGCGCTCACAGGCCACGGCTTTGTGGGTTCCACGCATTACCCAGCCGCCTAACTACATGTAGTGTTAGGTACCCATTTGGAGCGGGGTAACTCAGGGACGCCCTAGGCCCCAGGAACAAACCCTTGCCTACACACGGATTCGAGCCCGTGACCACCGGTACGACAGTCCAGTGCACTGCCACTCGACCACCGCGTCCCCCTTGGGGCTTGAAAGAGAACTACAAGGATTGGGGACAGTTCATTGCTTAGTTCTTTTAATAACCTTGCAGGCAAATCATCTGGGCCAGTAGCTTTGTTTATTTTTAAGTTTTTTAGGAGTGAATGTATACCTATCTCATCTACAGTTATGTTACCTATTTCCTCCATTTTATTTAAATTTATTAAGACTTCCTTGTCGCCTGAGGCAGAAAAAGATGATGCAAAATATGTGTTAAGGATATTAGCTTTAGTTTCATTATCATTATAGGTTTTATTATTTGAGCCTTATAGTGTGGCTATTCCTGAAGGTTCCATTTTTTTAGATTTGATAAAGGACCATAAGTTTTTATTGCTATCTTTGGTAATTACATTGTTTATATATTCATTTTGGAGGTGTCGACTAAGTTTTTGTGTCAAGTGTTTAATCTTTAAGTATTTTTTGTGTATCCTATATGAATAGGTAGCTTTATATTTCTTAAATAAGTTCTCTTTTTGTTTGCATAGTCACTAGGTTAGCGTATAAAAAATAAAATTAAATCTAGTTTAAATGTACACTTTAAAAAAATAATTTTAATTTAAAAAATATATTTTTTAATTAAGGGGGTGGGCCGGGTAGGGCATAGCCTACTACACATTCATGTGAGCCATAGAGGTAGAAAACAAATGGAAGGCAATACTAATCTGGGAATCATATCCGATTTTTGATACTAGTCCAACACCAGTCCAATGTTTAAGTTAAACAAATATTTGCTATAAATATAGCTGTGACAACAAATAATTTTTAAGATATCTATTATTAATTATTAATTGTTTTTATTTAAAAATGATGATTGGTTCATTAAATGGAATTTTAGCATTTCCTCTACCGAGCTTACCAGTTTTGAATGCAGGATGACCTAGTTTAATCTCCCTGCACGACAGAGCAGGGTTCTCTCTCTTGCCTTCTGGGTACCTGAGACTATCAACTTCCTTCTTCAAACTGTCAATATGGTTTAGCATGATTCTGGAAACTTCTTGAATTACCTCTCCAACCTAGAAATACCCATTTAATTTACTGAAGAAATGACTACAATTTAAGCTAATTCATTTAAAACTGTCATTGACTAAAGAAAATGTAAATATAAACAAAATTATTATTTTATAAATATTCATTTCATAGATACAACCTCAAATACCTCACATACATGATTCCCACCTTCACATTATTGATACCCACCTTCACATACCTGATCCCCACCTTCAGATACCTGATCCCCACCTTCACATACCTGATCCCCACCTTCACATACCTGTATCCCCACACTCACATACCTGTATCCCCACACTCACATACCTGTATCCCCACACTCACATATCTGTATCCCCACCTTCACATACCTGTATCCCCACCTTCACATACTTGTATCCCCACACTCACATACCTGTATCCCCACCTTCACATACCTGTATCCCCACACTCACATACCTGTATCCCCACCTTCACATACCTGTATCCCCACACTCACATAACTGTATCCCCACACTCACATACCTGTATCCCCACACTCACATACCTGTATCCCCACACTCACATACCTGTATTCCCACACTCACATACCTGTATCCCCACCTTCACATACCTGTATCCCCACACTCAAATACCTGTATCCCCACCTTCACATACCTGTATCCCCACACTCACATACCTGTATCCCCACACTCACATACCTGTATCCCCACCTTCACATACCTGTATCCCCACACTCACATACATGTATCCCCACACTCACATACCTGTATCCCCACACTCACATACCTGTATCCCCACACTCACATACCTGTATCCCCACACTCACATACCTGTATCCCCACACTCACATACCTGTATCCCCACACTCACATACCTGATCCCCACCTTCACATACCTGTATCCCCACACTCACATACCTGTATCCCCACCTTCACATACCTGTATCCCCACACTCACATACCTGTATCCCCACACTCACATACCTGTATCCCCATACTGACATACCTGTATCCCCACCTTCACATACCTGTATCCCCACACTCAAATACCTGTATCCCCACCTTCACATACCTGTATCCCCACACTCGCATAACTGTATCCCCACACTCACATACCTGTATCCCCACACTCACATACCTGTATCCCCACACTCACATACCTGTATCCCCACACTCACATACCTGTATCCCCACACTCACATACCTGTATCCCCACACTCACATACCTGTATCCCCACACTCACATACCTGTATCCCCACACTCACATACCTTTATCCCCACACTCACATACCTGTATCCCCACACTCACATACCTGTATCCCCACACTCACATACCTGTATCCCCACACTCACATACCTGTATCCCCACACTCACATACCTGTATCCCCACACTCACATACCTGTATCCCCACACTCACATACCTGTATCCCCACACTCACATACCTGTATCACCACACTCACATACCTGTATCTCAACTCCTCCTTGTTGTTTGGCCAGTAGTTTTGCCCTAACACTGTCAAGGTCATCATCAATGTCGACAGATTCAGTGGACCTCCTCCTCCTCCTTCTCCTCTTCCTCTTCCTCCGCTCAGACTCAGCTTGATCTCCTTGGGGTCTAGCATAAGGACCAGGTGGCACTGACAGAATTTCTCCTGGAGGCCCAGGAGGACCAGCGGATCCCTAAAGTAGGTGACAAAGTAGCATATACTAATGTAATCAGCAAGAACTTATAGTAGGTGACAAAGTATATACTAATGTAATCAGCAAGACCTTATAGTAGGTGACAAAGTATATACTAATGTAATCAGCAAGAACTTGTAGTAGGTGACAAAGTATATACTAATGTAATCAGCAAGACCTTATCGTAGGTGACAAAGTATATACTAATGTAATCAGTAGCTTCCTTAAGTAGACTGTTAAAATGAAGCAAATTTTAATGTATTTAGGATTATATTTTATTTTACAAATCCTTATAAATGTCTAGTCTTGATTAATTTATTTACAAATGCCAAAGTCCCTCATTCTTAAAATAATAAAGCCTTCATTCCGATAAAAATGTATCTTTTTTCAAAATAAAACAAAAATAATATCTGTTGATTCACAAGGGTTTTTTTTTACCAAAGAAGTATAAATGATATGATAATTTATGGAATAACAAAGTAAACATTTTAAAAAATACAAATTTTACAATCTTTACACTTTCCCTCTCCTAGACTTAAGATCCTTATTGTAAAGTTGAGATGATTTCAATATATTTCACTCTCTTACATTACAGAAAAAAAGATTAAGATCAAATGAGCTTCTAAAATGTTGATTACAATTTTTAATTTAATCTTTGATTTTAATTCTGAACATAAAGAAAATAACTATTATGATTTTAGACAAACAAAAAAAAAGCCTTTAGAATAATTATGATGAAATAACAAAATATGCTCATCTATAAAAAAAATTATTTCATCTTGTCTAGATGGAGGTACTTACAACTGGTCCCATTTCTCCTTTTGGTCCAGATGTGCCCTGTCAAAATAAAAATGATAACAATATCTTGAGAAATGTGTATAAAATATCAAACGCATTCAGAATTTGTTTCAGAACAGAAACAGTTATTTGATAAAATAGTCAAACAAATGTAATTGTTGCCGGGCTAAATTACAACAGAGATTTGTTATTGCTTTAAATATATGATTTATAAAAAACAAGAATCACTCACATGTTCACCCTTAGGTCCAGAAGGTCCTTCAGGTCCCTGAAATAAAAATAAGGGATGAAAAATTTAATTCTCGTAAAATTTTCAAATTGCTGGCCATATTGCCTCACATCTTTTTTGTGAGTAGGACTTTTTTAAAATAAAAAAACTGTTAGCCAAAGATTGTTATATTTTTATCTATATCTATGTCAAATAAAAATAATAAATTTTAACAAAAATTGTTAATTGGGTAATGATTTTTAAATATAAATTGTAACTAATTAAGTTTTCATATAACCTCCCCAGCCCCACCCAAAATGTAACAACGAATTGTTGATAACAATTATATCATTTAGAACTAAATTTCATTTTAATAAACAAAACAATTTGTATCAACTATGAACATCATCAGTTTCTCCATTTACCACTGGTCCTGGGGGTCCATCTGATCCTGCGGGGCCTGGTGGGCCAGTAGGACCCTGTAAAATGAAATTTTAGAAAATTTCAAGTGAGAAAACCAATTTAATTTTTATGACAATATTCTAGAATAAATTCCTTTCTGTGAGTTAAGTTTATTTCAATAAAAATGTTTTTCATTGACTCATTAAAATCCTAAAGCTGCACATCAAAACAAACTTGTCACTAAAATAGTTGTTTGAATCACTTTTTAAAATGCTTTTACTAATTTATAAAGTCCTCTCTTAAGTCCTTAATAAAGAAATATTAAATTATTCTTATATAACATAAAATTGTTCTAAAACATAATGTTCCATGTATTTTGTTAACAATGGTGAAATTTAATTGTTAACTGATCAGAAATTTTAAAAATTCACATTGAAAACAGCTAGGGTTTTAACTCAATTTTTTGAACAAAAGAAAATTGTGAGCATTTTTAACAGCCAAACAATAAATGTCTCAAGTAATGATGATAACTTATTTAAAGCTTGTTTCACTTACAGAAGGTCCAATATCTCCTTTAAGTCCTTCTAGTCCTCTAGGGCCTGGTTCTCCCTTAGGCCCAGGTTGTCCTTCAGGACCAGGTGGTCCAATGTTACCTTGGTGTCCCTAAGAGAAAAGTAAAAAGTACATTGAATGTCAAAGTATGTCATTAAAGTACATTAAACGTCAAAGTATATTGCTAAAGCACATTAAACGTCAAATTATATTATTAAAGTACATTAAACGTCAAAGTATATTATTATGACATTGTTGGATAAGAGGGAGAAAATTAAATATTTTTTTTTCATGATAAGACCAGAAGCGTAACTGGGTTTTCCGCGCCCTAGGCTAATTCATTTTTTGGCGCCCTAAAGAAATAGAGAAAATACAAAATTATACAGAATAAATTTATTATTGAAGGATTAGCCCTCGGCACCCTTGGCAACTGCCCCGATGCCAAGCCATTGCTTCGCCTCTGGATAAGACTTTAGATTCTTACCACAATGTTACAATAAGATACATTAACAAAAATTGTTACAAATTTTAGAAGAAGTTAATAAACTGACCTTGACACCCTTAACTCCTTGACTGCCCTTAGGACCCAATGGTCCAGGTGGTCCCTGAAAACAGAAGGGTCATTTATATGTTCTGTCTTGTTTGCAGGTCTACAGCTGAGTGCAATATATTGGCAACACCCTTAACTTAAACCAACTTCCAAAAGGTCCTTGATAACACCCATGATTTTAACCAACTTCTCATAGGGTCCTTGGTACAACCCATTACTTAAAACAATTTCCCAAAGATCATTGCTGATACCCATGACTTAACCAACTTGCAAAAGTCCTTGCTAACACCCATGACTTAACCTACTTCCCATAAGGTCCTTGGTAACACCCATCAGTTAAACCAACTTACCAAAGGTCCTTGCAAACACACATGATTTTAACCAACTTACCAAAGGTCCTTGCTAACACACATGATTTTAACCAAGTTCCCATAAGGTCCTTGGTAACACTCATTACTTAAAACAATTTTCCAAAGGTCCTTGCTAACACCCATGACTTAAACCAACGTACCAAAGGTCCTGGCTAACTAACTCCCGATGGTAACTTAACACTTACCAAAGGTCCTTGCTGCCCTGGTGTACCTGGTGGTCCAGACACCCCTGTCTCTCCCTGTCAATAACACATGAAGAAAAAAATATTGAACTTGTGCTCACTTGTCTGGTGTAGCATTTCATGTTCTACAGGTATGAGAAACTTATCTTATCCTATTGAAGAGCTTCATTAAGGATAATTGTAAAAGAGACTGTATATTGGAGTACATTTTTTATTATTATTATTCTAAGTGGCTGTGACTTTCCCAGGATAAATTCAGTATTTGAAATTTTGTCAAGTTTCTTTCCACCACACAGAAAACTTAAACCCACATTCACAACTATTACAACTCACCACTTGTCCAGGCTGACATGGGTGGTCCAGATGTGTCTAGTGGTCCAGTCACACACTGACTAAAAACCTTAACCTCACATTCACAACTACAACAACTTACCACTGGACCAGGTTGACCCGGTGGTCCAGGAGGGCCTTGTGGTCCAGTCACACCCTGATTAAAGAAAAGTAATGCAGTTGTAATTTATTTTTTTATTATGTACACTTACATAGCACAGTACCCAAGGTTATGGCTGAGGTCACCATGCTGTGCAAACAAATATTTTCAATAACTTGACCAAGATACATTTTTTTTTAGTGATAATGAAACAAAACAACAGTCCCTAAAATCAAGTGCCCAGGAACACAGCAACATTTAAAATGTGCAGATTTTAAAAATTAAACTTTAAAACATTTTTTTTAAAAAAGACATATATCTCAATAACATATTTAAGTAAGATGAAGACAATTTTTGTTATCCCTAGGATGGTTCTAAAGCTGTGATACTCACAGGTGACCCTGGTTGGCCTCGCTCTCCTCTGCTACCAGGGAAGCCTCTATCACCCTTAGGTCCTATAACACCATCAGAGCCAGATGGTCCTGGAGGACCCATCTCTCCCTGTAAACATTACAAGAGGACACTGGTTAATATTTTAATGCATTACAGAAATTGTTAAATTTGTTTTTGTTTTTTGAGATGATATTTTAAGTACTGAAGACAATATTTAACAAAAAACTTCACCAGCAATATTTATAATGAGCTCTATTGCATATTAGTAGTAATTAGAAACAAACAACCGATTTTAAATATTTATTTGATGAATCAAACTTAAATAGTGAAACAATGTACAAGAAAATCAATGAGATAGGAATGGATATGCTCATACTTTGTTCTTTAATTTACTTCTTGGTTTTTTAACTTTTCCATTTACTTGTTGGGAATCCTTCTTTCTTTTATAAATTTAATGTTTTAAGTTAAATGTGATTGTCAAAATCTATTTTATTTTAAAATTCTATGCTGTAAAATTGAAACCTTGGCAAGCTAGAGCAACATTTCCAATGATGGAAATAAAAGTTCCACAATAAAATGTATAAAATGTATCCAAAAAAACCAACATCTAAAATATATGAGTTATTGACAATTAATTGTTAATGTCTGAAAATTCTCATTTTCGAATTAAAAAAATGTAATTCTGATTTATTTAAAAATATACTTTGCACCCTTAAATTTATATTTCATAAAACAACTATTCACTCCCTCTTTTAATTAGCTGTCATAAAACATGGATTCAGTCTATTTAAAAGTAGTTTAACATGAAACACATATTCAATATATCTAAAAGTATATGGTCTCACCTGTTGTCCTGTAGTACCTGGCAAACCAGGTTCACCTGGTGGTCCTACTGGGCCCTGGAAGATTGTTTAAAACTCAAGTTTTATTTTATTGTTTAAAATAATGTTGAAATGCAAGATAATTATAATTAAATATTTTAGCCATTTATTTATGATAAAAATACATTTTTAGGACATACAAATTTTAAATTAACTCAGGGCTTGTCAAAATGGAGCAGTGGGGAGTAGGAGAGAGTGGGTAAACCTAATTAAGATTTTTTATAAAGTACATTAGCAATATTTGAATTCAAGTTTTGTTAAGTAATTTTGTTAAGTAAATCTGAACTTTACAATTTGGTGGACTGTAATAAGTATATAATAAAAAAATTTAACAATTCTATCCAGGTTGTTTATTACATGTTTGCATTTAAAAGGAAGAGAATGTCTGAAGCCAGACTTATTCAAACTGACCACAGAATATTTTCATCATTCATAAATATTTCTAATATATAGAAGACAATATTCAAGACAATTGTTTAAAAATGCAGCTGAAAGAAATTATTAGGATTCTTTACAGACTTGATTTTTAAAAAAATAGACTTATTTCCTATTTCAGTATAATAGTTGCATTTTTTAACATTCATCAGCCCCATAAATATGTAGAGATCTTACCTCAGGTCCTGGGGTTCCTGGTTCACCATCTTTACCTGGCAGACCTTCCTCACCCTGAGTGGTAAAAAAAAATGGGATTTGTATTTAATTGAAAAAAAAACAAGTGGCCACACGTTTGCACAAACAGGAGTTTAATCAAATATTTATAATGATAATGGGCACACAAAAATGAACATTATTTGAATATCAAACATGGTTTTTTTATTTCTGCCACAAAAGTTATTGTTGAAATTCACTGCAAATAATGAAATTAAGTTGATTGGTATTATTTGGCCTCTAGTGACTTCTCAGTTTTTCTGTGGTTTTTTTTTCACCTTTAATTTTTTAATTTAAAGATACATTTATTTTTATTCCCCACTGTTTTATCACATGCTTTGAAAAATATTTCAAGACACACAACATTCAATTGCTTCTTTGTAAGTAAAATGAGGTTTATAAAAGGGGAGGAAAAAATTTTTACTTTTTGTCCTGCTTCTCCAGCCTCTCCAGCAGGTCCGGGGGGTCCCATCAGGCCCTGGTGTTTGAGAAAATAAATGATAAATCCTGTTATAACTTCACTTTTTAACCACATCATTAAATAAGAAATTTTTGTTTCACTTAATTAAATATTATCAAATAATACCTATTGAAATTGACAATGTAAAATAATATTTCACTCACCATATGACCTTTCTCACCATCCTCTCCCCTCTCTCCTCTTGGGCCTGGCTCTCCTTGAAGACCTGGGCGTCCCTCATCACCTTTAGGTCCCTGAATGCCTGGTTGTCCCTGGAGATGCACATATCATAGTTATGTAAGTCCATCAAATAAATATGGACTACTAGAGTCAATGGTTTAATAATTGTTGATTTATTAAATATTATTATGCATTTGTTAACAATTTGATGGGAGTCTAGTTTTGAAATCTCTTCACTTATAACAAATGTTATTTCTGACTATTGAAGTGTTACAAACATGAATCTAGTCAATAGAAATCACATTGCATGGAAATATTTTTATTTTTAATGATGCATAATTTTTGTGGTATTTATGGGCTGTAGAAATATGATACTTTGTTGAAAGATTAGAAACCTACTGGTGGGCCATCAGTTCCAGAGCTGCCTGTTGGGCCAGGAGGACCCATGTCACCTTTAGGGCCAGGGGGGCCATCAGCTCCCAAATTTCCAGGTTCTCCAGTGTTTCCCTGAAATAATACAAAATATTAAATTAAAATATAAAGATAGAATATAAAATATTTTTCACAATTATTTTAAACCTTAAAAGAAATGAATCTAAATTGAATTATTTTTAAATGTTTAGCTGAAAAATGACAATAAAGAATGAATCTAGAGCAGTATTAATTAAGTAACAAAATACTTACAGCACTGCCTGGTATTCCAGGGTTTCCTTGAGGTCCTGGTGCTCCAGGGGGACCCTGAGTTCAGATGACACAAAAGTTACATTTTGTTCATTGACATATAAAGGAATAATGAGCATTTTTGTTTATTTGTACCAATGAAGGCTTTTGTCAAAACATCTACACTTGCATATGATTCATAGTTAATGCTTAACATTTATTTACTCAAATCCTTTTTAGTCTTTTGATATAAATGAATACAACAGAATTGTTAAATTTTAATAAGCACTAATATATTTACACATGTCAAGAATAGTTTTCTTTTTGAAATAGTTCTAAGCCTAATCTTTAAATCTTAACGCCTAGCAGCAAAGGTTTCAAAGTGCATGAAAGCAAACTGTCCAATTAACATGTTAATAAAATGTCATTTATTTTTACCTGCTTTCCTGGCTCTCCTGAATTTCCTTTCTCACCAGGTGTACCTGGCAAACCTTGTAGACCAGGTAAACCAGAAGGGCCAAGCAAACCACGAGGACCTTCAGATCCCTGTATAAAGTTTGAATAACATTTTGTATTAAAATTATTTTACCTATGTTGAATCTTCATGATTTACAGTTATTGCACTAATTATAGATTTAAAAAAAGAAGCATTTATCATGGATTATTTGTTTGTAATCCTTAAAATTTCAAAGGACTGAATCATATATTTTAATTTCATACAGAAGCTTCTATTCTAAAATTTCTAGTTCATTTAATGAGAACAATGCAGATAAGATTCCATCTCTCACCTTCACTCCTGGTATACCTTGCACACCTCTTGGGCCTGATTCACCCGGAGGACCCTGAAATATTAAAAAAAAGTTAAAGTTATTTATGTTTTGTAAGAGCTCTTGTTTAGTAAAGGATGAATTCAAATTATGTATGCTATGATGCAAACCTAAAATGAAAATTGCATCAAATAGTTTTAATAGTAATGTAATTGGATTTTAAAACATGCTTATCTACAAATAAAAATGTTGAGATAAAATCATGAAAAATTAAATAACTTGAGAAGGACTCTGCACTTTATACACACAGTAGTAAAAAAATGGACGTCCAGTTATATCATTTCAGTAAATGATTTAAATTATTTTGGTCATCTTGATGAAAATGTTTTGATTAATTTACTAGTACTTACTGGTGGTCCAGGTGGACCTTGCAAGCCAACTGGTCCTTGTGGGCCTGGTGGTCCCTATTGAAAAACAAATTCACAATAACCTTTTTATTTTTACAAACTAACAATGTGAATATAAAATAAACAATTAGGAAGAATGATTTTTTTAAAGATATATAAAAAATTTTAAACTTAAAAAATCAGCAATTATAAGCTGGGTTTGAACTTTGTATCATTAAAAAAAATAAATTAAACCAGCAGCCTATGTGCATTTTTATTTCAGACTTGTCATTGAAATATTAATCATTTTAAATAGTCACACATATAAGCAGAATATTAAATAGTAGCTCATATAAAACTATAGATTGAATAGTGCCTATGAATATTAAAATGTATAGAGCCCCAAGTGTCAGCAATCAATTGTAAGACAAACCTGTGCACCATAAGCTCCTTTTTCTCCTCTCTCACCAGGTGGACCTTGGTCTCCCTGGCATGGACAAATAATCAAGGTTTAAACTTTGTACAAAATTTTAACCAAAACTTTTCCTATTAATTTAGAACAATAGACTTTGTAAGAGAATTTTAGAAAAAGGTGAAAATTTAACTACATGTACTTGTATAGGTTGTTTTTACAATTTTGAAGAAAGATACAGAATTTGGTTTTTAAAAGAAAGCAGTTTCAATCTCATGGATTACTAGTGACTTCAATGAAAATAGCCCATGCTACTCACTTTGTCTCCGTTCAATCCTGGTGGACCGATCGGACCAGCTGGTCCTCTGTAACCCTAAAAACAAAAACCATAAGAAAAATCATTAAGAAAAACTGCTGCACTGCTTAATTTATTGAGAAATAAAGAAACCGAGTTTTAAAACATAAATCTACTGTGATGACCAATTATAACAAATTGGGAGAGTGAAAATCCACTAGCTTTACCACATTTTAGATGATTTAATTAATAAGAACATTCTTACTACTAAAAGAAATGTCTCCTCTGCTCACTATGACAAATAAAATTCAGTTGCAGTAGCAGATGTTTTTATAGCTATTTAAATAATGGTATTTTATCAGATGTTTTTTTTTACATTTATCTTGATATCTATAGTGATGGAAATAAGTATACTTACTCTAGCTCCTACACCACCCATTGGGCCAGGCTGACCTTGGGGTCCTTCAGGTCCCTGGAGCAAACAAATAACAACGGCATGTCAAAGCCTAATATAGAAATAGTGATCTTAATACAGTTAAATAATTTATGTTGAACTCTTTCTCATCTAATGTACTGACATTCAATAAAAACCAATATACTTATACAACTTACGGAAGCGCCTTTTTCTCCTCGTTTTCCTTGCTCACCGCGTTGGCCAGGTGAGCCCTGGAAAACAATAATATTCAGTGTTTAATACAAACAAATATCTCTTTATAAAGTTGTCAATTATGTGTCATTTGATCTAAAATCTCTGAAAATAATTACATAAAATTAATTGATTTTTCAAGATGAGTTAAAATAAAAAAGCAACATTATCCACTACATATGAGGAATATTCAAAATGAATGTATAGGAATTAATAAGCAAGATTGCAGACTCATTGATTACCCAAGGTAGTTGAAGGCTGCAATGTACACTGCAAAATATGCCCCACCTCACCTGTGAGCCAGTATGCTATACTGTAATGTATGCACTGCCAAATATATCCCATTTCACCTGTTAGCCAGCAAGATATACTTATACAGAGCCAAAAATATCCCATTTCACCTGTGAGCCAGCAAGATATAATGTTTAAACTGCCAAATATATCCCATCTTACCCCTGAGCCAGCAGCACCTGCTGGGCCAGGTAAGCCTTGGGCACCTTTCTCTCCCTGGAAAGAACAAATTTCATACATAAATTTTAGGTTGCATTTGGGCACAGCATTTAGTTCTGATTGAAAAACTGGAAAGTAGAAAAATAAATAACATCCTCTAGAGCATGATATATTCTTTCAATAATTTTTTTAAACAAATTAAGAAGGTCAATTAGCATAATATAATGAAAAAAAATTCAAGCTCTAACATATTTTTGGACAAGACACAAAGTACTCTTATTGCTTTGAAGATAAGTTATGATATTGAAAAAAAAGATAAGACATTACATTTTTGTTGTCATAAAAAAAAGTAACTAGTCCTATCATTTTTAAAATTCAATTAAAATAAACTGAAATTGTTTTTCTGAACTTACAGCAGGTCCAACACTTCCTTCAGGTCCACCAGGTCCAACTGGGCCATCTTTTCCCTAGAGAGGTAGTACATAATATATTCAAAATGACGTTAATTGTAACAGACATATGCATAATGAATTCATATATAATCAGTTTCATTGAGATTTTAAGTATATATATTAATCTATTTAAATATTTAATTATATTTGTTTGTCTATATAATATATATTTAATTATATTTATTTTCCTATGCAGACTTACTTTTATAATTAGCCATATTTTTAATATTAAGATATTGTTCAATTTTCTGTTCAACATTAAATTTTCAATTTACAGATTATATGTTTTACTTAATTAAGAACAATAAAATGAACAGACTAAGGAAAGATTTAATCTTGAGACACTCACTTGTGGTCCAGGGTAGCCTCTATCACCAGGGAAACCAGGAGGACCAACAGGTCCAGGTGGGCCTGAGTTTCCAGCAGGACCAGGGGGTCCCTAAAGAAACGTGAAACAACTTTTTTAAAACTTTCCATAAACTTTTAACTGACCAATTTTTCTTTTTTGTTTTGTTTATTGTTTATTTGTAGCCAAAATGGACATTTGTTCATTCCATTTTTTAAGGATTAAATTGCAGTATACAAAGTATATAGGATTAAAGTGAGTTATATAAGGTGTATAGGATGAAAGTGAAGTATATAATGTGTATAAGATTTAAGTGCAGTATAAAAGATATAGAAGATTCAAGTGCATTTGCATCATATCTTAATTTAAAATGTTCACAGAAAACTTGTATATTTGTTCTCAGGTTTAGTTATTAAAATGCCTTTTATTAACATGTCATAAACATTGTTTCACTTCTGACTCACAGCAGATCCAGTTTTTCCAGCTGCTCCAGGTACACCAGTGTCACCAGGTGGACCCTGCAAAAAATTGTGTTTTTGTTACAAAACAAGGGCAATGCATGTCAAATAAAACTTCACTTTCATTTTATTTAATACCGGTACATTTGAATTAATTTATTTGTTCTCTTACTTCAGTCTTACATATGTGATAATAAGTTATAAGATGTGATGATATTTATGTAATATTGATTGCAGTTCAAGTAAATCAGTCCTCAATGACAAGGCTGATATGAAATTCTTATTAGTTGTCTATCTGTTGCATTTACTGAGATAATTCTATGGACTAAGATTTATCAAAGGTCAAGACCAAAATAATTAATTAAGAAACTTATGGAAAAATGAGCTGGAGTTCTAATCTCATTGCCAATTCACAAGCTGTGAGAGACGTGTTGTTGTGTTTACATTGTATGAGAATGCAATGACTTGACCTAGTATGAAACACGTGGTTTGTGAAGTGAACTGTAAGCGTGCTGGTCAAGGACTGAGAGAATAGCTGGCTATAAATAGACGGTTCATGAGGCAACCGGAGTTGATTACATAGGAGCTGCTTAGGTTGTTGATTGTACAGTTGATCACAGTGAATTGTATATAGTGATTAAAGACAGTTGTTAACCAGACCACAGTGTGTTAAAGACTTGTCTCTTGACTAGCCATAAGTTCTATTACACAAGCCACAATAATTTTCACAGTAAATTTGATACTTGAGTTGACCTCATCTTACGAGATATTTAATTACAGGTCCATTACTTACAGGGTTGCCAGGTGAGCCTCGGTCACCAGCTGGGCCAGTATCTCCATTAGGTCCCTGAAAATAAATGTTTTGAAATTTTTACTGCTTTTTTAGGTGGGGATGTAGCTTTGCACATGAAATCAGGTATGCTTCTAGACATTTATATATAATGTTGTGTATGTAACTATGTTTGGGAAGATTCAAAGTTCAATTTATTTTCTCAAGTTTTTGGAAATGTTTGTAAATCACTGTGAGCCCAGCCATAGGCTAGGGCACAGCGCTGTATAAGTGTACAAAAATAAATAAATGAAATAAATGTGTGCAATACCAAAGTCTGTGTATAAGGTGTATACTATTATAATCTGATGCCTATTTTTATACTCACAGGTGGTCCCATCACACCAACTTGACCTGGTTGTCCAGGACTTCCAGGGATTCCCTGGGGATTGCAAAGGAAGAAACAAAATAAAACTCAATTTATAATAATGTAAATAAAAGACCTATTTGGAGCAGTAATCAAATGTATGTAGTGAAATCTCAATGAGATAAAAAGAGATTGCTGAAGAGAAGAGGCTAAGAATTGACCGATGACATAAAGAGAAGTTAAGGAGGTACAAGTGATTCATCTCTCTATTTTCGAGAGTATAAAAGAAAGAAAAAAATATCTCAATTTTTAAATCTAAACTTGCTTTTGATAAAGTAACATTTTAAATATTTTTTTTGGTAGGCCTCCTTGCTTGGTGCTGAATCAAAATGAATAGTTATATGAATATATAGTCATGATAAATTTGGCCTATGATTCAAAATCTGTATTCATTCATTGTCAGATATTATCAATGATTCAAATCCATGGAGTGTTAAAGTTTATAGTGAATAAATGTAAAACATTTTATGAGGACTTTTGAACCATGGACTATTAGAACATTAAATATGTCATATGTGATTTTGAAAATCTATTTTTAGTCATACAATAATAAAATTGAATCAAAAATTAAAAAGCATATAGTAAAAAAACTACAAATTAAATAAACTAAAATAAATTGCTTTAATTTCAATTTCAATATTTATTGTTCATATCATAATAGTAAAAAAGAGACTTAAATTTGTTAAATATTGTTAGGTCACTCACAGGTTCGCCACGGTCACCAGGGGGTCCAGTTACACCATCATGTCCAGGGATGCCCTGATGGTAAATATGCATATCAAATATGAGTGCATTAATAATATTAGGCTTATCTGAGAATATTTTATTTTTGACTGCAAACAGTACTTTGTATAACTTATAAAAAAATGTTGAATGTTGCATAGTGTGCATTATATTATTAATTTATGAGTTACATAAACCAACAAAGAAGTTAAATTTTTATATCTCTAACATTATTGGTTGGAGAGTGACATATATATATATATATATATATATATATATATATATATATATATATATAATACATATATTTATTAGGGCGGTGAAAATTAACTATTAATTAATCGATTAATCGTTAAAAATTTTAATCTATTAAAATTAATTTAAACGATTCAAACTTGATTAAAATTTAAGATAATATTTCTAATATTTTTCTTTCCAATTTATTAATAATTTATATTTGTTTTTGTTACTTATATAATTTTGCCTCATATTATTATTATTTATTTAGATGTGCATATGTAAACAAAAAGGTTTTTCTTTCTTATTTCTTGAATTTCTTGCATAGCAGAAAGAATTTGCTGTGTTATGTCACAAAATTTGGGAGCCATGGAATTACCTCAACTTAACGGGATCTGTATATGTGTTATACAAATATAATTAACGCAAATTAAGCAATTAATGGGTTAAATTTTTTCCCGATTAATCAAACAAATTATTTTTAATCGATACCAGCCTTAATATTTATATATATACGTTTATATATTTATATATTTACATATATATAATAAATGCCAAAAATTGTTGAGTCAAATATTAATCTGTCTATAGTAATCCATTTTAAAGCTCTTATGCGTTGTAAATTGTAAATTAGAAGAAAACAAACTATTCTATTTCCACAATATTGTTCATTATTTTTCATTTAACTTAAGTGAACACTCAGTGTACATTTTTTATCAGAGCTTGATAATAAAATTTTTCAGTAGTCAATAGTCAAAGCTGTGCTTCAGGCTTAAAATTTTAGGCAATATGTCTTACAAATTTATTAACTTATAATGTATCTAAATGAAGCTTACATTAGGTCCAGGTGGCCCCATAAGTCCTGGGGGTCCTTGAGGTCCTTGAATACCTTGTTCACCAGTAAAACCTGGAGGTCCAGCAGGGCCAGGGTCTCCCTTACCACCTGGTGGGCCAGGTATGCCTTGTTTGCCTCGCTCCCCTCTTTGGCCCTGAAAATACCAAGGAAAGTTTTCAACCTTTAATTTTATAAAGTAAATGTTAAGCAAGTTACACATTTAGACCCAAATGTTGACATTTGATTCAAATTATTTAAATTATTCATGTTGTTTGTGAGATAAGTACATTTTTAAAAAAATCCTTATGAATCTTAAAATTGTAAAATTTTAACAATTTCAGATCCAAGCTGTTTGATTTACAGTTATACAAATACTACAAACAATTTAACATTTGATGAGATTTTTAAAAAAATGTTAAACTTTAAAAATTAAACATTTAATTAAAAAAAACAAAACAAAGAAAACTATGAACTTTGAAATTTATGAACTATGAATTTTAAATAAAATTTAAAAAATAATTAAAAACTGATATCTATTATCAAGTCTTAAATGACAAACATTCTCTATTCTATAATGACCAACATTCACTATTCTATAATGACCAACATTCACTATTCTATAATGACCAACATTCACTATTCTATAATGACCAACATTCACCATTCTATAATGACCAACATTCGTTATTCTATAATGACCAACATTCACTATTCTATAATGACCAACATCCACTATTATATAATGACCAACATTCACTATTCTATAATTCAATGAACTTACTCTAAGTCCAGCTTCTCCCTGCTCTCCTTGTGGGCCAATCAAACCCTGAGAAAAATGTCATAGAAATGGGTTAATTAATAGTTTCAATCAAACCCTAGGACAAATGTCATAGAAATTGGCTACACAACAGTTTTATTTTTCTAAAAGAATAAATTTCTATTTAATGTAACATGGGCAGTAAACAATGAGAAGAATTAACAGACTTCCTCACCCCCCCCCCAAACACACACGCACACATTTTGTAATTTAAAATTATCACAAGGTACATTTTTTATCATTAATAATAATTAAATATTTTAAATAATGTTTAAGGATTTAATGAAGACAAAAACTATTTTTTATTCTATACATGCACTTATATTTGACAAGAAAGAGTTTTTATTATTCAAACATACAGCATGTAAATTATGATTTCAGCTTCATTTCAAATCATATAAATATTGGTCTTATAAAAACAAAAATAATTATATAATTAGCCTTTAAACAAATTCAATTGGTAAACAATATCCAGTTCTTACCGGTTTGCCCCTCACACCTCGACGACCCCTCCTCCCCACTCTACCTTGTTCTCCCTGAAGTAAAGGAAAGAAATACATGAAAATAAAATGAGACTATAGTAAAATTCAACAACTCATCAATATATTTAATGCTATGCAGAAAGCACACCGCTAAAAAAAAAGCCTTGAAAAAGTTACTGCACCAATATAACTCTTTTCGAACGTCCACATAAAATTTCCAATATGGAATGAGATTTATTTTGTCTCTTTGACTCTACATTTTCTGATTATTTACTATACAGCTTTCAGGCAAAAGGGACAATTACAAAAACTATACTAAAAACATCTACAGGGTAATTTCAGCTGAAATATATTTATTTTGAAAAATACTGTCATTTTTGACAGGTAATACACTAGTCATTAAATAAACTGTAATTTTTTTTCATTTTATAACTATCTTTCTTTATGCTTTGCGCGTTTAGCATAAAGCTATTACAATGAAATATTGAAGAGAAAAAAAACACATTTAAAGTATTAAAGCAGAATATACAATTGATAATATTATTTTTTTAAAGCAAAGATATAAAATAAATTAAATGCTTTCCTATAAAAATTATCAGATTTTAAATAAAATATCTGAAAAGTACATTATAAACATACATTTTGTTATTTTAAACCATAAAATGTATGCTAATGAAGTAAAAGTCTTACCTTTGGACCAGGTGGGCCAGGATATCCAGCAAAGCCAGGTACACCACTGCGACCCTTCAAACAGAATAAATCAATTTAAGTGACAGTTTACATAGCAAACATTTTGTAAGGAATCACAAGTACACAAAGCAAATATTCAGCTATCATATGAATTTATTGTGAAGCTTTTCAGCCTTGCTTCAATTCTTCTAGACTGTGTGTATTTTCAGGAAGCTTCATTGAAGTGTGACATACAGATTTAATAGTTAAAATGAATTATTTTTACCCTGCTCTTTGCCATAAATTGATTGGCAGAGAATAACTTATCTGGCACAATTGCCCATTAGGTTTTTAACTATAACATATAATTAACTATTTCAAAATTCCACTAGCTTATAACTTATAATTTGAAAAAAAAGTCAAATAAAAAGGGTACTCTTAAATAAAGCTAGACTTTTTCAGTTTTATGATACAAAAGTAAACAAATGTGATAAATTCAAATACACAAACCTTCTCTCCAATAAGTCCTGCAGGACCAGCTTCTCCTGGTGGTCCATAATCACCCTAAATAGAATATAAATATATAAAAATGCTTAACAAAAACTCTCTTTTAACAAAAATTATCATAATGGCGGAAGAGAAAGAAAAGTAAGCCAGAAAATGTACATCAAGCGAGACTTTTCAGTCTTCTAAAAGTTGTACTTCAAAGTTGACTATGTTGTAAATAAGATAACATTGTCGTGATATTTTGATAAAACAAAAGTCGCATGAAATAAAGGATTAACAACATTGTTTAATATTTCTAAAGCTGAAAAGTAATTTTTATTGAAAACACAAACTGGATTTAAAATATTTATGAACTATTTAAAGCTTTGACAAGGTGGCATCTGTTCACACTTCTATAAGGGAATGTCTAAGCGCCTCTCAAAATATTGTTTCAAACTTATCAGGCCAGAATAAACAATATTAAATCTAAAGCCATGAAGGTATTTTCAATACTTGAGATCTTGCACGACCTTGAACTTTTTAATTAAAACTAACCTTTGGTCCCTCCAAACCCTCAGGTCCAGGTGCTCCAGCCAATCCCCTCAGTCCTTTCTCTCCCTTTTCTCCCAAGTCACCAGTTATTCCATCGTTGCCAGCAACACCCTAGTGTTATGAAAAATATACATCATTAAAAACATTCAGAAATAAATCCATATTTTTATGTGTATTGCAATTAACATATTTCCAGTCTTGCTTAATTCTTTATGCTGTAGAATGAAATATTCCGCCTTAACAAATGTAATTCATAGTAGAGAGAGGCACACTAAATACATTGAACAAAACTGCAACAAGCCATGCAAACCTCATTATGGCCCATCACAAATGCTATGAAATTATTTTAAAACATAGCAGACCATTCTTGAGGTATTCAGTCTACATTTTCTTAGATTTTTGTCTGTAACATGGTAGTAGGAACTGAAAAACCTAATAAATTATAGTACAGTAACTTATTTGTTTATAAATAAAAGGATTTATGGAAATGATTGTAATTAATTTGAAGAGAAAAAAATGCAATGCTGTACCCTGTCTCCTTTATCTCCACCTGGTCCTCTAACTCCATTGTCTCCCTTTACACCACGAGGACCAGGGTAACCCTGAACACCCTGCTGACCTGCAGGGCCCTGTTAGATATTGGTATACATAAAATAACTAATTATGATTCTCAAATGAAGGCATTTTATTTCATTGCTGCTGAAGTCAAAATCTATCTTCAACATAAGCACCTCTAAATATAAAGTAGATCCATTTTAAAATAAAATAAGAATTTTAAAAACTTTCTCTGTTTTTCATTTTAATCATTGAAAATTTGTCTGCATGTTTTCATACAAAATATCATAGACCTATACAGTATATTATTCCGGAGGTAAGATTGTTGTTACATGAACAGAAGTTGAGGTAAATTTAGATAATCTTTTTTAAAATGTGGATTTTAAATAACTTTTAATTTAATAATATAGATACAATAATTATAGTTAAAGAAATAAACAATTATTTTAACAACTATAAGAATAATCTAAACTGAAGGCTTATTTTAAATTTGATTTTTTATCTATATCACTGTTTTCATAAATTAACTTCTTATGATTATAGCAAACTTCCTCTTCCATGTCAATAAAACCAGATGGAAGATTTCCGCAATGAGGCAGCCTTACAATGACATGAGTATTCCAATGAGGACACAAGAGAGATAAAAACATACCACATCACCCTTAGAACCAGCAGAACCAGGAGGTCCTTGGAGGCCCTGAGAAGATATGGATATCATTATAATGAGGGTATGTCTCTGAACATTCTATGACATATAAATTAATATAATATTTTCTTTTGTTTTGTTGCTGTTTTTGAGTGTAAATGTTTACCTTTAATTTCTTCTGCAATACTTTAGGATAGGTATTATTTATTTTAAAAATAGTTATACAGTAAAAAAAAATTCCAGCGTATTTTATTTATAGAAAAATTGAAATTTAAAAAACATTAGTTCCGAAATGAAAATGAATGTATCATTAAATGCTTTTTGATTTAATCAAACACTTGAATTTGATGAGTCTTAAAACAAATCTTCTTGGCTATATGAAATGTTAGACAATGGCCAATAATTTGTTTGTGTAATGAAAAGTACAAAATGATAAAAATAACTTACAGAAGGCCCCATTGGGCCAGGCAATCCAGGGAGACCTGGTTTACCAGTTGATCCAGGAATACCAGCTGGTCCAAGAGGACCTGTAGGACCAGGAGGACCCTGTGGAAAAAAAAAGGAAATTTTAATTAAGATATTCCAGATTTAAAATGTAAATGATGCAATACATTTTTTCATATTTTCAGTGATTTTTAACAAAATTGTTTATTAGTTGTTAATAGATGTGTTAATAAAAATTAATTGAAAAATTTGAAACAAACTTATAAATTTAAAAAAACAAAACATTCATTGACATGAAAACACCACAACTAAACTTCAAAACTAAAGAAAATGCACAAACATCATCAGAAATTTTATTAAATAGCCCATAGTAAAAAAAAATGAAGCTTTTTTCAGATCATCATAATACAAATATCAATGAACGAAAAGTCACATGAAAATCAAAGTCTTCAAAATTATGAAACGTGGAATAGGTTAAATTAATACCAATAGAATACTAATGTTTATTATGTAACAATTGCCATGTCCCAAATCTAACAACTGCTGCTGAAATTACAAGTTAACTAACAGTGTTTGTGTAGCCTGTCAATGTGCATTGTACAACTAATTTATTGTTTACATTTAACACCTACTGAGTACACAAGGACATGACAACAGGTAAGACAAGACATCTTCTGACACAGCAACAGGTAGTAACAGAACAAAGAAGAAACAGTCATCCAACTTACAGTTTGTCCAGGTGGACCAGTCTGACCTGGGGCTCCCGGTGCACCAATTGATCCCTACAAATGCAGCAAAAATAGAAAAAGATCGTACTTAGTTCTAGAAAAAGATTATGTGCTACATTATTAGAGCAAATTTCCATATCAAACTATAGAAGTAGAAGGTATTTACTGTTAAAAGAACTTTAAAAAATACAATGTCCTTCTGGGTGAAAAATTAACTGAAAACTTTTTTAAAACATCAGGTCTAAAATTTTTAATTTGAGATTAAACAGTCTACATTTTATCTTCAATCTCTACAAACGTTGCTATGACAACAAAATGTTCTGCTTTAAATGAATTAATTTCCAAATAATATAAAAGGTTGTGAATGTTCATCTGCCCTCTTCAGACAAAGTCTTACCTGATCACCTTTGGGACCAACTGGGCCCTCTCCACCAGGCAGACCCTGAGGACATCAATCAAAATAAGTCAGTACAAAAAAAAACAGGGCGAAAATCTATAAGATAAGTGAGGGAAACAAAATTTCTAATGTGATGTCAGTCAAAGTAAAATATGCTCTATAACTAATAGAATGGATAGTAAACTATGTATACATTTTCGCTGGGTAATTTGTTTTATAACTTACAGGTGACCCAATTGGACCTGGTCTTCCACGTGGCCCCAAAAATCCTCTGGGACCCTGGGCATCAGCAGAAAAAAATGTTCATTTAGAAAAGTAACAAAAATCAACAACTGTAACATGCAAAGTCTACCAATATGTTTCAAATGGGAATTTTAATGAGCTGAAATGACATAATATTAACTAATTAAAAATACCCTCACCAACACCTTTTTCAATTCTTACAAATATCATATAAATACAAACATAGTTAACGTTCAAAGATCATAAAAAGTTAATACTTTTAAAACAAAGTGTAGATTAGTAATATACCTGTTTAGTTATTGGTTTAATATTTTTTAGAATAATGTTTTAGGTTAACACTTCCTAAATTGTTTGACTCATAGAATTAAAAACAAAATTGTTCTGAGAAGGGATTTAATTTTAACCAGCTAGATGTACTTGCAACCTGCAGGGATAGTCTTACCATTTCTCCTGGGGCTCCCATTGGTCCAATCTCTCCAGGGTCTCCCTGAGGAGTTCAAACATTGTATTTAACCAATGAAGAGAATTTATTCCATTAAATATAACAAAAACTGCATGATAACAATTAATCAAGGAACATAAAATGTAAGCTTCACTAAATATACTGAGAATTATTCTTTAAAATTTTAAGCAAATTTTTGTACAATAAATGTTCAAAGACAAAAATTGACTGCAATCTATAGAATATTTAATAGGCTAAGTAGAAAAATTTAATTAATTATTTTTTCCACGTATCCATTGGATTATACAATTGGAGGAAAAAAAATATTAACAATCTCAAAACTAATTTATAGTTTTAGGTTTAGCAAAAAAGGAAGAGAATATTTATCTCACTCAAATAACTTTTAAATTTTATTAGTTGGATTAACAAGATATAAAATATAATACCTGTTCTCCATCTGAACCTGTTGGGCCAGCCTCACCTGGGACACCATTGTCACCCTGTGGTGAAAAATAAAACATAGGAAAAAATTGGGATGTTTCATTTACATTGTTCTTTCAAATGTGTAACAAAAATATTTAAAAAAAGTTTGTTTGGCTTTACTTATCGAAGTAAAAAATTATAAATTAATACATGTAGTTGAGTCCCAAAGGGACAAAATCCGGAAAGGTATAACCTCAGATGGTATGGAACCAAAAGGGACATCAGTGTAACCCCTCCTCCCGCCTCGATCCCAGACATGGCATTAAATGCAAGGCAGCCAAAACAAATTCCAGGCTTAACTTGTGCTTACTATGTTAATAAGAATCACTTTAAAATAGACAATCTCACTGAAGTTAAATTCTGAATAATCTCAGCCTATAAAATTTCTTTCTAAATGTTAAATAATGTAACTGAGACTTAAAATTTCTATAGCCAATGTAAAAAAAAATATTAGAACAGTTTCTTGTTTAAGGAGAAGTTCTGCATAAATTCTATCTAAAGAATATTAATAAAATTAATGTAAATGATAAAACTGTGACCTCACCCTGTGACCTTTCTCTCCAGGCACACCAGGCACGCCAGGAAATCCAGGTGAACCCTAGATCAAATCAATATTTAAAAAATGACAACACATTGATATCCTCTAATAATGGAAACTCTGTTGACAGCCCCTTTAATTGAGGGCTCTATGCTTTGAAGATTCCTACAAGAAAGTAATGTATTAAAGTTTTTTTTTCTTTTACAACAATGAAATTTATGATTTCTAACGTGAGCCATCATTGGAGATTAGAAGCATTATGTAAGGAGTTTCTTCTGGAAGATAATTTATTGTACACACTTCTCTTATTTATATTTTTTGTATCAAGAAAAGTTACAAACCTTATCACCCCCAGCTCCAGGAACACCTCGATCTCCATCTTTTCCTGGTCGACCCTAGGTAAATGGAGAAATAGAAAAATTTAATTCATGCGAACAAAAACAAAATATAGTTCCAATAAGTGGGTAATTGTTCTTGGAAATTTTTAACGTATTTAATAATTAAATATTTTTAATGGATATAAATATTTATTTGTTAAATGAGTATCATGAAGGAAAATGCCTCTCTTCTTCATGCACAAAATAAATTACTGAGTGAAAATTATATTATAAAATGATAAACTACATGTAAATTTGAATTTTTAAGGCATCTACATAATTATAGGGACTCTATAAGGCATGGAACAGCTACCAGGGCTTTTACCAAAGTGGAGTACATATTGAAAGATCAATAGACGCTAAATTAAAATATTTTTTCCTTAACACTGTGCATCAGTAATTGATGTTTTATGTATGAATGCATCATAGGATTGATAAACAACCCATGTTTACTTACACGCTTGCCGAGTGGGCCGGGCAATCCAGGCATTCCCATTGGTCCCATAGGGCCCTGAGCATTAAAACAAAAGAATATAAAAAAAAGTGTTATAGTCATTATTTAACCTTAAAAATCTGGCCATAAGAAATATTTTATTAAGCAATAAAACAAAATTGATACAATTCAATTTCAATTCAGTTAAGTATAACAGAGAGACATAAATTTAAATTCACGTTCAACTCCAATAAATCAAATTGTCCACTATTATCTGCATATGTTCAAGAAAGATTCATGGACTTGTGTTGGCAGATTCAATGTTTATATTATTGTAAAATTTTCTCACCATTTCTCCAGAATTTCCTATGTCTCCCTTGTCACCAACAGGTCCTGGTGGTCCCTGGAGAACAAAACCATTAAATAATTATGCCATCATTCTAGAACATTCCATTTGATGACTACATTCTTGCCAATCTTAAGTCAACACAAAAATGTGTAAATCTTAAATTTTATTTGGTAAAATTTCACATTTTAAACCATTTTAATTTCACCTAATAATAAGTTAATTTGAGTGGGAGTTTACTTTGTAAACTATTTACAGCATCAAAGAAATCGTACCTAATTGAATAACAAGTTATACCAGAGATTTCCATAAATAGGGCCTGTGCTTTAAAACGGAAAATTGATGTTACATGATTAAAATTTTTGTACCAAATCGGAAATGCAAGTGCATGTGCAGGGTATAAAAAAAAGAATATTTTTTCATGAAAATAATTTTCTAAAAAATATTCAGAAAATAAATTTTATGTTTAGTGACCATAAAAAAACAACATCAAAATTTACTTTTGCAATACTTAATTACATTGATGATTCATCAAAAGTTTTGTCATGGGGGTTTAATAATTTTTGTACAAAATCTAAGCCCAAGGACCTGTATACGGAAAGGCTTTCCCTACACAAGCCCATGGGCTTATGCTCGGGTGGGCCTATTTACAGAAATCTCTGGTAGTATAATAGATTTTCTTCTTTTTTTTTGGATAAATGATCAAGATTAAAAAATTGCATCACAAATCTCTATCAAACTGTTAACACCATAAAATGTTTGGCCAGATGTTATTGATGTAGAATTAGTGATGTTGATTTCAGAAAGCTAAATGATGCCACATGATGTTAAGGAATAGAACATACCACTCTTCCAGGGAGACCAGTCATGCCCTGTGGGCCGGGGGCTCCCCTCATGGCCAGCATGTGTTGGTCAAGCATTGATCGGAACTGCTCGGCATGGTTACTTTGTTTGTTGTCCCAATTCATCTGTTACATTGACATACAAAATGTTACACTACAATAATGTTACACTACAATAATGTTACACTAGAATAATGTTACACTGCAAAAATGGTACGCTGCAATAATGTTACACTGCAATAATGTTACACTGCAATAGTGTTACACTGCAATAATGTTACACTGCAATAATGTTACACTGCAATAATGTTACACTGCAATAATGTTACACTGCAATAATGTTACACTGCAATAATGTTACACTGCAATAATGTTACACGACAAGAATGTTACACTTCAATAATGTTACACTACAATAATGTTACACTACAATAGATTTTCGTTTATATTCTCAACTATCCAAAACATCATGTTCTGTCTGCACTGATTTTTTTAAAATTATTTTTTTTTAAAGTTGTGATTGTTGTTTTAATTTGAAAGGAACGATGTCTTATAAAATTTAGAAGAGTAATTCAAAACATAATCCAATGCTTACATGCAGTGGCGAATAAGATATGATATATATTATTGAAATTTACACCATGAGAGAATTTAAAGGAGTCCTGCTGGTTCTGTAAGAGAATGTCCAACATGACCTGTAAGTATGTTGTACAGTGCTAGAATTTCAGCTGATTCCGTGTAAAGCTTTGGTAGTGTAAGCCTCGGTTTTGTTTGAATGTAGATATTTCATTCTAAATTATAATAGCGATGTTATTGTTATATTAGTTAATTTGTGTTTCTGATAACTCTTGTTGCCCTTCTTAAATGTATAATAATAATACATCCTGATTATAGAAAATGAAAGTTTGATTTTAATGACAGCTTATTTGGACTTCTTTAAAAAAAATCCTTACTATGCCAAAAGACATAGATTTCTTAGATCAAAAGCTGGAGGGATTTACTGGGCCAAAAGCTAGATGGGTATAGTAGGCTAAAAGCTAGATGGGTATAGTAGGCTAAAAGCTAGATGGATTTACTAGGCTAAAAGCTAGATGGATTTACTAGGCTAAAAGCTAGATGGATTTACTAGGCTAAAAGCTAGATGGATTTACTAGGCTAAAAGCTAGATGGATTTACTAGGTCAAAAGCCAGATGGATTTACCAGGCTAAGCTAGATGGATTTACTATGCCAAAAGCCAGATGGATTTACTAGGCTAAAAGCTAGATGGATTTACTAGTCCAAAAGCTAGATGGATTTACTAGGCCAAAATCTAGATGGATTTACTGGGCCAAAAGCTAGGTGGATTTACTGGGCGAAAATCTAGATGGATTTACTGGGCTAAAATCTAGATGGATTTACTGGGCCAAAATCTAGATGGATTTACTGGGCCAAAATCTAGATGGATTTACTGGGCCAAAATCTAGATGGATTTACTGGGCCAAAATCTAGATGGATTTACTGGACCAAAATCTAGATGGATTTACTGGGCCAAAAGCTAGATGGATTTACTAGGCCAAGAGCCAGATGGATTTGCTAGGCCAAAATCTAGATGGATTTACTGGGCCAAAAGCTAGATGGATTTACTAGGCCAAGAGCCAGATGGATTTGCTGGGTCCTTTGAATTTACAAGATCAAAAGTTAAATGAGCAAAGTAAAAAAACGGATCAACTTAAAAGACAACAATAATGTCATGAAATTGCACAAGGTAACTTACAGGGAACACAAACACATGACCTGGGGGTCCAGGGACACCATTGGCACCAGGTATACCATCTCTGCCTCCAAGACCCTGAAATTGAAACATTCATAAAATTAAAATTGAACTATAAAATTAGTCACATAATCCTTACTCATTATTTTAACAGAAAAAAATAATTATTTTAAGAAATATTACGTTTATCAACAGATTACTTTTTTTATCTTAAAATTTTAGTGAAATGAGGTTGTTTGTGCAAAAATGCACATTCATAAAATTTTACATAATTTTTTATTTGAAACATTTTGTCTGTTTCTATAGATAAGATTTGTCTATACAAATGCTCCTTCTATACAGAATATTATTGTATCCTACATTCGGTAAAGAGTAAAGATAGTTTTGCCAAGTGACACAGCATTCACAGGCCATGGCTATCAGGCAACATGCTATTCCCAGCCGCCTTTGTTTCCGTAACTAGTGTTAGGTACCCATTCGGAACTGGGTGGACTCGGGGACCTGTGCCCCATGAGCTCTCTAGAAAATGAACTCTATATCTTTAACTTAGAGGTTTGCATTAAGTCTGTTTCTCTATCAAATGTTAAGGTTTGCATAATGTCTGCTTATCTCTTAAACCTACAGGTTTGCCTAAATCAAAGATTTGATAAAATGCAGTAAACAGATGAATCTCACCTGATCACCCTTGAGTCCAGGTGGCCCAGGTGACCCTCGCTGACCAGGTGACCCTGGTGGCCCCTGAGGTTAGAGGAGTAAAATGTAAATCACAAATTTTATGGATATTTTTAGTTGAACAAATCCTATATCATATTTATTGTATTCCTAAAAATAGCATGTATTAATCTCAAGGATTAAAATTTAAAAAAATAATATTTACCCTACCAGAATTCTCAAACTCTCCAAAACATCACCTGATATCTTCCTCCAATATACATATACCTCCCCTTGTTAATTAATAACAATGCATGAGACAAAAACATCTCAAGATTAATAAACTCACATATCTATAGGTGACGTCTGTTAATTCAGCTGCACTGAAATCTAACCTTGCACTGGACTGAAAGTGTAAACAAAAGAGTTATCATTTCCTAGAGTCAGAAATGAGCTATTGTGTTCAACATACAAGCTACCATGTGGTCCAATAGTTCTTTGGAAAAACCCTTGATAAAAATATATAGATGGATTTAAATATATTATGTTATCTATTACAGCCGCTCCATCTATCTTTAATAGTATTGTGTTTTAAGCTTAAAATTAAGTCTTGTACTTGTACTGTCAACTGCTTTGAGAATTCATTAAGTACATTGAAGGCCTACGATTATTTGTAAAAAAATTTTTAAAAAAAAATATAAAAAAAACAACTGATTGAATGTTTACATTTCCTAAGTTGAAAGTTTACAATGGTGGCATCAATTAGCTGCTAGAGTTACTCACCCCTTCACCGCCCTCACTTGTTGTTTGATTGTAAAAATCTATCTCAGTTGATATAAACTTTGATGAAGATGAAGATGACAGTGACGAGCTCTGGGAAGTCTCGAAGGATATCATGTAGGGAAGAGGTATGTCACACTCGGGGGCGAAACGCTCGCAGTGCTCATAGGCTGCCCCTGGATCAGGCAGTATGATCAGGTCTTGAAGGTCACCCTGATATGAGGTCAGAAGAAGATGATATGGTCGTGGTCATATCATTATTATTAATTTTTTTTACCTTCAGAAACATAAAAAAAATCAGACTTAACATCTGCCAACATCTGACGGGTTACTAACATTTATCAAAGTATTAAACCTCTAAATAATATACTTGAAAGTGCAGTGGCGTCACTAGGAGGGTGCGGTGGGGGCGGACCGCCCCGGGTGACACCATCAGGGGGTGACACCAAAATGTAAAATTCTGTAGGTTCCCGTTATTTGGCACTGGAAAACTCGGAGGAGTTCTATGGGTTAAGTCGGGAGGGGGTGAGACCATGAGCTACCGCCCCGGGTGACACCAAACCTAGTGACGCCTCTGCTTGAAAGCATATGCATCCACCCCTCATAATCCCCGGAGATCTATTAATAATTAAAGCTCAAATGTTGACATGAACACTGCCACCACATAAAGTATGTTAAGCACTGCTATAAGTTAATTTATTATGAAAATGCGTTTAAAATAAAAACTTACACTATCATAGCTAACAAAACATGAAAGTAATTTATACTACCGGTCATTTTTTGTAATTTTAATAAATATCTTATATTTTTAACATTTCCATTTCTTTTACAATGTTTATTCCTCATCTAATCTCAACATCTAAGCTACACGATCTACGAGATGAATCGGTAGTTAGCATAAATACGATACGTTTGAGATTTTATTTAAAAAAATTACATCAGAGGCCAAGGTCGCCGCCTCAGGATTGTAAGTATTAATGGCAGCAATTAATCTATTAGATCAGTGCTTCTCAAAGTGGTGGTCCGCGGACCGGTGCCGGTCCGTGGGCCACCCGCAGCCGGTCCGCAGATGTTCTCAAAATAAACAGGACAGAAACAATTGTCATTGCAGGGAAAATAATGCACCGGTCCCTGGTGCAATTGAAAAAATTCCTGACGGTCCGCCATACTAAAAAGTCTGAGAAGCACTGTATTAGATGACCCTAGATTACCACCCCTGACCCAAAAGGAGATAATTGTACACGCACAGCGAATCCTTTGGTTTCGTCCCCTATGTGGAAAGCCAGGAAGACATATCCCTCAGACTCCATCACGGCTGGAAGAGTTCTGTTGAGTGTGTAGGTTCCTTGCTGAACACAGTTGTGAAACAACGTCACGGTCTTTCCTTTGACACTCAGGGCCACACGGTGCCAACTGAAACAGTCAACAACAGTCGTTAGATCACTGTGTATTAGATGCAGCGAGATTTGGTTACAGAGTAGAAAATGACATTTAGATACGCAAAAGTCGGATTTGACACTATGACAACGATACAAACAAACCTGGTCTCGTCAGCAAGTGGATTTGATTGGTGTAAAAAAATGAACATAAACAATTACTGGACCTCTGATACCCCTTTGTTTGTTATGTCCATCGGACCCACGCTGTGTTTTTATTGACAGATTCCAGACCCCAAAGAACAAATACCATACCCCGGACAACACACTTAAGACCTCAGACCAAAGTCCCGAGACAACATACCCAGAGAACAGACCCAGACAAAAGAACCTAGACAACAAACAACAGACACGAGACAACACACTTAAGACCCCAGACAAAAGAGCCCAGACCAAAGTCCCCAGACAACACACTTAAGACCCCAGACAACAGACAGAGACAACACACAGATCCCAAACAAAGAATCCAGATAAAACAAAACAGACCCCAGAAACAGACCCAAGACAGAATACCCATACAATAGAACCCAGACAACAGGCAATAGATCCCAGACAACACATGGCATAATTTTAGGCTCGGACTCCCAACAAAATCACACACATCTCAAATGATCTAACTATTAAACGACTGAAAATGTATAATGTGTCACCCGGGGCAGAACCCAAATTTGCCCCCCCCCCGAAAAAATATGCTATAAGGTCCGTCCATAAATGACGTTACGCACCTATATTTGTGACGATGCATGACGAGGGGAAGGGGGGAGGTTAAGAATTGTGACGTCACATGAAAACACGCTACTTTAAATCAATGTTCCATTTAAATATTCGATTTCTTACTATTTTATTACGTTTTACATGGATTCAGGCGTGTTACGATATTACAGTGCAGTCTTACACTAAATACATACTAAAATGACAATATATTGATTTGAAACATGCTCATTTTCAAATAGAAAATACTGCTTTTAGGGGAGGGGTCACAGCTTTGTGACGTCATATTGGAGGGGAGGTCTAAGTTTTTGTGACGAAGTGTGACGAGCGGGTGGCGGGTTTAAAATCGACAAAAATCGCGTGACGTCATTTATGGACGGCTCCTAAAGTAAGGATACCAGGTAGTCTTTATTAGAAAATAAAAATAAGGACATAATACATTTTTGTGTTATAAATGAAGAGAAAAGCTTCATTTCTTGAAAAAAGTTGAAGTTTTATGTTTTTCCTCATTGCACAATCTTTCATGTATCAATATTTTCAGCCATACCATGCTCAATAGCCAAAATAACTATTGATTAGATAATCTTGGTGTATTCATTATTGATCTTAATTAATTTTTATTAACTTAATTTTAGAGAATCTATTTTAACACATTGCATTATTTAAGACATTGTTCGAATTAATGATATTATTTTAGGCAGGGTAACTTCTAGCCTAAATATCTTTTAAAAAACTTGAATAAATTAACTGGTCTTGAATTCATTTATTCTTTTTTTTTACCCGTGGGGTTCAAATATTCCTTGTTTGACACGTGAGATATTTTGTATACTCTAATTTGAAGGCAAAATTTCAAAGTCCAGTATATTAGCTGGTGTACGAAAATCGTATCTGTTTTCTAAATTCGAAATAACTGCCAAAAACTCACATAAATTTCTACAGTAATCTCATGTTATTATTATGAATATAAAACTTTCCACATAAAATGTTATTAAATGTCAAAGCATCCTTTAGTATTCCATTAGTTTCTCTGTGATAAGCCTATGTTAAGCATTTTTGAACACTACACGTTTGTAAATAATTTCGGGCATCTTTGATATAAATAATAAATTTGAAAATACAAAGATTTCATTGTGAATATCAAAGTTCCTGCGTATGTACGTGTGTTGAGCTTTTTGTCTGCATCTATCAATTCTTCTATATCTTTTAAAATAACCTAAAAATAGCTCCATGATATATTCACTATTTTGTATCCTGAATTCTGTTTACTTCATTGCTTTTAGAAGCAATTTGATATTCCAAACGAAGTATGGACATTGAAAGGAATGCGTAACAACGTTCTAGTGTACTAAAACAGTTAGAGTTAGAGAGTTCGTTTCAGTAGGATTATCATGTAAACAAAATTGGTTAAATTAACTTAAATGAACTTTTTGTGCGAGATTTGACATTGACATTTAATTTATTGCGTTTTTCTTTAACTCCTGCATACTTTTCAGCCATGAAGAAATATTAACACACGTTGGGCCTCTGCAGTCCATTATTTTAAGATCATCATTTATTTAAAATCTTTTTAGAAATGTCGTAAGAACTTCTTGCAACTTTGTTTTGTTCTTTATTAATAGTTTATTCTTTTTATCCAATCTATGATTTTTTCCAATTGCAAACAAAATTGGTAATATTGAGTACTTGTTCATGAGTGGCTACTTTTGTGTTTGTTTGCGTCAAGTTTCAATTCCATTAGGTAAGCAATTTTATTCATCATTTTTATTTATTCCACAAAATAAAGACATTTACATTAAAATAATTTTGCTTTGAAAGAAAAGACCATATAACTACGCCAACAACTTTGTTCCAGTAGTTTACATACGTTAAAATCGATTAAATGTACCAGCACATAATTGTCATGGTGGTACATTACTTCAGTACCAATGGTTTTCAGCTCAGTGGCATTAGTTTTAGAAGTCTTTAGATTAATAAAAGAATATGAGTTTGAAATTTTGGCATGAGAAACGTCTACGTATTTTAATTTAGTTTCTTCCTTAAAAAAAAAGAAGTATCTTTGTTTTTTATTTTATTTTGTTAAATTTTATTGTAATGTTATTTATCTGTAGAAGCTAATTAACAAAGAGGAATTCAACACCCCCCACCCCCCCCCACAATGTGCCGCTCGGAGAATTTGATTCGCTCATGTTTCAAATTGATAGGGTACAGTACGATTTGCTTTTGCAACAGGAAAAGCTGTCAAATTTTAAGAACCAATTAAGTTGATCAAGCTTTGTTTTTTCAAAACAGTGGCATTAGTATCAAAAGAATTTAAGAAGTTCTGGCAGTTGAAACGTTCACATGCTTGATGATATTTCCTTTATTTCTTTTATTAATTCCTTATTTGGCTGTTATTTTATTTCGATTAAAAACTCCACTTTCTTATAAAATTTTCATTGTTAGAAATTATATATAAAAACTACTAGGAATTTGCCGCCCCTGGCAAAGTGCCGCCCCCTCGCTACGCCACTGTGTATAACGATAATGCAATATTAATATAAACATTCAGTTTAGATAAGAATGAGCAATAATGGAGAGGTAAACATCATTATAAAAATTTATTTAAAAACCTTTAAAAAAAACTATGTCACATTAACCTGCTCTCAAATAGGGTAAGATATGTTTGGGTCAAGGGAAGTAATTGTGATAGCAGAGTTCCGCCTGCTTTTTTTTTATATGGCAGCTGAGTTTTATATTTTGTGCTGTTTATCTGCAGCTGAGGGCTTCACGTAAACACGTTTTTTCTTATTCTATTTTCGTATATATTTTTTTAAAAATAGTTTTCCTTCAATCGTTTGTAACTAATTATTATGGTAATGTGTCTAGACTGATCAGTCATGGTGTGTTGTTATGGTCTCCACCTAATGGAAGCAAAGTCTCCAGAAATTACTCCACGCTAATTATGCCCCATCAGTCGTCTGGCGTTCTAATGACGTCAGCACGCTTCTAAGATAAATAAAGGGAGAGCCACCCAAAGAGAAACAAATAGACCGACGGAAATTCATTGGCTAGTGTGCCGTGCTTCAACGGAAACGGAAGTCACAACGAATTTGGAAAGTTCCGAGTGGGAACAAGGGAAACGGTTTGTTATTTCATGTAGCATTTTGACACAAAGTCTATAAAAACTTATTTTAAAAAATAATATTAACGTTAAATCAGCATTCTTGTAAATTCAATCACAAATAAAGTCAATTCAATCAGCATTCAAGTCAATTCATTCAGCATTCAAGTCAATTCAATCACCAACAAAGTCAATTCATTCATCATCCAAGTCAATTCAATCACCATTGAAGTCAATGCAATCAGTATTCAAGTCAATTCAATCACATATAAAGTCAATTCATTCAGCATTCAATTCAATCTCCATTAAAGTCAATTCATTCAGCATTCACGTCAAATCAATCACCATTCGAGACAATTTAATCAGCATTCAAGCCAATGCAATCAACTTTCAAGTCATTCGAAATTCAATTCAGTCACAATTCAAGCCCATTCAAACAACATAAAGTCATTTTCACATATGATCACAGAGAAAATTTACAACGAAATTTAATAGCTAATCCTAGCATGGATTATCCTAACATGGCTTATACTAGCATGGCTTATCCTAACATTGCTGATCCTAGACTATGCCGCCATAAGGATATGCATCCGGATATTTACTGTATAACTTGCTTTCTTTATTACTTTGGGAATATATTTTGATTAAGGCCTTTCCAGATCACACCAGAATTTTATTTGCAGTTATAGCCTCATCACCCAGCACGCGACTAAAATATTACTTCCTTAATCAAATCAACTAAGCCAAACCCACACTTCCGGGTTTCATTGGAGTGTTGTCACTTTGCTATAAATAAGCGGGTTTTTGTTGAATTTAGGGAAGCGACCCCAAAAAGGTTCGCCATCACTGACCTAAGACCATTTTTTGGCGCTTCTTCTCATATGCCTAGTTCATTAAATGCATTAAAAGTTTAGAATAAACAGCCATAAAAATGCCTTAAAATGATTTTTTAAAAAGCCATAGAGGTCATAAAAGAGTAATAAAAGACCATTAAAGTGTCATACAAGTAAAATAAAATCTTATAAAATGAAACAAAAGGCCATACAAGTACACGAAAGGCAGAAGAAGGGCTGTTACAAAATATAAAATGAAACATAAGGTCATAAAGTTAAAGACAATACAAAAGTCATAAGAGATGTTAAAAGGCGAAAAAACCGTGAAAGAACATAAAGAATCAATACGACTTTAAAAAAGGCCATAAAATGCAACAGAGGCCATACCGTCATTTAATGACAATTAAGGTCATAAAAACATTTGCTACCAAGAAAACAAAGACACCTACTTCCCGTCGTTAAGAGTCAGTTCAAAAAATGGTGACGCCTCTGGTCCAGGAGCGTCGTTAACGTCCCTGTAAATGAACTGACTGCTGCCGGATTGAATGTCAAAGGCCATAATATCGTGGGCCGTGGTTTCAGAATAGATTGAGAAGACCTTTCCTTCCATTCTTTCCTCTGGTCGTATGGTCATGATGAGAGAGAAGTCCTCTGGTATGCCGTCTGCAAGTGTTAAAACAAAACGTCACAAAATAGTCTGCAAAGACGTCACCGACTAGTCTCTAATGACGTCACTAACTAGTCTTTAATGACGTCACTAACTAGTCTTTAATGACGTCACCAGATAGGCTGTAATGACGTCATCAACTAGTCTCTCATATCGACACCAACTCATCTCTTTTGACGTCACGAACTTGTCTCTAACGACGTTACCAACTAGTCCCTAATGAAGTCACCAACTAGTCGATAATGACGTCACCAGATAGGCTGTAATGACGTCATCAACTAGTCTCTCATATCGACACCAACTCATCTCTTTTGACGTCACGAACTTGTCTCTAACGACGTTACCAACTAGTCCCTAATGAAGTCACCAACTAGTCGATAATGACGTCACCAGATAGGCTGTAATGACGTCATCAACTAGTCTCTCATATCGACACCAACCCATCTCTTTTGAAGTCACCAACTTGTCTCTAACAACGTTACTAACTAGTCCCTAATGACGTCACCAAACTAGTCTGTAATGACGTCACCAACTAATCTCTTGCAGCGAGACACGCGCCGAGTTCGTCTTTAACGACGTCAGTTTCGAACTAGTCTCTAATGATGTCCTATATTGAATTCCCCTCTAACGACGCCAGATATTGTACTCACATCTAAAGACGTCGGTGATCTTCTTGGTGGGGATGTTGACCCCGGAAGTGACCCTCCAGGCCGGATCCACCACGTACCCCTCCTCCTCCAAATCCTCGGACTTAACCCTCTGGGGACAAAGTCCGGTAACTCTCTCCACGCCATTTTCCGATTTCAGGTTTCGGAAATTGAAGATCTCCAACAGGTCTACAGCATCTGTGTAAGACGACAATTGAGGAATAGTCAAACGAATTATTTAACAAAATAGTCGAACATAATTGTCAAATAGAATTTCTGGACATAATTGTCAAAATGAAAGTTGAAATCAAAGCGTAAAAAAGAATTGTCAAACAGAACTGTTAAATAGAATTGGCAAACAGAACTGTTAAATAGAATTCGCAAACAGAACTATCAAACGGAAATGCCAAATAGAATTATCAAATAGAATCAGCAAGAAGATTTGTCAAATAAAACTGAAAATATTTCAACCGTTTGAACAATATTAAGACATCATTTAAGAAATATTGTCATATTGTTCCCCAACTACATTAAACTGAGCGAGGACCAATGAAGTGGATATGATATTACTTTTACTTTTATTATTACGTCAAAAACAAATTCTTAGGAATCACTACTAAACGATTTTAAAATATTTTTATTTACTTTATTTTCATTCATTAAAAAAACAAAAAAGTTGTATTATTAACGACATTAATCCAAATTATTTTATTTGGTAGTAGATTAAAGTTTTATTGGTGTGGTATTTAGATTAAAGCCTTCCAGTCAAAGCTACAGCCTCCAATCTTTACAAATAAAAATTAAAAAACCCGTAAAAAAACAAAGTTTTAAATCCTTTATGTACGAGAAGTAACTAAAAGAATGTTCATTATAATACGCAGCGAAAGACCATCCAAAAATACACAATTGTAGTTGTGTCGTAAAAAATGTTTAATATAATGCGCACCGATCAGTAATATGCTTATAAAAATTGTTGTCAATAAAATACGCACCTTATTGCGCGACAGAAAGGTTGTTAAATATAATACGCAACGCGACACTCTATCTAAAAAAATAACATGATACATAGGAATAAATAAAACAATCTAAAAATTCAATAATTTAATTACGGTACATGCGATCGATCTGAAATTTTGATACATAGTTTTTATCATTGCCACAAAACTGCTTGCTAAATTTCAGCTCGCTAGCTTACGAGGAAGTGGGTTAAAAATCGATCCAAAGTTTTGGCGACCGACAATCAAGCAAGCAATCAAGGGTTCAAACAGACACCACGAGTTAATATAAAGGATTTAAAAAGGGTGTGCAGATCTTTTTGCAATTACAAAATTAAATGGCATTAAGGACATGTTCTTTAAGTTTAAGGATTTTTCTTTCACTCAGTAGTTTATACTAGTGGTGTACTGGATTCAAATTTTTGAAATCCGACCGGACCCGGATTTGGCCGGATTTATGAAGTGAAATCCGGCCGGAACCGGATACGAATTTGTAAAATGGCCGGATTCCGGATTTACCGGAGTCGGAGCTCTTATATTTATATTTATTTTATGGCTCTACCGGCCAACCGGATTTGGTCTGATTTATGAAGTGAAATTCTGCCGGAACCGAAGCAGGATTTTTAAAAATGGCCGGATTCCGGATGAGCCGGAGCCGAAATCCGGTACACCCCTAGTTTATACTGAAAATATAACATGGGAATAATAGTTCCCGACGATAAATTTACACCCTACTTGTGTTTCATCTCTAAACTAAATTACATTTTTTTATAGCAGGCCATAAAAAACACGTAAATGTATAACATATAAACAGGGTATTAGTTAGCATGACAGGACGTAACACAACAGCGAACGTTTCGGCAAAGAGCCTTCCTCAACGAACAAATAGTACACAAATAAAACGAATATAACGAAAGAAAAAAAAACTTAGCTGCGGTGAAGTCCAATTAGCCCAGTAGAGATATCAAATCGAAACAAATTTTACTATTTATTATTATTTAGCATTTGTCATAATTGAGTTACATTCGTTTTATGTGTGTACTATTTGTTCGTTGAGGAAGGCTCTTTTCCGAAACGTTCGCTGTTGTGTTACGTCCTGTCAGGCTAACTAATACCCTGTTTATATGTTATACACTTACTAATTTAAAAGCCTGGTTGCAGTCTTACCCCCATTATTTCATAGAAAACACGTGATGTGTGCTGATGAATGTTTTACCAGGAGGATATATGAAAACAAATTAAAACATTTCCTAGGCGCACGGTGGTCGAGTGGCATGCGCGCTCGGGTGGCGTAGGGAGTGGTCGAGTGGCACGCGCGCTCGGCAGAGCGGCATTGTCTGTGTACGCAATAATCTTTTAGAAGGAGCGTCTGTATAGATAAGACAAGACTTATCTTTAAGTTAAAGCATCTTGAATTAATTTTTTAAGAACGTCATTAAAGATATTGAGCATTTAAAAAAAAATTCAGTGTCATTATTAATATCTTTTTTGCCCCATCTAGCACCTGGAAAAATTACTTTGATTTTTAAAAGAAAAAATGAAGAAGAGCCATCCATCTAAATCAAGCGCAACATGACAATCATGAAATATAGGTCTTGGTCATAACATGAACGATTAGGACAGAATCTTGAGTTGATCTACTTGAAATTGGGATTTTCCCAGATGTTTGAGTTATCCCAGCTAATCTCCCCCAACTACATCTTTGACTGGCGGGTCGACCTCTCACAGATATGTAGGTCATGTCTTTTCTTCTTCAACATGCTACACGGTTATATATATATTTTTTCTCTAGAACTTGTATTTTATTCCGTTAGCTGGTAGCCCCTCCCATCACCGTTTCTGCACTCTGCGAGTTTTGTGCTGAAACTCATTTTTTTGTTTCACCCTCCACTGTCAGCTCTTTCTTACCCGCCTAACCCTTGTAAAAATAGACCGCTGTGATAAATAATACATCATATATTTAGACTGGGTGAAAAAAATGGCAAACTGGAAGGGGGTAAAGATTTTCATCTCCCACATGTAATGGCTGATGCAGATGTTAATTTTTTTTTATAAAGTTGACTCGACGATTAGGGTTTAACAGACAGCACCCCCCCCCCTTTTACGCATACAGGCTGCACCCCAGCTCTATAATTAAAACCCCACCCCTTTACCCGGCCCCCCACCTTCCACAAATGAATGAATATTTGTTTACACCAGATCAGCAGTTTTTCCCCCCAAAATGCAACACGATCCAGGGGAGACGACCCATCGGGAGTTTCAGTCATTAAATAAATGGACTGGCTTCCCTCCTCCTACCCTCCTCCTCAAACCCCCCTCCTCCTCCCGGCCCCCAAGCGTTATTCAACATGACCTGGAATGTTGAATCTCTTGACGGGAAGCGGGAGCCGGGGAAATATTTACTTTCATTAAATCTTTCGATTTGCTGATATTTGATGTTTGAGCAGCCATAGGAGACAGCCTACGGTCTATATGATACGCAGACGAAGTTTTTTTTTATATGGCACATGGAATCTTTGTTGTGGAAGCTGAGTGTATTTCCCGAGATGACCTGGGATGAGAGGTCACCAAACTAACTCATCCCACACAACCTTTGCCTGCAAGGTTATTAAAAGAATTAAGCAATGAACTGTCCCCAATCCTTGTAGTTCTCTTTCAAGCCTCTCTAAACCAGGGTAAAGTGCCCCAGGGTTGGAAATTAGCTAACGTAACTCCACTCTTTAAGAAAGGGGATAAATGAGACCCTAGTAATTACAGGCCTGTATCACTTACTAGTATGGGGCCGTCCATAAAGTACGTCACGCTCCGAGGGGGGGAGGGGGTCTAAGAATAGAAAGTGTGACACTTTGTGACAGGGGGGAGGGGGGTCAAGCCATGTGTGATGTCACACATTTATTATTTTTTGTATTTGTTTTCAAATTTATTTATATTTTTTAGTAGAATTTAAATAGCTTTAAAGATAATTTTCAAAAATTTTGTGAAACATTAGAATTAGTTTTATGTCAAAATAGCATTGAAATGCGTATCTCCTGAATGTGTTGTTCATAAATCTGAATTGGATACAGAGACTGATATCGAAGGATCTGGAATGGTTTGACAATCATGTTCGCACCAGCCAATATTTCACTCAAATTGTTATTAAATATCAGGACATGAAATGTTGCGACAAAACACGAAGCTCATATTTTAACGTTTTACCTTAAAGATTTTCCCCTCCTCCAATCCCAATAAACCAAACAAATGATGGACTCAAAGCTTAAGAAAGAACAGATGCAGATTCTCATAAATTTCCTTCCATGTTTGTAGCACAAACTCTCAAATTTGATGAAATTATGCCAAGATCAACAGGAGCTTTCAAAGTACAACCATATGATTACCAGCTTATTTGATCGACTTTGCAAAGTATGTCACTCAAATTTTGCCTCACAAGCAATGTTGAAGAAACATACAGGACAACACATAGCTCGGGCTCAGGAGAATGTGCCCACCCAAACTGTTCAAGAATCAACTCAGATAAAACGCATCCGTCCTTTGAGAATCACTTCTATTAGTCAAAGAGAACCCATGGCAGTTATTGCCAGAGGAGAAAATGCACATACAGAGGCTGTTGAGTGGCTAGATGAGGACGAGTTGATCTGTCTGCAATTATTCTTCATGGAAACGATGATTGTGAAAGATTGATGTCAGTCGTAACTATGGATGAACACAGATGATGTCCAGGGAAAATTTTTGAATGAAAAATAATTTATAGGACCATAATAAACATATTAAATATAGCACAAGAGTTGGTCACATAATTTGTCAATCTAGTCTTTTTTTTAGTCAAATTGCTTTGTTTCCTTTTTATTATGTAATTTTAAAAATCCGGCTCCGGCTTCGGCTCTGGCAGGATTTCACTTCATAAATCCGGCTAGCCGGTAGATCCCTATTTTATATATATATATATTCATAATCATAATGGCCCCGGATAATCCGGAATCCGGCCATTTTAACAAATCTGATTCCGGCTCCTGCCGGATTTTACTTCATAAATCCGGCCCACTTCAGCTCCAGCCAGATTTCAAAATTTTGAATCCGGTACATCCCTACTTTTAAGTGGAAATTTTGTTTTTTAATAAAACTTAATAGTTAAGTGTATTTTAAGTATTAAATTAAATATTTTAATTAGGTGTTAATTAAAATTTTTTTGGAAAGTATGACGTACTTTAGGGGGGGTCCCGAGATTTGTGACAGGGGGGAGGGGGGTCAAAAATGGTCAAAAATAGCGTGACGACCTTTATGGACGGCCCCTATCACCTGTAAATTACTAGAACACATAATATATAGTAGAATAGTTAACTACCTTGACAAATATAATGCCCTATGCCCACATCAACACGGCTTTAGAAAAAACAGATCATGTGAAGCACAATTAATAGGTTTAATAGATGAACTATCAAAAGGCTTAGACAAAAACGATCAAATAGATACAATATTACTAGACTTCTCAAAAGCATTTGACAAAGTTCACCACCTTAGTTTACTTAAAAAACTTAAATACTTTGGAATCTCAGGTTCCTTACATCACTGGATCCAAGACTTCCTTTTGGGCAGGGAGCAAACTGTAATAATTAATGGATCTAAATCTGCACCAATAAAGGTTAACTCAGGAGTTCCACAAGGAACTGTGCTAGGTCCCTTACTCTTTTTAATTTATATAAATGATTTACCCAACAACATCTCAACAGGTACAAAAGTTAGGTTATTTGCTGATGATTGTATAATCTATAGAACAATTAAATCAGAACAAGATAGCAAAATTTTACAAAAAGACTAAGATGAATTGATAAAATGGGAAACTAATTGGAGTATGTCTTTCCACACAGAAAAGTGTCATCTGTTAAGAGTAACAAAGAAAAAGAAACAAATAAATTCAAAATATTACATTCATGGAAAAGAACTGACCCAAACTAAAGATGCAAAATACTTAGGAGTCTTAATAAATGAGAAACTATCATGGAATCCCCATGTCAATGAAGTTATTAAAAAATCAAACAAAACCTTAGGCTTTATAAAAAGAAACCTTTACAAATGTAATAAAGATATAAAACTAAAATGCTATCTCACTTTGGTGAGACCTGTACTAGAATATGCATCTTCTATATGGGACCCATCCACCAAAGAAAACATTGATAAACTAGAACAAATTCAAAAAAGAGCTGCCAGATTCATTACTGGAGAATATTCAAAACTGACAAGAATAACACCATTAGTTAAATCATTAAACACTAGAGGAAATAAGAACCAAGAGTAAAGTAGTAATCATACATAAAGCAATTAATTCTAATTTAGAAATACAACACAAAGATAACTTAATACACCCTCAGATGGACATAAGGATAAAACACCTGTCTTATTCCGTATGCAAGAACAAACACATACAAGTTTTCCTTCTTCCCGTCCGGAATTCGGGCGTGGAATGGGTTGCCTGAAGAATCCAGGAAAACCAACACTTTATCAAGATTTAAATCTCTAATAAAAATGCAGGAACAAACACAAACCATAGATAAGCGTAGGACGCAATAATCTTCTGTATAGAAGGGGCGTCTGTAAACAGATAAGATAAGATAAGGATGACCTGGGATGAGAGGTCACCAACCCAAGTCATTCCTAAAGATGATCTGGGATGAGAGGTCACCAACCCAAGTCATTCCTTAAGATGACCTGGGATGAGAGGTCACCAACCCAAGTCATTCCTTAAGATGACCTGGGATGAGAGGTCACCAACCCAAGTCATTCCTTAAGATGACCTGGGATGAGAGGTCACCAACCCAAGTCATTCCTTAAGATGGCCTGGGATGAGAGGTCACCAACCCAACTCATCCCCCAAGATGACCTGGGATGAGAGGTCACCAACCCAAGTCATTCCTTAAGATGACCTGGGATGAGAGGTCACCAACCCAAGTCATTCCTTAAGATGACCTGGGATGAGAGGTCACCTACCCAAGTCATTCCTTAAGATCACCTGGGATGAGTGGTCACAACTACCAATAATCAGCTGTTAGCTTGTAATGAAGTCACGAAAGACCAAGTCAAGGTTTTTGACGATGAGCTAAGTCAAGGCCCTCGAGATGAGAGCATGAGATTATGTAAGCGAGCGGAGAGGGTGTGAGGTGTGTGGAAGGAAGTCGAGATTCGACACTGACTCGTGTTATGGGGTCACGATTGGAGTCAGTTTTGTATGAAGTCAGAGGTTGTATGAAGTCAGAGGTTGGATGAAGTCAGGGTCTGAATGAAGTCAGAGGTTGGATTAAGTCAGGGTCTGAATGAATTCAGAGGTTGGGTGAAGTCAGGGTCTGAATGAAGTCAGAGGTTGGATTAAGTCAGGGTCTGAATGAAGTCAGAGGTTGGATGAAGTCAGGGTCTGAATGAAGTCAGAGGTTGGATTAAGTCAGGGTCTGAATGAATTCAGAGGTTGGGTGAAGTCAGGGTCTGAATGAAGTCAGAGATTGGATGAAGTCAGGGGTTGTAGGAAGTCAGAGGTTGGATGAAGTCAGAGGTTGGATGAAGTCAGGGTCTGAATGAAGTCAGAGGTTGGATGAAGTCAGAGGTTGGATGAAGTCAGAGGTTGGATGAAGTCAGAGATTGGATGAAGTCAGAGGTTGGATGAAGTCAGAGGTTGGATGAAGTCAGAGGTTGGATGAAGTCAGAGGTTGGATGAAGTCAGAGATTGGATGAAGTCAGAGGTTGGATGAAGTCAGAGGTTGGATGAAGTCAGAGGTTGGATGAAGTCAGAGGTTGGATGAAGTCAGAGGTTGGATGAAGTCAGGGGTTTGATGAAAGTCAGAGGTTGGATGAAGTCAGAGGTTGGATGAAGTCAGGGTCTGAATGAAGTCAGAGGTTGGATTAAGTCAGGGTCTGAATGAATTCAGAGGTTGGATGAAGTCAGGGTCTGAATGAAGTCAGAGATTGGATGAAGTCAGGGGTTGTAGGAAGTCAGAGGTTGGATGAAGTCAGAGGTTGGATGAAGTCAGGGTCTGAATGAAGTCAGAGGTTGGATGAAGTCAGAGGTTGGATGAAGTCAGAGGTTGGATGAAGTCAGAGATTGGATGAAGTCAGGGTCTGAATGAAGTCAGAGGTTGGATGAAGTCAGGGTCTGAATGAAGTCAGAGGTTGGATGAAGTCAAGGTCTGAATGAAGTCAGAGGTTGGATAAAGTCAGGGTCTGAATGAAGTCAGAGGTTGGATGAAGTCATAGGTTGGATGAAGTCAGAGGTTGGATGAAGTCAGGGTCTGAATGAAGTCAGAGGTTGGATGAAGTCATAGGTTGGATGAAGTCAGAGGTTGGATGAAGTCAGAGGTTGGATGAAGTCAGGGTCTGAATGAAGTCAGGGTCTGAATGAAGTCATGGGTTGAGCAAGTGCAAACTGACATCCTAGTACTTGTATGTCGATACATTTATCAGGATTGACGTGGGCAAATGAAAAGAAAACAATTCAAAGAAACAAGCAAGAGATATGTTACCAGCTGAGGCGCTTTAAAATCAGGCCGGAATAATTCAGCCGGGGAGATTTTGTTTTGAAATAAGCTTTACGTGTTTAAATTATGTTATGTCTTACAATATATATTGTATCTGTGCTGAATGCATTTATATATCATTATTTGATACTCAACCATAATAAGTTTAGCCATCGGCGTAAAATTAGGTCAAGCCAAAGGGAGCACTTGCCCCTGAGAGAAACATGTTTAAGGAGGGCTAATTGCTCGGCGTTGATTCAAAAATAACAAACATCTGAATTGAAAAACAAAGATGATAACAATAAGCAAACCTGACAGCGATGCCTTGGTGCGTGTAATTCACTCTTTAAGTTGGTCATTAATTTTGGCAGGGATCCGATGCCAAAAGGTAATGATTGTATCTCAAGAAATATTCACATGATTTGGACAAGAGAAGATGGCCTTGGAAAACAAAATGCGTCTAGATGAACCGAACAACAATTTACAATCCTATATGGTCAAAGAAAGATTGACAGTACACCAGTGTTTTCTTGTCAGGTGGTCAGCTTGTGATCACCATTCGCAGATCCCTACTGAGAGGCGGGGAAAGGCAGAGTCTGTTTGTTTGTTTGTTTGTTTGTTTGTTTGCTCCTACTTGTAGACACCCCACACCCATCCCCATGGTCAGGGAGAAGGAGAGGGGTAACAAGGGGTTGGGTGATTTCATCTTGATTCAAGCAGAAACATGTCACGTGTCAAAGTCAGAGAGGTTTAATAGATTTAAGATCGAAGTTTCATCTATATGAATATTTATTAATTTTTTAGAATAATTTAGAATGAGTAGACCTACAGAGAGATAATATTAAATATGCTAACAAACGCTGACGTACAATTACATTAAAATTATACAGTTTTTACGCCGCCCCCCCCCCAAAGTCTTATAAAGCGTTTAGCCTCCCGGCTCCCGCCCCCCCCCCAACAAACAAAAATAAATAATAAAATATATAAAATATTTGTTTAGTATTTAAAATAAATTTAATGGAAAATTAATAAACTTTTAAAATCACTTCATTGCAATACAATTAATTGCTGGATAATATTTTAGGGGAAGAAATAATCTTACAGGCTTCATTTAAATTATAAAAAAAAACAACAACAAAAAACATTTGTCATTTGGCGATGTTCAGACAGTGAATTTAATTTAGCTTCCATTTCCCAAATCAAAATTAAATTTATAAAGTAAACAGACCTGTTAGTGTAGCGTGTTGTAGTAAAGTAGTGTATTTTTTCATGTCTTTAAGGTTTTTAAGACATTTTAATGTGATATTTTAGCTATTATAATAATTTACTTAGTTTTCTATTTGGGAGCCAGTATAAGAGGCGAATGGTGCAAGTTAAGTTTATTTTTATGCGTCCGGCAAACAAAAGCAATAATGTGATTTGCATGTGTAAGAAGTTTGTCGAAAATTTTTTTTACTATATATTATTCTTTAGTATTTTTCATAATTTTCAATTTCAATAAATCCGCCAACAAATTAGCCAAATAATTTAATCATCGAAGAAAGTTGTGGACGTGGTATTAGGCGAATATAAAATATCGCTTTTTAATTAAAAATTTTTTTTTAAAGGATGTCCCTCAAACAGTCTAAGAATAAATAGAAGTAAAAAAAAAGATTTGTAAAAACCCCGTTTTTATAAGCGGACTAAAAAGAAGAAAATAATGTAAAACTTATAAGTTCAAGTACTTACATTTAATATGACTAAAAACGTGGGGCGGGCGCTTATGAGTTTAACATATGCAGCTCACTCATCTTATCTTATCTATACAGACGCTCCTTCTATGCAGAAGATAGTTGCGTCCACAGACCATGACAGATGATCTGTTGGCAAGTGATGCAGCGTTCACAGGCCACGGCTTTGTCGGTTCCACGCATTACCCAGCCGCCTAACTACATTTAGTGTTAGGTACCCATTCGGAGCGGGGTGACTCAGGGACGCCCTAGGACCCGGGAACAAACCCTTGCCTTCACACGGATTCGAACCCGTGACCTTCGGTACGGCACTTATAGATCTCTCTTTTGCCTTCTAAATTAGAAATCTTAAGTTTTTATACCAAACACTCGCCCCACATTTTTAGCCATATTAAATGTAAGTACTTGAACTTATACGTTTTAAATTAATTTCTTCTTTTTAGTTTGTTTATAAAAACGTGGTTTTTAAAAATCTTTTTTTTACCTCTATTTATTTTACCAAATACCTCACAAGCACCCGCCCAACGTTTTAAAAACATTGTGATGTGGTCACGGGGTGAACTCACGGATGTCAACAAAAGCAGACGGTACAGATGCTTATATATAGACTATAGATAAACAAAAAAGTTCAATAATTTAATAACGGTACATTCGATCGATCTGAAATTTTGATACAATACATTGTCATCCAAGATAATCTGAGGTAAAATGTTCAGATCTCTGGGACCATCAGAAGTGGTTCAATTTTACGTTGGCAGATTTGAAAAAAATCTTGGACAAACCAACAAACCAACAAACGGGAACGAAAGCGAGTTAATAAAAACGCGGTTTAAAAAAAGAGTAGCAGACTATACATAATGTAGTGATGTAAAGTCTAAATCTAATAAGGAGAGAGTTCAAATTTAAAACATAAATATCTTTTAAATAAAAGTGATTATTATTTGATACACTTAATGTTATTTAGTAAGAATTAGAAATATTCACCGGTAATTATAAACCAACGCCAGGCTATCGGAAGTTTTAAAAAAGTTGTCTTGATTAATTAATATGATTTGTTAGTTCTGATTAAAATTTGGCCAGAATCGGAGCCCACGTGCACTTTTAAAGCATTTTCAAATAACATTGCATCAGGTACTAGGCTACTAGTACTAGGCCTTCATTCATGTGTTACTGCCAAGTGCCAATTAAGTACTAGGCCTTCATTCATGTGTTACTGCCAAGTGTCAATTAATTTAATTGCTAACATAATCTCTGCCAATTCCATAAATAACAAAGTGGTGGCATTAAAATTACGTTAAAGTTACAGTGACTTCAATTGTAGGTGGGGGTTTTCAATAACATTTTTTTCTCTATGACCCACCTAACCAGCACACAATGGACCTATTTCAAGGAAATAATAATTTTCCATGATGCAGTCAGGAGAATTAAATTTCATATCAACTCCCTGTACCAACATTGCCCCGCCTAACATGCTTCTCCTTATGTATCAATGCCTTTAAAGAAAGTTAATGTTCCTGACTGCATCATGGAAAATTATTATTAGCAAATACAAATAAGGTCATACGTCATACGCGCAGTATTTGCTGATAAACGAAATTCAAAAAATAAAATATGCAATCATATGAAGTATCTACTACATTTATTTGTGATATATACAAAATATATATCTGTCTTTGCCCAAGTATTTTGTAAGTATCAAAACCTTTAAATGAATATTCATACTGTTTAACTTTAATCTTGAGTTTAAAAAAATTATTATAATTATTTTGTTGTTTTATTAGTTACAAAATCAGCTCTGAGTCCTACTGGTATGACGCCCCTGATAAAAGTGGATTGGGAAGTGAGGAGACGCCCCCCCCCCAAATGAAGACGTACCCTCTCCGCCTCCACAGGTGTCGGACCCATATAAATTTCTGATAAATGAGTCTGAGGTTTGCCCGGTACGCCGAGATCAATAGGTCATTGACCAATGTGGATTTCTACTTGTTAAAATAAGTTTACAGTATAGTACTCAACGGTGGGGAGGAAATAAAATAAGTTTACAGTATAGTACTCAACGGTAGGGAGGAAATAAAATAAGTTTACAGTATAGTACTCAACGGTAGCGAGGAAATAAAATAAGTTTACAGTATAGTACTCAACGGTAGCGAGGAAATAAAATAAGTTTACAGTATAGTACTCAACGGTAGCGAGGAAATAAAATAAGTTTACAGTATAGTACTCAACGGTAGCGAGGAAATAAAATAAGTTTACAGTATAGTACTCAACGGTAGCGAGGAAATAAAATAAGTTTACAGTATAGTACTCAACGGTAGCGAGGAAATAAAATAAGTTTACAGTATAGTACTCAACGGTAGCGAGGAAATAAAATAAGTTTACAGTATAGTACTCAACGGTAGCGAGGAAATAAAATAAGTTTACAGTATAGTACTCAACGGTAGCGAGGAAATAAAATAAGTTTACAGTATAGTACTCAACGGTAGCGAGGAAATAAAATAAGTTTACAGTATAGTACTCAACGGTAGCGAGGAAATAAAATAAGTTTACAGTATAGTACAACAACGGTAGGGAGGAAAAAAAGTTTATTGACGTCCTAATGAATAAAGCATTTAATAAATATAGAATAGAAACAATAAGTTGCTGTCATTTTTATACATTAATTTAAATTTATTTAAATGACATAATCTTGTAGAACAATTTTTTTGTTAACTGGGGCACACCTCCTTTTGTTTCTTCATCTTGTCTTCTCAATGAATGGTCTGTCATTTTCTGAATTTCACACCAAACGTGATGAATAACTGGCTTCTGAAATTGGTATAATCTAAGAGCAATAAGCTTTCTGACCGCCATAACATATGGAGTTTGTGTAGCTTTACGGGTTTAGTAATAACACCAACCCGACACTTCAAACACAAAACCCTGCTTTTATACAACAAACCGTTTGCCTGTATGCACCAATCCCTACCCTTATATACCGAACAGATCTTACACAAGTGATACGAAACAAAACTCAATTCGTTTTTGGTTCTATCTGTACTCTGTACAGCAAAAACTTTTTTTTTGAAAAATGCAGTTTAAAGTAAATTTCTCAATTTTTGTAACGCCTCTCAGCTGGTGTTCCCCAGTCCCCACCCTCATCTTATCTTTCTATTGTGACTTTTACCATAATAATTGTTTAAAGATAAGAGAAATATTTCCGACCCGAGGTTTCAATGTTCAATGTAAAATAAATCCGCCAGGGGAAGACACTAAATGACGAAGGATTTATCTTATAGCACTGGCGCTCTTTACATTTAATCAGAGGGTGATTGCCAGGAACTTCTCAGAATTTCTGTGTAGTGCGTAGCTAGAAATGGTGCATAGATGGTACAGGGTTCCAAGCACATATGAAAAAAGATCTTTAGTTAAAGCAGAGAAAAAGAGAAGTTCATGGTCCCTAGTTGTACATTGTTTTAAGAAGAGATAAAGATACCAAGGCACACATATGTAGCCTACAGAAACACACACCAAAAAACACATTTGTGCAGAAACACACTCGAAGTAACAGATATTTTACATACAGAAACACCCACCCTCCAATGAAAGCATATGAAGAACTCAAGGGAAGAAACGGCTATGTCACATTTTTGTACTTTTGAGATATTCAAGTTTTTAAGTTCAAAATTATACAGATTTCTTATAAATTAAATAAATATATTATAATTTTTATTAGGGTCACAGACATTATTTTTTTCATAAAACCTCATTCGGAACATTCCATTTTTAAAAATCCTCTATCAAATACAAGGGATAACTAAAAAATTTCAAAAATGTCACATAGCCGTTTCTTTCATTGAGCTCTTCATATGTATATAAATACACACCTAGTAACACATATTAACAGAAACACTCCCTCACAGGAATGCATATGAACATAAATACACACCACGTAACTCATATGTGCATAAACACACACCCTCCTAGGAAGACACACAGGAACTGTTATTCTAATCTAATCACATAAGAAAAAGACGGAGTCGCCGAGCCTAATCTAGTAATCACCCCCCCCCCGACAAAACAGGACCCCTCTTTTAGTGACTCATATTCCTACACTACCAAACCGTGAAGCTGCGCCTTGGGGAATGCCCCTCTACCCATAGAGACTGCCCCGGCCCGTTACGATTGGATCGGCCTCGGATCGATTGTCTAGTGCGCTACCACTTAGACCATCGCGCCCCCATAACATCTTACTATTCTTACCTGAACATAAAATATTTAATTTTATGTCTAGTTTCTTATAAATAACCGACTTCATAATATTGTTCAATATAACCGAAGCAGCACCAATAACAGCAACAGGAACAAATAACAAGCACAACAGCAACCAAAACAACAAATTGACACGGCAAAGTTTGTGCATACGGCTCGAAGATGTGTTTATTTACATTAACGCCCGTCGTTGCTCATGACCGTTTTGTTTCGGTGCCTTATCGTCACCCACCCAACGCACGTTGATCATGGTTTTTGAATCGTCGACTGGTGCCTAGCAACCAATGCTGTGCGCCGGTGTTAAGTAAAGTTGTAGACCTCATTTTTTCCTCTCGCCTCCGTCTTCTGCAGACGTTCATTACAACGATTACAGACAATTGTAGGTAACGTTTGCTGCCTTCCTTCTCACCTACTAACCTTCCCAAGGCTTATCTGACATTTCAATTCTATCATGGTGCTATACATGCCGGAAATTAACAAAAGCGGTATAAGATACTATTGATATGCCCTGGATGTTTGTCAGGTGGTATTAGCATGAGGTCATATTTAGTCCAGCAAGTCAAGAGGATGCAAACCTGTCGCATATACCCAAGGATGTGCTATACATCGAGCTGGTGACAGGGAAAATGTCGGTTGGTCGGCCATGTCTCAGATACATGGACATATGCAGGAGAGACATGAAAGTAGCCAACATTGATATACAAAACTGGGAAAGCCTGGCAGAGGATAGGTCCACGTGGCGGGCTTTAGTGAAAGAAGGATCACTAAGAGCAGAGGAGCAAACTAGGGCAGAAGCATTTGAAAAAAGAGCGAGGAGGAAGGCCAGGCAACACTACCCCACTGCATTCGTGTGTGTGATATGCAGAAGAGACTGCCACCCAAGGATTGGTCTCATCAGCCACACCAAGAGCTGCAAATAATAAAGATAAATCTATCGTCTTTCGTAGACGAACGGATGCCCTACGTATTAATGACACATTGATTTTAACATAAAATAGAGATTTCACAGGATTGTGGTGATGCGGCCATCAACGATAATAAAAGACTAGTCTCCCCTTGATAAAATCTTATATTTAATTTTCTTTTTTAACAAGTTAAAATTTTGAAGAAAATTTTTTTTGGCATAAAGAACAGTCGGTAAAGGGTCAGAAAATAGTCATTCTAATACAATAATAATCATCTGCCTTATTTATTTTTCAGTTTCCGCCTTTAGATCTGACAATTTTAAAAAAAACTAAATTACTTTATCTTTTTAAAAAAATGTGCACTTGCTAAACTAAACGAGTCTGCAAATTTGAAAACAAAGAGTCCTTGGTTACCAACACAGCGCTTGTCTTTATTCGGATAACAGGAGTGGTAGCTGAGTTGGCAGTGGTGTTGCTATCACCCCCATCCTTCTATTAAAAAAAACAACTAACTACATAGTATTTTGTCGCAAATTACCCCCTTCAATGTTTCCTTTAAGCTTCGCGGCAGCACAAATATCTGAAAGACGCCGCGCAGCTGTTTATAATTACCCCGTAGCAAATATCTGTGTTTACGGGGCATACCATTTTACACCATAAATGGATGCTGTGCATCTTTGCAAACGAGTTTGCTATTTTACACACGGAACAACGACCTTGGAATTTGGAAGGAGCCGCGCAACGACCTTGGAATTTGGAAGGAGCATTACACCACCCCCCACTTAAAACGTGCCTCCCGGTGTGGAGGGTTATACACTATTATACAGCCTCTCCCTTTTGTCAGCGTTATCACCCTAAGTCACAGGTTCCCAAACCTTTTCGGGTGACGTCCACTTTTTACAAAACTCAAGCGACCCGCGAGCCCCCGATAAAATTTGAATTTTTTAATTACCGTATATACTCGTTCAAAATCCACCTTTTTTGTGGACAAAATCTTGGGGATAATGTTTAGGGGTCGGCTTACAAGCGGGTCATATGTGATTTCTGCATGCAGATTGAATATCGGTGTTGTTATTGTAGATCATCAAGTTTTTTGTCTACATTCTACAAGATTCGACTTTTCTACCAGATGCTATAAAATATTATTAAAATCTGCACTTTAAATTACCTTATTTATTCATTTTATTATTTTTGTGAATTTAAAAAAAAAGAGGTATTTTACAAATTTTGTTTTCAACAACGAATTTTAATGTGCGCGCATTCGCCACTGTTTACCAAAGAAACAAAAAAATATATCGGTAACTCTTGGGGTCGGGCTACGAGCGGGTTACACACTTTCTATACTATTCTCTACCAAAAAGAGAGGGGGGGGGTCGGCTTATGAACGAACGGGCTATAGAACTAGAACGAGTATATACGGTAGCCTTATACGTTTTTAAAAAAAAATTGATGGATATTTGAGTGAATTATTTTAATTTGTTTAATTTATTATTTTATTGTGTTGGTTGAAAGTATGGCTGGTACTGATTACACATTTTTCCCCCATTAATCGGGAAAAATGTAATTGATTAATCGATTAATTTCGATTAAGTATATATTTGTTATAACGCATATATAGATCCAGTTAAGTTGAGATTCATTATTTCGCGAAATCGGTTAAGTCGCGATAATTCCATTGCTCCCAAATTTTGTGACATAACACAGCAAATTCGTTCTTGTTTGCAAGAAATAATGAACAAAAACCTTTTTGTTTACGTATGCACGTTTTAATAAATAATAATAATAGGAGCGAAAAGTATGTAAATGTAAGTTTAAAAAAATATAAATTATTAATAAATTGGAAACAAACTTAAAATATTTTCTTAAATTTTATTTTTTATCCAAATTTAATCGATCAAATTAATTTTTAATCGATCAAAACTTTAACGATTTATTGATTAATTAATCGTTAATTTCCACAGCCCTATCTATAGTTGAAAGCTCATGTTACTAACGAGCCCAAAAATTCTCGGATATACTTTTGTTAACGCCAACCTCATGTCACTCGTAACATTTAATGTATTTATTTCTCTTGGTGAGATTTGCTGACACAAATGGGACTTTTCGAAAGGCAAACATCGTGGAAATTTTGGTATAAATGATACCACACCAAAATTGTGTGAGAAATGTTGCATTAAGCGAGTTACGTGCTAAGAAATCATGCGGAAAATACATTAATTCATCTTGTTATTTGTTGTGATAGCTGGCTATACTTTAAAGGAGGCAGAGAACGGTTTTGATTTCAATGTAGTTACCGTATACACTCGTTCGCAAGCCGACCTTTTTGGACAGAATCTAGGGGGGAAAAGTTGCTTACGAGCGGGTCATAGGTGATTTCTGCATGGATATTGAATATCGGTGTTGTTATTGTAGATCATCAAGATCCTTTTCTACATTCCACAACAATCGACAGCTCTACCACAAGCTATGATATAGTATCGAACATCTGCACTTACATTATTTAATCATTTTATTATTTTTGTGAACGTTTTAATAAATTGTTTTACAAATTTTGTTTTCAAGAACGAATTTTAATGTACGCGCTTTCGTCACTGTTTAAAAAAATATTTTTAAAGAAAAATACCGGTAACTCTTGCCTAACAAAGAGCACAAAGACAAAGATAGGCAGTACAAAATAAACAATCATAATGACCGATTTAGCGTTTAAATTTTTATTTTTAAAAAAATTGTACCATTTTGTTTAAGCTGTCCTATTATTTTTGGGGGGTCGGCTTGCAAGCGGGTTATACACTTTCAATACTTTTCTCTTCCAAAAGTGTGTGTGTGTGTTTCGGCTTATGAACGAACGGGCTATAGAACAAGTATATACGGTACTTCTTCTTTCAGCTCAGGGAAATAACGATGGAGTTTGTTTCCAAGAGATTATAGATTCCCAGTATCACCTCTTTTAAATATTCATTTGTTTCACCTCCAGATTCATCTTCAACACAGCAGTGTTTCTCAAATATGGCAATGTTTCCAAGATTTATTTTTCTTCGCCAGTTCTGCAGCTTGGATAAAAACGCCCATGTATTATCGTGAAATGCGATAAAATTCGTCTCCTTTCCCTGAAGTTTCAGGTTAATCCTATTTTGATGTTTTTATATATCTGCTAAGTATGCTACTCTTTTCAACCAAATTTTGTTGTTTAAGTATATCAAAGGATCACGTTTCCTTACCACTTCCATTAGCAACTGGATTTCATCTTTCATTTCAAAGACAAGATTCACAGGATATCAACTCAAGACACCATTAAAAATAAAAATTGCATTATGTTCAATATTCTAATAATTCGCGACTCATAGTTTGGGAGCCTATGCTCTATGTGATTAGTGTTGCAAGCTAAAACAACTACAGCATGACTTCCCTAGCTTAAGCTGTTGTCAATATCTTCTGACAGGTGTTATTCCCCCCTGGGACACAACCTGCCACACCATGACCACCCCACCCTAATGCCATCGTCAGATGTGTCTTGTTGACCACACTCAATCTGGTATCTTGATCTCTTAGTAACAACAAACCCAGATTAGTTTATGTCATGGTTGGGATACACAATCATGGTATGCGGTACACAATCTTATGATGGGGTACACGATTATGGGATTGAGGGGCACAATCTTGGGTTGGGGTTATACAACAAGTAGGGTACTCGGCGGTAACAGTTTAAGATGCTGCCATTTAACATCACACACAACCCTTTATTTTTCACTCTCTTCATGTAACATGTAGACATTGTTTTCCAACTGTACTAAGAGATATAACACGTAGACAATGCTAAATGTACCAAGAGATGAAGGATGTAGACATTGTTTCCTAACTGTACCAAGAGATGAAGGATGTAGACATTGTTTCCTAACTGTACCAAGAGATGAAGGATGTAGACATTGTTTCCTAACTGTACCAAGAGATGAAGGATATAGACATTGTTTCCTAACTGTACCAAGAGATGAAGGATGTAGACATTGTTTCCTAACTGTACCAAGAGATGAAGGATATAGACATTGTTTCCTAACTGTACCAAGAGATGAAGGATGTAGACATTGTTTCCTAACTGTACCAAGAGATGAAGGATATAGACATTGTTTCCTAACTGTACAAAGAGATGAAGGATGCAGACATTGTTTCCTAACTGTACCAAGAGATGAAGGATGCAGACATTGTTTCCTAACTGTACCAAGAGATGAAGGATGTAGACATTGTTTCCTAACTGTACCAAGAGATGAAGGATGTAGACATTGTTTCCTAACTGTACCAAGAGATGAAGGATGTAGACATTGTTTCCTAACTGTACCAAGAGATGTAAGATGCAGACATTGCTTTCTAGCTGTACTAAGAGATGTAAAACGTTGACATCGCTTTCTAACTGTACCAACTCACTCCCTTTACCAACGACCTACTCATCTCCCCCCCCCTTTTCACTACATATCATCAGCAGTAAAAGGGGTGGTGGAGGCGGGCCGGCTAAAAGCACGGGTATCTGATGTATTTCTTGGTAGGAATAGGACAACACCTTGTAGACGGCACATGAATTACGTCTCTGCAGCATAGATTAAACGTATTTTCTTGATCACAATACACTTTGTGTTTGACTAGATGTTTGTTACTTTAACAAAATATGGGCCACCCATCCACCTAGTTACCTATCAGTCCATCATTCAACCCCAGACCATTCACCCGCCCTCTCCCCCATCTGTTTATGTAAACAACCATCTTTATATGCCATTTTCTCATCCATCATCTGCCATCCACTCACCTATCCCTCAACCATCCCACCACCCTCTACTCACACACATATCATCTATTCGTCCAATCCTACTTCCATATACCAACTGATCCAATTATCTAATATATTGCTCGTTAGACTCTAGACTCAATCCTTTCCCACCCAAAGTTGAACGCCATTTTTGTTACCCGCATTCCAATGATTTCCAAAACTTCAATCTTGTCCTTTGCGCTGCGCACCCCGGTTCATTAACAATCTCAATTTGATATCCCGGTGCCAGCCGACCATAAAACACGCGTGCCGACCGCGAAACACGCGTGTCAGCCTTGACAAACACGTGTGCTGCTGCCTACGTCCACACCCTCGACGTCACCGTGTCCCCCCTCCCCCTCCATGACCAGCAGCCCGCCCTTCTCGTTAGAGGCAATAAAACTCCACGCGCCATGCCACGTCTGCTCCAGGAAAACCCGCCATCTCAGACATTTTGGTTACGGGCCAAGTCGGACATCTTGGTTTAAAAAGACGCGAAACGAGAGTAAAAGCAACGAAAGAATTACGTTGAAATGTTTCACATGAAGCAAAAAAAAATAATTTAAAAAAAAATATTGTGTTGAAACGTTTCAGAAGAAACTAAAATAAAAGAAACACAAGAATTATGTCGAACTGTTTCAGGGAAAAACAGAAGTAAAAGAAACGAAAAAATAATGTTGAAATGTTTCACAAGTAATAAAAACTCAAATGAGTATTTAAGCGCAATTTTCAAAAAAGAATTTCCGATTTGTTTTATTCAAATCATTATAGTTCTAGATTACATTAAAAGTAATTTCAAATCAGTAATTCTGAAAGTAAAAAAAAACTGACGTCATATCCCCTCACGCTACATCACAACAATAATGTGTCAATATAATGCGCACCACGCAACAATCTAACATAAGCATTCACAAAGCGGGAAAACCCCATTAACTATCATTCTAAATTACATTAAAATTAAAAGTCATTTCAAATCAATTATTATGAAAGTAAACAAAACAATTGCTATCTAGAAATTGCTGCTAAAATTACGAGAGTCGAACAAAAGAGATTTTTTTCAAAAATTCCTTATCCAACATTCTTCTAAATATTATTAGCTATCGTTTGGCTTTTTTTTTCAAACCGAAGGCTGTTATGGTTGGAGAGAAATCTTTTCAGTTTTTTTTATATTTTCCATGAAATCAAGTAAACTTGTTCGGTATTTGTTTTGCCCTTTCACATCCTTGAGACCTCCTTAACATATTTGCAAAAGACCCGAACCCTCTATCTGGTATGGTTCAGGGGGAGGTGCAGGATCAAGCATTACAGGCATTTCAAATATATAAACGCAATTTCCAATTTGGAAATTGCGTTATTTAAAAAAAATAAAAAAAATATAAAATTCGGCTTCCTTGACTGGCTGTTGCAGTTGTTAACTTTGTGCATATTAACAGCCCACCCCACACCACCCCCCCTCCCACAAATTAGGATTTACATGTAATTTTTATATTCAAACTTGTGTTGTCACCGTTTGGTCTGTGAAATTTGGATGTTTTTCGCCAAAAAAAAAGAAAAATAAATAATCACTCGTTATTCCAAATATTCACGTGTCTTAGAACCGACGCAGATCATAGATGCCGGTATACAAATAAATTGATAGCTTCTCGATGAGGACTTGGGTTGAAATTAAACTATAACCATTTACGCGTAAGTCATGATGTGCCACTTTCGTCCAAAAAAGTATAAGGCCGCCTTCTGATTTGTTGACGTTGAGGGTGGGCTCAATTCCCATCTCTACCCCTACTATGACCATCGGGCTAAAGCCGTTAGCAGACATATTGACAAACTTATATAGCAGACATATGACTAACTTTTTATGGCACACGTCAGACTAACGTGTACAGTGTATGGCGATAAAGATTAGAGTTAGTCAAACCGGATTGTTATGACAACCGTAAACCTACGTCTGTCAGGTGGTGTGCTGTTGTCAGGTAGTCAGGGCGGGTACACCACTGCTGCTGTTACTGCTGGTGGTGATTAAATCTATTACTAATTTCTGACATGTGGGCTAGGTAGTCAGTTTTTTAAAATAAAAAAGATCCACATCTGTACTAGACGAAAATGCCCTTTACTGCCTGTATCTTTTTCCTGATTGTTATTGGTTAAATCTTTTATACCCCATTTCTCAACATCTAGGAATTGCAGATCTGTCCTCTGGGAGTACATTCCCCTGCCAGTACTTGCAGCTATCAACTCCCTTGAGACTTACTCTGTTTTGTCACGTGTCCAAACACAAAAGATAAACAAACACACCAGAAACCACGTGACGTCTGCCACTCTACATTCCACACGTGAGCATTTGGAGTCGAGGCTACAGGAAACATTGATGTGGTCCTATGGTGAGCACATTTAGAAGACATCTCAAGATGACGAGCAGATTGTATCAAAGACGGGCAGGGGGTAAAGAGTAGGAAACAGAATGAAATGGTAAATGACGTCATAGTTTTAAACAAAGGACATTCCCAGTAAGATAGTTTATGGGGTAGGTGCGGTATTGTCAATAATTTAAGCACTAAATAAATTTTTTGGCGTTAGAACTTTATAAGTTTATACCAGAATATGTGTTATCACATTCAATGCTGAAGATTAAAAAGTTGCACTGATTTAGATAAGACCTTTATTTTCAACTAAATGATCGATGAGATAGGGGAAAAAAATCATTAAGTGCTTACATTGAAATGATGTGAAAACTTGTTGCCTACTCAACACAATCCATCTGTCATTCTACTGGTAGTGTGGTAGGGGGTCTCTGAACACACACGTCATTTATTTATAAACCGGAAGTTAAAAGGGGCCATGTTTTTTATGGACACGACTCTTCCGGTCGTGTGCAGACTAAAGGACGACAAGTGGGCCTCGGTTCTAAGCAGACGGTCATTTAGTTCTTGCAGAAGACTCACATGACTATAAATAAGTTAACTCCCCCTGTAACAAGACTGAAAACGCCAAAGAATGCATTCATATAGGGGTGGACAAACTACGGCCCGCGGGCCGCATGTGACCCGCTACTGAGTTTTGGGCGGCAGCGGAAGCCTGCGGTAATAACTTTTTAAAAAATCAATAAATTTATGTTAAAGATGGATGTTTGTACTTGAATCGAGGCTAAATTAAGGTTAGGTGCGGCCCCTTGGTGTTTCATTTCTTACTAATGCGGCCATCGTCCTAAAAGATTGCCCACCCCTGCATTATTATGATTTTTTTAAAAAAATGATTATTTTAAACAACTTTCTTCTTATTATAATATTATCATTATTGTTATCATCATTACAACCATTATTATTATTTTTTTAAAAATTATTACTATTATTAGGAATTTTGCGAGGTGAATGGCATTTTTCAGATTGTGCTATTAAAATTCTTGAAATAAATTCCAAGCTGAAAAAAGTTCATAAAACAAAATAAGTCACGACAAGTATGTGGTGGCTAAAGAAAAAAAAGACAACGGAATAAATTTAGGTTTTCTTTTTTATTTTTTTTATTTTTAAATGACGGAACAACTGATTTACATGTCGGAGACGAACAATATCTGCTCCTTGCTAGCTGCCTGCTGTGATAACATGCTGACTAAATCAGACAAAATGAACATTCAGCAGTATGAAAGAATTTCACGAGCGGGGAGTGGGTGAGAGGTGGAGGGCTGAGTCTGAGATAATTTCGAATTCCTGGGCATGGACAATATATGCGGCAACGTCAGGGATCCCCGTTATTGTGAGGATAAGCTCCGCTTATTTCCTCTTTTCATTATAATTAGTTGATGAAAATGTTGATTTCCTCTAAGAATACATACATGGTTTATTTGTAAAGGTATTGTCATATACTTTTTACTTTTCACTTGTTGATGACAATGTTATCGTTCTAAATTACATAGGCTACTTCATTTTGTTTTAAAATGAATTCTTCAACCTTAAATTTGGCAGCCTTAAAATAAATTTTGAACCCATACACCGTTAATTGAACTGTTGAAATGTAAACATCGCTATTTCGGAGATTTACGAAGACATGGGTTTAAATAAAATAAAAATAATTTTGTAAAAAAAAATGGATTTGTTGTTTAAAGAGTGTGGTTGGTCTGTAATCAGGCAGAAAGGAATTTATTAAAGGAGCTATGGGGACACGTCACTAAATGGCTGAAAACCACTGCAATCGTTACTTAACCCTTAAGTACAGAACAAAATATGAGTGAGACTGCAATCAGGCTTATAGAGTAATAGATGGATAACTTGAAAACAGGGTATGGGTGAGCCGGACAGGACGTAACAAAACAGCGGACGTCTCGGCAAAGAGCCTTCCTCAACGAACAAATAGTACAACAGTTTGAGAAGCACGTGTCCTGCGCCCCACCTAAGAAGATAAACTCAAACTGTAACAAGAACCCTCACACTCCTCCAACCCCAACATTTATTCTAACGAGCAGATAAACAAAGTCTATGATATTTATTTAACCTGCGCGGAATCTGCAATGCTGACCTTAAAAAAAAGTATTTATTTTTCCAGGGCCAGCTCCATGCTAGGCCAATTTGGGATGGACAGACGGGTGGGGCTAGGCAAACTGGGGATGGACAGACGGCTTGGGGCTAGGCAAACCGGTGATGGACAGACGGCTGGGGGCTGGGAAAACTGGTGATGGGCAGGCGGCTGGGGGCTGGGAAAACTGGTGATGGGCAGGCGGCTGGGGGCTAGGCAAACTGGTGATGGACATAAGTTCTCAATTTCATTGATGTCATTTAGGCTGATGGCCACAAATCCAAATGATCACCATGTTTATTAATAATACTTTTAAAAAAAATAAGATACTCACTATTAAAAGTAAACAATTGCTAACAAATATAAACACAATTAAGAATAAATTTAATGAAGGAGTATGACATAATTTTTTTTTAATAATGGCTAAATAATAACATGATTTTAAAAATAAAATTATCCTACTCCTTCCCCACACACACACTTTTATTTCTGCGCAACTGGCTAGACTGGTGCCACGAATATTATGTTTAAAAAAACCCAAAATACGGCTCCACGAAGGCCAAGGTAGACACGACTATTTTAGCTGACGTGGTAAGAACATATCGTTGTGCCGGGCGTGTGAAAGATTGGAGAGTCGCCTCCCCTTCCACAGGCGGGAGGGGTGCTGGAACTTTGGTGTGAGGAGACTGCAAAGTCGCCTACAACTACAACTGGGTTATCAATGTTTTGGACGAGAAGATCAACAAATCAAAGACTTGAATGACTGCAAAGTGATGTACCTTAGGGAAAACGTCAGGTAAATCAAGTGTTAGGCTCAGCTGCGAGATAGGCAGTGTTGTGATGAGGTGTTGGACCTAGCTTTGAGCTAGGCAGTGTTGTGATGAGGTGTTAGGCACACCTGTGAGCTAGGCAGTGTTGTGATGAGGTGTTAGGCACACCTGTGAGCTAGGCAGTGTTGTGCTGAGGTGTTGGATCTAGCTTTGAGCTAGGCAGTGTTGTGCTGAGGTGTTGGATCTAGCTTTGAGCTAGGCAGTGTTGTGATGAGGTGTTGGATCTAGCTTTGAGCTAGGCAGTGTTGTGATGAGGTGTTGGATCTAGCTTTGAGCTAGGCAGTGTTGTGATGAGGTGTTGGATCTAGCTTTGAGCTAGGCAGTGTTGTGCTGAGGTGTTGGATCTAGCTTTGAGCTAGGCAGTGTTGTGCTGAGGTGTTGGATCTAGCTTTGAGCTAGGCAGTGTTGTGCTGAGGTGTTGGATCTAGCTTTGAGCTAGGCAGTGTTGTGCTGAGGTGTTGGATCTAGCTTTGAGCTAGGCAGTGTTGTGCTGAGGTGTTGGATCTAGCTTTGAGCTAGGCAGTGTTGTGCTGAGGTGTTGGATCTAGCTTTGAGCTAGGCAGTGTTGTGCTGAGGTGTTGGATCTAGCTTTGAGCTAGGCAGTGTTGTGATGAGGTGTTGGATCTAGCTTTGAGCTAGGCAGTGTTGTAATGAGGTGTTGGATCTAGCTTTGAGCTAGGCAGTGTTGTGCTGAGGTGTTGGATCTAGCTTTGAGCTACGCAGTGTTGTGATGAGGTGTTAGGCACACCTGTGAGCTAGGCAGTGTTGTGCTGAGGTGTTGGATCTAGCTTTGAGCTAGGCAGTGTTGTGCTGAGGTGTTGGATCTAGCTTTGAGCTAGGCAGTGTTGTGATGAGGTGTTAGGCACAGCTGTGGGCTAGGCAATCTTGTGATGATTACTTCTACCCCATTAGATGCTTGGTGTAAAAAAGAAATTCATAATTTGAAACAAAAGGAATGTTTGTAAATATTAAACAGATAGCCACTCATGGTCAACCCCCCCCCCTTTTGCCCCTATCGTCCCAATCTTAACTCACGCCATCCGAGCCCCATGCCACGTAGTCCAACGGTTTTATCGTTCAGTCCTGAATGTGCCAACGTGGCAATCTTCGCTCAAACTTGAGTTGTGTAACCCTACGTCACGCACGCCACCCGGCCGAGCTGAGAGTGAACGTGAGTTATATCTAATCACAAGAACCATGCCAGTGTTACAATGACAACTCAATATGTATTACTGATGGTAACTGTGGGAAAGAGTTCGAGATCAAACCAATCAAGTTACCAATAGCAACTTTTTTATTTAAAAAAAAATAAAATAAAAAATAAAAAAAAGAATTGTAGAGATAAATTGTTTAGTCTATAGGTAATTTTTTTATGGTTCCCATGTTGTTTCCTTAAACACTGATGACTAAAAATAAAATATATTTGGGAATGGCTTTGCAATGAAGCAATGCCTCCCTCCCACCCACCCCCTCTCACACACACATTTTTTTATTCAGATAACATTATAATTTATAATATAAACAATGTCTAATTAAAATGTGTACGAAATTAAACTTATTCTCATTTAAGAAACTGGCCAGGAAATGTCTGTCTTATTACATTGAGATTGCGCATGCCAATCTGGCACGTCAGGATCTGACTTCAAAGGGAGGGAATAGCTTCACGTACACGTGTACAAGGGGAGATGACTCTATTTCACGTACACGTGTACAGGGGAGGATGACTCCATTTCATTTATTTACATTCCTGGATCCTTTCATCATTTCTTTAACAAAAGAGCAAGAGTAAGCTGTAAGAGTGAGCTGATACAAGGGGGGTAACTGAGGGTATTTAATGGCTACAGTGTTCTGAGGGGAAATTATGTGTGATATGTGTTTATGTGTGGGTGTTTAGAGGGTGAGTCGGGTACTATCAGCAGTCATAAGCTCGAGTTTGGAATGTAGATAATGACAATAATCGAACGTAGGAGAAGCGGCTCGAAACTAGGAAGTCGTCCATAAAGTACGTCACGCTGTTTTTTGCCATGTTAACTCCCCCCTCCCCCCTGTCACAAATCTCGGAACCCCCCCTCCCCCTAAAGTACGTCACACTTTCAATAAAAAATATTTTTTAATTAACAACAAAAAAATCACCGTGACGTCACACATGGCCAGACCCCCCCCCCTCCACCCTGTCACAAATTGTCACACTTTCTTACACCCCCCCACCTGGAGCGTGACGTACTTTATGGACGGCCCCTAGGTGCACAATTCAGAGAACCTGTCGAAATTTCCTTGTTGAGATGTTGTTCTTTTGTTGCTTTTTCCAGAAGAGAAGAACAAATATGATAACAAAATGGATAGAGAGAAAGTTCAAGGTCTGGGAGGATGATCAACAGAGTGCATGATAGAGAGAAAGTCAGGCGGACGGATACACACTGATAAAAGTGAGAGACAGCGAGAAGAAGAAGAAAAACGAGAGGAAATAAGAGTGAAAACGGAGTGGAGAAAAGCAAAAGTACAATGCTAGAGAGAGGAAGAGGCATGGTGTACGTGTGAGAGAGAGAGAGAGATAGAGAGAGAGAGAGAGAGAGAGAGGGGGGATATGGCAGTACTGTCGGTCGAGAGAATAAAAGACTATGGAGACAGAAGGTGGGACAATTGAGACAGAGAATGGAAGCAATAGAGGCAGAAATATGGGAGATATAGAGACAGAAATATGGGAGCAATAGAGACAGAAATATGGGAGCAATAGAGGCAGAAATATGGGAGATATAGAGGCAGAAATATGGGAGCAATAGAGACAGAAATATGAGAGCAATAGAGACAGAAATATGGGAGCAATAGAGATAGAAATATGGGAGAAATAGAGACAGAAATATGGGAGAAATAGAGACAGAAATATGGGAGCAATAGAGGCAGAAATATGGGAGATATAGAGGCAGAAATATGAGAGCAATAGAGGCAGAAATATGAGAGCAATAGAGACAGAAATATGGGAGCAATAGAGACAGAAATATGGGAGAAATAGAGACAGAAATATGGGAGCAATAGAGGCAGAAATATGGGAGATATAGAGGCAGAAATATGAGAGCAATAGAGGCAGAAATATGAGAGCAATAGAGACAGAAATATGGGAGCAATAGAGATAGAAATATGGGAGCATTAGAGACAAAAAAAGGGAGAGCAATAAAGACAGAAAGTGGCAGAAATAGACACAGATGTATAGGACACAGACGCTCAAAACATGGGAGAAACAGAGAAGATCTACAGGACCAAATTGAAGCACAGAGTACAGCTTATATGACAACTTACCTTCAGGCAGGTCAACATTTGCGCCACTGGACACATGTAAACAGATGACCACAAATAGGAATTTGAGCAAATTTCGCATGGCCACTCTGTTCGGGGCCCCAGGCCTTGGGGCATACAACACCATCGTGTTGACCACTCTTAACCTCAGACTTTACTCAGAGACTGACCATATCTTTGACCACAGCTAGATTTGTTGCCTTAACTCACGGTCGATTTGATTTCACCTAGAATTTCTTTTTTTTTAAACAGCAACCTCGCGTTTTCACATCCAATATCCAACGAATGTAAGGAATGAACAAGATGAAATGTGATGATTTTAAACGAACAGAAATGAACAAATCAAGTCCTCATTTTGTCTATCTTCCTCCCCCTCTTGTCTGTCAATCGTTTCAGTCAAGTCTATGTTAAGTATCCACAGCACCCAGGCTAGCAGAGTTTGCTCCGAGGGTGTGTGTTGTACTGATGAGAGACTCGAACTCACACAAAACTTCTCTAGGCACCGACCGGTGCACGCGCGGCGGCAACAAGGGGAGGTAACGGGACTAAGCGGCAACAAGGGGAGTTAACGGGGCTAAAAGGTGAAGGGAAGTAATGAGACCAACAACTTTTGGAAGACATGGGGGGGTGTGGGGGTGGGGGGTTAAAGGGGAGAGAACTATCAGAGGTGGTTACGTTGCAAAGAGTTTAAAGCAAAGAATTCACCCAATTCCCTTTGATAACTCCCAGCATCTTACCCCCCCCCCGCCCCCACATTAAATCTCTAGTTTTCTCTCCTCCCCTTGTTCTGATGACGTGGAAAGTGTACAGTTAGGAATAGACGCGACGACCATTTCCTTCCCCGCCCACGATAGACTGGGAGGATAACGTCAGTGCCTCACTCACAAGATAAAAGTATCACTCGTCTTATACATGTTTTTATTGCGGGTAGAAAATGTTTCCTCTATGACATCATTCCCGGCTTTTTGTTGCTTGAATTCTTCATCTCACCAAGTGATCTCCCCTTTTTGTTCTTGTAATTTATTCTAAATCTAGACTGTGTTTCCTTTATTTCCCCCATGTTTGCTTCGCGCTATTTCTGTTTAATTTCCTTCGCACTGGTCAAAATGTTTTCCTCTCCCTTTTCTTCATTTTTCTTCTTTATGTGTCTCTCCTTCTTTGTGGGTATTTTTTTCTTCTTCTCTGTTCTCTTCCGCGTTACTTTTTTTCTTCCCTTTATCGCTCTATTCTTCTCTTTCGTTCTCTCTCTCTCTCTCCAATACCTACCCTGCTTACTAATGAAATTTCCTTGTTTCAAAATTTTCAGTGACGTAAGCCTCTGAAGTCACGTGGTACCCCCCCCCCACCCCGGTTACAGTAAACCAGTTACAATGCAGCGCTACCACCAAGGGGGGTTAATGCAGCAACAGATCAGAAATCGTTTTGGCTAAGGGAGACTACCCAAATCTTCATTGGAATTTGCGACATAAGGGAGATCACAATACGAATTACTTAAACCTCTAGGAACAGGGGTTGACCTTTAAGGTCTCAAGTTGAAGGTCTCAACACCCGGAGACCAGGGGCGTAGAAATGGGATATGGAGGAGATCATGGGCGTAGAAATGACACGTGGAGGTTACCAGGGGCGTAAGAAAGTGGTTTGGGGCGGGGGAACCCGGCAACTCATGATGAGGGGCATTTTCGAACGACTACATGCCCCAAGACCCGTGGTGGAACTACGCCACTGTCGGAGACGCCCAAAACACATCGGAATTTCTTTCAGGCGAGCCTCTGTTTTCAGCATATAATTATTGTAATTTGTCTGCAATGTCAGGCATTCTGTTCTAACTCTTTTCTTGATGTCAATTCTATTTAATGATTATGTTAAAGGGGACTTTTATAATAACACTTTCTAATTCTAAAACCAACTGTTTGATTAAATCTTCAATATGCCCATTTTTAAAAAGTATCTCTATTACTTCCCTCCATTGCTAATAAACTTGGAACTTTGTTTTTATTTAAATTTAATGTGACATTTCGGACAGACGTTCAAATATCATTAATTGCATTATTTGAAAATCTTGAAACGAAAATAGACAACTCCTCAGGGTTTAATATTTTTTTGCTCAAAATCTCTCAATACTAGAAGGGAAGTCGGAAGTAATATTTAAAGAAGGGAAATGATTTCAATGTTTCAACAAGGTTAACTAAGGGGCCGTCCATAACGTACGTCACGCTCCAGAGGGGGTGTACTAAAGTGTGACAGGGACGAGGGGGGTGTCCGTCCATGTGTGACGTCACGCTGTTTTATATTAAATTTTGATTATTTTGTTAATAAAAAACAAAAAGTTTGTTAGAAAGTGTGACGTACTTTAGGGGGGGGGGTCCGAGAAGTGTGACAGTTTATGACAAGGGGGAAGGGGAGTTAAAAATCGTCAAAAATAGCGTGACGTACTTTATGGACGGCCCCTAACGAGGCGAATGCAACGGAACACAGGGAAATTTGCAGATAAGGGAGATTAATCTGACGTCCAAAAACACAAAATACAAATTAATTTGGAGGTTGAGCTCAGTAATAAATAGTGTAATTTTTATATTCCCACTTTAGAAGAAATTAAATTATTATTTTTTTCAAATTATTGTTGTGCAAGTCGGTTATATTTATAAATAAGTGAGGATAATATTCTGGTTTGACGGCCGTTTCTAGATTTGCGGACAGTCCGTAAAGATTTGTCGTAAAATTGCCTTTCCGTAAAATTCCGTAAGAAAACTATGACGTCCATAAAAAAATTGACTAAACGTGGAATCTCAACGTTTAAAAAATGAGTGAATCATATTTGTGATATCTATTTTCTTAATTCAAATTTTAATTTTTAAATTGTTTTAGTTGCATCCCGCGCTCTAAACTGAAAGAGATTTCTCGACAGCTAGGCTCGCGCGGCGAGACGCATCACGGCAAGATGGACTTGTTTAGACAGATCATTAGTCGTTACGTCCCAATTAGGCATAAATTATGACGACATAAATGTAAAAATAGTACCTGTTTTAAAAAAACAATGGCGGAGAAGATTAATACGAGCGAAGATGATAGCCGCAGTGAAAACTGTGAAAGAAACGAAAATGCGGATAAAATTATTGTTAGAAAAGCTAAAGTGAACAGAAAATGCTATTTGCAACCTGCATGGATTACTTACAAAAACTGCGATTATAAGGACTGGATATCAACGGACAATGATTACAAATATGACGCTGTATGTACGTGCTGTATAAAGATTTTAGCATTGCATCTGGAAATCTGGTGGTGTACGAGACGTTCGCAAAATATATTCATGCAATGTCAACAAGGAAATTTGCTGGTGGAATGACTAAGCATAAAAAAACCATCTCCTATAACTGCTCACAACAAACAGGTAACAGAATGTGAATTAAAAGTGGCAAATTTTGTCGCAAGAAAAAACTTGCCACTAAGTTTAATGGACGCCATTTCGGAAAATGTTGCAGATTGATTTCCTGATTAAAAAATCGCTAAAGATTTCAGCTCTAAACGAACAAAGGGATCTATGATGATTAAAAATGTTATTGCCTAACTGAACCAAGAAGATTTGTCCACTAAGTTGAGATCATGTTATTTTACTCTGTTGGTTGACGAATCAACTGATATATCAAGCACAGACAAAATGGTCATGGTGGTGATTTACTTCGATGTTGAAATTGGTAATGTTCAATATAGATTTTATCGTTTAGTTGATTTAAAAGAAGCAAAATTAGAGTTCATTTTTGCTGCAATCAAGGCATGTCTGGACGAAGATAAAATACCAGTGGCCAATGTAATGGCATCTGGAACTGATGTAGCTAACTTAATGATTGGAGCACACAAAAAATTCCGTGCTTTCACGTTTCAGAAGTGCTAAACCAAATATATTTCATATACACTGCACATGCCATGTAGCTGCTCTATGTGCCGCTGATGAATGTAAAACATTTCCATAATTTATTGAACAGCTATGCAGAGACATTCACAGCCATTTTTCACATAGTTGCAAAAGATTACAGCTGTACAAGAGTTCGTGGAAGCAGACACTCTACGAATATTGCAGCTGTGTTCCACGAGATGGTTGAGCCTGTTGGAGTGTATTAATCGTATTGTTAACCCATATGATGCACTTTCCAGCTATTTTCAATCTAGTGATGAGTGTGACCAGTTGGTTACAGTGGATAGAATTGGCACTCAATTGCAAAATCCTGTCGTTAAATGTTATTTTTTTTGTTTTTGCAAGCAGTGCTGCCTATGTTTATTCAGTTCAGCAAAATGTTTCAATCAAATTCTCCGATTTTACCAGATTTATATGCAGAGGCAAATCAACTGTTGAAATGTGTGTTGGGTTACTATATACGACCACAGGTACAATTGTGTGTTGGGTTACTATATACGACCACAGGTACAAATGTGTGTTGGGTTACTATATACGACCACAGGTACAAATGTGTGTTGGGTTACTATATACGACCACAGGTACAAATATGTGTTGGGTTACTATATACGACCACAGGTACAAATGTGTGTTGGGTTACTACATACGACCACAGGTACAAATGTGTGTTGGGTTACTATATACGACCACAGGTACAAATGTGTGTTATGTTACTATATACGACCACAGGTACAAATGTGTGTTATGTTACTATATGCGACCACAGGTACAAATGTGTGTTGGGTTACTATATGCGACCACAGGTACAAAAGTGTATTGGGTTACTATATACGACCACAGGTACAAATATGTGTTGGATTACTATATACGACCACAGGTACAAATGTGTGTTGGGTTACTATATACGACCACAGGTACAAATGTGTGTTGGGTTACTATATGCGACCACAGGTACAAATGTGTGTTGGGTTACTATATACGACCACAGGTACAAATGTGTGTTATGTTACTATATACGACCACAGGTACAAATGTGTGTTGGGTTACTATATACGACCACAGGTACTGTTGTTAGTTGAAGACTTAACGAGTTTTGATCACATGGAAAGTACAAACTTTAAATCACGCGATGACATATTCATTGTTTATCAAACTAAACTACAGCTGCACAAAGTAGATGATCCATCGACTGTTGAAAAGTTTTATGTTGATGTTCTTGCATTTTATACCAATGCAGCCGGTGCAATCCAGAAAAGAATACCTATTAGCAACAGAGTGCTGAAGCTCATGTCAGTACTAAAACCCACTAACAGAATATCGGTGGAACAGTCGGAAATTTTGGAACTGGTCCAGCTTTTTCCACAAATTGTGTCTCCAGCAGGTTTTGATTGTTTAGAGGCCGAGTTTATTGACTACCAAGTTGCGGATTTAAGCAATGTCAAGGCCGACTGAGGTTATGATGCTCTCTGGCATCAAATTGGACAAATGACTAGAAATATCGAAAACAAAGAGTCCAGATGTCCGCTACTTTCGAAGTTTTCACAAACAATGTTGGCGCTTCCACATGGAACAGCAGAAGTAGAATGCGTTTTTTCTGCTGTTAGTTTATTGAAAACCAACTTGAGAAACAAATTGTCTACTCCAATGTTGGAAAGTTTACTGACTGTGAGAAATGGACCGGGAAAAATTACTCCCACAATGATCGACAGTGCAAATGTTTCTATGTATGATCATAAGTAGAAGCAATTAAACACTGTCACTGATGATGAATGTCATACAAGAAACTAACGTTATTAAATATGAGTATGGTAATAGAGACGGGATCATATGGATACTTTACAAATTACATTTTTAGCTACAAGGCTTGGATTATGCTTCATATTCGTTCGTTTTAATGTCAAAATGTTTTGTTAAATGTGTCCGTAAAAAATAGTTTTTGTCCGTAAATTTAGTTGAGAGTTCTTATATTTGTCAGTAAATGTTATTTTATTAAGTTGGCAACCCTGATTTTGTATATTCGAAATTCATACAGTAAGGTCAGGGTCACATGCAGGGTTAGGTTTAACGCAAACATTTATTTGTCGTTAAAAAATTAAAACTTGTCAAATTTTTACATCATAAAAGATCATATTTTCGCTAAGACCGCCTCAAAGCATCTGAAAGACAAATTCTGATTTGGTGAAGAGCTCCTTAACCAGGAGACAACAGTATTCCTCTATAATGTGAGCTCGCACCAGAGAAGTATTTTGTCATGCATTTTGGTGCTTGGCTGAATGTATCTTTCACCATCTTGAGCCCATCACTCACCAACCATTAGCTATTTTTATGTGGAGTTTATTTTATGACACAAACACACTCCTTGGATGATAATTCTAAAACTTTCTGTACACGCCCACAAACTAGGGCGTCGCCTTATGGAAACGCCCTCTACCCCCCCTTTTGTCTATTGGATGTCGTGCTTTCATGGACGTGAGAGAGAGAGAGAGAGAGAGAGAGAGAGAGAGAGAGAGAGAGAGAGAGAGAGAGATAAAACGTTAGAGAGAGAGAGAGAGAGAGAGATAAAACGTGAGAGAGAGAGAGAAAACGGGAGAGAGAGAGAGAGAGATAAAACGTGAGAGAGAGAGATAAAACGTGAGAGAGAGAGAGATAAAACGGGAGAGAGAGAGAGAACGGGAGAGAGAGAAAACGAGAGAGAGAGAGAGAGAGAGAACGGGAGAGAGAGAAAGAGAGAGAAGGGGAGAGAGAGAGAGAGAAGGGGAGATAGTACAAATAAAACTTTTATGTTTGACGCTAACTAATACATTATTTAGCACAGAGAAAAAAATGGGTGGAAGGAGGGTAGAGAAACGGGAGAGAGAGCGAGAGAGAGAGTGAGAGAAAGAGAGAGAGAAGGAACTTTTGCGAAATCGGGAATGGTAATAAAGATAATTTTAAAGAGTTTTATTAAACTGGTTCTGAAAGTGGTGTTGGCGCATTTAAGGGTGGAGGTGATATTGGTGCTGATAGTGTTGTTGGCGCATTTAAGGGTGGACGGGATAGTGGTGCTGATAGGGGTGTTTGGGAGGGTACAGAAGATGGTTTCTTGGAGGAGGTTGATTTAAAATTGGGTAATTCTTTAAGAAAAAGCATCCAACATTTCCCCAAAATTTTCTTTTTCCAAAATCTGAAGAAAATTTTATTCAAATTAATGAACCTCCATTTTGATCTAATTCAGCAAAACATTTAGTGGCAATCGAACATTGGAAAACTAAACCCACATCTCTGCAGACAACGACAGCGACCCACATACTTAGCTCAGGCCATAGGTTAGCAGGGTATGTGATTCCAGCAAAAACGTAACAAAACCTTAGAAGTTGATACACCGAGAGGCTCGCCTTCAATTTCGGGTGGCTTTCTTCCGAGTACGTTTAAGTGCGAAGCCATCATGATTTATTTGTTGTGGGTTGTCATGGGAAACGTCTGCGAGATGAACGGCGTGCCCATGAAAAAAATACTCTCCAAGACAGGTTTAGGGTTTACAAAAATCTCGTAAAGTGAAAATAAGAAGCGGAATAATGGGGAAGTAAAAGAAAAGATTTTCTTATTCGGGAAGGGTGCGGTGGAGGAGGAACAACATTAGGTTTCAGCCTGGGGTTTTAGGATAGAAAACTAGGTCACTAAAAATTAAAGGGTTCTCGTGATGTTTTAGTTGTTTAGTTATGACCGTTGAAAATTGGAGAAATCATCTTTTAATTTTAGCACAGGTGATAGTTATTCTTGTCTTTGAATGTAGAAACTTTTGAAATTGTTTTAACTTGTTACAAATATAGCACCAAACGTAAGGAACAAAGGAAAGAGTAAAAAATAGAATTTTAAAAATATTAATAAATAGCAAACAAACGAACGACACAAATAGATTTAGCAATGGCTGCATTATCTGAGGTTTTATTGTAAATTATGTTAGACATAGCTTCATTAAAAAAAATGGTCGTAAAAGTGTCTGTGGTGATGAATTTAATAAGAATGGAGTTCATTGTATGACATCTAATCTATTATATATCTGCATTTGTTTGTTATATCGAGACTAAGCTATGAGACCAAGCTCTTAAACAAGATCTTAGACCGAGCTGTGATACCAAGCCATGAGAACCAAGCTGTGAAACCAAGCTATGAGACCAAGCTATGAGACTAAGATCTAAGACCAAGCTCTGAGACCAAGTAATGAAACCAAGCTATGAGACCAAGCTATGAGAGCAAACTCTGGGAATAAGCGCTGAGACCAAGCTCGGAGACCAAGCTATACACACAACTGTTGTTTGATTTAACAATTCACCACTGATATCTTCTGCATACGTGGCAATTCAACAAATAACACAGATACATGCGGAGCATCTCCACAGTTACATGCGTGGCATATTCAGTCTGTTGGTTACATGCGAGCAAAGCTTGGCTGAGCACTATAATCATCTCATAAAATATAATAATGTGGTGTTGAATGAATTCAGATGCGCTATAAAGTTTAACTCATTGACTATGTACAAAAAATCTGAAAGTAAAAGATTTGTTGAAGACTATGTAATAAATGTGTTGCAGACTTTGTGGATTGTGTTGTGTGTGTTTATCAGAACCTATTTTTTTTTAATGAGTGGTTTTCTCGATAATCAAAAATATTTAGCTAAATATAGTGCAGTATGGCCAAATTCCGTAGAGTACATTTCATTTATAATACCATCGTCATCATAGAGGCTATGTAGCCTTAAATCTACAACAGTAATTAGAAGGATGGTTCCTAGAGCGGGCCCTTTCCTCTATACAGATGAAACTACTCCCAGCTATTCTATTATGGCTGATGTCTGTACTTTGGTTAGCACACTGAACAACTTTAGTAGTGTTATTTGTATTTGCACAATCAATATTTAGTGACCATTTCAACTTTTATGTTCTGTACTTCCCTAGGACAACAGTTATTTCCCCTGCCTCCAGTTGTTCCCCTTGTTAATGTTCTATAACTCCTACGCACTTGGTCTGTAAAAAAAAATTCGACGTGCATACATTTTTCATATCCTACAATGACAGGCCCACAAGAACAAACAATAAACACACAATATAATTCATACATACTACCCAACACGCAAACACACGCACTCTAATGCACACACACCGTCGTGACACACATAGACTACTCAAAGAATCCCATTTTTTTCTTTAGACAAGGAGACTCTAAAACCCTTGATGACATGAGCAGACGTAACTGTGCCATTATAAGCGTAGCAGCTGTGGGAAAGAACTAGCCACCCCACCCACCCCTTTCCTCCCCGAGGGTGAACAACGTTGAAACATTACCGCACAGAACTCCTTCTTTCTAAAACTGCTCATTCCGACTTTTTTTTGTAAATGTTGAAACCGCACATTTTCAAGGGCGTGTTTACATTAATTTCAATAAACCTGGATGGCGGTAGGGAGGAAAGATACAAATTGCTGGTGGTAGCAGAAAAAGGTAGAACTGAATTATAAAAACAGAAAACTTTTCCGAGGAAAAGAGGGCAGAGGCAAAAACAAACTTTCGCGGACATATTTAAAAATGCGAAGCAATTTAAATAACAATACATAGGCAACATTTGCTTCAGTAATATTAATATATTAAAAGTTAATTAATTTCAGTAAAATCATTTTTAAAAAAAATATTTTAAAAAATTTATATTGGTAATCCCAGTCAACTTGTCATCCAAACACTTGAACCAACGATGAGTTGTGCGTGTTCAGTATAAGAACATAGGGGCCGTCCATAAATGAAGTCACGCACCTAGGGGGAGGGGGGTCCCCACATTTGTGACGATGTGTGACAAGGAGGGGAGGGGGAGTTTAAGAATTGTGACGTTACGTCAAAACACGTTACTTTAAAGCAAAGTTCCACTTAAATATTCGATTTCTTACTACTGTATTTATTTTATGATGTTTCACATGGATTCACGCGTGTTACGATATTATAGTGCAGCCTTACACTAAATACATACTAAAATGACAATAAAGTGATTTGAAACATGCTCATTTTCAAATAGAAATTTTCAAATGGGGTGGGGGGTGTCACAGCTTTGTGACGTCATATTGGAAGGGAGGTCTAAGTTTTTGTGACGAAGTGTGTCGAGGGAGGAGGAAGGGGTGGGTAAAAATCGGCCAAAATCGCGTGACGTCATTTATGGACGGCCCCATAGGCATACAACAGTAGAACGTTTGAGATACTTCGTCCCAAGCAGGACTGAGGACAGGACAGGTCAGGTCCCGTAAATATTGACCAGTGTTGTCACCCCTGCCAGGCCCGGCCTAAGTGAATTTGGTGGGCTTAAATGTAATAGAACAATAAAAATAAATATAGAAAGAGTCTTGTGCTAGGCCCCCAATAATGATGAGAATAATCGTAGGCCCTAGGCGGCTGCCTAGTTTGCCTATGCCTAAGTCCGGCCCTGCCCCTGCCAATGACCCGTATTTTTACGCCAATACAGCCACACAGATTTTTTTTAGGGAACAATTCAAGGTGGCTAAATTCCATCTGACAGATATAGTGTAGGAACGCTTCTTGCGGATAAATTAATTGCCTTGTATTTTATCAGACTTGTCCATACACTTTTTTATAGCCTCGCTTAAACCTGGGACTGATTGCAGTTTCACCACTTCTGTGGCCTCCACATGGCCAGGTCTTCAAAACGCCTCTGAGAAATCTGAGGTTCTCCCACGCCACCCTCACCCTTTACCTCACAGAAAGAAGAAAAAAATCCTACAGCAGTACTCGTTATCTCAGCCACTTATGTTAACTTATGTTACTGAAGATTCTAACTCCGTGTCCATGGCAACATCGCAGCACGACTCAGCAAAATCTTCTTCTTGATTTTCAAATACCAACGTATAAGAAATAATTCAAATTCTGAGAAAAAATTCACAAGAAATTTACATCTTCTAAACTTGGTCGTTTAATTTAAAAATATATCAACTCAGTTAAACTTGATTAGCACAATTAAACCTGTTGAATTAATGTCTTCTTGAATAAACTTGTCAACGCAGTTAAACTTGGTAAACTCGGTTAAAGTTCTTTTCTGTTACACTTGTTGAATTCAGGATTTTCAATTATGTCTGCGCCATTTCTCACTGTGTTCAAAATCAAAGCAAATATTTATGACAGTGAATTAGTTACTAAATGTGCAATGTCAGACCCACTTTTGAGAGCCCAACCTAACCACAATGTCAGACCCACCTTAGAGAGCCCAACCTAACCACAATGTCAGACCCACCTTAGAGAGCCCAACCTAACCACAATGTCAGACCCACCTTAGAGAGCCCAACCTAAACACAATGTCGGACCCACCTTGGAGAGCCCAACCTAACCCCAATGTCAGACCCACCTTACAGAGCCCAACCTAACCACAATGTCAGACCCACCATAGAGAGCCCAACCTAACCACAATGTCAGACCCACCTTAGGGAGCCCAACCTAACCACAATGTCAGACCCACCTTAGAGAGCCCAACCTAACCACAATGTCAGACCCACCTTAGAGAGCCCAACCTAGCCACAATGTCAGACCCACCTTAGAGAGCCCAATCTAACCACAATGTCAGACCCACCTTAGAGAGCCCAACCTAACCAGAATGTCAGACCCACCTTAGAGAGCCCAACCTAACCACAATGTCAGACCCACGCTCGAGATCGCAACCTAGCCACAATGTCAGACCCACCTTAGAGAGCCCAACCTAACCACAATGTCAGACCCACCTTAGAGAGCCCAACCTAGCCACAATGTCAGGCCCACCTTAGAGAGCCCAATCTAACCACAATGTCAGACCCACCTTAGAGAGCCCAACCTAACCAGAATGTCAGACCCACCTTAGAGAGCCCAACCTAACCACAATGTCAGACCCACGCTCGAGATCGCAACCTAGCCACAATGTCAGACCCACCTTAGAGAGCCAAACCTAACCACAATGTCAGACCCACCTTAGAGAGCCCAACCTAACCACAATGCCAGACCCACCTTAGAGAGCCCAACCTAACCACAATGTCAGACCCACCTTAGAGAGCCCAACCTAACCACAATGTCAGACCCACCTTAGAGAGCGCAACCTAACCACAATGTCAGACCCACCATAGAGAGCCCAACCTAACCACAATGTCAGACCCACCTTAGAGAGCTGAACCCATACTCGATTCCCTCCCCCCCCCCACTTCGACCCCTCCCAGTTCCACTCCCTCCCTCGTGCCACCCCTCCCTTCCTCCCACTCATCCCCTCCAAATATTTAACATAGGCGTGAGAACTCCGTTATTACCCAGGGTGATGAACTTTTTTTTCCACAATGGGTCTCAAAAATGTGTGCTACAAATCTTGTGAAAAGTAGCTCGAACCAAACACGTGGTAATAACATCATCGGCCTCTCAAGTATGATGAGGGGGAACAAATTATATGAAAATCAATGACAACAATAAATAAAATATACATACATTTTACTAATGAGGTCAATATTTGTTTTGTTAAACTTTTCCCCATATTAACTTTTGGATTTTCTCAAACATCACGTAGCAGATACAATTTTTTAAAAGTGCTAATATAAATTTAGCCCAAGCGGAGTACAAAAATGTTAAAAATAAGTCATAAAAAAGCAGCGAAGCCACATTTGCTAAATGTTAATTTATAACTAAATGATGTATTTGCTCATGTCATAAAAAAAGTATTATGTCAACAGGACGTTAAACTTGACTTATTGTGTTTGTGAGCAAACGGTGTCCGCTATACAGAATCTTGTGTTTGCATTGTTTGGTGTGCACTGAACGATGCAATGCAGAAGTTATAGCTCATATTTGTGTGTGTGTGGTTGGATGAGTACCCACCCTAAAAAGACGATAAAGGTGTGAAATCTATTTTAATAGAAAGCACTACTTAGCTGTTTATAAATCAAAATTTATATAAAACATTTTTTAAAAAAATGATTTAGATTTTTTTTTAAAATTATAAGATACATGCAAGTGCGTGTTAATAGCTATAAACTGATAAGATTCATGCAAGTACTGATATTATATCTTAATGTAACCGAGAATGCAACATGCCAGGTGGTTTATGTGTCCAATGTGGTCATGAAACGAAGAGTCAGTGAGTTACATGTGAATGGAGAACCACTGTAGGACATTTCATCAAGATTCAACAAATGGAACGATGACGTGAGCCGTTGTTCCGCTAAGATTTGAGAGGATATTGTTGTAGGTCGGTTGCCATGGAGATAAACTTCTCAAGTGACAAGGAAAAGCAAATGGTGGTTACAGATAATCCATTTTTTTAACAGGCTGATTTGTGGGAAAATTATGTCCCTTTGAAAGTAAGGCGCTAGCAACGTCCGAAACGGGAGCCCAGTGTTTGAGACGCTCTGATCAGATTGGGAAGGTGCAGTGGCGTAGCTTTGTGAGGGGGAGGGGGTTCCAAATTTGAAAGCCCCTTGGGCCCCCACTTGAAGGGGGTCCCCAAAGGACTGTCCACAATTTTGTTTAACATTAAATATTACGCCACCGCCATGTCTGCAGGACCCCCAAAGAGGCCAAGCCCCCCGGTGTCACGTGATAATCACAAGATTAGTGATAGGGAGGTCACATGGGTAGAAAGGGCGCGAAAGCAGTTGTCAGAGAGGAATGGCGAAAGTGTGGCTGATGTCTCCACGTTGTGAAACCTCAAAGTTATATTCCTGTATATATTGTGCATATTAAAGTTATTTTGTTGACAACGGTATTTCAAGGATTTATTGCACGAAAGTTTGTATTGTGAAACGCCTACAGAATACACATATAACAGCAAACCGTTTACACCCGGGCCCCCAAATCCATACAAATCCCTAGCTACGCCACTGGGAGGGTGGTGGCTGCAATCTATTCAAATGTTTTAATACAATGACTCTGATAATGAAAACATTTGCACAACTGACCATAAGTCATCATGTCAATTTTTGTATTGATCTTAGCTCATTAAGTAAATTATTAAATAGAGCATAAATCATTCTGTTAATTTTTGAATTATCAATGAGTTATTATGTTAAGTGTTGACTTGATCACAGTCTATATGTTAATTCTGGCTTTAACCATAAATTATTATCTTAATCATTGAACTGACCATAGGTCGTTATGTAAACTAATGATTGACCATGGGTCATTATGTCAATTAATGTATTGACCATAGGTCGTTTTGTAAATTACTGCACTGAACAAATTTCACTATGTAAATTTTTTGACAGACAGTGTGTCGTTATGTAAGTTATGAAACTGACCATACGTAATTATGTAAACCATTGCACTGACCATATTTCACAAGTTTTTAATTAAAAAAAAGATTGCATTATAACCTGCCCAGATAGGACGATGTTTCTTTATCCCTTGATCCTATAGGAGAATGTTTCTTAATCGCTTGATCCTATAAAGCAGTGGTTCTCAAAGTGGTGGTCCGCGGACCGGTGCCAATCCGTAGGCCGTCCGATGCCGGTCCGCAGAAGTTACCAAGAAAGGACATTTCGCTACCACGTCAGTACAGGGAAAATATTTCACCGGTCCCTGGTGCAATTAAAAAATTCCTGCCCATCCGCTATACTACAAATTTTGAGAAGCATTGCTATATAGGACAATGTTTCTTTAAAACTTGATGCTATAGGACAATGTTTCTTTAAAACTTGATGCTATAGGACAATGTTTCTTTAAAACTTGATGCTATAGGACAATGTTTCTTTAAAACTTGATGCTATAGGACAATGTTTCTTTAAAACTTGAGGCTATAGGACAATGTTTCTTTAAAACTTGATGCTATAGGACAATGTTTCTTTAAAACTTGATGCTATAGGACAATGTTTCTCAATCACTTAAGCCTATAGGACGATGTTTCTTAATCATTTGATCCTATAGGACAAGTTTTCTGAGTCACTTACTCCTATAGGACAATGTTTCTTATTCACTTGTTTTATCCTATAAGACAATGTTTCTTTATCCCTCGACCATACAGGGAAGTGTTTCTTTGTCACTTGACCATATGGGACAATGTCCTAATCTATAACGTTTGTTTCTCGTATAGCGCTCTCAGCTGTTGTAAATTCTCCCACCTTATGATCAAAGCATTGAGAGCCAACAAGAAGAAATAAAATAATTTCAACAAACATTATGTGTACCAAGGGAATAGAGTTATCATCTATTCTACACTTATTATTAGGCTGAAGTTTAAATAATATTCTCAAATAATTACTAACATATTACAGTGTGGGCAAATAAAACAGAGAACATCTTGTAAAATGCTCTTAAGGAGATTAGTGTTTTCATAAAATGATTTATATGTTAATAAAATTATAAATATTTTCATAAAATGATTGGCATATTCATAAAATTGGTATTTCCATAACATAATTGGTATGTTCATAAAATGATATGTATGCTAACATTTATATAACCTGTAACAACTCTTTCTGATATATTTCCATCTAACACTAACACAAAATAATGACACTTTTATTAACATTACATTTAAAAACAAATGCTAGAAGAAAACTCAAGAATGTGCAAAAGGTAAATACAAAATAACAACAATAGTGGCCCATTTGTGTAATGTAGTTTTAATTGATTCAAGGCACAAAGTTTATCTCTACATTATTATATGAAAAAAAAGAATAGTACATGTATATGTAAAATAAAAATCACCATATCTTACAATATAAAATATTTGTTTTTTTCACACTGTAAAAGTTCTCTAAATTTGCTACACACTATATTAAAGTAAGTATAATCAAATTTTATTTCTATTTTTTAGGATTTAAAAATTAATATCTTTATATATATATTGAATTTAAGTTACAATCAAAGGGTCAGAAATCTTCATCATGCTTTTGGAGTAAATGCTATTGAGTAAAATATCTGACCTGAATATCTTTAAGAAATTGAAATACATGTACATACTGCAAGCTTCTTCACTCAAATGGTATTGTAATTTCAAGGCAAAAATAAAATTAAAATACATTGTATATCATTATTTTTCGAACAATACATGTTTTATTAAAAAGAAGTTAAATAATATTCACAATCTTTATATAGTTCATACTATTAATTTGTGCCCCATGAAATTTGTCCTGTAATTCCCCTTGCATAAAAGAATTACATTTTAAAATTGACCCTTTTCAGTTAAAGATAAAATTAATACACTAATATTACTTTAACATATTGAGAAAAAATAACATTCGCCAATTATTGTAAAATATTCACTTTCACAATTCCATTCGATCAATCTTTAAAAAATTATTTATTTGAAAATATTATTACCATTGTTATTAAAAATTTGAGCATGGTTAAGTTTGTAAAGAGTAAAAATGTCTTCTAACTTTCGTGATTATAATTATGGAATATCCGCAAAACATGACCTCAATTTTAAAAGCAATTAAATATTAATTTTTTTAAAAAAGTGCAGTTGTACTGGGCCAAGAATTATTTCAGATTGATGTATTTATAGAACAATAAAACAATCAAAGTATGTTAAATAACATTGAGAAATACATTTTTAATGGTATTATTAAATTATCATATAATTAATTATCATATAAAGACGTTTTTAATGGGAATATTTGATTAGGTTTCAAATAAAATGGCTCTTTTTTTATTTTTATCTTTAGTTAAATGCTACCGCTAATAGTCTAGATCTTGCAAGCTTTGTCATTTTGACACCAAAACAACTTTATTACTTGTTTTTATATATACATTCCCTGGAGCGCCCATATAGCAATCACATGTCCAACTACGTCATGAACTTCACATCTGCTAATGTTATTTATCAAAATATGCATTCAAGTAAAGCACTTTATGAGTATCCCAAAAAGTGATTTCAACACAAGGTAGACAACCACAAATTTTTCACACTCTTGAAATCTATAATACTTAAATATCACCCATCCCAAATCATTGACGCTAAATGTTATTTATTCATTAAGTATTTAAATTCTTGTACAACAAAGTAAACTAAATTGTGTACCAAATTAAATGGCAGTAAGAGAAAAAAATATATTACACACCAAATACTTTTGCTCATTTATACCATGTTACAGAGTCATTCAATCAGTGAGGAGGAGGATTTTGTAATAGACTAGCTGACCCGTCACGTGTTGCAATGATCTCAGAAGAAATGAATTTCAAAGAAACGAAATGAGTCGAAATTTTCTACAAAAAAAATTCATGCCAAAAACCTTAGTGGGCTTGTAATAAACAACTTACCAAAGTTGTTTAGTGATCAGATCAATTTAATCTATAGAAAAGACAAAGCCCTCACTTACTCATCCCTAATTCTCCAACTTTCTGTGTAAGTAGAAGTAGAAGTATATAATTTTGGGAAGTTATTGAGCACACTACCACAATGGTAATCACATTTTTCTTTTTTAAAATTACCACTCATTTGGGGCAGAGTGCCGAAATGTAATTTTTTCCTAATATGAGTTAAATAAAAACATTTTAAACATTGGCTGCTTGGTATATTGAAGAATCTTGAACAAACTCGGTACTTAAAAACTTGATGGTCCATATTAAAATACTCTAGGGAATTAAACTCCTAATGTCCATTCCTGGGGGTCCACATTTTTTTTTGTTAACATATAAGACTTTATTACCCATTCGATTAACACAATTCTTGACAATCAAAAAGAATTCATCCGACCCTAATGAAACTTTGGGAAGTTGTTGAGTATGCTCCCACAAAGGTTTCTGGCATAAAAAGTTTTTATAATACTATTTATTGGGGGGTGGGGCCCAAAATGTCACATTTTCCTAACATGAGCTCTATAAAAAGTAGTTTAACATTGGCTGTTCTGTTGTTGTTCGTCCGTCGTGATCTACGATGACCACTCTCATCATATTTGCTGGGCCGCCTCATGTGTTCTCTGGTGGCTTATTAACCCTATTTTTGCACGAAAGAGGCGTCCGCATGTCGGACAAGAGATAGAAGTGGTCCCTTCAGGTGGGTTTTGGTTACGTTCCTTTCTGGCTTGGCGTTTTAACTTGGCAGCATGTTGTCTATTAGCTTCACAGACAGCTGCGCCATTCCATATCGTAGAGCGCCAGTGGGCTCGGTTTCTGGCTGCTGCTTCCCAGGAGTCATGTCCGATGTCCAAGGCCTTCAGAGCCGTTTTAAGTGCGTCCTTGTAGCGCTTTCATGGACCTCCGCGTGCTCTATGCCCTTCGGTAAGTTCACCATAGAAGATCCTCTTGGGTAGGCGATGGTCGGGCATGCGCACTAGATGCCCCGCCCAGTGTAGTTGGCTTTGCATGAGGATAGTGTGGATGCTGGGGAGTCCTGACCTGGCAAATATTTCGGTGTCTGGAACTTTTTCCTGCCATTTTATATTGAGAATTTTTCTAAGGCTTTTGGTGTGGAAGTGGTTCAGCAATCTCGCATGGCGTTGGTATACAATCCAAGTTTCACATGCATATAATAAGGTGGGGAGCACTACAGCTCTGTATACTTTTAGTTTTGTTTGGTCGCTGATTCCCCTTCTGTTCCAGACACTGTCATGCAATCTACCGAATGCTGCGCTGGCCTTTGAGATTCTGGAGTTCACCTCGTCATCAATATTGGCCTTCTGGGACAGTTTGCTGCCAAGTTAAGTAAAGCGGCTCACTGTGTTGATTTTGTTGCCGTTGATGAATAAGTTAGGCTCAGTATAGGATTTGCCCGGGGCCGGCTGGTATAGCACTTCTGTCTTTTTTGTGCTGATGGTGAGCCCAAAGTTAGAGCACGCACTGGAAAATTTATCAGCACTTAGTTGCAGTTGTGCTTCAGAGCCCGCGTTAAGGGCACAATCATCAGCAAAAAGAAGTTCCAGGATGCTGTCTGATTTGACCTTTGTCTTAGCTTTAAGCCTCCTGAGGTTAAACAGACGACCATCAGTGCGATACCTGAAGTCCATGCCTACATTTCTATTCCTGAAAGCCTCTGTAAGCATGGCTGAGAACATGAGGCTGAACAATGTTGGGGCCAGAACACAGCCTTGCTTAACGCCATTTGTGACAGGGAATGGTTTAGAGACCTCTCCGTTGTCCTGGACTCGAGCCTGCATGCCACCATGAAATTGCCTTACAATGGATATACACTTATTTGGACACCCATACTTGGCCATAATCCTCCATAGGCCCTCTCTGCAGACTGTGTCAAAGGCTTTCGTAAGGTCTATGTAAATGGAAAATAGGTCCATATTCTGCTCTTGACACTTTTCCTGCAATTGCCTAGCTGCAAAAATCATGTCAATGGTCCCACGTTCTTTCCGGAAACCACATTGGCTTTCTGGTAAAAGTCCCTGATCCAGATGTGCATTTAGGCGATTTAGGAGAATTCTGGCGAGTATTTTTCCTGCAATTGATAGCAGTGAAATTCCACGATGATTGTCGCAGGCTTGGCGGTTCCCTTTTCGCTTGTACAAGTGGACTATAGAGGCATCTTTAAAATCCTGGGGGACAGCCTCTTGCTGCCACATCATTAGGAAGATTTCATGCAGCTTTTCCAGTATAGCCATGCCACCTTCTTTGTATATTTCTCCTGGAATTGAGTCTGCTCCAGGAGCCTTTCCACATGACAGAAGATGTACAGCTCTTTGCGTCTCAAGAAGTGTAGGCGGGTCATCCAATGCCAGGTTGATTGGTACTTGAGGGAGGCAACTGATAGCATCTTCATTAATACTTGAGTTGCTGTTTAGGACAGCATGAAAGTGTTCAGCCCAGCGCTCAAGAATCTTCTCCCCGTCAGTAATTAGATATGTCCCGTTAGCACTGAGAAGCGGTGATGAATGAGACGTTGTGGGTCCGTACACTTCCTTAAGGGCGTTGTAAAAATTCTTCATATCATGCCTGACTGCATATTGTTGAATCTCATCAGCTTTCTTGTTTAGCCATGCTTCTCGCATCCAGCGACGTTTTTGTTGTATGACGCGGCGTATGCTATTATATGAGTCCGTTACGTTTGAAGACCTAGGATTGCTGATGTGTCTTTTGTGGAGTTGATGTTTCTCTGCCAACATTTGCTTGATTTCATCGCAATTGTCATCGAACCAGTCTTGGTGCTTTCTCGTCGCGGGTCCAAGGATTTGGGAGGCTGTGCTGTAGATTTGATCTCTAAAGTTCGTCCAAACAGTCTCAATGTTCGTATTGTTTAGAGTGGTGGATCTCAGTTTGCCCTCCAGGGCTGTCTCCAGAGATTGTTTAGTACTCGCACAGTTTAGCTTTGTGATGTTTAGCCGTTTTAGGGTTTTCCTTCCTTGGGGCCGTCTTTTGGGCTGAATGCATATCTTAAGTTTAGAGATGATGAGACGATGGTCTGTCCAGCATTCAGCAGAGCAGAGTGATTTGGTCACACGAACGTCTTGTCTATCTTTCTTCCTTGTGATGACGTAGTCTATTAGGTGCCAGTGCTTTGAGCGAGGGTGCATCCAAGAGGACCTGTTTCTTGTGGGAAGACTGAATACTGTGTTAGTAATCAACAAGTCATGTTCCACACACGTCTGAAGCAACAGGAGACCATTGCTATTACACCGGCCCACTCCATGTTTTCCTATCGCACCGTCCCAAAGAGCGTCATCGCAGCCTACTTTTGCATTAAAGTCACCAAGTATCACAAGCTTATCAGTGGAAGAAATGTTGGCGATGATAGAGTGAAGGTCCTCGTAAAACTTGGATTTCACTTCATCATGGCTAGTCATTGTTGGGGCATAGCAGCTGATGATGTTGAGATATTTCTTCCCGGCCAACAGAGGCAGTCTCATCGTCATGAGTCTGTCATTTATGCACTTTGGAGGACTAGCGAGTTTGCATACTAATGATGTCTTCATGGCAAAGCCAACACCGGCCTCACGGCGTTCCTCTCTCCCTCTGCCACTCCAGAAGAAGGTGTAGCCGGAGCCTCTTTCACTTAGTTGACCCTCTCCTGGTAAACGGGTCTCGCTGAGAGCGGCAATGTCGACATCATATCTTGAAAGTTCGTGGTCCACCAGGGCAGTCCTCCATTGGGGTCTATTAGTTTCATCTCTGTCCATTAGTGTGCGCACATTCCATGTGCCCAGGGTGAGAGGAATAGTCCTCGGCGTTTTCTTTAGTTTGCGACCGCAGAAATAGGGTCCCCGCCAGCTGCGGTAGTCTGGCCAGGGAAGATTTGAGCAGGCAATGTTTAGGGCACCTTTTCTAGCCCCTTCCTCGTGCCATGGAGGTGAGCAGTGCATTCCTAAAGAGGGCTGCTCAGTCGCTCAGGGGGCTGCCGGACACCGCTGCTGCTCGGTGTCAGTGGTGAACGACCCTATGGCCTGAGCCGCCTGCATGCAGGTTTGTGACTACGGCTCCCAGTGTACCTCACCTGCCGCTTCGCCACTTGCCTGTCGCTACAGGGCTTTGGAATGAATCGATGATGATGATGAGAGTGACTTGCGCTGTGACTTTGTTTAAAGTGAGGAGGATTCGCGCAACACGTCGACCTCACTCTCTCGCCCAACCCCATTCCCAGCTGTCTCGACAACGTCTTGCTGCTGGACCAGATGGTTTTGGGTAAATGAATGGATCTGGACCAAACTTGATGCATAAAACCTTGATGGTCAATTGCACCGTATGGGCCAGGGGGCCCATAATGTCATTTATTTCTTAAATAAGCTTTATAAAAAATTATTTTAAACTTTGGCTTCCAGCACCATTCATCCAATTGCCATGAGACTTTGGAAAGTTGTTGAGTACACACCCACAAAGGGTTCTGGCTACAATGAATGGTTCTTGATCAAACTTGGAACATAAGAATTCGATGTCTCATACTTAAAACCTATAGGGCTTTTAAAACTTCATGTCAATAATTAAGCATGTTTCATTTCGCAATTCTACGCATAAAATTCGTAACAGTAGGCAACGTTCACAATTTGTTAAAGTTTCTGGTGTATGGCCCCATCTTCATGAAATTTGGTAGGTGGCTTCCAAGCGCTAACCAAAACTGATGAGCATACTTATTTCGGTGGTATGACATACATTACTTTCAGTTACCATATTAAACTTTCCAACTGTCTTTGTTACTTATGGACCCATCTATAAGAAATTTGGTACACGAGTTCCTAACGCTAACTGTATGCTACTATATTGCTGCAAGCATTGGTGTTTTGCTTCTTCTTCGGCATCCTTCCATCTCGAGAGGTCAAGGTGCATCACCTTGTTTGTTTTTGTTTTTGTTTTTTTTGTGTGCAAAAAGTTAAAAGCTTCATGGTGCAGGACTTTTTGAGAAGCTCGAGTGTCCTCTCCAGAGGTGATGCATGCCTGGGCGGGTATTATGGAGAATTAGCTGCTGCCCATACAGCATATCCCTCCTCTCCACATCAATGGTGTAACCAAGGGAACGACTTGCGTCGATGCAGCTTGGCGCCATTTGCGTCGATGCAGCTTGGCGCCATTTGCGTCGCAGGAGCTGCCGGAATGTACATAATTTTTATGTATAGACCGTCTGTAGGTGCTCCAGTTCCTGTTTTTCTGTCAGGGTTTACTCCCTTAGCCTTTCCCGAGTGGCTGGTGTGGCCGCAAGGCAGCGGAGGTTTGAAGTCAGAGTTTCCTTCTCCTAGATGAACTACCAGCCAAGGTTAACGAGCCTCATCTACCGAAAGGTGTTTTGCTAGTAATATATAAATAGGTTACATAAGAAAAAAACTATTACAAACTTTAAGGTTCAAAACGCTGGATCAGGATGATGACATGTGTCAATATTTGTCCATAATGTTTTTAAACGTTTAAAAAAACAAAACAGGTGTGGGGCCCCTGACCCAGAAGGGATGGACATCATGGATTAAATGCCCATTAGTTGTTGTTTGTTTTTTTAAATATAAGCCATGAAATTCGGTCAAGTACATACCTTTCATGTACTCAGTAGCCAATGTTTGAATTTTTGTATATAGCTCTTATAAAAAAATTATCCCAGAAACCTTTGAAGGCATGTACTCATCAAAATCCCAAAAGTTCATGGTTATTGGATGAATGGTGCATGTAGCCAATATTTAAAATACTATTTATAAAGCTTATATAAGAAGAAAACCCCATTAAGGGTTCCCGGCCAAATGGTGCAAGATTTAAAGTTCAAAATGCCTGTCGATTTCAATCTGGATGTTGATGGAGATATTTACAAATATTTCTCTTGGTCTTTTAAAATCCATGGGAATAAAGTCTAATAACCTTAATGAAAATTAAAAGAAACTGAAAATGATAAACAATGGAATTTCACAGAAATGTTAATATAATATCATTTCAAATCAAATGTACAATTTAAAAAGTTGATGAGAAATATCTCTCTATTTGTAATTGGTGAATATGTTATGATGGAATGATGGATAGATAATATAAATATAAATGTTATTCTACAAAATGTTATTTACACATTTTATTACAGCACATAAATAAACAAGCCACATTTACAAAAACTTGTAAGAATTTCTATAGTTTAAAAATAAGTAATTTGAGTAACACTAAACGATATAATTATTATTTACCATTACTTAGCAAACAATCAAATAAATTCTTAAAACTATGGGAAAATATTTTTTTTAAAGAATCGTTTGCACCCAAATTGAGGTAAATAATATTTCCTGTAAAAAAACATATTCTCACTGCACTTAATTATCTGTGATGAAGAACATATAATATTATAAAACTGCAAAAGCTTTGTTACTTTTTCTTTCAATAGTACTTCAAATAAGAATGTTACATTTGTATGATACTACCAGCCTATTTGTTTCATCAGATTTGAGTAGTTGACTTACATTTACATACAGCAAAAAAAATATTTTTTAAAAAAAATAATAAACCTTGTTTGATTGTTTGGCACTAAATGCCTTATTTCTTTTGCATATCTTGCTCAAATAAATAAATTTATATAGAATGAACATGTAGGTTATCCAGAAATTTTAATGAGATGTTCATATTAAATTATTGCTTTACTCCAACTTAAAATTATAGTTTTTATAATATGTTAAATAATTTTTAAGAATTCATTATATAAAAATATTTTGGTTAATTGTGACTTAAAATTTTTTTTGGAATGGCCCATAATAAGTTGTGAGACAATGCCCTTTAAACACTCTTTAATTTGTAACTCTTTGTGTTGTATACAAAGCTGGAAGTTTAACCTGACCTGAAAAGAATTGATTATGAAAATTTCATTCAGTGGTTATGTTTTGTAAACTTTGTAACTAAAATATAGAGGACTGAAGTCTAGAAAAAAAAATTAAAAGTGCTTTCAGATGGATTTATATTAAAATAAAGTCTCCTCTACCTGTAAAATAATTTATCCCCCAAAATAAATCTGCCCTCATCACAATTTCAATGTAATGCAAAAAGTTCAAAAAAGTATTTATTAAATTAACGCTGCGCAATTAGCCACCCCTAAAAATGTGTTTTAAGGGAGGAAGCACTCCCTATGCCATCAACTTGTTATGCCCTTTGCTAAGCTTATGATTGTTGAATTTCAAAAAATTGTACTCAAATGTTTGTAACAGAAATGCAATATATATTCCGTGACATAAACAGTAATACAAGGCTAATTTTAAATTTAATATAATTAAGAGGTGGTTTTATTTTAAACACAGAGACTTTACTTTAAAACAAAAATTTCCCCGCAGACTTTAAAAATAAACTATCAGGGGGAAAAATTTTTTGCGGGGAGACATAACAGCCAAACTTCTGCAACAGTAGTGCACCTGTTGACTTCATGCCACATGCTAGACATAGCCGGGGAGTTTAGGGCAGCAAGTGAGTCCTATGCTCAGACAATGTTGTATGGCACTGCCCAAAACATGGAGCATATTGCCTAATTGTTAGCCAAAGCTTTAAGAAAGTAAATCTGAAGCTTTAGACTAGATTAGTTCTTAAAAGACCAAGCAACGTATTACATGAACTTTCTAGTTAATTTTGGAGTCTGTTTTAAGTTATTATCCATTTAATAAACCTTAGCAATTTATGTCTTTAACAATCATCTTTCAAATAGTTGCAACTGACCTTTACGTTCTGCCTCGTTATTGGGACTGTCTTCTGTGCACATGTCTTCTAAATTGAATAATGTATCAATAAAATTTATAAAAATTTAATGCAATATAAACTTAACAAATATTTCTTTAATTGTCATCTTAACACTTTCAAATTCTTACACAACAACAAAGTTGTGAATACAAGCTTAACCATTACATTCAAATGAAGGGGACTACAGTGGAAAATTTATTGGTATTTAATATTATTAACAGCTTTAAAATTTGACATTTTATAGTTAGTAGTAGTTTTATGCCGTAAATTTCAATGAAATATGTCAAAAATAAGCACAAATAATTTTTAATCTTATATTTACCATTGACGTCTTCATCTGATGGCGTTGCATTTTTTTTAAAGTTGATGTTTTCTTTGAGCGTTTTTAATTTGGAAGACAATGATTGCAATTCTGAAGGTCAATAAAAATGTTTCTAATAAATTATAAAATTAATCACAATACTTTTTATGTGGTAAATAAAATCTTAAATATATCAAATTAAATTCATAAACAAACCTTAAACTTGCATTTTTCTATAAGTAGAAAATGATACAAAATAAAAGAACGACTTTTATTTTTGTGTGCAACTTTTAACGTTCAAAGCACTTCATCTCTATTTAATTGCCACATCCATGTAACTGAAGTTTACTATTTAAAAAAAAACAACCCTAGATTAGTACTAAATTTCCAATTGGTGCCAATTATTTTCTGATTCTTCTTTTTTGTTTTTAATTTTAGAGAAAATATTCAGAATTTAGTCTTCAAATAATTAATATAAAGGTTATTTTGAAATCCACAAGTACAGTTCAGGTGAACTGAAGTTCAGTAACTCAACAAACTACAATATAAATGGGAGTAAATGACAGAGCACACTATAAACTATTATACCTCTATCATATTCCAACTTTAAATCTACTTTTTCTATAATTTAATATCCTCTTCAAGGCTAGACAACAGTCCCTTGTGAAATGAAACACTCGATCTTACCAGGGAAAAGAGCTCAAACAGAAATGTTAAGAGCTAGAAAAGATATCAGGACGCTAGAATTTGATAATACATTTCTAATGCTTCATTAAATTTATAAAGACAAAGGAGACGAACTAAAATACCATTTTCTAATAATTTTGGTCACAAAAGTTTAAAGGAAAATTACCTGTCTCCAAATCCTTCCTTTTTGTTTCCTGTTCTTCTAGTAATGTTCTCAGTTGTTTGTTTTCTTCTTTCACATCACCTATTTCTTTTCAAATCAATATGAATGAAGAAAAAATGAAAAACTGCAGGTTGTTGTAAGCAATAATTGATTAGAAGGTAGAGAAGGGGAAGAAAATAAATCTTAATTTTGTTCAAATAGAGGTATACAATTTTCTTCTTACATTGCAAGAGTATGAAATTTATAAAACTTTTGCATACTTTGCTTATGCATTTTATAGAATGCCGGATTTTGTTTAGGCAAAGTGTAAAAAGAGCACAACAAAGGACTTCATTGATAATTATGTATTTTAAAGTGGAAGTAATACAAAATAAAATACATGATGTACGCTTAGTATTATTTTTTCGAGGTCTTCCTCTGTTTCTACATCTTGTAAATCATCATCAGGTAGGGATGACTTTGTGAGGCCTACTTTAGCTCTGCAGCCAAAGAGAGCTTCGTGTAATGATCTTTTAATCCCTGAATGAAAAGCTATGTTCTTCATGAGTTGGACGAACCGTAACCCCTCATTCCAGTGGCCAACTATTTCATCTTGCATCCAAGCACACAGCATATTTTTGATGTTCTATTAGCTCTTTCGATGCTCCCATGGCTTTGTATGTGGCGTGGCTTACCATGAAAGATCTTCAATGTGGGCCAGTACAACTTTAGACTGCTTACCACATTGTTTGCAAATTCCCTGCTGTTATCGGACTGTAGGATTATTGGCGCACCAAGCAACGTAAATATGTCTTCCAGCTGGTATGCTACTTCTTTCACCCTCTTTGTCTTCAGGGCCCTGAGAACTACGCACTTGGTGGGATGATCTTGATACATCATTATAAACTTGTATTCCCCATCAGGATGGGATTGAAAGTCTATGAGATCAACCTGACAAGGAGAGTTGAATTCAGAAAAAGCCATTGGCTTGACCACAATGACTTTTTTGACGTCTTTTTTTTTCTGGCATGGTTCACTAAGGTTAATACACAGTTCAATATCATGACGGGTAGTGCTCTTGTATTTGGATGAAAAAAAGTTCTTTCAACATTCTGTCCCGTCCTCCATAACCAATGGCCAAATGGGCTTTATGAAGTACGTCAAATATCTCGGAGTCTGCGACATAAAACAGAATGGCACTCACGCGTTTTTTAAACAGGGTAGATCAGCTTGCTCTTATTTTCCACCATCATGACATCATAGTGTTTCACCAGCCAATAGCCCCGTGGTTCTTGCTTAATGGTGGTCTTAGCCATTTTCACATCGTCCACCAACTTTTGGTAACATTTTCGGTTTTAAAAAACAATGTTTTTAATAGCATTGGATCTTACTTTAGATAACTCATCGTAGAATCGTCGTTGCATGTCAACATGGCGCGATTCCTGTCCTAGCACAATATTCTCTTCCGACATGGTCACACAGCAATCCAAGGGGAATCGTTATGGGAGAAAGTCTGTGGAATCTCAGCCGGATATAAACTGACGTCGTGAGAAGAATTTTGGCAACCTTGTCTGTGATTTGGTAAAGGAACCTCGTACCGGCTTAACGCTGTCTTACAATAACTTTGAAAACTCACAGACTTCGATCGCCATCATCAAACAACGACCAAAGTGCCACTGCCAACATTAGTGGCTTGAAAAAGGACGGGGGTATGCCAATTACATACTTGGCGGACGACAACTCGGCATTTTATAGAATGCCTAGGGAATGTATGAAATAGCAATCATTTCATACTTTGCCTGAAACCTGAAATACATTGCCTATGCATTCTATAGAATGCCTGAATTTCACACTTTGCCTGTAACATATCTCGGCATAAAGTGGCAGAACAAAATTCCAGACACAGTGGTACTGACCAAGGCAGGTCTCCCCAGCATCTTCACCCTCCTGATGCAGTCCCAGCTTCGCTGGGCAGGGCACGTTGTCCGAATGCCAGACGAGAGACTGCCAAAGAGAATCTTCTATGGTGAGCTCCAGTATGGCCAGCGGTCCCACGGTGGGCAAAAGAAACGCTTCAAAGACACACTGAAAGCCTCAATGAAAGTGTTTGCCATCAATCCAGACACGTGGGAACGAGCTGCAATGGACCGATCCACCTGGCGCTCTTCCATCCACGAAGGTGCCAGGTCATGCGAGGCAAACCGGATCACCGCCGCAGAAAAGAAGAGGCAAGCCCGAAAGGCCCATGCTGTCAAATCTCCAGGAGATGTCGTACTCGTCCCCTGTCCCTTCTGTTCCCGAACCTGCCGTGCAAGGATCGGCCTAATCAGCCATCTGCGCACGCACAGAAAACCCTCGGATGACTAGAGTGGTCCTCGTTGTATCGACGGACGAACGAACAAACATCTTTTAATTTACAGATTTAATGTTTATCATCTTTCATTATTCAATCATTTAAAGCTGAGACTAATGTTTATATTATAGGAATCAATTTTAGTTGTTCAAGTAAACATTCTTCATCATGTGGTGTTAAAAGATTCTAACCTATTGTACATGCAGGGGAAGTTGTGTAAATTAAATTTCTTTGCACTATCATATGGATTCAAGGAGCTACCAAAATAAATGTAAGAATTGTATTTTAAGTATTCCAATTCAAAATTTAAAAAACCTGTTGACTTGGAGTAAAATCTTTGTTAAAAATAAACCACATTTTTAGTCCATTTGGAAGATGTATGAAGCAACAGGAAGCAGGTACTGTGAAGAACTTAGCGGGAGTCAGCTCTGAGAAAACCTTTTGACAGGGTGCCACACTTAAGTTGGTCACTTTGATGATCCCCTGTCTAGCTACAGTCTTTGGTAATAGACTCGTTTGCTGAGCCGGGGTGACACCAAGGTTGTAGTGGGTCAAAGTAGAGAAAATCCACGCCTCCTTTGTGAGGTCAACTTTCATGGAAGGCACTTTCAACCGTGTTTCTGGGTGCCCAGGTGTCCCCCTCAGAGGGGCTGTTCCAGGGGGTGGGGTTTCCCTAGCTATTAGTTCACTTGCGTGTGTGTGTGGGGGGGCATAGTTGCTGGGAGAGTTCCCCAGGATGATCTATTAAGAGCCTTATGCTAAGGGCTGCTGATACCATTCCACATGTAGGATATTTATACAGTTACAAATATATATTTTTTCATCTACTTTAACTGTTAATATATAATATATATAATTTTAAACACATTATTTTGAGTCTTTTATATATATACTAGGGGCAAGGACCCGGCTTTCCCGGGTTTAAAAAAAGGTTTTCTGTAGAAGCGTACAGTACTGTTTATTTGCATGCAATAAAGGGTACATTTAACTTAAAGCAATGTGATAGACAACATTTTTGGCAGTTCCACTTGGAGTGTGTACAAAAATATTTTCCTCTTTGCCAACTCTGGAGCAGGCCACATAGAACTGTCCATGAGAAAAGCATGGTGTCTGAAAGTCTATACCAGCAATCCCAAGAGACTGAGTGATAATTTATATAATTTTTTACCTGTTACCATCGCCAAATGATACTTAACAACCACCGAAAGTTTAATGCTTCTACCTACACAGCCCCCAGTATCTTATATATATGGAACGAAACCTGTTTAAGAACTTTTCCCATGTAATTTTGTGTATGTGTACCAAATTTCACGTTATTTGGTTGTATGGATCTTGAATTATTAGGGAACAAACAAACACACAACAAATGCGTCTTATATGTATAAAATTTGGGCCCCCGGCCCCCCAGTTAATGATAATTTTTTTTCGACTGCTACCATCGCGGGAGGGTACTCAACAACTTTCCAAAGTTCATGTTTCTGCCTACAAAGAAAGATGAGGAATTAGTGTTGATTCAGTTTTATATAGCCCATAGAAGAAAAAAAACGGTTTGGGCCCCCGGCCACCCATGAGTGAAAATTTTGTAATTATTTTTCGCCAATTATCGTCATAAGAGTGTATTCAGCAAGTTCCCAAAGTTTCATGCTTCTATCTTCACGGGAAGTTGAAGAAATAAGTGTTGAGTCAGTTTTAAATATAAGAAAAAAACTACTTTAGGGCCCCCGGCCCCCCGTAATTGATAATTTATATAATTTTTTTACCTGTTACCATCGCCAAATGATACTTAACAACAACCGAAAGTTTCATGCTTCTACCTACACGGGAAATATGATAATTTTTTATGTTTATTTTTTATAGAGCTCATATAAGGAAAAACTACATTTTGGGCCCCCCAGTATCTTATATATATGGAACGAAACATGTTTAATAACCTTTCCGGTATAATTTTGTGTACGTGTACCAAATTTCACGTTATTTGGTTGTCTGGATCTTGAGTTAATAGGGAACATCCAGACATCCAGACAGACGACAAATGCGTCGTATATATATATATATACATATATATATATATATATATATATATATATATATATATATATATATATTATATATATATATATATATATATATATATATATATATATATATATATATATATATATATATATATAAGACTCTCAAAATAAATTTTCTAAAATTATCAAATTATGTTTTTCTTTGACATAATATATATAATGCTACTGATATTTTTTTATGTTTTGTAACTGTCAGGGCAGATACATGAATTTCAAATTGATTAATATGTTCTTATATTTTAACATTAATAATGAATAGTTAAAGCAATGTTACCTCGTTCAATTGTCTCTACTTTAGTTACTTGGTCAGCTAGTGATTTCCTCAGATTCAAGTTTTCATTTTGAAAAGCATCCATATCTTTTAATGAAAAAATATTTATTGAAAATAGAGAGCCCCATGTTTTTAAAGAAAGGTTTCCATCTAAATATAGTTTTGAGTTAATGTAAAGAATTTCAATGTTTCCCTTTGTCATCATTAAATGGAAGAAAACAATAAATTTAACTTTATGTACAATAGTGGACCAATTATTTTGTTAATTTATAAGTAAATGAACAATAAAATAATTTTGTTTCCTTATCAAGAAGAAGAGAATAAATTGTAGAGTCTTGTTAAAATGTCTTTCAATTTTCTGTTTAAGTATTTATCAAGCATAAAAAAAACTTCAATTTATTTGTGCTGTAAACGAAAATTTGTGTTCCATAATTAACTGTTTTCATTACCGTTATTAAGCCCATTTAGTTTTCTTTCATTTTCTTCATTTTTTCTATTTTCATTGTCAATTAATACGTTCATTTCCTCTTTTGTTGCTGCTATGCCTATTTGAAAAAAAAATGTAGATAGTTATATTTTTACTTTCAACAATATTTCTGTCCATTATATTAATTTAATAAAAATGCAAAATTATACATAAACCATGAATAAGCATAGGGGCAATAATCTTCTGTATAGAAGGAGCGTCTGCAATAAATTGGTCATAATGAGAATTATCTGCTTTTTATCTAAAGTCCAAGTTTTAAGAAACTCTTTTGGCCTTCTGGGCCCACAAGAAAGTCCCATATTTTACCTGGTACTAGTGTTCAGTGTATAGGTTAACATTCTTTACAAGGTAAATATATCAATGACGTAAAAATCTTGAAAATAATTTGTTACTTAAGACATATTTTCTATTAATCCATATTTATAATTAATAATGTGGTAGTGTGTCCCAGAACATACGGTACTTCCATTGAACAAGGTGCCTAAGAACTTAGGGTATGTACAGTATAACAGGCCAGCTTTGACATAGACTCTTTACCCCACCCACCCCTCTCCCACACCATTGTTGGTCCCAGATTCTATTTAGCATAAATTTAGTTTAGTCATTCTGAGTCCACCATTTTACCTATCCGTCAGGGAAAAACACCTGAACACCTAAATCTATGAAGTATCAAGATAGGTGGATGTCCATTCATGGTCAGGAGTTGTGCTACAGTATATTATAATAAACTAGACGCCCCGCGGCGTAGCATACGCCGCAGACTTGCTCATGGAGAGTGCAAAGAAAGTGGAGAAAGAACGGACACAAACTACAGCACGAAGAAATCAAAACAACGCGAGTAAATGTCAGTTGCGGGGGTGGGGGGGGGACGACTGCCAACTCATTGTTGGTCTCGAGACATTTGCAGGCGAAATTCGGTACACCCCTAACTTCTATGAAGTCAGCTATAAAACGATAATCGGTTTAAAATCGGAGTTACATAACATTCGATTATAGTATATAATTCTTGTAAGTGTAAAAATAAAAGTAAAAGTAAAAATCCATTGTAAAAAATAATTGCATGTATTTTTTAATATTTTTTAAAATATTTGTATGATTGTATAATAATGTATGGTCATGGTACTATTTGGTTTGGAATAGAACTAAATAGTATTAGTAATTTAAGTTAATTGTAACTTTTTTTTCTTAATAAGTACATTTATTTGATGTGTGGCTACTTCTATTATCTTTTTTTAACTTGTTTAATTTTTTTAAAAAAATTTGCTGTTGTTAGGTCTTTTTGGAAACTCTTAACGGGGTCCTGGGCTGGATGACTCAATTCTACAAAAACTCAAGGGGCTTAAAGCATTTGGAGATGGTGTGTACATTAATTTTGTCTACATAAGGTCTGCTTAAATCTCTTTAACTTTGTTTTTTAAAAATTGTAAGCCACTTAAATAAGGCATTGTCTTAAGCTGTTCCTTCATTTTGTATAATTTATAATGAACAGATACCACATGAGGACATGCATAGCTAGCCTGGAGGAGATCAACACACCCTGGACTGATACTGACGAGGGACACATGGGATGTAGATGGGGAGTAAGAAGACTTTTTTTTAGATTTAGTTGGGTTTGTCAAGAAATATATTTTGTAAGTTAGTATTTTTTTGATCATGAAGAAATTATATTATCTCATTTAGTTTCTGTTGTCACTGGTGATTTTCATTTTATTGAGATTGATTTTTGATTGAACTCGTGTGTTGTACTATTTTTTAACAAGCTTATATAGTTATTTCATTTTCAGATTGACAAGGAGACCATATGCTGCTACACTGTAACTGTGGATGGTCATCCTGCCTTGGACACTGGTGCTCAATTTTTAAAATGTTTATTTGCAAGACACATTAATGTTATTGTTTGTAATAAAAGTATTTTTATAATTATGCAAAGTTATACAATCTGCATTTGAATTTAATGTTTCTTTTCTTTATATGTTTTGATTTTCACTGAACTTATCTTTTTTAGCTAACAATTTTATTGCCATTGCCTTCTTGGTGTTAAAGTTACAATTTTAAATGTAAATTGTCTCCGCCATGTGCGGTTTTCCGCTCACAAATATTTAAAAAATTATGCATAAATATCTTTAATTGCATTGTATTTTTTATATGCATTGGTTTCAACTAAATATTATATGTCTGCTCTGAAAATTTCATTGCAATAGATTTATTAATCTTAAAGTTACACATTTAAATTTAAAATGTGTCGGCCGTATTTAGTTTTTCCTGACGTGTAATTTTAAAAATATGTATACATTTTTTGATTTGCATTATAAGTGTTATTTATATGCATTTATTTTGTAATGTGCATTATCTGTTTGTACTGAAATTTTCATAGCAAAAGCTTTATTAGTCTCAAAGTTAAATATTTAAATGTAAACTGTCGGCAAGGTTTCATTTTCCATCCATGTTTTTTTTTAAATATGCATAAATTATCTTATCTGCATTTAATGTATTTTATAATTGGCATTAGATCTAATTTCTAATGGGCATCATCTGTTTGTACTGAAATTTTCATAGCAGCAACTTTAATAGTTTTAAAGTGATATATTTAATCGTAAATTGTCGGCCGAGTTCGATTTTCTTTCTATGTTCCTTTTATAAAATGTGCAAAAATTATCTAATCTGCATTGAATGTATTCTTTTATTTGCATTTATTTAAGTTGGGCATTATCTGTTTGTACTGAAAATTTTACAGTTACGGCATTGTTGGTTTAAAACTTTTGCTATTTTGTAGTAAAACTGAATTTGTTGACATTTGTCGCTATTGACCCCCTGTCCTTATATGGTCATGTTTTATAAAATATATTTAATTAATACACAACTACTGTGTTTTTTTGTTTGTTTAAGTATGTGCTATCACAGTATTCACCACATTGCATTGCTCTATCTTCATTAAAATTAAATACTAAATTATGAACAAAATAGTGTGGGAAGAGCTAATATTTTATCACAGTTTTTAGAATAATAATAGTAATAAATTGATTATTGAAATGACATACCTATAAGTATTAAATTAACTTTCATATCATAACAAACACAAAAATTACAGTACATTATACATAAGCTACGTTAATCATTTACAAGAAATGTTGTTTCATTAATTTTGAAAATAAATTTTGAAAAGATGTGTCTTAAGTGCAGTCTTGAAGGACTTGGTTGTTTGAATACTACGTATGTGTAATGGTAGAGAATTCCATTGTTTGGCTGCACAAAAAGAGAACGACCTTTCACCAAATGTTTTGGTGCGTGTCTTAGGAACAGAGAGATCGCGTGTGTCTGCAGAAGATCGTAGCTGGCGAGTGGGTGAGTAGACCAAAAAAAGTTCAGTAATAATTAATTACAAAGATAATAAGGAGGAAAAATAATTCACCAAAAAAATCATAACTTTTTTCCTATAAAAGATAGAAGAATGATTTTTGGTGTCAATGGAAAGCTGATAGCAAGCCCTTTCCAGTGATATGCTATTTGTTTATGTCAGTTGTATTTGAAATTTTGAGCTGGAGTGCCTAATGACGTCACGCGATTTTGGCCGATTTTTTACCCTCTCCCCCCCTCGTCACGCGTCGTCACAAAAAGTTAGACCCCCCCCCCTCTAAAAATACGTCACAAAGCTTTGACCCCCGCTCCCCAAAGAAAACAACACTTTATTTTCTATATGAAAATAAGTATGTTTCAAATCACTTTTATTGTCATTTAAGTATTTATTATTTATTTAGTGAAGGTCTACATTGTAATATTGTAACCCGCGTGAAGCATTTTTTTCAAAACGTTTAACCGGCCTTCAAAAAATGAACTGTGTTACATCCTTAGATTATATTTTATTTTAATGAATACAAATTAAACATTGACTATTAATCATCACGGTTAACGTCTTTGTTTAGAAAAAATATTTAAAAATAATATTTTATATATGAATTTTTTTAAAATCCCTCAATTGACTGACGGGCATCCCGTAAGAAAGAAATCGGCGAACAGGGGTAAATAACCTCATCTGGGGTACATGGAATTCTTGGGGGTAATGCAGACTCATTTGGGACATATAACATCCACTACAATCCACTAGAAATATTAAAATACATCATGTGTACGTGAACGCTTGGAACATATGACCATTATTGAACCGGTTCCTTCCAGAAAATGCATTTTTTAAAAATTGACCACTATATAGATTTCTTACCTACGTACTATACAAAGACACCTAAATCCACCCTACTTTCATTTATATTTACACGAGTGACAATAATCTTAATCCACATGACTCGACTTTATCAAGTATCATTTCTGTGATATTTAAAATTAATGCCTTAAAAACTGAGCTAAGAAGAAAAGTTATTTTGTGCTCCTCTCGAATTAAGATGTCAAGAATTTGATGCATTAAATAAAGTTAATGAATACTTGACAACTTTTAAATGGGCTTATTTATCATTATTTCTAGAATGGCCAGGGGCGTTTGACCAAAAACCAACCGAACAATTATATCAAACTTAAAACGTTTATAATTCTACCAAATAGATTCAACCCATCCCCTTTTTTAAAGAAAAATGATATTCCGTGTCGTTTTGACTTAAAATATCTACACATAATCCTATTCAAATCATTTTTAGACGCTTGTCATGCTTGTAAAACTCCCCATTAGCACTTGGGGGGGGGGTGGGGCTAACAACGATCCCCCAAATCCCTGAGTAATGTGAGCAGTACCTAGAGTCTGTGGGTTGGGGGTAACGCACATATAAACTTGTATATTTTGGGGTAACGGGCAAAAAAGTTCGCCGACGGAGCTGCGGTTACATCACAAATGCTTTGATGTCAACATCAAACGACACAGTGTAACAATTTCATACGTTATCTTGTGAGTTCTCAAACTTAAGGATTATAATTAAATATAATTTTCGTGTCTTGATAGCTTACGCCAACCAGCGTCTGATGGCCTACCGACCGGCACATTGAGAAGCCCTGATTAAAAAAAAAGTCATTAAATAAATTGTAAGCCACCAAATATTTCAGTGGAAGTTTTATTTAAAGTTACCCTTTTGATGTGACGTCACATTTCTTCAACCCCCCTCCCTCCCCCTCGTCACGCATCGTCACAAAAGTGTGACCCCCCCCCCTAGGAGCGTGGCGTCATTTATGGACGGCCCCTAACATAATCGATAATCAGTTTCAAAGAAAAAAAAGAAAACAACTACACGCAATTAACAACCATAAATATGACTAACCCTCGCTAGGGTCGGCCAATGACAGTATATGTTAAATAAGGGATGGTAGTATTAAAATTAAATTGGAGGTGGGTAACAACAACCTCAGTGTGCATGTCTTTACGTTTACTCGCTATTTTTTATTTACTTAGTGCTGCTTTTTGTGTCGTTACTCTCACCCCCCCCCCAACCGTTCTTTGCAATGTCTATGATGAACAAGTTTGTGGCGTATTCTACGCTGCGGGTCTCTCCAGAGTTCCTTCTTTTCATTCACTCACAGTCGTTTGCCCAAACCCACCCCATTTTGACAACTGTGTCTTTCATGAAGTCTTCACCCGTCACTAAATCATTAGCGGCGTATGCTACGCCGCGGGTCATCTAGTGTTGGCAATAAAGGGGTAAAAGAACGGGCACAAACAGGCATTTTTAACAATTAAAAAAAAAGTTTTCGCTGGGGCTTGAACCCAGGACCTTCCCCGTATGAGGCGGACGTGATAACCAGTACACTACAAATCTCTCGTTTCTGTGAAGGAACAATGCAAGTGGACGCCAGAACTTTGTTGCCACCCACTCCCCCCCCCCTTTTCTTCTTTTCATCCCACCACGCTTGCCAACAGTGATTAGTGAGGGTCATTTGTCATGCTCGGTTGCACATACTTGTAGCTTGCCTCGCATGGTCCCACCATGAAGAGAATTATATATATATAGATTAAATTATATACTGTAGCCAAGTGGTGGAAATATAGCACACAATAATAATTAATAATAATTATCTAACTTAACAATGACAATGAACAGTTCTTGGGCACCTTGTTTACTTTAGGTATCCTATGTTTTGGGACCTACCGCTACAATACCCATAGAAAAATACTAAAAATTAAATTGTTATTCTTGGTAGTAATTTTAAAAAATAGATCATCATCACCATCAGTCCCTTGACCGTTGCGGTCGTTGAGGGGAGCGCATGGACGCATCAACAGATTACGATCTCCACAAATGCAAAAAAAAATATATATAATATGGATAGGCATCTTTAATTCTTTTTAATATTATACGTTATTTTGAAAAGGGTGTCTTTTATTTTACAAACTCATGATATGAAAGTTACAAAATGTATTTTACAATATTATAACTAAATAAAATAATAGCTCAAACTTTTCTTACTTTTTTGTAGAGTTTCAATAGTGTCTTTATTAGTACGTTTAGTTTCAATTAGCTTTTTAACTTCACTCCCCATGCTTTTGGCTTCCTTTCTTAAAACTATTAAGAAACATATTTTTAAAATACTTTTTAAACTTTTAAGCCTCAGGCATATGCATAAAATAAAACATGTAATCTATAGCTCAATACTGAACATTAAGTAAACATTTATTCCAGTATCTTTATTCAATATAGGGTTAAAGAGTTACATTTTATGCTTTTTGTTATAAGCAATAAATTTTTTTCAATGCTTAAAAGAAACACCTACTTTTTAAACAAATGTTTTAGAAAACAATTTATAATGAAGTAACTTAATTGTATTTTAAAACTTGAATGTCATTTTGTTAATTTCATATTTTTGTCACTTGTATTATTTCATTTTTAGCTTCTAAATATTGTTTTTTAAAATTATGAGCTAAAGGCAAATATTTATTATATCGTTTGCATGAAAAGAGAAATGCAATGGCACTATTAAGCAAATTATATCATACATTCTGTACTGGTTTCACTTATCCTTTTTCACTGAGAAACACCAAATAATTTTATAAGCTATTCAACAGACCACATAAAATAATTGTGCAATAAGCAATAACAATGACTGAAGTTACAGTTAAAGCAATCTAAGCAAGTTTCAATTCACATTCTCTAGAATATCTTCTCTTTATCAGACTTCTTTATTCAATAAAATTACATTTTCACACCAATTAATGGGTGGAATTGTTCAGTTACAGCCCCTAATTCTAAGAACCAATTGCACATTTGTTTTTAGCTTAGTCCCAAATTATCTACTTGCTAAATCTAGCAGTGTTATTTTTTGTGTAAAAGCTGTAGTAAAGTGTAAAAGAACTTATGGCTAGTCAAGAGACAAGTCTTTAACACACGGTGGTCTGGTTAACAACTGTCTTTAATCACTATATACAATACACGGTGATCAACTGTACAATCAACTACCTAAGCAGCTCGTATGCAATCAACTGCAATCAACCCCGGTTGCCTCATCAACCGTACATTTATAGCCAGCTATTCTCTCAGTCCTTGACCACCATGCTTACAGTTCACCTCTGATACCACGTGTTTCATACTAGGTCAAGTCATTGCATTCTCATACAATGTAAACACAACAACACGTCTCTCACATAAAGTATATATGATTTGGCATCTATGTGTATACCATTACGATTGTAACTGATATGATCCATTTCAGGATTAAAGAACTAGATGAAAAGGTTCAAAGTCCCATTTTCAGACAGGTGCTTTACTCATTGCAAAAGAATTTAAGTAGTAGCCTTATTTGATGTAACTCATTGAAATGTGAATTTAGAAAACTTAATTTAAATTCAATTTCAATAAGTCCATAATATAAATTAACAAACCTTTTTTATTTTTGGATTGTTTTCTTTTGAAAAATATGGCAGCTCCCAGTGAAACAATGATGACAATGCCCACAGAGATGTATATACCTGTTATCATTTCTGAAATTTTAAAATATCATAGTATTCATTAAAGTTTAATTCAAGTTAGGTAAATGTTAAAATAATATTTGAGCATTTTATATAGGTTCAAAATTTGGACTAACATAAGATTTCAGTTATTGCAGTTCCTGTCACCCTCGAACTTTAATACAGCAGTTACATATGTGAAAACATTACTTACTTTTTTAAATTTGTTGACATATTGGCAGTTTACAGCCTCGCCCCCTCCCCCTCCGCACTTCTGGCACACAGTTCTCCCTTTCCTTTTGCAAACCATTAACACCAGGGTGGAGGGGTGCATTTAAATAACACACTTCTAATTCAGCCAAATCATAATTTATTATAGGATTTAATTTTGCCAGATTGGTTGATGCTCATTTATATTGTACTGTTTCTTTTTATGCAGGAGTAAGTGAATGACAAGATTTTGTACTTAATCCACATCTTTATTTATGTAGACATGAGAAAATTTCTTTTGTCATTTTTAGTGCATTGGAACAAAAGCATGTTTTTGAAAATCTTTTTTTTACCAATTTGTATTTAGCCCTTTTTTAAATTTTACAATTATTAATTTTTTTAATTGTTAAGTATAAATTATAATGAGAGCTTACTATTCAAAGAAAATTTTTTATAAAAAAAAATTTCCCTCTGAAGAGATTTGAGTTAATACTGAAAAAAATTTTTTGCCCCAAAAAGCAGATAACTTGACAGCCAACTATGAAAATTAAATGAAATTTTGGAATATTGTATTGTCACCGGAGATACAGGTGTCTGCCAAATTTCAGCTTAATCGAGCAATGGAAAGTGCGTCAAAATGACGTTGAGAGATTTGACGCTACATACAGTCACTCAGAAAAGCAAGTTAAATAAAAGCGTGTAATAATAATATAAAAATTATATATTAATAAATTAATGTAAATTTTAAAAAGGGGCACAGGGGCGTCATTCAATGATCTTAAGTTTTAAAAAAATACTTAACCTATTTTTCTTCCTTTTTTTGTGTGGGTTAAACTTTGGTATTACATAACAATAAACAAATCCTGTCTACTTCTTACTGAATTTTTTGTATGCAGGGAAAAGGAATAGGTGGATTACTGAATTAAGATACATGATAGCCTTAGAAATAGGAACATGTACTAACCTCCACAATTATATTTAATAAATTGCTTAATAATTGTTAACAGAGACTTTCATTAGACCAAAATACTCACTTCTCAGAAAAGTATAGTTCTGTGCTAAAATATAAATTTCACTTTCCAAATCTGTAAAAATGTTTAAAAATGTTATGTAGCATTGTAGCATGGAATAAAGATAATTGTTTTGTTTCAAAAGATGTGTTGCATACAATGTTCCCTTTAAGCTGTGCCAAAATCTGACTGTTGAAGCGCAGCAGTTTAGAATTACCGCATAGTAAATTTTGTAATATATTGCACATAAAATTGATTCTGTGCAACATAGCACACACAAGATTATTTTTACTTTGCACATGGACCGAATCTTAGAGGGAACATGGTTGCATAGCGATTTTAATTTTGTCATTAAATTATTAATATTTCTTATAATTATTTCTAATTATCAAATTTATGTGTCCAGTGTGATTCCCTTTAATTATAGTCTTGGCTAATTAATTTCTGACTCTTATAAACCACTCACATTTGTTCACTTCTTCAGGTGTAAAATAGACATGACAAAAATTTAGACATGATAATTGGCTTGTTGTTGTGATATTAAAATCTTTTGATGTCATTTTTCTACACTTGATTAGCAGTTCATCTTTGGGGATTCCTTTAAAGGGACAATCATGACAAAGTCCTGAATGACAGAACTGGTCCAAACTACAACATGCGTTACTAACTGGACATTGGATGGGAGCTTCTCTTGTACACTGAATGTCTCCATAAGAAAAATCTGTTGAAAATAAACAAATTACGGTATATAAATTTTTAATTTTAGTACAGGAGTTCTTCCAAGATAAGAATTCGTTTTGTAATTTTAATGTGCACATCAAATAACTAATGTGCAGATCAACATAAAAATATGAGTTATATTATATCAAATAAAAAATAATAAAAGGATAGAGAATATATGTTGTGGGTCAGCTAGTGATGTTTATAGCAGTTTATAATTTATAGAGAATAATGAATGTTTCAGAAAATTTCATTTAAAGTCTTTATATTTATATTGCAGCAAAAGTAAATTATGCATAAATATAATATTTCATATATTTTTAGGATTTTTGTCTTTTTCATTAAAGTTAAAAGACCAATTTATTTTTATTAATAAATAATTTGTATAAATTATTCTATTTTAAATTATTTAATGAGAGTGAGTTACATGTAAAAACCTAAAATATTAAAATCTATAATAAGACATTTTTGACTTGAGTGCTTACTTGAAACACCAAAAGCAAAGAATACGATCCAAAGAAGAATATTGCATCTTTGTCTTTCCATATTAAGGTTAATTCAACTTAATTGAAAACAGCCCAAGTCCAAGCCAATCTTAAATTACTTCAAAGTCAAAGTCAATTCAAAAGCAGTTAATCAATTGTGAATACATGTATATTGTATTATGTATATTTTAACTTATTTGCTTTTGTTTATGTTATTCCAATTTAGCGTTTAGTTACTTATTAATTATTCTTAAAATACTATTTCAATTCAGTTTAGACTTAACTGTTTTGTTAAAGACTCACTAACAGTGAATATAATTTAAGGTATAAAAATAAAACTAAAAATCATTTCGGAAATCCCCGTGCCTTTAAGTAAAAGTGAAGTCTTATCTGTTACACTGTTACAGACGCTCCTTTCATTTAATGTTTGTATAAAAAAATATAAAAAATACAGAAAGCATGTGCTCCAGAGTAAATGGATGGATCTTGACCAAACTTGGTATATAAAAACTTGAAGCCCATAATAAAATACTACAAGGCATAGAACTCCTAATATCCATTCCATCGGGGCCAGAGGCTCCTAATATTATTAACGTAAAGGATTAAGTTAAGATTTTAAACTGTCTGGAGTTCCGACGTGGAATGAATTGCATGAGGAAACCAGGTAAACCAACACTCTATCAACATTTAAAACGCTTATAATGTAATATCAAAATTCTACATGTGGAAGAAAATCAGCAGCCCGAGCCTAGTGCTCTTCATGGGTCTTTTCGGAAGATCCGCTCAGCTATTGTCCCCTCCCCCAAGTGGACGTAACAGCTGAGAACCCCCCCCCCTCCGCGGAGTGGTGCTTCTGAAGCGGCCGCTTGGGCATCCAGGACACAAAGTCGAAAATGCCTCCCACTAAAAGTGACCTCAAGAGGATGGGTGGAATTTTCCCTACTTCGACTTGCTATTACTTCGGCGCCAACCCGACAAAGCACACCAGTATCTATGGCTAGGAGTGCCGCCAAGCGGGGGATCAATAACCTACCTAGGGTGTAACCCCTACCGGAAGGTTTCCTCAGAGCTGGCGTCCGCTACGTTCTTCGCGGTACCTTTTGCTAATCCGTACTGGCACTCCTGGCCCTAAACCGGCACCGCTCAGTGGCGTTGCTAGTGGAATGAGGGGAACGAAACGGTCTCTGCGGAATAACCAGACACTCAACGGGTACTGTGATTGTCATCACCGGCATTGCATCTGATGCTCCGCCTAAGATCCGTGCAGCGACTGTAATCATATGTGACTAGCACCTAACACATCGGCATTGCCTGCCAGGAGTTGTCGGTTTTGGGTTGTGGTCAGCTTCGCAACCCTACTCGTCTGTCGAGCCACGTAGAGGCCAACACCTTTTCGACAGCTAATCAATATACATAATTTGCAATGTATGTCACGTCCCGTCTGTCCTGTCCGTGACGCTACTAATTTTAGAAAGCAGCGCACCAAATTATTGCACCAAAAATATATCTTTTCGAACGTCCGCATAAAATTGTTCAATAGGGAAATAAATTGAATAAAATAAACATAAATAAAATAAATTATAGTTCTGTATTACGTTATTTTTTAATCTGATGTGTATTTATTTTGAAAACTTTCGTCATTTTTGACGGGTGATACACTAGTAATATAATAAAATGCAAGACTAGACATAAACCATGGATAAGCGTAAGACTTCATTATCTTCTGCAGAGGCGTCACTATCATATCATGGTTGGTGCCACCCAGTGCGATAGCTCATGGTGTCAGTCCTTCACGAATTACTCCATAGACCTCCTTTGAGTCTGCCAGTGCCTAATAGCGGAAACATATAGAATTTAACGTCTTGGTATCACCCCTTGTGATGGTGTCACCCGGTGCGGTTCGCATTCCCCACACCTCCCTAGCGACGCCACTGATCTTCTGTATAGAAAGAGCTTCTGTAATAGATACGATCAGATTCCCTACTCCATTTAACACGATCTTGATAAATATTGATAAATAAATCCATTATTATCCATATTTAAATGAACAGGTGTTATGAAATTTACATCTTGCACCGCTTGAGCTCGGGGGCCTTCAATGTCGTTCTTAACGCAATTTTTCATGGGATAAATTGTTTAACGCAATTTTCCAAGAGATAAATTGCGTTTATATATTTGAAATGTTTGTAGAGCTTGCACATGCAACTCCTACTGAACCATACCAGATAGAGGGTTCGGGTCTTTTTCAAATACGCTAAGGAGGTCCCAAGGATGTGCAATGGCCAAAAAAATTCTGAAACGCATTACTGGATTTCCTTTGAAAATTAAAAAATAAGAAAAACCCGTAAAAAACCAAGTTTTTGACTATAAATCCTTTATGTACGAGAAGTAACTAAAAGAATGTTCATTATAATACGCAGCGCCAGACCATCCAGAAATACAAAATTGCAGTTGTGTCGTAAAACATGTTTAATATAATGCGCACCGATCAGGAATATGTTTATAAAAAGAGCTGTCAATAAAATACGCACCTTATTGCGCGACAGAAAGGTTGTTCAATATAATACGCACCGCGACGCTCTATCTCAAAAAATAGCATGATACATAGGAATAAATAAAATAATCTAAAAAATCAATAATTTAATTACGGTACATGCGATCGATCTGAAATTTTGATACATTGTTTTTATCATCGGTACGAAACTGCCTGCAAAATTTCAGCTCGCTATCTTGCGAGCAAGTGGGTTAAAAATCGATCAAAAGTTTTGGCGACAACGTCGGCCGCAGACACCACGAGTTAATATAAAGGATTTAATAACCCGAAAAAATATCAGTATTTTGGCAATTTCTTGCCAAACATAACATCTATCGGGTTGAAATAAATTTCAAACGATAGCTAATAATATTTAGAACATTGCGAAGACGGAATTTTTGAAAAAATGTTTTTTCATTCGACTCCCTTAATTTTAGCAGCAATTTTTGAAAGCAATTAATTGTTTTTTTAAATCAAAATTATTGATTTGAAATGACTTTTAATTTAATCTACATTGAATGTCTAGGAGCAATTATATCCAGAGATGGTACATGTGAAGCTGAAATTCGAGCTAGAATTGGGTCGGCAATGGCCGCAATGATGAAGTTGACCAAAATATGGAACAGCAAAAACATTGGCCTGCCAACAAAGCTCAGGCTTTACAGAGCTCTCCTTAAAACCATTGTCCTTTACGGATGTGAGACCTGGACACTAATGTTAGCCACTGAAAGCAAGCTGCAGGCATTTGAAAACAAAGACATTAGGAAAATTCTCCCGATCTCCTATTTAGAACATAAGACCAATGAATATGTCTGGGACAGAATAAACTCTATTGCGGGTCATCAAGAAACCATCATAACAACAATTAAGAGACGCAAGATGGCATGGTTAGGTCATATACTGCGACATGATACCCTGACAAAAATTACCCTTCAAGGCACTGTAGAAAGGGGCCGGCGAAGAGGTCGAAAACGGAAAAGCTGGCTGGACAACATAAGGGAATGGACAGGGATGAAATTGCATGAATTATTGGCCACCGCTCAAAATAGGCATATGTGGAGATCGTTATCTGTTGATGTGTCCATGCGCTCCCCCCAACGACCGCAACGGTCACGGGACTGATGATGATGATGAGAATGATAGTTAATGGCAGTGGCGTAGCTAGGGGGGGCGGTGGGGGCGGTCCGCCCCGGGCGGCACACATTTTGGGGTGGCATTTGTGGTCATTTGAAAAAATAAAGCCGTTTCCGACAACCACCCTTTTTCTTTTGAAGGGGAAAACTAAGGTGAAACAAAAATATTCTTAGTTTCGAGTCTTAATTAACGGATTCACGCAACATTTGTTTGATTACATAGTGCTTGTTATAACTAACGCAAAACCATTCAAAATTTTTTTAAAAACCCCAAAAAGGTATCGATTTGTTTAGGAAAATTAAGCGGTAATAGTCACAGATGACGCTTTTATAAAAAACTGCTCACACACAAAAAACAAAAACAAAACAACAACAACACATCACCGCTGGGCCGAATAATATGTGTTATTAATATCGCTACGACAGTTTTTGCGTGGAATTTTGACATGCGCAGAATGATGTGCTCAGAAGTACCTACATCTATGGCGGATTAGGGGGGGGGGCTGAACGGGCTAAAGCCAGGGGCCCCCGATGATTTAGGGCCCCCAAACTTAGCATATTTTATAATAAATGTGGACAAATGTATACATGAATTGCTGAAAATATGATAAATTAATAAAATCTCATCTATTAAAATGATCTCTTTTCCCACACGATAGTCTTAGCAGTCAAAAAACCTGATTTCATAGGCTCAATAACAGAAATTATTAAAAAATATTATATATATATTTTAAATTGACAATTCTAAATGAGCTCTCGTGGCCGAATGTGAAATACTAAGGCTTATGGTGCAATCGGTGGCGGGTTCGATCCCCGGGTTGGGAGTGAATGCTTTTTTTTCATGTGTTTTTTAAATTTATAAATTGTCTTTTACACTCAATTTTAGGATACCGGCAAAAAGTTATTTCTTCGAATTCGGTTTTTTCATGAATAATCATTTTGGATGAATATTTACAAGTTACAGTCTTATATTAGCTGCTAGCAATCATTTTATCTAAAGGTACACTGGCTGGGTAGGGCCCCAGTTTGAATTGCAGCCAGGGGCCCCGTGCAGTCTTAATCCGCCCCTGACCTACATAGCAGGATGGTAAATCAAATTTATTTTGTTTTTATCGCATTTAAGTAGCACACATAATTTGTGTTTTGCATTAAAATACGGTTATTAATAAAAAAAATTTTACACCTATCCAATTAAAGTAATGTATAAATAATTTAAATTTGTTTATTTTATGGGAAATTATTAAAATGTATGGCAAGAACATGAAAATAGTCAAATTTCTCCGTTAATACACCACAATAGCATAGATAATTTCAAAAAGACATCCTTTAAAATTTCAAGCGTCTTGGAAAAATTGACATCTGAAGAAGTAACTAGTAAAACGAGAACAGATGCTGGAATTTTCCTCAGTTCAATGCAATCTTTTTCATTTCTATGTAATCTGAATTTATGGGAACCCGCATTTAAAAAAAAATTAATGCAAACCCATTTCATCGAACAAAAAGATTTGCTAATACAGAACGCTGTTATAGAGAGTTGGATATTTCAACTGAACGCCGAGTTAGAAGGAGAAAAAATATGAGTGGGATAAATTCAGAAGACGTGGTTTTATCTTTATAGCAAGAAGTACAACGAGAAATGTTTTTATCCACGGATGAAATTATAAAAGAAAAGAACGCGTTGATGAGTTGCATGTACTTGCAAGAAAATATTCGTTTTTAATACCATGTAACCTACTAAATGAAGAATTTGAAAATCAAATAAATGTCTTTATTGACATTTATAAAGAACAGTTCAATATTGAAACAAAAAGGATCCAGGTTTTTATGGCCGTACACAGGGCTTGTCTTAGCAATTATATTGCGGGGCCCAATGCGGCTTAGTATGCGAAAAGGATTGCGAGGGTCCCAGTTTGGGGAGGGATAAGGTATTAATAAGGATGATAAGTGAAAATTACGATATGAAAGAGCGGGACTCACTGCAGCCGCATAGGTTGCAGGGGCCTAAGACCAGACCTGGCTGTACCTACACTACAAGAAGAGGCATTATTTTAGAAAAACGGGGGGAAAGGCCCCTTTGATCTATTAAAATATATTTAACAGTATAGATTGGAAAATTCTGTACCAAACATTATAATTTTGCAAAGAGTTTTTTCAACAATTGCTATCAGTGTCGCTAGTTGTGAAAGGAGCTTCTCCAAACTGAAGTTGATAAAAACATTATCTTCGTTCCACAATGAGTGATTTAAGACTACAAAAACTTGCAATATTGTCCATAGAACAAGATATTACAAATAATTTAAATTTTGATAGCATTATACACGATTTTTCTACTATGAAAGTAAATTTTAAATATGTTTACATACTAATGTATTCAATTTCTTTGTTTATAAAAAATATCATATATTTATAAATAAATAAAACAAACCCGTAAAAACAAAGTTTTTGACTATAAATCCCTTATATATGAGACATAACTAACAGTATTGATTATTTTCAAACATTTACAGACTGAATCTGTCTTAACTCAAGTTTGCTTCGTAACCCTAGGGGGGAGGGGTGGGTGGGAGGTGGAGAGGGGAAAAGTCTGGTCACCGATTCGCTTGACCGAGCTCAGAGTGACACGTAAAATGTAAACAAAAGCGCACCGTCGCTTCGTTGGGTCGCCTCAATGCGTCAGCTCAAACTTTCACGTGGAAAAAAAAACAATAACAAACCGTGAATTTAAATTACATACCTCATATGCCTTCTCGTATGACTTGTAACGAAGTCTGGCGGATCACGTTTCAACTGACAGGAGAAGGGGTGAAGGCGGGCCGCTGGCGCCTTAAAACCAGCCGCTTCGGGCAGATGGGGCTCGTTAACCTTGATAGGTAGCTCATCTAGGAGAGGGAAACTCCAATCTCAAACCTCCGTTGTCTCGCGGCCACACCTGTTCACGGAGAGACTAAGGGAGTAAACCCTAACAGAAAATCAGGAGACGGAGTCCCTTAGGCAGTTTTATTGCGATGCGCTATATCTCTGGCAACTCCTGCGATGCAGATGGCACCTTGTTGTATCAGCTAAGCTGTTCCCCTGGAATCACCATCTGTGTGGAGAGAGAGGGCCTGCTGCCTGGGCAACAGCTGGTCTTTCTAAAGCTCTGCCTAGGCTATCGTAGCCTCCTGTGTTTTTTTTTCTTTTCCTTCTCTACCTCCTCGACCCAATCCTGGAGAGGTCACTCCAGCTTCGCCGCAAGGCGTAGACACAACACGTGGAGCGGCAGTTACCGGTTATAAGCCATTGCTCAATTGGCGTAGAGCTAGGCGCCAGGGGTCGTTCCAGACGGTGGGAGAGATCGCCATGTCTCACTGAGCATCTACCGCCCGCCTTAAGCTGGGCAGCCCCCAGCCAGTAAGGTGATGTTCCGTCATGGCTCGCCTGCCCCATTGGGTGCATGGGGCTCAGAGTGATCAACTCAACAAGCAAGCCATAAACCCAAGCACCAACTGAAAAAATAAGAAAGAAGTTACCAGCACTTCGTTTAGCAAGCTGGAATGTCAGAACCCTCTGCACTGGTTTTAACTCTGACCCCTCATGTGCGGAAGATATAAGGAAGACAGCGGTCATTGACAGGGAACTTTCCCGTCTCGGCATCGACATTGCATGTCTACAGGAGACGCGGCTGGCTGAAAACGGCAAAGTGGTTGAGGCCAACTACACATTTGTCTGGCAAGGACTACCATCAGACAGACCAAGGCAGCATGGCGTTGGTTTTGCCATAAAAAACTCTCTTATGTCATACGTTGAACTGGCGGCACTTGGCACTGAGAGGATACTCGGCATTAAACTTTCAACATCATCTGGCGCAGCCCATATCCTCAGCCTGTATGCACCAACTCTCTGCTCCGAAGAAGAGTTAAAAGACAACTTCTACGAGGCTCTAGACTCCGCAGTAGCAAATATTCCCACATATGAGAGTCTATACCTCCTCGGTGACTTCAACGCCAGGGTAGGTGCAGATCACAAAGCCTGGTCCACCAGCATCGGCTTACATGGCATTGGTAAAATTAATAACAACGGCCAGCGGCTGCTCGAGCTATGCAGTACTCACAATCTGTGTGTAACTAACACATTCTTCAAATGCAAGGACATCCACAAAGTGTCTTGGAGACATCCCCGCTCCAAGCACTGGCACCAGCTTGATCTGGTTCTCACCAGGCGATCTGATCTGGCCAGTGTGCTCCAAACACGCAGTTACCACAGTGCCGACTGTGACACAGACCACTCTTTGGTCGCAAGCAGAATCAAATTAATACCAAAGAAATTGTGTCACTCAAAGAGCAAGGGTAAAACTCGCATCAACACGCAGAATATCAACTGCCCTGAGATAAGTGATCAACTTAACACCAAGCTTGAGCAAGCTCTTAAAGCCAACACCTCGCAGAAAGAAATCCCCAATCCGCATGATGCTATAGGGACAGAACAAATCGATGCGAATTGGCTCCATATTCGAGACACTATTTACAACACCTCTCTTGCCGTCCTCGGGAGGAAGGAAAGAAAAAATGCAGATTGGTTTGAAGCCCACTGGGTTACAATGAATCCCGTGACGGAGACAAAAAGAAAAGCTCTACTGGCCTACAAAGCTTCCCCAGGACCTGACACCCTGAAATGTCTCAGAAGTGCCAGAAACACAGCCCGGAAGACTGCACGTTTTTGCGCTAACACTTATTGGGTGGAATTATGCAAAAGCATTCAATCTGCTGCTGATCAGGGAGATATAAAACAAATGTACGAAGGCATAAAAAAGGCCACTGGGCCCACAACTTCAAAGTCAGCTCCAATCAAGACAAAATCAGGTGAGATGATCACAGAACGAGACAAGCAGATGCGGCGCTGGACTGAGCACTATCTAGAACTCTATGCGACACAGAATGTAGTATCTGACTCTGCCATAGAAAGAATACCAGATCTACCAGTTCTAGATCAGCTTGATGCTCCACCGTCAATAGAGGAGCTTGGTAGGGCTATCGATCATCTGAGAAATGGAAAGGCCCCAGGCAACGATGGCATTCCTGCAGAAGTCCTTAAGCACGGCCAGCCAGCACTACTGAAGCCTCTGCACGAACTCATATGCGATTGCTGGGAACGCGGTCACATCCCACAGGACATGCGTGACGCCAAAATAGTTACGCTTTATAAGAACAAAGGAGATCGCAGCGATTGCAATAACTATCGTGGTATCTCCTTACTGAGTATTGTGGGAAAGGCTTTTGCCAGAGTGATCCTTGCACGCCTGCAAATTCTGGCGCAAAATGTCTACCCAGAATCACAATGCGGTTTTCGGGCTGGCCGGTCAACAATGGACATGATCTTCTCACTCCGTCAGCTACAAGAGAAATGTCGGGAGCAACAGAAAGCCCTCTTTGTTGCCTTCATAGATCTAACAAAGGCATTTGACCTGGTCAGCCGCGAGGGTCTGCTACGTATATTGGAAAAAATAGGATGCCCGCCGCGGCTTCTCTCCATCATCGAGTCCTTCCACACCAATATGCACAGCACAGTGCTCTTCGATGGTGCCACCTCAGAACCCTTCCCAGTCTGTAGCGGAGTCAAACAGGGTTGTGTACTGGCTCCAACACTCTTCGGTATCTTTTTCTCGATGCTACTGCGTCATGCATTCGAGGACTGTTTCGAGGGTGTAAACATCCATACCAGGGCGGATGGAAATCTGTACAACATCAGCCGTCTCCGTGCAAAGAGAAAAGTGGAAAATGTTTTAATTAGAGAGCTGCTCTTCGCGGATGACGCAGCCCTTACCTCACATTCAGAGATAGGTCTCCAACTTTTGGTCGACAAGTTCTCAGAGGCATGCAAAGATTTTGGTCTAACGATAAGCCTCAAAAAGACCAACATTATGAGACAAGGAACTGACTGCTTCCCAGCAATCTCCATTGAGGGAAACACCTTGGATGTCGTCGATGATTTTACCTACCTTGGCAGTAACATCACAAGCACACTCTCCCTGGAAAAGGAAATTGAAACCAGAATCGGCAAGGCTTCATCATTAATGGCTAGGCTGAATAAAAGAGTGTGGAACAATGCACAGCTCACTGCTAGGACAAAAATCACTGTGTACCAGGCCTGCGTGCTCAGCACACTCCTCTATGGCAGCGAGTGCTGGACGACCTATGCCAAACAAACAAAGCAACTCAACAGCTTCCACTTACGATGCTTGCGCAGGATTCTGCACATCAAGTGGCAGGACAAGATAACGAATGTCGAGGTACTCAGAAGGAGTCATATGCTGAGCATGCACTCAATCCTGAGTGAGAGGCGCCTGCGGTGGCTGGGACATGTCCGCAGGATGAACTCGGAGCGCATTCCAAGAGCCCTGCTTTACGGTGAGCTGGCAACTGGTGTGCGGAAGAGAGGACGCCCCTGCTTGCGCTTCAAGGATGTCTGCAAGAAAGACATGAGTCTGGCGCAGATAGACCATAAAACGTGGGAAACCATTGCTGAGGAACGCACCTCCTGGCGGGCTAAAGTACGCGAGGGCATCCAAGTCGCGGAAGCTTCCCTTACAGTCAAGAGCGAGGAGAAAAGGGCCAGGAGAAAGGGGAAGGGGGGCAGAGGAGCAGGAGGAAACGCCATCATCCCATGAGGATGGACGGATGCCATAGACCTCATATAAGGATAAACTAAAAATGCATTAATTTAATTACGGTACGTTCGATCGATCTGAAATTTTGATACGATGCATTGTTAGGTTAGACGGGTCCGTGTGCCAAATTTCAGTTCGATCGGATCATGGGAAGTGGGTCATTTTTTACTTCTGTTTTTCCGCCCGCCCAAGACAGATAGAGACGCCGGTGAAGTTAATATAAGGGATTTAATAAAACAAACCCGTAAAAACAAAGTTTTTGACTATAAATCCCTTATATATGAGACATAACTAACAGTATTGATTATTTTCAAACATTTACAGACTGAATCTGTCTTAACTCAACTTTGCATCATAACCCTAGTGGTGGGGGGAGGGGTGGGTGGGGGGAGGGGTGGGTGGGGGGAGAGGGGAAAAGTCTGGTCACCGATTCGCTTGACCGAGCTCAGAGTGACACGTAAAATGTAAACAAAAGCGCCCGTCGCTTCGTTGGGTCGCCTCAATGCGTCAGCTCAAAATTTCACGTGGGAAAAAAACAATAACAAACCGTGAATTTAAATTACATACCTCATATAAGGATAAACTAAAAATGCATTAATTTAATTACGGTACGTTCGATCGATCTGAAATTTTGATACGATGCATTGTTAGGTTAGACGGGTCCGTGTGCCAAATTTCAGCTCGATCGGATCACTGGAAGTGGGTCATTTTCGACTTTTCTTTTTTCGCCCGCCCAGCCCATGAGATGATGAGATGATGAGACGGATGCGAAGTTAATATAAGGGATTTAATAAAAACAAACCCGTAAAAACAAAGTTTTTGACTATAAATCCCTTATATATGAGACATAACTAAAAGTATTGATTATTTTCAAACATTTACAGACTGAATCTGTCTTAACTCAACTTTGCATCATAACCCTAGTGGGGGGGGGGTGGGTGGGGGGGAGAGGGGAAAAGTCTGGTCACCGATTCGCTTGACCGAGCTCAGAGTGACACGTAAAATGTAAACAAAAGCGCCCGTCGCTTCGTTGGGTCGCCTCAATGCGTCAGCTCAAAATTTCACGTGGCAAAAAAACAATAACAAACCGTGAATTTAAATTACATACCTCATATAAGGATAAACTAAAAATGCATTAATTTAATTACGGTACGTTCGATCGATCTGAAATTTTGATACGATGCATTGTTAGGTTAGACGGGTCCGTGTGCCAAATTTCAGTTCGATCGGATCACGGGAAGTGGGTCATTTTCGACTTTTGTTTTTCCGCCCGCCGAGCCCATGAGAGAGATGATGACAGACAGAGACGCCGGTGAAGTTAATATAAGGGATTTAATAAAACAAACCCGTAAAAACAAAGTTTTTGACTATAAATCCCTTATATATGAGACATAACTAACAGTATTGATTATTTTCAAACATTTACAGACTGAATCTGTCTTAACTCAACTTTGCATCATAACCCTAGTGGGGGGGGAGGGGTGGGTGGGGGGAGGGGTGGGTGGGGGGGAGAGGGGAAAAGTCTGGTCACCGATTCGCTTGACCGAGCTCAGAGTGACACGCAAAATGTAAACAAAAGCGCCCGTCGCTTCGTTGGGTCGCCTCAATGCGTCAGCTCAAAATTTCACGTGGCAAAAAAACAATAACAAACCGTGAATTTAAATTACATACCTCATATAAGGATAAACTAAAAATGCATTAATTTAATTACGGTACGTTCGATCGATCTGAAATTTTGATACGATGCATTGTTAGGTTAGACGGGTCCGTGTGCCAAATTTCAGTTCGATCGGATCACGGGAAGTGGGTCATTTTCGACTTTTGTTTTTCCGCCCGCCGAGCCCATGAGAGAGATGATGACAGACAGAGACGCCGGTGAAGTTAATATAAGGGATTTAATAAAACAAACCCGTAAAAACAAAGTTTTTGACTATAAATCCCTTATATATGAGACATAACTAACAGTATTGATTATTTTCAAACATTTACAGACTGAATCTGTCTTAACTCAACTTTGCATCATAACCCTAGTGGTGGGGGAGGGGTGGGTGGGGGGGAGGGGTGGGTGGGGGGGAGAGGGGAAAAGTCTGGTCACCGATTCGCTTGACCGAGCTCAGAGTGACACGCAAAATGTAAACAAAAGCGCCCGTCGCTTCGTTGGGTCGCCTCAATGCGTCAGCTCAAAATTTCACGTGGCAAAAAAACAATAACAAACCGTGAAATTAAATTACATACCTCATATAAGGATAAACTAAAAATGCATTAATTTAATTACGGTACGTTCAATCGATCTGAAATTTTGATACGATGCATTGTTAGGTCAGACGGGTCCGTGTGCCAAATTTCAGTTCGATCGGATCACGGGAAGTGGGTCATTTTCGACTTTTGTTTTTCCGCCCGCCGAGCCCATGAGAGAGATGATGACAGACAGAGACGCCGGTGAAGTTAATATAAGGGATTTAATAAAACAAACCCGTAAAAACAAAGTTTTTGACTATAAATCCCTTATATATGAGACATAACTAACAGTATTGATTATTTTCAAACATTTACAGACTGAATCTGTCTTAACTCAACTTTGCATCATAACCCTAGTGGTGGGGGAGGGGTGGGTGGGGGGGAGGGGTGGGTGGGGGGGAGAGGGGAAAAGTCTGGTCACCGATTCGCTTGACCGAGCTCAGAGTGACACGCAAAATGTAAACAAAAGCGCCCGTCGCTTCGTTGGGTCGCCTCAATGCGTCAGCTCAAAATTTCACGTGGCAAAAAAACAATAACAAACCGTGAATTTAAATTACATACCTCATATAAGGATAAACTAAAAATGCATTAATTTAATTACGGTACGTTCGATCGATCTGAAATTTTGATACGATGCATTGTTAGGTCAGACGGGTCCGTGTGCCAAATTTCAGTTCGATCGGATCACGGGAAGTGGGTCATTTTCGACTTTTGTTTTTCCGCCCGCCGAGCCCATGAGAGAGATGATGACAGACAGAGACGCCGGTGAAGTTAATATAAGGGATTTAATAAAACAAACCCGTAAAAACAAAGTTTTTGACTATAAATCCCTTATATATGAGACATAACTAACAGTATTGATTATTTTCAAACATTTACAGACTGAATCTGTCTTAACTCAACTTTGCATCATAACCCTAGTGGGGGGAGGGGTGGGTGGGGGGAGGGGTGGGTGGGGGGGAGAGGGGAAAAGTCTGGTCACCGATTCGCTTGACCGAGCTCAGAGTGACACGCAAAATGTAAACAAAAGCGCCCGTCGCTTCGTTGGGTCGCCTCAATGCGTCAGCTCAAAATTTCACGTGGCAAAAAAACAATAACAAACCGTGAATTTAAATTACATACCTCATATAAGGATAAACTAAAAATGCATTAATTTAATTACGGTACGTTCGATCGATCTGAAATTTTGATACGATGCATTGTTAGGTCAGACGGGTCCGTGTGCCAAATTTCAGTTCGATCGGATCACGGGAAGTGGGTCATTTTCGACTTTTGTTTTTCCGCCCGCCGAGCCCATGAGAGAGATGATGACAGACAGAGACGCCGGTGAAGTTAATATAAGGGATTTAATAAAACAAACCCGTAAAAACAAAGTTTTTGACTATAAATCCCTTATATATGAGACATAACTAACAGTATTGATTATTTTCAAACATTTACAGACTGAATCTGTCTTAACTCAACTTTGCATCATAACCCTAGTGGTGGGGGAGGGGTGGGTGGGGGAGGGGTGGGTGGGGGGGGAAGGGGGGGAGAGGGGAAAAGTCTGGTCACCGATTCGCTTGACCGAGCTCAGAGTGACACGTAAAATGTAAACAAAAGCGCCCGTCGCTTCGTTGGGTCGCCTCAATGCGTCAGCTCAAAATTTCACGTGGGAAAAAAACAATAACAAACCGTGAATTTAAATTACATACCTCATATAAGGATAAACTAAAAATGCATTAATTTAATTACGGTACGTTCGATCGATCTGAAATTTTGATACGATGCATTGTTAGGTTAGACGGGTCCGTGTGCCAAATTTCAGCTTGATCGGATTACTGAAAGTGGGTCATTTTCGACTTTTCTTTTTTCGCCCGCCCAGCCCATGAGATGATGAGATGATGAGACGGATGCGAAGTTAATATAAGGGATTTAATAAAAACAAACCCGTAAAAACAAAGTTTTTGACTATAAATCCCTTATATATGAGACATAACTAACAGTATTGATTATTTTCAAACATTTACATTTACAGACTGAATCTGTCTTAACTCAACTTTGCATCATAACCCTAGTGGGGGGGGGGAGTGGGTGGGGGGGGAGAGGGGAAAAGTCTGGTCACCGATTCGCTTGACCGAGCTCAGAGTGACACGCAAAATGTAAACAAAAGCGCCCGTCGCTTCGTTGGGTCGCCTCAATGCGTCAGCTCAAAATTTCACGTGGCAAAAAAACAATAACAAACCGTGAAATTAAATTACATACCTCATATAAGGATAAACTAAAAATGCATTAATTTAATTACGGTACGTTCGATCGATCTGAAATTTTGATACGATGCATTGTTAGGTCAGACGGGTCCGTGTGCCAAATTTCAGTTCGATCGGATCACGGGAAGTGGGTCATTTTCGACTTTTGTTTTTCCGCCCGCCGAGCCCATGAGAGAGATGATGACAGACAGAGACGCCGGTGAAGTTAATATAAGGGATTTAATAAAACAAACCCGTAAAAACAAAGTTTTTGACTATAAATCCCTTATATATGAGACATAACTAACAGTATTGATTATTTTCAAACATTTACAGGCTGAATCTGTCTTAACTCAGCTTTGCATTATAACCCTAGTGGGGGGGGTGGGTGGGGGGGAGAGGGGAAAAGTCTGGTCACCGATTCGCTTGACCGAGCTCAGAGTGACACGTAAAATGTAAACAAAAGCGCCCGTCGCTTCGTTGGGTCGCCTCAACGCGTCAGCTCAAAATTTCACGTGGCAAAAAAACAATAACAAACCGTGAATTAAAATTACATACCTCATATAAGGATAAACTAAAAATGCATTAATTTAATTACGGTACGTTCGATCGATCTGAAATTTTGATACGATGCATTGTTAGGTCAGACGGGTCCGTGTGCCAAATTTCAGTTCGATCGGATCATGGGAAGAGGGTCATTTTTTACTTCTGTTTTTCCGCCCGCCGAGCCCAAGACAGACAGACAGAGAGAGAGAGAGAGAGAGAGAGAGAGAGACGCCGGTGAAGTTAATATAAGGGATTTAAAAATAAAAGCATATTAATTAGTAATGTTTTTGGGGTGTAAATTTGGAATATGATTTGTCTCATTTGGAGGGGAGGGGGACCTGCAACATCAATAACTTTCTTGTGGCCTTTGAAAAAAGGGCGATTTTTGCTGATTTTATACCCCCTCGTCACAAAAATTTAGACCCCTTCTTCAATATGACGTCACAAGGCCCCCCCCCCTATTAAAAGCCATATTTTCTATTTGAAAATGTCAATGTTTCAAATCAATTCTTTGTCATTTAAATTTGCTTTTAGTGTAAATCTGCACTCTAATATCGTAACACGCTTGAAGTCATGTAAAACGTCATTAAATAAAGTGTCTGTAATCATATATTTAAGTGGAACTTTTATTTAAAGTTGGGCGTTTTGTTGTGACGTCAAATGTGTGACTGCACTCTCCCACTCCACCATGTGCGTGACGTCATTTATGGACGGCCCATATAAGGGCGGCAAATTGGAGACCGCCCCCGGCGGCAAAAGTTCTAGCTACGCCACTGCTTAATGGGGTTTTCCCGCTTTGTGAATGCTTATGTTAGATTGGGGGCCATCCATAAAGTACGTCACGCTATTTTTGACCCCCCTCCCCCATGTCACAAACTGTCTCAAATCTCTGGACCCCCCCCCCTAAAGTACGTCACATTTTCCAAATTTTTAAAAATTAACACCTAATTAAAATATTTAATTTAATATTTAAAATACACTTCACTATTAAATTGTATTAAAATTAGGGCTGTTATCGATTAATTTAAATTTAATCGTTAAGTTTTGAAAAATTATCGATAATTTCGATTAAAGCCAAAAATAGAAATTTATGACGTCATTAAACTGATCATTTCTCACGGACATTGAAAATTAAGGCTATTTTGAACTAAATTTTATGACAATGTGTTGATACTTGATCGGATCTTTGTGCTGAAGGTGATACGTCAGCGATGTATTTGATCTTTTAAAAGAGAATTGTTTATGGCAGTGAACACAGTAAACTTTTTTACCATCTTCGACAGTGCCATCCGCAGTTAACTTAAAAAGATATTTTTTTCTCAACTTTCTAGTTATATGTTTAAATTTTACTGCGCTGATGCTGTCAGCCATTTTTTAGTTGACGTCTGCCGGTCCACATACAGTAATAAAATAAACTATAATATTACGCGGGAGAAGTTTTTACGTTAAAAAATATATAAATTATTATTAATTATTAATAATTTATTAATTAAAAAATTAAAAATGTTATAAATATTTTCTTTAATTTTAATCGAATTTTTATCGATTAAAATAATTTTAATCGATAAAAAATTTTAACGATTAATCGAGAAATTAGTCGTTAATTTCCGCAGCCCTAATTAAAATATAAAATTTCCACTTAAAATTAGGGATGTAGCGGATTCAAAATTTTGAAATCCGGCTGGAGCTGAAGTGGGCCGGATTTATGAAGTGAAATCCGGCTGGAGCCAGAATCAGATTAGTTAAAATGGCCGGATTCCGGATTTTCCGGTGCCATTATGATTTTGAATATATATATAAATTAGGAATCTATCGGTCATCCGGATTTATGAAGTGAAATCCTGCCGGAGCCGAAGCCGGATTTTTAAAATTACATAATAAAAAGGAAACAAAACAATTTGATTTTTAAAAAAAAGACTAGATTGACAAATAAATTGACCAATTCTTGTGATATATTTAATCTGTTTATTATGGTCCTATGAATTATATTTCATTCAAAAATATTGACAGGACATCGTCTGTGTTCATCCATAGTTACGACTGACATCAATCTTTCACAATCATCGTTTCCCGGAAGGATAATTGCAGACAGATCAACTCGTCCTCATCTAGCCACTCAACAGCCTCTGTATGTGCATTTTCTCCTCTGGCAATAACTACCATGGGTTCTCTTTGCCTTCTAGAAGCGATTCTCAAAGGACGGATGCGTTTTATCTGAGTTGATTCTTGAACAGTTTGAGTGGGCACATTCTCCTGAGCCCGAGCTCTGTGTTGTCCTGTATGTTTCTTCAACATTGTTTGTGAGGCCAAATATGAATGACATACTTTGAAAAGTCGATCAAATAAGCTGGTAATCATATGGTTGTACTGTGAAAGCTCCTGTTGATCTTGGCATAATTTCATCAAATTTGAGAGTTTGTGCTACAAACAAGGAAGGAAATTTATGAGAATCTACATCTGCTCTTTTTTTAGTTTTGAGTCCATCATTTGTTTGGTTGATTGGGATTGGAGGAGGGAAGAATCTTTAAGGTAAAACGTTAAAATATTAGCTTCGTGCTTTGTCGCAACATTTAATGTCCTGATATTTAATAACAATTTTAGTGAAATATTGGCTGGTGCGAACATGATTGTCAAACCATTCCTGATCCTTCGATATCAGTCCTGCTGTATCCAATTCAGATTTATGAACAACACATTAAGGAAATACGCATTTCAATGCTATTTTGACATAAAATTAATTCTAATGATTCACAAAATGTTTGAAAATTATTTTTAAAGCTATTTAAATTCTACTAAAAAAATATAAATAAATTAGAAAAAAAAATACTAAAAATAATAAATGTGTGACATCACACATGGCCTGACCCCCCCCATCCCCCTGTCACAAAGTGTCACACTTTCTTAGACCCCCTCCCCCCCCCCTCGGAGCGTGACGTACTTTATGGACGGCCCCTTGTTGCGTGGTGTGGCATTCTATTGACACATTCTTTGTGTGATGTAGTGAGGGGGTATGACGTCATATTGTGTTTAGACAAAACTTTTTTAAAAAAAATATTCAGCGATGTTGTAAAAATTGTGAACCATGTCAAGGCAGCGAATATATATTAAAAAATTGTGTTTTTGCTGCGGTGTAAAGTGTTGTTTTTCTTTAAAATAGATTATGTACAATTTTGCACATTAGTTTTTGTTTTGTGTTGTTTTGAATTTTTTTATTTTGCACACGGACCAACGAAACTTTGGGAGAACATTGCCTTGTGGCTTGTGGCAGCAAAACTTGAGTATTTTAATGTGTTATCTATTTTTCAGGCAATTCTATCTTAGGGGCCGTCCATAAATGACGTCACGCTCCTAGGGGGGAGGGGGGTCACAATTTTGTGTCGATGCGTGACGAGGGGGAGGGAGGGGGGTTGAAGAAATGTGACGTCACATCAAAAGGGTAACTTTAAATAAAACTTCCACTGAAATATTTGGTGGCTTACAATTTATTTAATGACTTTTTTTTAAAATCAGGGCTTCTCAATGTGCCGGTCGGTAGGCCATCAGACGCTGGTTAGCGTAAGCTATCAAGAGACGAAAATTAAATCTAATTATAATCCTTAAGTTTGAGAACTCACAAGATAACACATGAAATTGTTACACTGTGTCGTTTGATGTTGACATCAAAGCATTTGTGATGTAACCGCAGCTCTGTCGGCGAACTTTTTTGCCCGTTACCCCGAAATATACAAGTTTATGTGTGCGTTACCCCCCCCCAACCCCCAGACTCTAGGTACTGCTCACATGACTCGGGGATTTGGGGAATCGTTGTTAGCCCCCATCCCCCCCCAAAATGCTAATGGTGAGTTTTACAAGCATGACAAGTGTCTAAAAATGATCTAATTTTGGTTTATGTGTAGATATTTTAAGTCAAAACGACACGGAACATCCTTGTTCTTTTTTTAAAAAAAGGTGGAGGGGATGGAATCTATTTGATAGAATTATAAACGTTTTAAGTTTGATATAATTGTTCGGTTGGTTTTTGGTCAAACGCCCCTGGCCATTCTAGATATAATGATAAATCAGCCCATTTAAAAGTTGTCAAGTATTCATTAACTTTATTTAATGCATCAAATTCTTGACATCGCAATTCGAGAGGAGCACAAAACAACTTTTCTTCGTAGCTCATTTTTAAGGCATTAATTTTAAATATCACAGAAAGGATACTTGATACAGCGTTATTTTCTTATGCTATTTCAGCCCATGGGGTTTTCAGTTTCATTAGCATTAGTACCAGAAGAATTTAGATTCATAATGAAGTTTGGCATTAGAAACGTTCACAAATTTATATATACTTCTTTCATTTCTTTTATTAATTTTTACCATGGCTTTTCTCTTATTTTCTTGAATAATATGCTAACGCTTTCATTTTTAGAAGCTAATAAACAACGAGGATTTTGCCGCCCCAAACAAAGTGTAGCCAGAAACATTCGATTGGCTCATGTTTGAAATTGATAGGATACAATTATTTTTGCTATTACAGCAGAAGCAGCCGTCAAATTTGAAGAATACAAGAAATTTAACAGCACACTATTGTCACATTCTCATACTAATGAAGCCTCTTGATTTTTCAGCTCGGTAGGATAAGTTTCAGACACAATCCAATATGTTTAACGTTTCAGCAGTTGAAATATATTTTAGTATAGTTCCTTTATTTCTTTTATCCATTTCTTATTTGGTTTTAATTTATTTTAAAAAGGTCCCCTTCCTTTTAATTTCTTTTTGTTTAAAGCTAATTAACTACGAGACATTTGCCGCCCCTAATAATGTACTGCCCAGGTCATTTGCCCCCCTTGTCCCTTCTCGCTACGCCACTGATTTCTACTACGTACCTTACGTCAAATGTGTTGATATGTAACTAGAGTTGAAATTGTGGAGTCAAAAATTGCGATGAAAAAAATTACAAATTTTAAGTACACTGAAACCACGCTCATTTCATTTGCCGAGCCGGAGAAATAAACATTATTTCGAAATTAACTTTTTTCATCGACGTCATCGATTTGTGTACACACATCAGCAGCACAACAATAGATAAATAATAAAACGACATTGATTTTAGCCATCATTTGACCTCATCGAAAACTTTCTTAAAATATATTTTTTGCTTTTCTGATAAATATAATGTGGTCGTTACAGAAAACATATACGAGTCAGTTAATTATTTAGAATGAAGTCGCAGGTCAGTTTATGTAAGCGCGGGCCGCATCCGGGCTTTGGATCAACTGGTCTAAAAAGTACATCACTCTCCTCGGTTGGAAAAAGGTGGAGGTATGAATCAGGTAGGATGTCTACGAAAGTGTGACAAAAGTGATGCTCCGAAAGGGGGGGGGGCTATAGATCAGATGTAGGTTCAAATATTCTTACTTACATTTCTTGTTATCTGTAATCCCCGTTTTCCCGTTAATCTGATTTTTTAAGTGGCCTTCAACTATTTTAAACATCAGGAGCGGCCTTTTGTGTGTGGCAGCTGGGGCAATCGCCCCCAGGCCCCGCGCTTAGGGGGTCCCCGCATTTCAGACTTGAGACTATATTTTAGCAACAAAAGAGCCGGCAGATATTGCACTACTGAGTTTGCGCAAGAATTGATCTAATATAGGGGGGCCCCGCGGGTCATTGTTGCACCAGGCCTCGCGCGTACCCAACGCCGCCTCTTTTAAACATTATAAGATTTGTAAGGGTTTTAGTATAAGAAGCTCGCGGTTTTGCTATTTATTATTATTGATTATTGTTTTTAATTTTAAATTAATTTTGAAGGACATGTCTTTTCATGTTTTTGCGGGAAATTTAATTTGAGACGATATCGTCTTAAGTCGCTCACCAAAATCATCATTAAATCTTTTGTCACACAAAATAAATAGCACAAAGTTTGTTACACATCTTAGGGGGGCCGTCCATAAAGTACGTCACGCTAATTTTGAGAATTTTTTAACTCCCCCCTCCCCTTGTCACAAATTTTGGAACTAAAGTACGTCACACTTTCGAACAAAAATTTTGTTTTTTATTTACAAAAAAAATAAAATTTAATATAAAACATCGTGACGTCATACATGGCCGGACCCCCTTCCCCCTGTCACACTTTATTACACCCCTCCCCCCTATGATGCGTGACGTGCTTTATGGACGGCCCCTTAGTGGACATTGTGGTATTATCTTATCTTATTTTCTTTCAACTACCAACTGTTTAAAAGTTTTAAACAAATGGGTCATGTACAATGTTTCCTTTAAGCTGCGCGCCTGCGCAGAGATCTGAACGACGCCACGCAGCAGTTCAGAATTACCGCGAAGCAAATTTTTAAATGTATTGTAAAAAAATTGATGCTGTGCTACTTTGCACGGGAGTTTTCTTGCTTTGCGCACGGACCAACGAACCTTAGGGGGAACATAGGTCATGTGACTGCCCTACTAACCTATAAAATGTTTAATTAAATAAAATAATGTATGACCACAATTAAGAGTTAACTATAACAGTTAGTTGAAATTTCACCCTCGCCCCTTTACAAACGCCTTTGCGTGCGCGTATGCATGTGATCTAAATGCAATAGAGCATTACCTAGGGGGGGGGGCTGGCAGTTTAGGACAATTTCACGTGCCTGTAACAGGGGTGGGGGCGCTATTAAAACGGGCGTGCCGTTGCTACTGGCGACTAACAAATATGGACGGTACCATTAGGCAACAATTCATAGTACCGTTGCTATCGACAACACTGAAAATACGGTGTTGTCGTTGCTATTGGCGACTAAAGAAAATGGGTATTACCGTTGCATTTGACGAGTAACAACAATGCATACATTATAATACCGTTGCTATTGACGATTTGCAAACATCCGTGGTACAACTGCAGTTGATCACCAAACAATTCGTGGTGACGTTGCTATTGACGAATATCAAACACAGATTGCTCATTATTCCAGCCATTTTTTTTAGTAGTTAATATGTCCTGTCTAATGATGACATTTACACAGTCATTTTACAAGCTTACATTCCCAAGCATATTATTTATTACTAGCTTGCTGTGCCCACATTTTTATTGTAGATAAATCAATTTAAAAAATCTTCTTTATTGGTAACTTTTATTTTTGTTTCAATCACATGGAATCAGTCTCTCATTCATAGAATTAGATTGTGAGTAGAGCTTCTGTACCAATCTGGCATTTCACACCATTCAACAAGACATCCGTTCTGGTAAAATATCTGTCAAACATTCAAACCACTGTTTAAAAACATAAATATATAACACATTTTAAAAAATAAAGATTTCGCACCATTATTTAAAAATGTATTTACAATTTTCAGCTCAGGAGACAAAGTATTTTGAAAATTAGGAAGAGAAATATAATGAAAAAGATAAGGAAGGCAAGATTTCAGACTGATCTTAGGCCTATGATGTCAAAATGCTTGAGAATCCTGAAGCAAGAGAAGATAAATTTAAATGCAAGCCTTGATGCACAAGATTGTTGTTCCTATGACAGACAACAATGGTCAAACATCACAATTTACTTCCAGGCTTATAGATTCTTAGAGGTCAGGTGTCATCATTTCCAAAGTTATTACACGTGTAACATGTCTTATATCTCTAGGTATTACAAGTGTAACATGTCTTATATCTCTAGACATGCAAAGAGAGGATGCTGGCTGAGGAATATAGAACAGATTTTGGAGTTTAGTACTTTGACATGACCTCAAACAGTTCTTACCATACCAACAGTGGGGAGAATGACTTCCAAAGGTGAAAGATAAAATACATTAGAACTCAACTGTATGAACAATACTTCAAGAACAGAGAAAGTTTTCATCAACATAAGAGAGCAGTCACCAAAAATTAACCTTACAAAACAGTTATTTGAGTTATGTTCCTATCTTCTGATGAAGAATCAAAATATCTCTTGCCATTTATAATAATTTACACATAAATAATTACAAACTTGATTTTGAAGCAAAGGAATGACCATAAAAATGACATACAATTTTAAAGAGCACAATTGAGAAGTAGTTAAGAAAGACAAAGAAGAAAAAAAGTTATTTTCTATAGGCTACCTGTGGAGTGGTTGTATTTACTTCATGAGTTATAAAATCAATGTCAATCTTAACTTACATGAAAGGTAAAAAACTGACTTACATGTAAGTTGCAATCAATAATGACTTGAGAAGTAAGTTACAATACATATTCACTTACATGTAAGTTACAATAAATATTGATACTCATGAATGATTTAATATTAAAATTGATAACAAGAGATAATGTCAAAGGTTTCAGAAGTGTTCAACATAAATCAAAGTCCTATGATTCAATTATAGCAAAGCTAATCATGTACATCCATTGATTAGTCAATAAACTCTACTGTACAACTGCACAATGATATACACATCAAGATCTCATCTTAAATTACATCACACGACAGACATTGGGGGATTGTATTCAAGCAGATATACACTGACTACAATTCTTCCTTGGAAATTTGACATAGCTAATTGGTTCTTAAAGTCATCAAGGAGTGACGATTGAGAACATCAGCTTGTACAGTAACACATACACATGGGTCTGTCTGTACAGTAACACATACACATGGGTCTGTCTGTAGAGTAACACATACACATGGGTCTGTCTGTAGAGTAACACATACACATGGGTCTGTCTGTAGAGTAACACATACACATGGGTCTGTCTGTACAGTAACACATACACATGGGTCTGTCTGTAGAGTAACACATACACATGGGTCTGTCTGTACAGTAACACATACACATGGGTCTGTCTGTAGAATAACACATACACATGGGTCTGTCTGTAGAGTAACACATACACATGGGTCTGTCTGTAGAGTAACACATACACATGGGTCTGTCTGTAGAGTAATACTTAGACATGGGTCTGTCTGTCAGTAACACTTAGACATGGGTCTATCTGGTTAAAAGCTCATTTTCCACAGTGACAGTTCTGATAATTATGTACAAGAAAAGTTGCTTTCAAAATAATGGTAGCAAGAGGCAAATTAATATAAATAAGACCAAACCCCAAACCCAATTCAACACAGCAAAAGATAAAATGTTTTATTAAAATATTTATGACAAGAAGCCCTGCAAACTCAGGGCATCAGAAAACAATTGGAACAAACAGGATGTGATAAGATAAAATAGGGACCAGTGTTCAATAATGTTCAACTATGTTCCAACCCCTGCAATCTTGCATGTTCAACTCCATACAAGCCCCCTTCACTGGTCAGCACTGTCCAACTTTGCTTTGTTGAAACTTGTCTAAAGCTATAAATATTTTCAGTTCTTATTCTCACTATAATTACTATTGCTTAAAAAGCTATGATGCAATTTAAATTTTACTTGCATATTAATATTAAGTAAAATAATGTTATTCTGGAAAGATAATGATTTACATGGCAATATACATTTTTTTCCATCAACTGTCAGTGGGGAATTTAAAGCTAACACACTTCAGCTGTGGACTGCTTTGTCAGCAGCAGTTTGCATATAAATATACCATAGCCAGCATATTTGTTGGTAGGCTGACAGTTTGACGAGACAAACTGTCAATCGAATATTTATGTACGAGTGACAGCTAGACAAACAAAACAAGTGAAATGACAGTTAAACTTGTATCAATCGTATTCATGACTGCTCTCCCTCTGTTTCATGGCGCTGGTGTTCTGTGCTTCTGCTCTCCCTTGATTCACTCTAACAACAGTTTCTGTGCTTCCACTTTTGGTGACTCTGAGATAAAATGTCCAGATTGGTTAGTTAATTAAATACAGGCTTCAGAAAGATTGGGTAGTTAATTAAATACAGGCTTCAGAAAGATTGGGTAGTTAATTAAATACAGGCTTCAGAAAGATTGGGTAGTTAATTAAATACAGGTTTCAGATAGATTGGGTAGTTAATTAAATACAGGCTTCAGAAAGATTGGGTAGTTAATTAAATACAGGTTTCAGATAGATTGGGTAGTTAATTAAATACAGGTTTCAGATAGATTGGGTAGTTAATTAAATACAGGTTTCAGAAACATTGGGTAGTTAATTAAATACAGGTTCCAGATAGATTGGGTAGTTAATTAAATACAGGTCTCAGAAAGATTGGGTAGTTAATTAAATACAGGTTTCAGATAGATTGGGTAGTAAATTAAATACAGGTCTCAGAAACATTGGGTAGTTAATTAAATACAGGTTTCAGATAGATTGGGTAATTAATTAAATACAGGTTTCAGATAGATTGGGTAATTAATTAAATACAGGTTTCAGATAGATTGGGTAGTTAATTAAATACAGGTTTCAGATAGATTGGGTAATTAATTAAATACAGGTTTCAGATAGATTGGGTAATTAATTAGATACAGGTTTCAGATAGATTGGGTAATTAATTAAATACAGGTTTCAGATAGATTGGGTAATTAATTAAATACAGGTTTCAGATAGATTGGGTAGCTAATTGAATACAGGGCTTAGAAGAAATTTTATCAGAAATAGAATTTGAGTGGAAATATCTTTAAAAATAAAAATACTTTAACTTGCACATATTTTCACAGGAGTGCAATTTTTTAAACTTAAATTAACTTTAAGAAAATTAACTCAATAGCACCTGAAGGGCTACTTCCGTATCTATTTCATATTTCGGACAAAAGGGAAGCAACTTTGTTAAGCTTTTGATTCCATTAGAAAAATGGTTTTCTCATCTAAAGATATTGGTTAATCTTAAAAAATAAAATGATTAATGCATAAAGAAATGAATAAAGTTTAATAATAATATAACATGCACTGCGAAAAAATGACGATTAAAGACCGATAATGCGATTTTCGGCTCATCGTGTGATTACATACTCGATAGGGTTGCCTCAAACTAAATCACACATGGATTGAAAGTGAAACAAGAGAAAAACATCCGGTAATTTTTTTAAAAATCTCGTAGAATCACACAATAGCCTGAAGTCTCGAGGAAAGCGAGATTTTGGTACTATTTTAAACTAAAAATGCGAGAGTGCGTCGCTATATGGACGCATCCGTACGGACCCCTATAAAGACGCATTTAGTCGCATGTGGAGCTAATGAGTTAATATACCATTTACTAACTGGAATTATGATCAGGTAATCTTATGATTACCAGATAAGGTAATTAGGAGAAGTACATTTAGGTGAAAATAATAATAATATTAAATTGGTAATTTTTATAGCGCTGTATCCCAGCAAGGAGCTGGGCTCACAGCGCTTTACATGGAGACAACTGAACAGCCAGAATTTATTTCAGCAACATTGATGTTTGTGACAACTTACACTTCATCCATCTCTATCTCCTCCTCGTCGTCGCTGTCCAGTGGGACCTGCAGGTAAGGGTTGTCACTGGTCGGGCGGAACTTATACCCGGTCAGTGTGAAGAAGAAAAACAGGAAGACCTCCTCAAACAGATCTTTCATCCAGCCATACCGGAACGGAAGAGTTATCTGTCAGAGTAATAACAATTTAAGTCGTTACCTCAAAAGGTCAAGTTTTTTTTTACTAGCTTGAGTAACATTGTCTTGGAGCAGATGGGAATTGTCATGATAGTCATTATCAATAAAACTTAAAAAACATGAGATACAAGCACAGCTTTTAAAAAAAATAAAACTTTTGAAGATAGGTTTCGATTTAAGTTATAAGACACACAAGTTAATCTTAATGCATTTAGTAAACAAATCTAGTCGCAAGGTCTTGGCGCACATGACTAGTGTATTAATAGTCATTAATAAATCTAGTAGCATGGTGTTTGAGCACATGGGAATTGTGACGCAAGGGATTATCAACAAATCTTAAAAACATGAGTTACAAGCACAGCTGTTTTTAAAATACAACTTTTGAAGACAGGTTTTGTTTTATGTTATAAGACACACAAGTTAATCTTAATGCATTTAGTAATAAATGCATTTTAATATCTATTATTAAAAATAAAAATCTTGGCAACAATAGAGAAAAATATGTTGCCTCTTTAGATACATTTGGACTATCCACTAAAATATACATTTTTATCTAATACTGATTGGGATCTTGAGACTAACATCTAAATATATATCTATTTATTTTACACTGGTAGACAAAGGGGAGAGAAAAACCAAAAGTGTGAAGTGAACCTACCAAAAGTAAATATCCAATTATTCTAGTGAAATAAATGTAGGCAACAACCTGTCAATAAACAAAAGTCATAAGGTTACATACAGTTCAGAGATATTACAATGCAAATTAAAATTATTTTTGTTATATTAATTATTTTCCCATCCATGAACATATTCTTAAGATTATAAAGTTATAATTGGAAAATTGTAAAAGTATTTTTCCCATCCATGAAATTATTTTAAAGATATTAAAGTTATAATCTGTAATTTAAAAAAAAATATTTTCCCTTCCATGTGATTAATGCTACTTTCACAAAAATTTGAAACAAGAATTTTTAAAAAGATGAACAACTTCAGGTAACTGATTATAACTGACCCAACAGAACCACAACATTGGTCAACAAATACAACAAACATTAAGATGCACCTGACTACTTTTGAACTCCCTCCCTACCCAACGAGCTACACATAGAATAAAAGCAAGTGGTTCAACATCATTGGTTGGCTAAAGTCTAGCATCAAGGCCTACCATTATGTAAAAGTGTCTAAACAGTTTCAGCTTATTGAGATTTATTGCAGCTTTCCCGTCTGTCTTTGAGGCTTCTTGGAGATGTCGAATTGACCTGTGATAAAACCCATTAAAACAAGAAAGTATGAAAAAAAACTATTTCAAATTTTATTGCTCAATTTTGTAGAGAAAGAAAAGGTGGTGTGTCTAGTTAATACTTCCCTTTAAATTTAACAAAACTTTCCATTCCCCTCTGGTCTGTATTTGGCTAATCTTCAAGACTTTCCATTTTATCATTAAAAAATATTAACACATTTATGGCATTCACCATAAAACGAGTACAGTTTTGATTGTGATAATCAGCTTTTTTGATTAAGCTAGTCACCAGGTGAATTTTCCTAGTTACCAATTGAGACTCACCATATGACAGGGAAAAGAATGGCAAAACAGCACAGAAGATCGACACCTGTAAAAATTTTATTCCAGGTGTCGTAAGATGAATATCCTTCCTCACTCTCCTCCACTATGACCCAGGCAACATTCATTAATATCTGGGTAAGATGAAAACATTGCTCTGTTAGGAATGTGTTATCATAAATCTGAAACTCGATCAATCTACACTCCTTGAAAACCATGGATTTGTTTTCATTGTTTAAATGTTTACTAAATTCAGAGAATAAATGTATGCTTTAAGTGACACATAAAATCATGCTTTTAAAAAGTATTAATGAACTTGTAATAAATACACTTTTAATTTCCAGCACTATTGGTAACTTTTTTAAAACTTCACACTGTGTGAACTCAATTTCATGTACATTATTTTTTTTATATAATTATTTTTTAAATCTAAATGCATGTTAAATTTTTATTTACAACTAGCAGACCCGTGTTGCGTTGCAACGATCTCAGTAAAAAGGAATACATATAGATAAAAAAAGGAATTACATTAAGGGTCACTGGGCCTATCAGTTTAACATATGAAGTTAAAAATCTGTTCATTTCAATCAATTTCATAACAAATATATAAATATATTTATCTATATTTATCAATATCATGTAAAATTGACTGGGGAATACAATATTCAAAGTTAGTAAAAAAACACATTTAGGGTCCCCAGTCCAGAGGAAATGGAATTAGCAGTTCAGTGCCCTAAAGTAATTCAATTTAGGCTCTTAAGTTTTTATATACCGAGTTTGCTCAAAATCCAGTTATTTTCTCATTATCTAACACTTAAACTAATTTTTATGTAGCTAATATGATGAAAAAATACATTAAGAGGCCCCCGGGCCCATTCGGTTCAAGATGTACATTTTGAAAACCTGTACATTTAAATTCAGTTTCCTCATGGATATATTTCTCAAGATCGTTAAAAACTGAGTGGGAAATAATATCTTAGAGTATACAAAAAAAAAGATTTTTGGGGCCCCCGGCCCTGAACAAGTGGACATTAGAAGAGCAGTGCCATTTGTTATTTTAATATGGGCTACCAAGTTTTTATATACAAAGTTTGGTTAAGATCCAATCATTTACTCAGTAGCTAACGCATAAACTAATTTTATAAATCTCATATTAGCAAAAAACAACAATAAGGGCCCCAGGGCCAAATTAGTGCAATATATCAAGTTCTAAACACCTATTTATTTCAATCAATTTTATAGTGGATATATTTATCTATATTTCTCAAGATCTTTAATAATTGAATTGGGAATAAAATCTTAAACATTTATGAAAAAAGACATTTTGGGCCCCCAGCCCTGAATAAATGGACATTAGGAAATTAGTGCCCTATAGTATTTTAATATAGGCTATCAAGTTGTTATGTACCAAGTTTGGTCAAGATCCATTCATTTTCCAAGCCTTAAACTAATTTTTATATAGCACATATAAGAAAAAATTCTCATTATGGGCCCCCGGTGCCCCATGAGTGTTAAATTTTGAAAAAAAGTAGCCTATTTCCATCCCGGGAGTGTACTCAAAAGTCTCCAAAAGTTTCATGGCGATCGGATGAATGGTTTAGTCAGCTATAACAGACATGCATACATACATACATTGATTTTTATATACATAGATAAGATTAGCAAAAACAACATTAAGGGCCCCCTGGTCCAATCGGTGCAAGAAATTAACTTTAAAATACGTGTTCATTTCAATCTGGATCATGATAGATAGATTAGTCAATGCTTTTCAAGATCGTGTAAATCATAACGGGATTTAACGCTTACAAAAAAAAGATTTTGGGCCCCCGACCCCGATGGAACGGACATTAGGAGTTCAATGCCATATGGTACTTTAATATAGGCTACAAAGTTGTTATGTACCAAGTTTGGTCAAGATCCATTCATTTTCCAAGCTGATAAGCCCTAAACTAATTTTTATATAGCTCATATAAGAAAAATTCTCATTATGGGCCCCCGGCGCCCCATGAGTGTTAAATTTTGAAAAAAAGTAGCCTATTTCCATCCCGGGAGCGTACTCAAAAGTCTCCAAAAGTTTCATGGCGATCGGATGAATGGTTTAGTCAGCTATAACAGACATGCATACATACATTGATTTATATATATATAGATTATTTGGCTAAAACACTAAATAACTAAAAACAAACAAAACTTTTTGAATGGATAAAGAAAAGAAAAAGCTTCCAGAATTTCCCCATTAAATACATAGATGATAAGTAACAAGTTTCTAGCAAAATTTATTCCAACCTGCACAGGCACACCCTTTATTTCGAGTGCATGTGTGCATACATACACAAACAAACCTGCAATGGAATGACAATAAGAAAAAGTTTCTTCTCTCGATCTGTGAACACATGCTTGATGAAAGCCCAGCCAGCACCAATCAGAAGCACCGTAACAAACAGCACAGCTCCCCTCATTCTAGAAAACAGGATGTGATTGGATGAGTGCTAATTATAAATGTACTTTCAGCTTCAAACAACAAACAATAACAAATTTTTTATAATTCAGATAAAAGATGCTGATCTTATCACAATAATTAAACAACCTAAATATACCTGAACTCAATACTTACAAGTAGACAATGTACCACAAAATGGCCCAGGCATCAAGGTGAATGCCAGTTTTCTCTATCATATGCATGTTAACCTAACAGAAGAGATAAAGATTACAAATAAAAAACATTTAATTTGAAGTGAAATATTAAGATGAACTGTTGGGAAACTACATGAAACTCAACAGTCCCCTTTCATAGAGTTAAAATTAAAGCAATGTTAGACTGCGTCACTATAACTAATAACCCTGAACTTTATTGAATCTAACTAAATTTTGAATATACGCATTAGTCTCCTCTGCACATTTAGAAATTTTCATACAATCCCTCAAAAATTGTGACATGACCAGTACGCGGAGTTCAGGGAAGAGTAGATGACAGCATAATATAAACATATCTTGGTGGATGGGGATAAGTAACAACAGAATAAATGAGACTCACTGAAATACAATGTCAGATAAACTTACCCCATGAAACAGGTTTGAGATACTTTTAAAGAAGACCACGACAAGCATGAGGTAGTGGATCTTGTATACACCCTCACTAGAGATACAATCATTTATATGGTAACAATTCCTACAGGCAATTTATAACAATTATTAATTATAAAAAATTATAATTTATAATAAATTTATTTATTTTTTTTTGGGAAAATTATTGGTGTATTTGATTATGACTATTTTTAATAATATAAAAAAAATTATAATGTACAGCACATAAAATGTACAGGTACCCAATATGTTTTAATACAGCAGTAACGGTAATTCATTGGTTTACAGTTGTAGACAACGTAATCAGTTTGTTTGATCCAAAGAGATGATAAACAAAATATTGTTATAGAGATGGACAAGCACTTACTTGGCTTTACGGAGAACTGAAAACCAGACAATTGTGAGGATAAAGAATGTGACGCTAAAGACAAAGTACAAGATGGGGATGGGCATCTCATCTGCTGACAAGTAGCTGAATTCATTCTTCTGAATGATTTGAATCTGAATTCACCATAGAGTAAACAGCAAAAGAAAAATTTGTTCATTAGTGCAACATCAAAGTCATCTTCCTCTATCAAAAAAAAGGTACACGTACTCTATAAAATCTCAAAATGAGATTCATGAGATTCTAATGACTTAAAATTATTTGATGTGGAGAAATCTTGAGAAAAAAAACCCCACTAGATAAGATATAAATACTTACTGAAAGGTCGACAAGAGACTTTTCATTCATACAGTTGTGGAAGTAAAGGTTGTACAAGCCTTCTTCAGATTCCCTCACAATGTTGACTTGAAACTGGCAGAGAAATCAAGCAAATATATTCTCAAATAAGAATAAGAAAATATTATTTTAAAAAATGGTTTTATCGATTTAAAAATACTGAATGCTTGGTTTATAATTGTGTATTCTCTGAATGCTTGAGTTTATAATTGTGTATTCTCTGAATGCTTGAGTTTATAATTGTGTATTCTCTGAATGCTTGGTTTATAATTGTGTATTCTCTGAATGCTTGGTTTATAATTGTGTATTCTCTGAATGCTTGGTTTATAATTGTGTATTCTCTGAATGCTTGGTTTATAATTGTGTATTCTCTGAATGCTTGGTTTATAATTGTGTATTCTCTGAATGCTTGGTTTATAATTGTGTATTCTCTGAATGCTTGGTTTATAATTGTGTATTCTCAAAACTATGAAAGTATTAAAATTGACTTTGAAAAAAACAAACAGAAATAGACGAATTGATTTCAGTAGAATGGAAAAATCTTAAATAGTTTTGTTTCCAAAGTTAGGTTGAAAATAGGGTTGAATAAGATCTTCCATTATTTGGAAACAGATCTTTTTTTTTATTTTATCAATCTTAGCATCATTCTAAAATCATTTAAAAACTAGTTTTAACTGACTGAATAAATTCAAGGTTTAACTCACTGATTTAATTTAAACTTTCTTAGCAAACTCTAGGTTTAACTTCAACAGTTTTTTCTTCCCAAGTGAATTAAGATCAGGACGTACTCCTAATTTAGTTTTAAAAATTAACACTTCAGAGCCACATGAAATAAATTCAGACACTGATCAACAGAGAACTTACAAATGTTTGGTATTTATCTGATGCAATTTGATCCAAAGGCAGTTCAATTTTCTTTGCTATGGCTGGTTTGGTAGGGCTGACATCTTGTTTCTTCTAGAATTAAAAGTCAAGGTCAATAATAAATGGAAAAAAAAATATTTCAAGGCCATATATCAGTTTCTTCAATTACTGTTTGTCATAGTTAAGTTATTGTTGTTACCATCTCAAAAATGTTTTTGGATCATACCTAAATGTAAATTATTTTTAAAAAATGAATAAATTGAAGTTGAACTATGAACCCAAGAATCCAAATACTGAAACATTTAGCCAATAGACTGAAATTAACTTCATATACTATTTATCTTTTGGTGCAATATATGGAGGGAATTTTTTTTCCCTTCTAAATTATGTATCTGCTTGGCATTGAACCATCCATTTTTAGACTAGAAGGCTAGCACTTTGTTGACTCATGTGAAGAAGAGCCAAATATGTACATGTACAATGTTAATTGTTGAGTGGGCTTTGATTGTGAATTCATTAAAAGGTCAGAAGTTCAAGTCAAAGATAACTCTGATATGTCCAATTTCTTTTTAAAATCATTAGATATTAATGTGCATTTTAGAATTTGCTTGTGTCATTGGAGAGAGGTATGTGTGACAAGTTTCAGCTGCCTAGCCAATCAGAACGCAAGTTTAATTTAGCTCAAAAGATTCCTGGTAAACAGATGTTCAGGCCTGAGACTTGAATAAAGACATGGAATAAAATATGTTGGAATGAATGAAGGTCTTCAGAAAATTAAAAATAGAATTGTGAGGTCATGCCAAAGAAAATAGAATTGTGAGGTCATGCCAAAGAAAATAGAATTGTGAGGTCATGCCAAAGAAAATAGAATTGTGAGGTCCTGTGAAACCTTACTCAGGTTAATCAATTAAACAGAAAAATATTTTAATTAAAACATTTCCTTCAGGTCTTTTCTTTAAAAACAATATTGAAGAGAAATTTAAGAATTAATTTTAAAAATAATTTAATTGATCAATAATAAGTTTTTAAATAACTTGTCTATTACTACTTTAAATAGACAAAAAAAAAGGTTGAAATAGATTTAGATTGGAGCTATTAAAATCTAAATAAAATAAGAATAACCCTGCCGTGAAGGTTTTCTTTTCGTTCAATAAGTAAAGTAAACACTGAAAACACTACCTTTGGATTTGTTGTTTCAGCTGCAACAGTTGATTCTACTGCTCGTTTTCTGCGCCTAAAGCAATAAAAAAAATGAACAGTGATAACTTGAGAAAAAACCAGTACTGCATTACAAGAAACAAGATACTTATTTCTATGACAGAGCCATCTATTGCCATTCATCACATAGCTGAAGATAACTGTGAAAAATGGAAGATATCAAAGTCATTTAAATTGGACTCCATGTGATAGAACATTAATTAAATTCCATCACGTACAAAATCTTCTACAATGATAGATGTTGATGAGTGTCAAAAGAATAAAAAATATTTTACAAATTTCCTTGTCAATTTCAATCAAGCATGTTAGACAACTGCTCCAGAATGTTGGCATTTACTCTAAGAGTCTAAAGAGTTGCTCAGCCTAATATGATGGCTGTGCTAGAAGATCTCAGACTCAATGTTTAAAAAAAAATTACATATCTGAGGCACGACGTAACCACATGTGTGTTGTGAAAGTTTAAGTTATGGAACAGAATGAGGTGCAGTGGGTTCCATAAAATTTAATGAGCAGCACTCATACTTGTGTTACAGTGACGTAATGTTCCCAGGTGACTAATACCTTTGATTTACCCACTCAGATTTTCTCTTTGAGTCTTTGGAATGACCACTGGCTGGCTGCGATTCTTTGTTGGTTTTCTTCCCTGTCTCACCTCCAGGCTGTTCTTTGTCAGTTGGAGTCTTGGATACAACAGCCGGACCACTTTCTGTCTTTGTGACTGCATCTGTTTTAGATGAGGTGTCAACTTTTTCTTCTGGTTTAACTTCTGAAATTTGAAATTGTTATATGCTCAATCATTGTGTCTAATAATAAAAATTACAAAAAAGCCAAGTCCGAATTATCACGTTAGAGTTAGAAATGTATTGATTATTTTAGTTAAAATAATATTTAAATGGTTTTAAAATAGGCCACTTAGGAAATTAAAAAACCTGTCATGTATACAGATTATGGAATACCACTTCTACCGCATGTAGGCCAAGCTGTTTTAAACATGTGTGATACTAGTCGGCATGATAAGGAAACAATTTAATCTACATAATGTCAGCTGTTTTAAACATATGTGATACTAGTGGGCATGATAAGGAAACAATTTAATCTACATGTCAGCTGTTTTAATGACTAAATCACCTTTGCTTTTGTCTGTCTCCGCAGGTGAAGTCTTCGTTTCTGCTTTTACAATACTCAACTCTAGTAGATCTACACCTCGCCTCTCCACTACGACTCTTGGTGTAAAGAAGGTTAAAGGTTAAACTAAGCCTAAGCCACACCATGAAAAAATACAAACAAATTTAATATTCAATTTATTTCAGCAAAGCAACTGTCATTTTTTTTAAAAATGCTGTTATTGCGAAACAATTGAAGTTGTCACCTTTTGCCTCAAACTTACATCTTTCTTTCAAAATCAAATCGAAAGATAACTGTATTTGTTGTTTTATCTGTGTCATTGAGAGCACACTTTTGTAAGCTTTCCTAAAGGGTAACAGAAAATCAAAGCAAAATTTAAATAAACAAAAAAACACTATTTGATCAAGATGTCATGATACTACAAAAATACAGCAGCTACTTTTTCTTTTCTAAATAAACGTTTAACTAAATACTAAGTCAAGAGAACAGTGTTGCTTCAGATCATGGAGTTAGACAAGACAAATAAATTTATAATTAAAACCCTCATTACATACACGAAATGCAAACTTCAATTTTGAATTTGGCAACTCTTTTTTTTTAAATATTCAGTTATGAAGCGAGGTCATCTGCCATCCATCTTACCATGTAACTGCTGAATCCTGGACTTTTGCTTTTATCCAGGGTGAAACCAAATGGCTGGTGATAAAAAGAGGGTGGGGGCAGGGAGACAAATTTGTTTGATGACATGAATAAACTCTAACTAACACTATATCTTGTTTAAGTTAGCAACTACTCTATCTCAATACAAATAAGAATATTAAAGATTTAAAAATAATTTGGTTTTAAAAAAAAACATGTTCAACATTTGCAAAAATGTACTTAATTCAGACTGTATTTTATAATTAAAACTACTCTAAGAGCCTTAAAGTATGACTGATTTGATCCCTCTTACTTGATTTGTCACATTTCCTCCTGATCTAAATGAAAACATTGTCACATTGACAGTCAAAGTACCAGCTTTAAGAAACCCAAAGGTATGCGTTAGCATGATGTCACGTCTATCATCTGTCTGGACATGGGGAAACAGACAAAATGCCATCTACATTTTATGATAATCAAAGAACTATAAAATTCAATGGGATTGGAAAAAAAAAGAGCACCAACCACAAAAGATAAATATTTATTGGATCTTGCATTAATAATTAATAGAGATGCCACACTTAATATCCACTGGTTAGAGGCCAGTTATTTTCTACAATATTCTCTATCCAGCATCAGCATATCAGCCACTTCTTCTAACTGTAACGTAAACATGCTGATGATTTTTACATCACTATGTTTGACCGTTTTCAGCTGCAGCTTTATTTCAACTCACTTTATTTATTGGGAGGTGCTCAGTATAAAATAAACATCTTTATTCTATAACTTGGCCATTATTTAGCCAATCTGAACAATTTCTGTAAGACATTAAAAAGTATAGAAAATCTCACAAGTATTGTCCGTCCCCGTCACCCCCCTCCCCCCATAAAATTTTGTGCGTACAAATCACAGACAAAAAAAAATCATATAATTAAAAGGCCCAAAACTCATCCTCAATGTAAGTCATTTTTGTTGATTATTTAATCCGGCCCACACATAATTTTACTTCATGTTAATTAACAGTTGACACATTTCTAGATGGAAAGAAACTCCAAATTGTTTCCAATTATTGTAATTCATGTAGGTCTTTTCAAAACAAAGGTTTTGGTCTCTTTTTCGCTTAAATGCTCTGTAGATTATATAATCTTCAACAAATAACCTTACTTTTATTCCTGATGAGATGCTGTTGGGTAAATAATTTATTTTTAAGAGGAGTATGGGGCTAGGACAGTTGCCATGCATTTACTGATATTGGTTTTGACTTAGATACATTAAATTATTACAATTTGTTATCTGCCTATTGAAAATTTTGAATCCACTGATGTAAGGGGACACAGATACCAAAGAATCTAAGTTTTTCGATGTGACCATGTCATCTGGGGCTTATTATGCTGATGTGAAGTATTTTAATAGAGCTATGGCCGGGGTTTACATTTTTCAAAATATTTAATAAAGGTTTTATTGTTGTCCTTAGAATTACATTGTTTACACATTAATTTTAGAGGTTTCTGATAAATGTTTGGGTAACATGTTTAATTTTAAAGTATCTTTTGTGTATTCTTTTTATGAACCTCCAAATATCATCTACTAGGTTATTTAAATTGTATCTAATAATAAAATTTATTTGGAATTTTATTGCTGCTTGGTGTAAGTTCGGGTAATGAATTACATCCACATCTTTATTAAAAATCATGAATTTCCAGTTTCAAATAATAGTGACATAATTTTTCATTAAAAGATCCTATTTAGTAGGCAATAACTTTAAACGAACCCTGTTTGATATGGACTTGACACCACCCCACACCCCCCCCGACTTGCCCTTAATTGCCGTTTCAAATTTAAATAATTTATTTGGCCCATTCAAAAATTGTTTCATATAAATCAAAATTAGTTTATCATATATTGTCTAGTGTTTATTTTAATATAATGATAGCAAATGTATCTTTTTATTCCTATTAGCATTTTTGGCTTATTATATTATATTATGTATTCCAAAATTAGTGACCGAAAACTAATAACATCTGCACTAAGCAAAACTATTGTAAATTTATCATTTTTTAAAGATAAAATTAAAATTGCAAAATTTTCATCATGTCACGAGATAATAGCACTTGAAAATGGCAATTCACGATTTGAATTAACGACATGGATGTGCTACCTCCCCTAATTTTATTTTATTTCATTGATTCAAAAAGAACAATGGAATGTTTATCGTTTGATGGATCAAAGGTGGTAGCCCAAGATTGTGGTCGCTGTGAGGATGGTATGGTTACTAGGTTGCAGTTACCTGCCCCTTACCATCATTTTCCACAGTTATCTCCCCTTAATAATATTCCCCCTTTAACATTACAGCGAAATGCAGAACTATATGATATGCAGACTTGATCAGAGGGGTGCCGCGGCAGAGCCCGGGAATAATTGCTTTAAGCCATTCTTTTTTATTTCACATTTTGGTGCGCCAACATCTTTGGGAATAAAATGTGAAATTTCCAAAATGGAAGGTTTTAGGGTCAGGTTTAGTTTTAGAATTTTTATTTGAGAATTTAGGGTTAGGTTTAGTTATAGAATATTTAATAAGTGAATTTAGGGTTAGGGTAAGGTTTAGTTTTAGAATTGTAATAGTTGAATTTTCCAAAAGGGAAGTTTTAAGGGTTATGGTTAGGTTTAGTTGTAGTGATTCAGATGCAGAAACTGTGAGTACCATTTTTTCTTCATTTTTATCGCATTTTTCAAATTCATCACGTTGATTAAAAAAAACATCCCCCAAATTTGAGAATCTCTACCCCACCCCCCTCTTTTTTATTTCTCCGCATTTATGCTGGTTTTCAAAATCACAGCTTCCCTAAAAATCCCGCACAATTGAGAAACTCCACCCCAATCCCCACTCTTTTTTTTCCTTTACATTCTCGCTAATTTTAAAAAAAACACGGAAATTTGAGAAGCTCCATTCCCCCTCATCCCCCTAAAACGCACCACTATTTCCCTAGGTCCCGTGCCTTAGTGACTAACATGGCCATGGCACCCGGAAATAACCTTATTTCCTTATTTTGGGCCTGTTCGGTATAACGAAAATTAACCCGATAATTTACCGAACAATGAAAGTGAGATTTTAGTTAAATTAAATTTTAAATGGCAGTCTTGAGTCTAAGTTGAACTAAGTCTAAAAAATATTGATAATAATTATAATAATAATAATAGCACAATTAGGTACGTTATACAGGGATACATAGTTCTTGTCAGCAGTATTATAAATTAAAGCAAGGCAGTCACACTCGGTGATCTTTAGTCAAGCATTGTACATCACAATCACACAGTAACCGAGTAATGATAATGAATAATGTCACAGTCACAGTACTCAGTACAGGTCACAAGAGATGACGTCTAGACGACAGTCAATGTTTTTAGTCTCAATAGTTTCTATAAGCAATTTAAGACCAGAATGTTAAATGAAACAGTATAAAATATAACTCTAACTTGTAATTTCAGATTGTGAATCCAACCAAACGCGTGATGAAAAAATAGCATAGTTAAAAGTAAAAGTTTTGTGTTGAATGTCATGTTTACGAGGCTACCATCCGCCATGTTTTTAACTTATGACGTCTTTAGTTCCGGAAAATTATAAAATATTTGTCTATATATCCAGCAACCAGACTGATAGAATTGTTGCTATCGTAACGTCGGGCGTATCATGTAATTACTTGTGGAGATAAAACGAATATGTAGAGGATTCTGAAAAGCTAATCGTAATATACGACAAACCCACCATGTATTTCATAGTGACATGCTTAAATATAAAACATTTTCTCACTCTGCCTGAGTGGATTCACAATGATTTCATTCATATTATACATTTGTTCATTTGATGTGTTCTTTCATTTATTAAATTTCCTTTGATGTTAAGTTATATGTGCTTTTCATATAATGTATACTTTCATTTCTTACATATCCTTTATTTTTATCTATGCGTTTCATAGAGGGGACATTGCATGATAGGCAAACGATTTATCTCAATGGCAATGGACACAATAAGCTTTATCAACATTTTGAACATTCACGTCAGTCAATAGTTTAAAACCAAAATGTTCGTGTAATCGTCCGGAAATTAGTTTATTTTTATCGGCCGAAATATTTTACTATTTGACTTCCAGTACATTTATAAGTGGTGGGTCGATTAATCGTTAAAAATTTTAATCGTTAAATTTTGAACGATTAATCGAGAAATTGATCATAAATTTCCGCAGTGTTTATATGCATTTCATATGATTTATTATTTTTAAAAATTTCCTTTGTGTTATAATTAACATATTACAATATTAGATTAACATTTAATCTACAAAATTATAGTAATTTAAGTTAACCAGTATAGAAATATATATAAACACCGAAAACAATAATATTTTTAAAAAATAACGATTAAGCCATAATTAGACTACTTGTTGGAAGATTTTGGTTGGTTGTTAATTTCAATTTTTTGACATCTTGTATTTATTTATTATGAATTTATGGTAAATCTATTCAACAGATAAATTTGTTAAGTTATTACTAAAACTTTAAAATAAGTTTTGTTTAGGTTTCAGAGAAACACAAAACATATTATATTTATCTTAATTTGTAACGTAACCTAGTCTTATGATCACAGGTCACCGGCCGGACCTAATAACCACCACTTTATTAGTCCTGTCGCCGGACTTATAGCTAATGCTTTTAAATAAAGCTATAAGAAATCAATCTGTTTCAGATGTTAGACGATTCTAGTAACACGATATTCTTACATTAAAATTTTTTTTAAATTAACCAAAATAATTCCTTCCACAATCCTGCATATTTTAAAATACAAGAAATCATTTCAGCTAATAAGTTCAATTATATTTTCATCAAATGACTTATCAAAAATGAAATACAGTGATATTTAATTGTTCTAATTGAACCTGATTTGTGTTATTATTTACTTATTAAAAGGGCTGTGGAAATAAACGATTAATTAATCGACAAATCGTTAAAAATTTAATTTATTAAATTAAAATTAATGTGATCGATTAAAATTCGATTAAAATTTAAGAATATATATATATATATATATTTTTACAATTAATTAATTAAACAATATAATTTGCAATGTCTGTCCGTGACGCTACTAATTTTAGAAAGCAGGGAAAACCAAATTACTGCACCAATGCATCAAAAGGTGTGCAAATTAAAGATGCGCTGTAAAAATATTATATGACGTCATTGTTTTCGCTCATACATGTATTTTAATTTTGGAAAAGGGATCAATGTAAAAAGAGGATTGATGATGGTTAATTATAAAAATAAAATAAAAAAGGGGGCGCCGTAGGCGCCCTACAACCCCTATTATAAAATACTTTGTGTACATTTCAGAAAGTTTAATATTTCGTATTTATCAAACAAGAACAAGTTAGTTCCGCTTTTGAAAAGGTCGGCGCCGTAGGCGCCCTAAAAAAGTGCATTTTTTATTTTAAAAAATAGATTTCAGCTGAAAACTTCCGTCATTTTTGACGGGTGATACACTAGATATTATATATTTTTTATACTTACATACTTTACCCTCGTATTATTATTATTTATTTAGACGTTTATACGTTAAATTTTATTTTTTTTGCATAGCAGAACGAATTTGATGTGTTACGTCACAAAATTTGGGAGCAATGTAATTACCGCGACTTAACAGATTTCGCTCAATAATGAATCACGACTTAACAGGATCTATATATTATATATGCGTTATATAAAATATAATTAATCTAAATTAATCGATTAAATTTTCCCCGATTAATCGAACACTAAGACTATTTTTAAAAATTCATTACTAGCCCTAGTTATTACTAATCATTTTTTAAAAATTACTATTGCTTTACTGTTTATTTAAATATAATCTAAAATGCATTCTGAAAATAAATTTAAACAACGTCAATATTTTAAGATTTTTAAAAATTGCCATCGATGCTTGATAAAAAAAATGGTGATAAGTTATATTGCCATCAGTGCCTTAAAAAAATACTACAAAGTCACCCCCCCCCCAAATACAAACCACGAATTCATGAATACGAATAGGACGCAATAATAGTATTTATAGAAGGGGATTTTTAATATATAAAATATATATTATTTTCTTGGTAGTCCTTACTTTATGTTAATTGATAATTTATAACCCATTGTCATTGTATATGCTTCCATTGAATTATAATCAGTGGCGTCACTAGGGTTGGTGTCACCCAGTACGGTAGCTCATGGTGTCACGTCCTCACAACGTACCCCACGGACGCAATAATCTTCTGTATTCTGTATAGAACTAGCGTCTGTAATAGATAAGATAAGATAATAGACTGTTAGTGCCGAATAACGGTTCGTACATTGACAATTTGGTGTCGCCCCTTGTGATAGTGTCACCCAGTGTGGTCCGCACCACCACACCCCTTAGTGACGCCTCGTATTATAATCTCTGGGAGTAAAAATGCATGAATATTTCAAGTAATATAATAATAATAATTAATTTTTACTATATTATTTTATTATTAATATTAATACGATATTGTTTTTTAACGTGCTCTTTTCAATTAGGTTGTAAAATAATTCCGTTTTCACTTTTTAATTTTTCATTTATTATGGGGGTGGAGCACGGAGGTAGGAAAATAGCAAAACACCAACAGACATTCGTAATCTCAGTGATTGTGACAAGGGATAACTATAATTTCTGGATTTACAACTGAAATATTAAAGAAAGTGAATTGAATTATATTTCTGAATGAGATCTGCCTTATAAACATCATTTTGGTAAGTTTAAAAACTGTGAAGTGTTATTTAAAACGAAAAAAAGTTAAACTAGTAAAGTAAAGCAGTGGTCAGTGAATTCAATTTCAATGAGTGAATCGGAGAGAACTGCGAGTTTAGTTTAGACTATACTATATTGTAGCAATTGTAGAGTCTAGAGACTCAGTAGTACTATTAACTAATAGTATAATATAAAGAGTAAAGTATAGTCTTATACTTTGCTATACTTAATACTATCATAGGACTTTTAGCTTTAGACTTTAGACTTTCCTTGGTCCTTAGCTTAAGACTTAAACTTAAGTCACTTTGTGACTTTAGACTTTAGAGTACTTAAGACTTAAGTGTCTTAAGTAAGAAACTTAGACTTAGATATATCCTGCCTAATCATATGCCTTTTTGACTATTTGCCTATCTTAGTATCTTTCCTATGCCTATACATTTTAAATATAAACAAGTACAGTCATTAATCAGTAGGTACAGTCATTTGTGTCAGCAGCTGAGTTCACTCGGCCTCGGGTTCAGATGGAAGAGCAGAGAGTGAAAAAGAAAATGAAAAGGAAAAAAGAAAAGTAATTTGATTGTGAAATTGAGATATTCAAATACGTTTAATTAATAGGCAATGGGAAAAGGCACTGATATGATAATACTGGTAAATTAAGATTATTTGTGTAAAAATAGGAATCTATAATAGAATATTATAACCTTTAAGAAACTAATATTTTTAAAAATAAAAAGGTCATTTTGAGTCATATAGCCTATGCCTATGATATTGCCATTATTGTGATTTGAATTTAGTCTTATACTTATGCTATCATAATGTTCAGTCATGATGAGAATTTAAAGATTAATAAAAATAGGTCTAAATTTAGATTTATATTTAATAAATTTAGTTTTATTTTAGTTACTTTAGTGCCAAAAAACAAACCATTATCAGCGATACAATACTAAAACTAAATACATCAAAGTCTCAGGCTTTATTAGATGTAGACCCAGTGCTTTTTTTCAGTGGGAACTCATGGGAACTGAGTTCCCATACCTTTTTTGGCCAGATTCGTGTATATTTATATAAATAGTCGGCATTTTACTTACTGTCAGTCCTTTTTACAGTGGAGACTCATGGGAACGACGTAAATTACAGTTTACAAATAAACAAACCAAGTGGCAAACGCTGTTATTCCACTAATATGATATCTATGGACCATAGATATCATATTAGTTATTATGAGTTCCCAAACATTTTTCGCTAGAAAAAAACCACTGTGTAGACCTAGTTGATTCTATTACTAATATTGATATGTCTTATATTATTTAAATATATTGACATATATATATATACAAAAATAAAAGCGAAGTATTAGTTTTATTGAATTTTATTTGAATTTTATTGTATATTCATGAATGTTGTTCTTTAACAAAAGTAGTAAGTAATGATACTGCAATGTCAATAGTTATAATTATGAAGGAGGTTGTGAAATTATTTTATACAAGTGTTTGTGAGTTTGTGGAAGGTATAAATGCGAGTCAATCCATGGGAAATACCTGGATCATAAAATCTGGCCATAATAAGATGGTTAAATTTTTGTGTGTTTTGTATGCTAGTCTACATTTTCTGGTCAATGCGCTCAGTGTTTCTGCTCTTACAATATAAAAAGTGATATACACAGGATTTTACTTTTCTCTAGACTGCTGTGTAAGGATCTTACATTGTCTACCTGACACCCTGATAATACAACCTATCGTTGCAATATCTGCTAGTTACAAGTAGGCCAGGCCTAAAATATACATGTACCATTTATAAAGATCTCAGCTGAAAAGTAAATCATTCTCATCTGTCTATCAAAATTCAAAATACTTCTAAGTTGAGATAATATTTTTCCAGGCTGAAGACAGTTAATTTAAATTTACTTGCAAGTTGACTCAAGCCAGAGGTAGCAGTACTAAAAAATGATTTTTATCCCCTGACCTCTCAGTGATTCAAATAAGTGGCAGCCTAGTTGTTAGTTATACTACTCAATAATTTAGACTTATCATAACTGATTTAAATATGACGGGGGCTAAATATTAAACTTGACATTTGAGCTGCTACATTCCTGTCTGTTGGAGAAAGGTTATTAGTTCTGTTTATCAGTTATCAAATTAAATATGTTATAATTATAGAAATAGTTTGGTTTTAGAACAGGCTGTGTTGACATTTTCTGAAAATATGACCAAAATTATTCTCTGCTGTCTTGTTGTAAAATCATGGATGACATCAAGCAGATTGAAGTTGAACGGTGATAAGACAGAAGCAATTATTTGTGGCTCTGACGGCGATCTTCGGAAAGTAACCATATCATTGATAAAAGCTGGCTCTTCCAACATCCTTTTGTACAACACCGTCAGAGATCTATTCTTCTAAATCAACGGTAAACTCACGATGAGCTTCTCTGTTGGTTCTGTGGTCAAGGCTTGTTTCTTTCATCTTTGTGCTCTGGGTCAGTTGCGTCCACAGTAGTCTGTGGGAATCGCCTCAAAACAAGCTGCAGAGACTCCAAAAGGTACAAAAACACTGCAGCGTGCATTGCATTGTGGATGAGGAAGTCTTACCTCATTAAACCAGCACTTAGTGATCTACACTGGCTTCCTGTGGCTGAACGAATAAGATTCTGTCACTATCTCAGTTCTGTATGGACGGATCATTGCGGTAGTATTTGAAGAAATTAACTTTTGAACATTGATCTCTGAAAGTTCCCAGAGTTCCTTGGCATATGCTTCTTTGAATCGGAGGCACCAAAATTGTTGAACAGTCTTCCGAAAATTTTGAAAGAGTGTAATGACAAAGACAAATTTAAGACAAACGTAAAAACGTTTTTCTTTATTTGAGAGAGTTTTTGAACATCGGAGCACAACGAGTGTGCAAGTCTTGCAATGGGTAGTATAAGTGATATAGAGGAACGAATTCATTCATTCTTATTCTTGTCTACAAAAAAATACCCAGTCCACTTTAAAACTATTTTCCATCATTATTGTTACTCAGATTGAGTTAGTCGGAATTTTTACAATAAAACTGATACTGATTATAACAAATCATGACACATTATTACACATAGTCTTGAGTTGCTGTGTGTGTGTGTGTGGTGAGAGTATTTCTCTTTGTCTACATTACATCTCAATATGACATCTCTTCATCTACCATCCGCCCATGATGTTCCATTTGTTCATTCTTGCATTTGGAGAGATGTGATTTGCACTTTTCAGAACCGGCCTTTCTCACAAAAAACAAAAGAAACAATTCAGACATTGTGCTAAGTCCATATCTCGCCCAGCCCAAAACTGTTGTTCATGACTTAGATATTTAAGTTTCTACGATCATAGTGACCTTCCCAACTTTAGTTTCTACCATCTTAGTGACCATCCCAACTTTAGTTTCTACCATCATAGCTAGTAGCAGACCTCCGTCTCAGCTAGTGTTGCTGTTCAAACAGTAAGTAGGTCAAAGTTAAGGAATGAAAGATGTCACGATGCCCTCAGGATACATTCAATTAAAGACTCCTCTATTGGCCTGTGAATCTAATTGCACTGACGGCACTACAGTTACAGTCTCACGTGGTTCCATGGATCTATGGCCAACCGGTTCATATCCAGACTTTAGTTTTTGTTTGTTTAATCCAGTGGTTCGTCGACTGCTGTATTTGTAGTATGAGCGCCCAGTATTTTACTGGCACTCCCTGAAAGAAGTTGAGAACCGCTGAGAACATTCTTCGCGTGGTTGGTGGATTGACGTCACGTGATGGACGTAAGTCATGCCCGCCACGGTGCAAGTGTTCAATAACGTGAAGATGTTATATTGGTGGTGGGATGGGGTGATGGGGCTAATCCCTGGGTTACTGGGGATGTGACTGATGACACCCCGGCGCCCCCTTGGATCAACGAATAGAATCCCCTACCCCCGAGGGTGATGGACCACATCGGTTGGCGTCTTCCGTACGGTATGTCAACGTCATATCTTTATCCGATGGCAGTGGCGTAACTTAACCCTCTCACCGAGTCCAAAGGGTGGATCCAATGTTTCGTGGAGTGGGCACATACAGGAGATAGTCCATGGTCAACTTGTCAAGGGCCCTGTATTGAGTATTGCGTCACGTGTACACAATGAATTATGGAGTTCCCCTATAGTCTAAACACTGACTATAGACATTTACCAAAGGTGTAGACACTGACTGTGTGTGTGTAGAAATTCACCAATGGTCTGATAACGCACCGTATCAAAATATTCACAAATATTATAATTATAATCACTGACCGTATGGTCTTACAACTGACTGAAAGTAGACATTACTAAATAGCTACGTTCTGTGTTAAAAAAAGATGAAGTCCCAACCAATGAAATGACATAGAATTTAAAAATATAACTTAAGTAGGAATTAGAAATGTTCTATAAGATGGAAGTCTGTTCACGTTATAGATGTTCTATGTGCGATTAGGTGGAACTCTGTTAATATTTAATATTATAGATGTTTTATGTGCGATTAGATAGAAATATGTTAATATTATAGATGTTCTATGTGCGATTAAGTGGAAGTCCGTTTAATATTTTAGATGTTCTATGTGCGATTAGGTGGAAATATGTTAATATTATAGATGTTCTATGTGCGATTAGGTTGAAGTCTGTTAATATTAAGATGTTATATGTGCAATTAGGTGGAAGTCTGTTAATATTTTAGATGATCTATGTGCGATTAGGTGGAAATATGTTAATATTATAGGTGTTCTATGTGCGATTAGGTTGAAGTCTGTTAATATTTAGATGTTCTATGTGCAATTAGGTTGAAGTCTGTTAATATTTTAGATGATCTGTGTGCGATTAGGTGGAAGTCTGTTAGTAAAGACATAATCCTGCGGGTAACCCGTAATAGAACATAGTTATGACGTTTTACGCTCCCGCCCGCCCCTCCGTTCTTGAACAAGCAACCGGCCTGAGATTCCAACACGGATTGGTCCAAATTCTTAATGGTTTTATTTGTGTGAGCACGTGATTCATGCACACATGAGCTGCCAGTGCCGTGAGCAGCGTGGCACCTGGGCCAGGGTTTAACGTTACTCTCCTAATAGTAATAGCAGGGTCATAGGGATAACTGTTTAGTTATATTGTCTGACTCTATCGTTGGTATGTGGTAGAACTATGTAGTTATATTGTCTGACTCTATCGTTGGTATGTGGTAAAACTATGTAGTTATATTGTCTGACTCTATCGTTGGTATGTGGTAGAACTATGTAGTTATATTGTCTGACTCCATCGTTGGTATGTGGTAGAACTATGTAGTTATATTGTCTGACTCTATCGTTGGTATGTGGTAGAACTATGTAGTTATATTGTCTTGACTCCATCGTTGGTATGTGGTAGAACTATGTAGTTATATTGTCTGACTCCATCGTTGGTATGTGGTAGAACTATGTAGTTATATTGTCTGACTCCATCGTTGGTATGTGGTAGAACTATGTAGTTATATTGTCTGACTCCAACGTTGGTATGTGGTAGAACTATGTAGTTATATTGTCTGACTCCATCGTTGGTATGTGGTAGAACTATGTAGTTATATTGTCTGACTCTATCGTTGGTATGTGGTAGAACTATGTAGTTATATTGTCTGACTCTATCGTTGGTATGTGGTAGAACTATGTAGTTATATTGTCTGACTCCATCGTTGGTATGTGGTAGAACTATGTAGTTATATTGTCTGACTCCATCGTTGGTATGTGGTAGAACTATGTAGTTATATTGTCTGACTCCATCGTTGGTATGTGGTAGAACTATGTAGTTATATTGTCTGACTCCATCGTTGGTATGTGGTAGAACTATGTAGTTATATTGTCTGACTCCATCGTTGGTATGTGGTAGAACTATGTAGTTATATTGTCTGACTCCAACGTTGGTATGTGTGAGAACTATGTAGTTATATTGTCTGACTCCATCGTTGGCCTGTGTGAGAGCGAATACGACAGCACGCGTCTGCGTGTGACCACGTTACAGATGAGGAACCTATTTATAATAGACATGTAAGTAAGTCAGTATAGTCTGGGCTGTATACTTGTTTATACCAATCACTCTACAAGGAGCCAACACAATGGGTAGGGGTGGTGGTGGTGCGGAGACGTGCAAATCAGGTGGGCTTAATACTTTATCATTTTGACGCATTCATCAATATTATCCTCCCCGGCGGCCAAGACATACCCCTCTCCACTTAAAAAAAAGCCACTAAAATATAAAAACGATGTTGATCGCTGTATTGTTTTTAATAGGCTTGAATGAGATTGATGAACTATCGTGAGTGGATCATTCCCACTGATTCAAATCTCGCGGCAGTTGGAAGGGTGGGGGCGGGAGGGAGGGTCGGCCATCTTTAATGAGATCTGGAGCTCGGAGCTTTCAGACCGTGTCCACGTGGACAAAATTGTTGACTGGTCCCTTCTTAGTATCCATGGATAAACTTGATGTTCTGGTACACAAACTGGAAATGATGGCCCCCATCAGATGTTCTGTCTTATTTATAGCATACATCGATCGAATTGTCTGAAACTGTAATTTATGTTTAATTGCTAACAGGGTAGCCATCAATACTAGACTCTGTCATGGATGTCCACATCGGAGGCGTCACTAGGGTTTGTGCCACACAGTGTGGTAGGTCATGGTGTCACCCCCTCACGGCTTACCCAATAGACAGCCTCCGAGTCTGCCAGTGCCAAAATAACGGGAACATACACAATTTTACCCTTTGGTGTCAACCTTTGTGGTGGTCTCACCCTGTGGGTCCACACCTCCTCCCTAGTGACGCCCCTAGTCCACATAAAAAATATCAGTAAAGTTTTCACATGGCTTGCACTTAAAACACCGACCATGGACTGGAGTTCAAGTACGGGGGTCCTCAATGTGCAACACGCAACCCCACTCCATGTTGAAACACACTGACAAGCGATAGAGGAGTGGGGAGGGTGTTCGAGCAAAGTTTATTTTGATGATTTTAGGGATTTGGAAAAAAAAGACAGGATCGATAACTCACTCCCCACTCGGGTGATGCCCCTTGATTTATCGGGAGATTCTGCCTAACTCGCCCCGCCTCCAGGCATTTCTCATGTTGGCGTGTTAGTTCTCTCCCTTTGGAAGTCTGGATATTTGTGACGTCTTCACTCAACGTCAACCGTCTTCATTTTGATCAGGTTTGTTTGAGCTTGTTCCCTTGCCCGTGACCAAACAGTTGCCCAGGTCATGTGACAAGATTCCAGGCTGGGTCAGTCGTTTGTATGTTTGTAGGATTTGGTGGTGTTTTTTTTTCTTCTCGGGGGGGGGGTAACAGGAGAACACTGTAAAACAAGGTTGCAATATTAGTTCTATTCTTTTTTTTAAAATGCGTTTTTCCCTTGTCTGTCTAAAGATAAACCTGGCTTACTACGGTCCAGAAATAGTTTTTACTAATATTGAAGTTCTGACTGTTAGAGTTGAGAAAGTCTTACAGTCCAGCAATTGTTAGTTAGTACTGATCATATTGAAGTTCTCAGTGTTAGAGTTGAGACAGTCTTACAGTCCAGCAATTGTTAGTTAGTACTGATCATATTGAAGTTCTCAGTGTTAGAGTTGAGAAAGTCTTACAGTCCAGCAATTGTTAGTTAGTACTGATCATATTGAAGCCCTCAGTGTTAGAGTTGAGACAGTCTTACAGTCCAGCAATTGTTAGTTAGTACTGATCATATTGAAGCTCTCAGTTGAGTTGATGAATCGCACTTTAAGAAGACAGCCTAAGACTTAGCTGTTTGATTACATTTTATTCCAATCAAGTCTTCTAACACAGAAAAAGGGAGAGAAAAAATTATAACCCCGGATAACATGATGCGTAAGACATTATTAATGATGTACATCAGTGCTTCTCAATCTTTTTAGTATGGCGGACCGGCAGGAATTTTTTCCATTGCACTAGGGACCGGCGCACTATTTTCCCTGCACTGAAAATTTTTTTCTGTCCTTTTTTGATAACTTCTGCGGACCGGCAGCGGATGGCCTACGGACCGGCACCGGTCACGGAACCACCACTTTGAGAAGCACTAATGTACATGACGCAATTATTTATCCGTACGCGGGGCACTTGGAGTTTTGCGATCTAGGGATCTTGAGCGTAAATTTCAGTTATTTTCATATATTGGTGTTCGAATAGAAACATTTCGATAAGAGAGTATTTAACTGCAGAATCGACGGATCCATATGACGACGTCATTAATTTTTTAAATAAATATTTAAATAATTTTTAATCATTTTGGGAACACATAAAGATTGTTTCGTAAACGGGCATCAACACATTGGTTTGCGATTTCACTTTTCCAAATGACCTGCCCTTGTTAACATTGAAATCAACATGCACCAAAAGAATCTGTTCAAAGATGATTCCAGAGATGACTTCAATGAAAACAGCTAAAGACATGCACGCCTCTTCAACGTTCATTCCAAACTGGATTATCATAATTTATGTTACAGTTACCGGGGATAATCGTCTCCCTTTATACGACCTTCGTGTATAAATACATGGGTTAAGCAGCTTTTTTTTTAACAGACCATGATGGATGGAAAGGGTGACACGGCGACCTTGACATGGCGTGGCCGACGACACTATGACCTTGAACGCCCAAAAGTTGATCAATATGGGAAGTGGATGTTTATGTTGACTCAGGAAAGTACTCATAGAGTCATATCACGCTGGAGAACAGGCGTTAACTGTTTGCTCTTGTGGCCATAATTTTCATGGGTTATCAAAAAAACAAACAAAAAAAACCAAAAGAGAGAGAGAGAGAGAGAGAGAGAGGTGTCCGTGACAAAAGATGACAAATATGGGTGAGACTGCAATCAGGCTTTTGGATTTAAACAAAAAATGTTATTTAAACAGGGTATGTATAGGCCTGACCGGACGTCACATAACAACGAACGTTTCTTCGGCAAAAAGCCCTTCCTCAACGAACAAATAGACAACACACAAATCTAATAAACAAAATAAAATGAAAACTTATGTACAGACCCTGTTTAAATAACATATTTTAAACTCAATTTTTTCCTTGGGAATTGCGCTCATAGATTCGAAATGTCTGGCCAGTCATTTCGAGCCTTGAACTCCTCCTGAACCATAGCAGATAGAGGGTTCGGTTCTTTGCAAAATATGTTAAGGGGGTCCCAAGGATGTGCACGGGCCAAAAAAATTACCGAAAAGATTTAATGGATTTCTTGGACATTCTAAAAAACCCGGAAAAAATATCAGTATTTTCAATTTCTCGCCAACCATAACATCTTTGGGGCTGACACAAACGCCATATGGTAGCTAATAATATTTAGAACAATGTTGGAGAAGGAATTTGTGAAAAATATCTTTTCGCTGGACTCTCGTATTTTTAGCAGCAGTTTGTAGATAGCAACTGTTTTGTTTAGTTTCAAAATTATTGATTCGAAATGACTTTTAATGTAATCTAGAATGATAGTTAATGGGGTTTTCCCGCTTTGTGAATGCTTATGTTAGATTGTTGCGCGATGCGCATTATATTAACACATTCTTGGTGTGACGTAGCGTGATGGGATATGACGTCATATTGTGTTTTGTTTCAGAATTAATTATTTGAATCGACTTTCAATGTAATCTGGAATGATTTCATTTGAATGAAAAATCGGAAATATTTTGTTGGAAATTTCGTTTAAATACTCTTTCGAGTTTTTATACACTTGTTTTACCTTTGATTTTTTATTGCGTCTGCTTTCAGAATCAATTAACGTCCTATGGTCATAGACATGTTTCAGATGACACCGAAACAAATTATTGGGGAATTGTGGCAATGTTATCTTTAAACTGCGCGGCTGCACAGATATCTGAATAACGCCGCGCAGCAGTTTAGACTTACCGTGCATCAAATTTGGTAAACTATTGCACAAAAATGTATGCTGTTCAACTCTGCGAATGAGGTTTTTTTTCTTTCTTTTCTTAAATTATTATTTTTTTATAACTTTGCTCACGTACCAAGGAACCCTAGAGGGAACGGAACATTGGAGGGCGATGAGAAAGGATGGAGTCGGAGTGTGTGTATCATGGTCAAGGATTAAAAATAATGTTTTTAAGCACAACTTAACTTTTTTTTATTCCGTTATTTTTTGTTGACATTGTCCATATGTGTATCTTCAAGTATAAGCTTGTACAGAGATGCCATTGTTACATGCATTATTCATGAATGCTAGCCATTCATCTGTTGGAGATTCCTGTCATGGAAAAAGGGAGAAAGAAAGAAGCGTAGGATGGATTTAAAAAAAAGGGTGGGGGAGGGTGGGTAGTGTGTGGTAGTTTGCATTGGTTTAAGTCACGAGTCTTAAACATTGGATTTTGCGCTGGGGCTTAGACTTTGAATAATTTATTTGGATTTTATGAGATACTTCATGTCTCACCAGGGTAACATTTGCAGTTTAACTCGTGTCTCACCAGGGTAACATTGGCAGTTTAACTCGTGTCTCACCAGGGTAACATTGGCAGTTTAACTCGTGTCTCACCAGGGTAACATTGGCAGTTTAACTCGTGTCTCACCAGGGTAACATTGGCAGTTTAACTCGTGTCTCACCAGGGTAACATTGGCAGTTTAACTCGTGTCTCACCAGGGTAACATTGGCAGTTTAACTCGTGTCTCATGACTGTTACGTTGGTGTGTTTAATGGGTGTCTCACGAGGGTTACAATATCGGGGGGGGGGTTGAAATCATCATTTTTGAGTAGCAAAGCCTTGGATATGGCATGCTCTGTTGCCCAGAACTCATCAATTCCACCGCTCTCTGTCGTCTGTTCATGTTGGATTGGCAGTCATACATTTTTTCAGTTGATAACAGTTCTGAAAACAATAACATGGCTTTCGCTTTGACCCAGTTATATAGCTGCTGGGCTGATGATGTCAGGGGCGGCGATATAACGGGTAAGTTAAGAAACGGTTGGGCCTTCCATTTTAAAAAAAAATCAACCCCACCTCACCCCCTCCAATCGTATTCAAATAATGACACAGGTGTTCCCTTGTCCCCATATCAGTGCTTGTCACCAACGCAAGTGGTCATTTTCCGTTTGCTTGTCCAGTCGCGACATTCCTGTAATCAACGTCCCTTCATATTTAGATTGGTACTGATAGTGCTACTGTCGTCAGATAAGATTAATGTCTTCGCCTTTGATAATAGCGAAACACCCAATGGTCCGGGGTGATAGGAGCTGTATGGATGGTTGACCCCTTTTCTTTTATTATGAGACCATAATGTTGGTCTACACTCCAAATGTGTATGCATCTGCCATGCATGTGTGTGTATGTACTCACCAAATGTGTATGTATCTGTGTATGTATGTATGTACTCACGAAATGTGTATGTACTCACCAAATGTGTATGTATCTGTGCAAGTATGTATGTACTCACCAAATGTGTATGTATCTGTGCATGCATGTATGTCTGTACTCACCAAATGTGTATGTATCTGTGCATGTATGTATGTATGTACTCACCAAATGTGTATGTATCTGTGCATGCATGTATGTCTGTACTCACCAAATGTGTATGTATCTGTGCATGTATGTATGTACTCACCAAATGTGTATGTATCTGTGCATGCATGTATGTCTGTACTCACCAAATGTGTATGTATCTGTGCATGTATGTATGTATGTACTCACCAAATGTGTATGTATCTGTGCATGCATGTATGTCTGTACTCACCAAATGTGTATGTATCTGTGCATGTATGTATGTACTCACCAAATGTGTATGTATCTGTGCATGTATGTGTGTCTGTACTCACCAAATGTGTATGTATCTGTGTATGTACTCACCAAATGTGTATGTATTTGTGCATGTATGTGTGTATGTACTCACCAAATGTGTATGTATTTGTGCATGTATGTATGTCTGCACTCACCAAATGTGTATGTATCTGTGCATGCATGTATGTCTGTACTCACCAAATGTGTATGTATCTATGTATGTATGTATGTACTCACCAAATGTGTATGTATATGTGCATGTATGTATGTATGTACTCACCAAATGTGTATGTATCTGTGCATGTATGTATGTATGTACTCACCAAATTTGTATGTATCTGTGCATGTATGTATGTCTGTACTCACCAAATGTGTATGTATCTGTGCATGCATGTATGTCTGTACTCACCAAATGTGTATGTATCTGTGTATGTATGTATGTCTGTACTCACCAAATGTGTATGTATCTGTGCATGTATGTATGTCTGTACTCACCAAATGTGTATGTATCTGTGCATGTATGTATGTCTGTACTCACCAAATGTGTATGTATCTGTGCATGTATGTGTGTATGTACTCACCAAATGTGTATGTATCTGTGCATGTATGTATGTATGTACTCACCAAATGTGTATGTATCTGTGCATGTATGTATGTCTGTACTCACCAAATGTGTATGTATCTGTGCATGCATGTATGTCTGTACTCACCACATGTGTATGTATCTGTGTATGTATGTATGTCTGTACTCACCAAATGTGTATGTATCTGTGCATGCATGTATGTCTGTACTCACCAAATGTGTATGTATCTGTGCATGTATGTATGTACTCACCAAATGTGTATGTATCTGTGCATGTATGTATGTATGTACTCACCAAATGTGTATGTATCTGTGCATGCATGTATGTCTGTACTCACCAAATGGGTATGTATCTGTGTATGTATGTATGTCTGTACTCACCAAATGTGTATGTATCTGTGCATGTATGTATGTCTGTACTCACCAAATGTGTATGTATCTGTGCATGTATGTATGTCTTTACTCACCAACTGTGTATGTATCTGTGCATGTATGTGTGTCTGTACTCACCAAATGTGTATGTATCTGTGCATGTATGTGTGTCTGTACTCACCAAATATGTATGTATCTGTGCATGTATGTCTGTACTCACCAAATGTGTATGTATCTGTGCATGTATGTGTGTCTGTACTCACCAAATGTGTATGTATCTGTGCATGTATGTATGTACTCACCAAATGTGTATGTATCTGTGCATGTATGTATGTCTGTACTCACCAAATGTGTATGTATCTGTGCATGCATGTATGTCTGTACTCACCAAATGTGTATGTATTTGTGCATGTATGTGTGTATGTACTCACCAAATGTGTATGTATCTGTGCATGTATGTATGTACTCACCAAATGTGTATGTATCTGTGCATGTATGTGTGTATGTACTCACCAAATGTGTATGTATCTGTGCATGCATGTATGTCTGTACTCACCAAATGTGTATGTATTTGTGCATGTATGTGTGTATGTACTCACCAAATGTGTATGTATCTGTGCATGTATGTCTGTACTCACCAAATGTGTATGTATTTGTGCATGTATGTGTGTATGTACTCACCAAATGTGTATGAATGTGTCAACCAGGAATCTTGTGAGCTATACCATGCATCCTTGAATAGCTATCTTATCTTATCTATTAAAGACGCTCCTCCTATACAGAAGATTAATGCGTCCTACGCTTATCCATGGATTTGTTTAGTCTTGCATTTTTATTAGTCATAAATATTGATAGTGTCTTGTTTTTCCTGGTTTGATTAGGCAACCCATTCCACGCCCGAATTCCAGACGGGAATAGCGAGATATGTGTTTTTGTTCTTGCATACATAATAAGAAAAGTGTTTTTATCCCTATGTTTATCAGAGGGTTGTATTAGATTGTCTTTGCATTCTATTTCTATGATATAATTAATTGACTTAAAGTTACATGTATTATTACTACTTTGCTCTCTGTTCTTCTGTGTTGTAGTGTTTCTAGGCAAGAGGTTTTCCAGTTGTTTTTGTCCGCCAACCCTTCGTTACATTTCTGTGGTGTCCATTTTCTGATGTGGCTTACGCAAGAATTATTTACATGATTATTGTTAAGGATTTAAATTCATAATCTGCCTACTCTACCAATTCAGAAATTTTTTCACGAACTTTCAAGGCCGGGGGTGGGGGTGGATATTTCTGCTTGGGAACCGCCTTGTCTTAGAGTACGATGATCGACGCCTATGAAGATTAAAGACTATAGCAGCCATGTATATCTTGCGCCAGTGTTAATATGGGTTTTGACCTAAATACTCGAAGTGATAGCAGTTGAGTAGTGGTTTTTAACTTTGATAAGATATAGGGGCAGCCAGGCGATTGACCTCCGGAAGTTTGGACAACAGTAGAGAGGACGGCGTTGGGTTATTAGCCTGCACCCAATGACCTCGTTTGCAAAGGGATTGTTTGCAGGGGATTGTGGGGGAGGGGGTGGCATGCGAGCCTCAATGTGGCCCCGAGATCAAAACGATTATGTTTCACGAGTGGACACTTGGACATACAATTGTCCGACTGATCTAGAAATTGGACACAAGTAATCCCATTTCTTGGACCCCATTTGTTACCACATACATTATCTCTTACATCACTCATTTGGTCATAGAGGCGAAATCGGTCTACAGCGATCTTTCGGTGGGTTCGTCTCTGTCCACGTTGTTTTAAACGGGAAGATTAACCCAAGACAATGCCAGTGATGACCGGACGTGACCCTCTCCCCATGGCGCAGTCCAATTTAGTGGCCATTGTCTGTCCGGTGCGTGTCATGTTATGACGGCATTGACTTTCCTGACCAGGGCCTTGCCAGGTCTTGTGGCCGTCCATTGTTGGGAGCTCTCGAGCCAATTTAGGGGGTGGGGGTGGGCTATCACCCAGTGTACCCGAATAAGACTGCCGGAATATTGACTGCCACTGAATTGGGATGTGTTACCGAGATAGCTACATTCTGACAAGTTCTTATCATACTGAATGGGACTGCGTTAAAGATTTCAAATAGAATACAAGATAGACACAATAATTGTGTGATTAAAGCAATAAATTTAAAGCTTTAATGTTCAACAAATTTAAAATGAATGATGGTCTCACTTACACAAGTCGCCGTGCTAGTCATTAAATTCACAATTTTACGTAAGTTTTGAATGTTTTTTCCAGGTTTTGTTTTTATCTGTAACTTTTGATTCTTTCCTTACTTTTCTTTTATTCTGTGTTAAATACTTGCGCCCACATTTCTTCTTTTTGTTTCTCAGTTTTCTTCATCTCTCACAACTCTATTCGTTTTCCATGAAAAAGTAGGTAATACAAGATGTAATTTGAGTTCAATTAGTTTTGTTTATTTAGTTGTACTGATAAATACATGATTTGCCGAAACGTTTACCTGTGCATGTGTCTATTAATAACGTCATGAGGGTGGTTGAAAACTATCTATTTCACTGGTTGGTCAAACACCCTGTCACAGGTTGGTCAAACACCCTGTGACTGGTTGGTCAAACACCCTGCGACTGGTTGGTCAAACACCCTGCGACTGGTTGGTCAAACACCCTGCCACTAGTTGGTCAAACCCCCTGTGACTGGTTGGTCAAACACCCTGCGACTGGTTGGTCAAACACCCTGTCACAGGTTGGTCAAACACCCTGTGACTGGTTGGTCAAACACCCTGCGACTGGTTGGTCAAACACCCTGTCACAGGTTGGTCAAACACCCTGCGACTGGTTGGTCAAACACCCTGACACTGGTTGGTCAAATACCCTGCCACAATTTGGTCAAACAATTGCCACTGGTTGATCAAAACCCTCTAAATGAATGAGATAGAACAAGACAAGAAAAACCCACTGTCCGTCCCATCCATTCGACACTGTGGCTTGGATGAGTTGCACTGAACACGACATTGCAGTCACGTGGATGGGTAGAATAAGGAACGGGGGCTTGTGTGGTATCTAAAGGTTGCCATTTTCTCACCCCGTTAGTTGGAATTCTAGAAAAATGTCGCCCACCCGAGGGTGCCGCCCACCGAGGGAGCGCTCACTGAGAGTGGTCCCCGCAGAGGGAGCCGCGCACTGAGGGAGCCGTCTGTCATCCGGAGAAGCCACCTGGCGCAAAGCTAGATCCGTCCGCTGACCATCGGGTTATTGGAGGGGGAAAACAGATTGATCCCAGGGCCGTGAGTCATCAAGTATTGGCCTTTCAATACAACTCCCCCCCCCCAGAAATGGCCCCAACCCTTTCCCCAACCGAGCACCGTCACCAACCATCTTCACCATCTAGCATCTGCGCTGCCTTCATTTTTACCAGACAGGAAACGAATTTTATTTGGAATATAGTTCATGTAACACCCGCTGTCTGTAGTTGGATTTCAGATTGTTCGTTCACAAGTTCTGATGTTTGACAGCTTTAGTCTCTGTAGCACATCTACTACCATCACTTCCCGCTGACTATTGTAATACTATCATACTATTGTAATACTATCATTTCTTTAGCACATCACTTCCAAGGACTATTGTAATATGTACAATCATTTCTTTAGCACATAGACTACCATCACTTCCCACTGACTATTGTATTACTATCATTTCTTTAGCACATCTCTTACAACCACTCCCACTGACTATTGTAATGCTAACATCTATGTGACATCTAATATATCTTTAGTGATGCCACCTCAATAGGGTTGCGAATCAACATAAGTGGATTTATGGCAACAATGCTGGGTTTTGTTTTTTTTTAAACAAGGCGACACAAATGTTAATGTGCATGCAAACCAAGCCTGGATTGTGTAGTGAAGTTGTATCTTGTCATCCATTTTTTTTGGCGTGATTGTGTCATCTTCATATCGTCCGTGTTTGGTCGCGATTGTGTCATCTCTATGTCGTGCGTGTTTTGTCGTGATTTTGTCATCTCCATGTTTTGTCGTGATTATGTCATCTCATGTCGTCCGTGTTTTGTCGTACATTCCAAGTATCTGCTCACATCGCCAGCCAACGTCCCGTCATCTCTTAGTTCTCAAGGGGCACGACTCCAGCAAGTTTTAAAACAGTGTTTACCTTCGAGATCCAGAATGTCAGTGCTCGTATTAATATTTCCGCCTGTTAAGTCCTAACAACTACACGTCACTTCCTCTTCTGCTCCACGAACGAAAGCTAAGTGCTGCGCTGTTTTGTGGTTTTTTAAGGAAGTTAAAAGAAAGGGAAAAAATCTTCCGGGGGGAGGGGGGAGGGATAACAAACTTTCTAATCGTGAGGAAGCGAGGCGGTCGAATTACGTCATCATCGAATCTATTTTTTTAAAACTGTTTAAACTGTTTTCACTGCTCACATAATAATTGATAAGACTCGTTTCAGATAGGTTAGACCAGGGGTCGAGAAACTTTTTGTCTGAGAGAGAGCCATAAACACCACATATTTTGAAAAGTATTTCTGTGAGAGCCATACATTATTTTTAAAACTAAAAATTTAAGTAAATGTGTGCATTTTGTGTAATTTAAACACTAAAAATACAATAATTATGTCTCTGGATTCTTTTTTTATAACATTGTTAAGCTGTTATTTTTCAATATGCAATTAATATGTAGATCAAAGGAGTCTGAATAAAAGTGTTTTTTTTATTTAAAATAATCGAACATTTGTCTGAGAGCCAGATACAGCCATCAATAGAGCCACATCTGGCTCGCGAGCCATGGTTTCCCGACCCATGGTTTCCCGACCCCCGGGCTAGACTGTCCCTTAGTGAGAAAGATGACTTTTGTTAAACACTTGATAGTTGAACTGCTGCTCCGTCGAACACATCAGCAGACGAAAGCCTAAAGACATGAGAGTGACGTCATACGACTGTTTACTGGTCTTGACGCCAGTGAGGCTCTCTACAAACTGAGCCCACAGGTACTGAGAGAGCTGGGAGTTTGTACACAAACTGAGCCGACAGTTACTGAGAGAGCTGTGAGTTTGTACACAAACTGAGCCGACAGGTACTGAGAGAGCTGGGAGTTTGTACACAAACTGAGCCGACAGGTACTGAGAGAGCTGGGAGTTTGTACACAAACTGAGCCGACAGGTACTGAGAGAGCTGGGAGTTTGTACACAAACTGAGCCGACAGGTACTGAGAGAGCTGGGAGTTTGTACACAAACTGAGCCGACAGGTACTGAGAGAGCTGGGAGTTTGTACACAAACTGAGCCGACAGGTACTGAGAGAGCTGGGAGTTTGTACAGAAACTGAGCCAACAGGTACTGAGAGAGCTGGGAGTTTGTACACAAACTGACGAGATTCTAACACGTGTGGAAGTGTAATACACATTTCTAAGAGATCTAGAATTTTAAATACAATTTTAGTCAATCACCAGATTTGAACATGCCTAGAAGTGTAGTACACATTTTTCAGAGTTGGTAGTTTGTACACAATCTTGTCAGTAGTTTGTACACAATCTTTTCAGTAGTTTGTACACAATCTTGTCAGAGACAAGATTTTAACACTCGATTTGAACATGCCTGGGAGTGTAATACCCATTTCTGCGAAATTTAGAAGGTTGTTTACAGTCTAGTCAGACTACAGATTTTAACTTCCCTAGAAGTGTCATACACATTTCTGAGAAATTTAGAAGGTTGTTTACAGTTTACAGTCTAGTCAGACTACAGATTTTAACTTGCCTAGAAGTGTAATACACATTTCTGAGAAATTTAGAAGGTTGTTTACAGTCTAGTCAGACTACAGATTTTAACTTGCCTAGAAGTGTAATACACATTTCTGAGAAATTTAGAAGGTTGTTTACAGTCTAGTCAGACTACAGATTTTAACTTGCCTAGAAGTGTAATACACATTTCTGAGAAATTTAGAAGGTTGTTTACAGTCTAGTCAGACTACAGATTTTAACTTGCCTAGAAGTGTAATACACATTTCTGAGAAATTTAGAAGGTTGTTTACAATCTAGTCAGACTACAGATTTTAACTTGCCTAGAAGTGTAATACACATTTCTGAGAAATTTAGAAGGTTGTTTACAGTCTAGTCAGACTACAGATTTTAACTTGCCTAGAAGTGTAATACACATTTCTGAGAAATTTAGAAGGTTGTTTACAGTCTAGTCAGACTACAGATTTTAACTTGCCTAGAAGTGTAATACACATTTCTGAGAAATTTAGAAGGTTGTTTACAGTCTAGTCAGACTACAGATTTTAACTTGCCTAGAAGTGTAATACACATTTCTGAGAAATTTAGAAGGTTGTTTACAATCTAGTCAGACTACAGATTTTAACTTGCCTAGAAGTGTAATACACATTTCTGAGAAATTTAGAAGGTTGTTTACAGTCTAGTCAGACTACAGATTTTAACTTGCCTAGAAGTGTAATACACATTTCTGAGAAATTTAGAAGGTTGTTTACAGTCTAGTCAGACTACAGATTTTAACTTGCCTAGAAGTGTAATACACATTTCTGAGAAATTTAGAAGGTTGTTTACAATCTAGTCAGACTACAGATTTGAACATGCCTAGACGTGAAGTGCGTGTACTTACATACGTTTCTAAAGGAGACGAATTAACGACTTTGAAAGAGGGAAGAGTCATATAAAACTAATGTGTCTGATAGCACGTGTGTAACCGGGAGTCGAACCCAAGCCCTTGTGTCTGAAAGAAATCGGTAAATTCCAACGGACGCTGACATGCCAGAGACATGGCATTCGGTTTGTGAAGTGCTGGGATGCGGACAGAAATAGAGGCACATGGGGCGGGCTGTGCAAGGCGAGTGTTATCGTCGGTTGACTGTGGTCAAAGCAATTAGCGACCGAATGGTGAGGGGATCTACGGATATGAGTTAAATTATAAGGATTATTCATTGGAACTGTAGGGCTTATACTACTGGAGCAGGACTTAACGTGTACTGTAGGACATGTACTACTAGACCAGGACTTAATGTGTACTGTAGGACATGTACTACTAGGCCAGTACTTAATGTGTACTGTAGGACATGTACTACTAGACCAGGACTTAATGTGTACTGTAGGGCATGATTTGTGTAAGCGTTTTTACACAGCCCCACAAATTGGTAACACTGTCTGACCTCACCAAACATTGAAACCTTGAAATCCCACCTTCTGATTGTGGGTCCATAAAACTGTAACAAATAGATCTCCACCCACTGGGTCTATAAATGAATAGATCTCCACCCACTGGTCTATAAAGAATTAGATCTTCACCCACTGGGTCTATAAACAAACATATCTTCAGCCACTGGGTCTATAAACAAACAGATCTACACCCACTGGGTCTATAAACAAACATATCTTCACCCACTGGGTCTATAAACAAACAGATCTACACCCACTGTGTCTATAAACAAATATATCTTCACACACTGGGTCTATAAATGAATAGATATTCACCCACTGGGTCTATAAATGAATATATATCCACCCACTGGTGTATAAACAAATAGATCTTCACCCACTGGGTCTATAAATGAATAGATATTCACCCACTGGGCCTATAAATGAATATATCTTCGTCCACTGGGTCTGTAAATGAATATATCTTCGACCACGGGGTCTATAAATAAATAGATCTACAACCAATGGGTCTATAAACAAATAATTTTAAAATATAAAATGTGAAAAGAAAATATTTGTTAAAATGTGAATGTAACTCTTAATATTCTGTTCTCTCATAATCACACAATCGGGTGCATGTTATCAGCCCTCCAACTTTCATCGAGTGGGATAAACTCTTAATGAATTGGTCTCGTGGGACCGTGAGAAAATGATGCCCATTACAACCCCCTCCCCACCCAGCCCCGCAATGTCATGTCATTTATCTCTGTCATAAGATGCCCTAATGGATGGCTTCGTGGGGGTGGGGGTGGATTTCCCTGGGTTCAACATAGTAGGTGGATACATTTGGGAATAGGAACTGTTGATACAACCGACACACACATACCCGCACACTGATGGAACTGTTGATACAACCGACACACACACACCCGCACACTGATGGAACTGATGATACAACCGACACACACACACACCCGCATACTGATGGAACTGTTGATACAACCGACACACACACACACACACACACCCGCATACTGATGGAACTGTTGATACAACCGACACACACTGATGGAACTGTTGATACAACCGACACACACTGATGGAACTGTTGATACAACCGACACACACACACCCGCACACTGATGGATCTGCTGATACAACCGACACACACACACCCGCACACTGATGGAACTGCTGATACAACCGACACACACACACCCGCACACTGATGGAACTGCTGATTCAACCGACACACACACACAAGCACACTGATGGAACTGCTGATACAACCGACACACACACTCGCACACTGATGGAACTGCTGATAGAGTAGAGAGGTTGTGTTGTAGTAAAACAACTTTGGGGAGGGGGGGGCTCATCAACTATAGATGAATGTGCTGGCTAAATCCCACCAATGTTAGTTTTGTCTGCCTCCCTACAGTACTCAATATTCTGGCTAATCCCACAAGCGTTAGTTTTGTCTTCCTCCCTACAGTCTACAGCACTCAATTTTCTGGCTATATCCCACCAATAATAGTTGTGTCTGCCTCCACACTGTACTCAATTTGCTAGCTAAATCCCACCAATGTTAGTTTTGTCTGCCCTCCTACAGCCTACAGTACTAATAGTACCACTGCACACTAATGTTGTTGACTAAAATAAATTGTGGTAACAGATCAGAAATGTTTTTTTAAAAAAAATTATTTAAAGAATCCATCACAATAATTATCTTGCAGCTGCACTTTTAACTTGTAAAGCTACAATCACATCGGATACTATTTCTACGTGATCGACGTTCCTGGCCGAACTTTCATCCGATTTTGTGTTCACATTTCCGCGTTTTTTTTTCTCCATTTAAGATACCGTGCTACCAGCGGATATCTGGCCGCAACCTGAACAAATCAAAGTGTGAATAAATCATTATTGATCTCCTATACAAATATTTTTAAAAAATAATAAAGTTAGACAATATCTTGTGGTGTCGAATGTTACATCATCTATAAAATGTAAACAAGCACTTACGTTCCTGTTTTTTTTTCGTTCAATAATCCAATGTGAGAGTTGCCCAAGCACTACGGGCAAAGTGTTTGAATCCCTGCTTTGTGGTGCAAGTGTTCACGTCGTGCAACATCTTGCCGTCCCGAGTGTTTCAACCGTCACCTGTGTGGGCGGTAGGGAGGTAGGTAAACAAACCTGTCTGATTGGAGTGAGGGTCACAAGAAAGTGGATGGGGAGTGGGGGGGGGACGGAGATGAATTCTGAAACGTCAATAAAGATTGTAACTGCTCCCCCCTCCCCCAACGTGTGTCTGTTGTAGACCTGTGGACCTGGTGTGTGTCACAGCCCCACATTTGAACAGCACAGGACTGTTGCCACTTGCTGATGTACAGGACCTAGGTCCAGTGTCCTACTGATGCTGTGACAAGACAGGACCTATGTTCAGTGTCCTACTGATTTATGAAAAGACATGACCTATGTTCAGGGTCCTACTGTTTCCTTGACAAGACGATGGCTTACAATATCATATAGCCATGTCTATGTCTTAATAACTCTTAACCAAAAGTATTTTTTAAATCCTTTATATTAACTCGTGGTGTCTGCGGCCGACCGACCGACCGACCGACCGACGTTGTCGCCAAAACTTTTGATCGATTTTTAACCCACTTGCTCGCAAGATAGCGAGCTGAAATTTTGCAGGCAGTTTCGTACCAATGATAAAAACAATGTTTCAAAATTTCTGATCGATCGCATGTACCGTAATTAAATTATTGATTTTTTAGATTATTTTATTTATTCCTATGTATCATGCTATTTTTTGAGATAGAGCGTCGCGGTGCGTATTATATTGAACAACCTTTCTGTCGCGCAATAAGGTGCGTATTTTATTGACAGCTCTTTTTATAAACATATTCCTGATCGGTGCGCATTATATTAAACATTTTTTACGACACAACTGCAATTTTGTATTTCTGGATGGTCTTGCGCTGCGTATTATAATGAACATTCTTTTAGTTACTTCTCGTACATAAAGGATTTATAGTCAAAAACTTGGTTTTTTACGGGTTTTTCTTATTTAAAAATTAAAACGTTCTGCCCGCTTACCCCATCTTAAAAAAAATATTTAAAAAATCCAAGATACAAGAATCCTCAGGAGAGTTTTTTGTTATATATTTTTCTTTTTATATGTCTTTTATTCGTTCTTCCTTTAAGTTTAAGTATTAAATTACTTTGTGTGTGGTGGTAGGTAACATAAGCTATAAACACATTAACCAAAGCCGCTGTGCAAAGGAACAAGATGAAGCGAGGTAACCACTGGGTCTTGTAGAAGATTACTGGCGTAAACTCCCTTTAGAACAATACGATTTCTGGCTGCCTTGTAAAGTAGCATATATAGATTGCTAGACTAGCACCTATAGATTGGTAGTCTAGCACCAATGACTATGTAGCATAGTAACGTCACAAAAACGTGTCGACAATTCTGTACCGTCATTACAACATATCCTACACGTCTTACAATCTCAGTATATCCATCAAATAACTGTCATCTACACCAGACATGTTTCAGTTACAACCAAAAAACACATCCATCTCATGTTGCCTTTGTGTTGACAGTTATAGCCCCGTGTGTTTCTCTTAGTTTCAGAAGATCTGTCACAATCTGTGTGTTGACAGTCGAAACCCCGTGTGTATCTGTTAGTTTCAGAAGATCTGTCACAATCTGTGTGTTGACAGTCGTAGCCGCGTGTGTTTAAATGTTAGTTTGAGAAGCTCTGTGTGTTGACAGTCGTAGCCCCGTGTGTTTAAATGTTAGTTTGAGAAGCTCTGTGTTTTGACAGTCGTAGCCCCGTGTTTACACATGAGTTTTAGATTTAAAACGTCATCACTTGAGAAAGATGGGGAGAAGCTGGTTGATGCGCGAGTATTTTCAGTTCTAATGTCCTGTGATGTAGTGGTGTTCTTCTGTGTCCTGTGATCTAGTGGTGTTCTTCTGTGTCCTGTGATGTATTGATGTCCTTCTGTGTCCTGTGATGCAGTGATGTTCTTCTGTGTCCTGAGTCCTGTGATGTAGTGGTGTTCTTCTGTGTCATGTGATGCAGTGATGTCCTTCTGTGTCCTGTGATGTATTGATGTCCTTCTGTGTCCTGTGATGTATTGATGTCCTTCTGTGTCCTGTGATGCAGTGATGTCCTTCTGTGTCCTGTGATGTATTGATGTCCTTCTGTGTCCTGTGATGCAGTGATGTTCTTCTGTGTCCTGTGATGCAGTGATGTTCCTATATGTCCTGTGATGCAGTGATGTCCTTCTGTGTCCTGTGATGTATTGATGTCCTTCTGTGTCCTGTGATGCAATGATGTTATTCTGTGTCCTGTGATGCAGTGATGTTCCTATATGTCCTGTGATGCAGTGATGTCCCTCTGTGTCCTGTGGTGTATTGATGTCCTTCTGTGTCCTATAATGTACTCATGTCCTCCTGTGTCCTATGATGTACTGATATTTTTCTGTCGACAGGTGCTGATCGCCTCAATGGATGAGACAAGTGGACACTGGGTCCCAGGCACTAGCTCCGACCACGGTCAGAATGGAAGGAGCAGTTAACTCTTCTGCTCCCCTCTCCGTCAGAAGCGGCGACCGCCCACCGGCCAAACTCGTGCTCGGGGTGGCTGACCTGGTCAGATCTTCCGGACTGACCAACGGGCCGGCACTCAAAGGGGCCCCTGGTGTGACCTTGAATGGCCAGGGCATTGACATGAATCAGAACTGCATGGGATTATCGCCGGCATCGGGATTATCGCCGGCATCGGCCCTAAGTTCTGGTTCCAGGACTTTGGATGACCATGGTGAGTGATATCAATCCCAGTCCCCCCACCCCCACCGAAACTGCTGTCTCCTGTAATTTCTGGTTCCAGGTCTGTGAAAGACGACGGTGAGATTTTTAAAAATGCCTTATTAAAAACACTTGAAGGTGAGATAAAATTCTTAAATGATGTGGCAAAGACAGTTCATGCAACAACAACAAAATATTGAAAAACACAAACATTTATTTTAATACTTGTATAAATTTGATCTGAGTTCAACTACAATCTGGCCATGAGTTAAGTGCTCACCCCACTTCCCCATTGAACTTTTCCCAATGCATTCAATGACTTAATAAATTATTGTCTTATTATTTCATGACCGGTAATGTAGTCCTTTAAGTCCTCTATAACCCCAGAACCTGCTTCTACGAAAGAGTCGCTAGTTGAATGTGTGCCTATTTTTAGCCCAATGCAAGCTTACGTTGATTGCAGTTGCATTCAAGAGGTTAAGTAAGAGCAGGTCACTGTTGTTACATTGGTAAACTCAACTTTCTAAAGGGCCACAACTGCTTAATGGTGTTTACAGCCAGCAGATAAGCATGTCAATAGTTGTGAGGGATCCTCATCGTGAGCAGATAAGCATGTCAATAGTTGTGAGGGATCCTCATCGTGTGTTTAGTCTGTCTTATAAGTAATACATGTACATTCTAAAGTGTTTTTGTACCCTCATCGTGTGTTTAGTCTGTCTTAGTAATACATTCTAAAGTGTTTTTGTTTCCTCACTGTCTGTTTAGTCTGTCTTAGTAATACATTCTAAAGTGTGTTGTATCCTCATCGTGTGTTTAGTATAAATTAGTAACACAAAATTTCTACCATTTTAAGATCAATCATTTAAAGAATCAGTTAGATCTGTCCACAACAATCCAATAGAGTCTAGCCTTTTGGAACCTTAACTCAATATGGCGTTAACACTTGAACAATAAATTAAAAAATTTAAACTATTTTAAACCATCCACCAATGGTTTTTTAGATTATTTTCTTCTTTTTCAGCTTATGTTTTCTTCTTTGCATTTGAATTCAAAACTGTCACACGTAATCCCTTGTCTCTGTTTTTCTGTGTGTCCGTGTTCAAATTGTAGGAGTAAATGTCCTGTCTGTGTCTCAGTGTTGAGTTAATATCCTCTGTCTGTTGTTTTCTCCCCCAGGTTCATTGAAGTCCCCAGTCAGCCCTGAAGAGCACTATGAAGCTAACAAAAGGCAAACAAGGAACGTCATTAACGGTAATTATTGGGTCTGCCACTACAATGATATACAATTGTATCATGCATGAAATACTCATGTGTTAGTGTTCATTTGAACAATGTAACCAAAAGTAGGACATTTAAGAAATATGATGTCGTACATTGTCCTTATCATAGTATGATGTAGTACATTGTCATTATCATAGTATGATGTAGTGCATTGTCATTATCATAGTATGATGTAGTACATTGTCATTATCATAGTATGATGTAGTACATTGTCATTATCATAGTATGATGTAGTACATTGTCATTATCATAGTATGATGTAGTGCATTGTCATTATCATAGTATGATGTAGTACATTGTCATTATCATAGTATGATATAGTACATTGTCATTATCATAGTATGATGTAGTACATTGTCATTATCATAGTATGATATAGTATATTGTCATTATCATAGTATGATGTAGTACATTGTCATTATCATAGTATGATGTAGTACATTGTCATTATCATAGTATGATGTAGTACATTGTCATTATCATAGTATGATGTAGTACATTGTCATTATCATAGTATGATGTAGTACATTGTCATTATCATAGTATGATATAGTACATTGTCCTTATCATAGTATGTATGATGTAGTACATTGTCATTATCATAGTATGATGTAGTACATTGTCATTATCATAGTATGATGTAGTACATTGTCATTATCATAGTATGATGTAGTACATTGTCATTATCATAGTATGATATAGTACATTGTCCTTATCATAGTATGTATGATGTAGTACATTGTCATTATCATAGTATGATGTAGTACATATTCATTATCATAGTATGATGTAGTACATTGTCATTATCATAGTATGATGTAGTACATTGTCATAAAGTTGTACCATGAATTGATTAGTAGAAACATGATAACTTGTCTTATATTTAATTCTCATATTTTCACATTTTTTGGTGTTTTTTTTTGCTGTGGTATGGTTGAGTCAATGCCTCCTGTTGCACTGTGGTATGTTTGAGACAAAGCCTCCTGTGGCACTGTGGTATGTTTGAGCCAAAGCCTCCTGTGGCACTATGGTATGTTTGAGACAAAGCCTCCTGTGGCACTCTGGTATGTTTGAGTCAAAGCCTCCTGTGGCACTGTGGTATGTTTGAGACAAAGCCTCCTGTGGCACTGTGGTATGTTTGAGACAAAGCCTCCAGTTGCACTGTGGTATGTTTGAGACAAAGCCTCCTGTGGCACTGTGGTATGTTTGAGCCAAAGCCTCCTGTGGCACTATGGTATGTTTGAGACAAAGCCTCCTGTGGCACTCTGGTATGTTTGAGTCAAAGCCTCCTGTGGCACTGTGGTATGTTTGAGACAAAGCCTCCTGTGGCACTGTGGTATGTTTGAGACAAAGCCTCCTGTTGCACTGTGGTATGTTTGAGACAAAGCCTCCTGTGGCACTGTGGTATGTTTGAGACAAAGCCTCCTGTTGCACTGTGGTATGTTTGAGACAAAGCCTCCTGTGGCACTGTGGTATGGTTGACTCAAAGCCTGTGGCACTGTGGTATGTTTGAGTCAAAGCCTCCTGTGGCACAATATTCCCATCTCACCAAAGTATGAAACAATTATTCTCTGAGTTTCTGTGCAGCAATGTCAAAACAGTAGAACTTATACAACTGTTATTGCCCCATGGGGCATCTCTGTTACAGGCAATGGGGCAGCTAAGGGCCGGTCAGAGACTGGGGAAGTCAAGTTGCCCACAGAGGAGGAACTCCTACGTCAGCTGGAGGAAGCTAATCGGTAAGTGCTGTCTTTAAAACATGTGTGGAGCCACATCAGTAGCCGCAAGGATACATCAAACAGCAGTAGCAGATTGGATACATGAAACAGCAGTAGCCTCATGGATAAGTCAAACAACAGTAGTAGAAAGGATACGTTAAACATCAGTAGCCACATGGATAAATTAAACATCAGTAGCAGCATGGATACATTAAACAGTATATCCACATGGATATATCAAATATCAGTAACTGTCAAATTCTAGTCTTTCTCAATGTCTCAGTTATATCACCATTGAAATCCATGCCTATCTCAACGTCTCAGTTATATCACCATTGAAATCCATGCCTATCTCAATGTCCTCACCTTTATCACCATTGAAATCCTTGCCTATCTCAATGTCTTCAGTTATATCACCATTGAAATCCTTGCTTATCTCAACGTCTCAGTTATATCACCATTGAAATCCTTGCCTATCTCAACGTCTCAGTTATATCACCATTGAAATCCATGCCTATCTCAACGTCTCAGTTATATCACCATTGAAATCCATGCCTATCTCAATGTCCTCAGTTATATCACCATTGAAATCCTTGCCTATCTCAATGTCCTCAGTTATATCACCATTGAAAACCTTGCCTATCTCAACATCTCAGTTATATCACCATTGAAATCCTTGCCTATCTCAACGTCTCAGTTATATCACCATTGAAATCCATGCCTATCTCAACGTCTCAGTTATATCACCATTGAAATCCATGCCTATCTCAATGTCCTCAGTTATATCACCATTGAAATCCTAGCCTATCTCAACGTCTCAGTTATATCACCATTGAAATCCATGCCTATTTCAACGTCTCAGTTATATCACCATTGAAATCCATGCCTATCTCAACGTCTCAGTTATATCACCATTGAAATCCATGCCTATCTCAACGTCTCAGTTATATCACCATTGAAATCCATGCCTATCTCAATGTCCTCACCTTTATCACCATTGAAATCCTTGCCTATCTCAATGTCTTCAGTTATATCACCATTGAAATCCATGCCTATCTCAATGTCTCAGTTATATCACCATTGATATCCATGCCTATCTCAACGTCTCAGTTATATCACCATTGAAATCCATGCCTATCTCAATGTCCTCAGTTATATCACCATTGAAATCCTTGCCTATCTCAATGTCCTCAGTTATATCACCATTGAAATCCATGCCTATCTCAATGCCCTCAGTTATACCATTGAAATCCATGCCTATCTCAACGTCTCAGTTATATCACCATTGAAATCCATGCCTATCTCAACATCTGAGTTATATCACCATTGATATCCATGCCTATCTCAACGTCTCAGTTATTTCACCATTGAAATCCATGCCTATCTCAATGCCCTCAGTTATATCACCATTGAAATCCATGCCTATTTCAACATCTCATTTATATCACCATTGAAATCCTTGGCTATCTCAAGGTCCTCAGTTATATCACCATTGAAATCCTTGCCTATCTCAATGTCTCAGTTATATCACCATTGAAATCCATGCCTATCTCAATGTCTCAGTTATATCACCATTGAAATCCATGCCTATCTCAATGTCCTCAGTTATATCACCATTGAAATCCTTGCCTATCTCAACGTCTCAGTTATATCACCATTGAAATCCATGCCTATTTCAACGTCTCAGTTATATCACCATTGAAATCCATGCCTATCTCAACGTCTCAGTTATATCACCATTGAAATCCATGCCTATCTCAACATCTCAGTTATATCACCATTGAAATCCATGCCTATCTCAATGTCCTCAGTTATATCACCATTGAAATCCTTGATTATCTCAATGTCTTCAGTTATATCACCATTGAAATCCTTGCCTATCTCAATGTCCTCAGTTATATCACCATTGAAATCCTTGCCTATCTCAATGTCCTCAGTTATATCACCATTGAAATCCTTGCCTATCTCAATGTCCTCAGTTATATCACCATTGAAATCCTTGCCTATCTCAACGTCTCAGTTATATCACCATTGAAATCCTTGCCTATCTCAATGTCCTCAGTTATATCACCATTGAAATCCTTGCTATCTCAATGTCTTCAGTTATATCACCATTGAAATCCTCGCCTATCTCAATGTCCTCAGTTATATCACCATTGAAATCCTAACCTATCTCAACGTCTCAGTTATATCACCATTGAAATCCTTGCCTATCTCAACGTCTCAGTTATATCACCATTGAAATCCTTGCCTATCTCAACGTCTCAGTTATATCACCATTGAAATCCTTGCCTATCTCAATGTCTTCAGTTATATCACCATTGAAATCCTTGCCTATCTCAACATCTCAGTTATATCACCATTGAAACCCTTGCCTATCTCAATGTCCTCAGTTATATCACCATTGAAATCCTTGCCTATCTCAATGTCCTCAGTTATATCACCATTGAAATCCTTGCCTATCTCAATGTCCCTCAGTTATATCACCATTGAAATCCTTGCCTATCTCAATGTCCTCAGTTATATCACCATTGAAATCCTTGCCTATCTCAACGTCTCAGTTATATCACCATTGAAATCCTTGCCTATCTCAACGTCTCAGTTATATCACCATTGAAATCCTTGCCTATCTCAATGTCCTCAGTTATATCACCATTGAAATCCTTGCCTATCTCAATGTCTCAGTTATATCACCATTGAAATCCTTACCTATCTCAACGTCTCAGTTATATCACCATTGAAATCCTTGCCTATCTCAACGTCTCAGTTATATCACCATTGAAATCCTTGCCTATCTCAACGTCTCAGTTATATCACCATTGAAATCCTTGCCTATCTCAATGCCTCAGTTATATCACCATTGAAATCCTTGCCTATCTCAATGTCTTCAGTTATATCACCATTGAAATCCTTGCCTATCTCAATGTCTTCAGTTATATCACCATTGAAATCCTTGCCTATCTCAACATCTCAGTTATATCACCATTGAAATCCCTTGCCTATCTCAATGTCCTCAGTTATATCACCATTGAAATCCTTGCCTATCTCAATGTCCTCAGTTATATCACCATTGAAATCCTTGCCTATCTCAATGTCCTCAGTTATATCACCATTGAAATCCTTGCCTATCTCAACGTCTCAGTTATATCACCATTGAAATCCTTGCCTATCTCAATGTCCTCAGTTATATCACCATTGAAATCCTTGCCTATCTCAATGTCCTCAGTTATATCACCATTGAAATCCTTGCCTATCTCAACGTCTCAGTTATGTCACCATTGAAATCCTTGCCTATCTCAATGTCCTCAGTTATATCACCATTGAAATCCTTGCCTATCTCAATGTCTTCAGTTATATCACCATTGAAATTCTTTGCCTATCTCAATGTCCTCAGTTATATCACCATTGAAATCCTTGCCTATCTCAATGTCCTCAGTTATATCACCATTGAAATCCTTGCCTATCTCAACGTCTCAGTTATATCACCATTGAAATCCTTGCCTATCTCAACGTCTCAGTTATATCACCATTGAAATCCTTGCCTATCTCAACGTCTCAGTTATATCACCATTGAAATCCTTGCCTATCTCAATGCCCTCAGTTATATCACCATTGAAATCCTTGCCTATCTCAATGTCTTCAGTTATATCACCATTGAAATCCTTGCCTATCTCAATGTCCTCAGTTATATCACCATTGAAATCCTTGCCTATCTCAATGTCCTCAGTTATATCACCATTGAAATCCTTGCCTATCTCAACGTCTCAGTTATATCACCATTGAAATCCTTGCCTATCTCAATGTCCTCAGTTATATCACCATTGAAATCCTTGCCTATCTCAATGTCCTCAGTTATATCACCATTGAAATCCTTGCCTATCTCAACGTCTCAGTTATATCACCATTGAAATCCTTGCCTATCTCAATGTCCTCAGTTATATCACCATTGAAATCCTTGCCTATCTCAATGTCTTCAGTTATATCACCATTGAAATCCTTGCCTATCTCAACGTCTCAGTTATATCACCATTGAAATCCTTGCCTATCTCAACGTCTCAGTTATATCACCATTGAAATCCTTGCCTATCTCAACGTCTCAGTTATATCACCATTGAAATCCTTGCCTATCTCAATGCCCTCAGTTATATCACCATTGAAATCCTTGCCTATCTCAATGTCTCAGTTATATCACCATTGAAATCCTTGCCTATCTCAATGTCCTCAGTTATATCACCATTGAAATCCTTGCCTATCTCAATGTCCTCAGTTATATCACCATTGAAATCCTTGCCTATCTCAATGTCCTCAGTTATATCACCATTGAAATCCTTGCCTATCTCAATGTCCTCAGTTATATCACCATTGAAATCCTTGCCTATCTCAACGTCTCAGTTATATCACCATTGAAATCCTTGCCTATCTCAATGTCCTCAGTTATATCACCATTGAAATCCTTGCCTATCTCAATGTCTCAGTTATATCACCATTGAAATCCTTGCCTATCTCAATGTCCTCAGTTATATCACCATTGAAATCCTTGCCTATCTCAATGTCCTCAGTTATATCACCATTGAAATCCTTCCTATCTCAACGTCTCAGTTATATCACCATTGAAATCCTTGCCTATCTCAACGTCTCAGTTATATCACCATTGAAATCCTTGCCTATCTCAACGTCTCAGTTATATCACCATTGAAATCCTTGCCTATCTCAATGCCCTCAGTTATATCACCATTGAAATCCTTGCCTATCTCAATGTCTTCAGTTATATCACCATTGAAATCCTTGCCTATCTCAATGTCTTCAGTTATATCACCATTGAAATCCTTGCCTATCTCAACATCTCAGTTATATCACCATTGAAATCCCTTGCCTATCTCAATGTCCTCAGTTATATCACCATTGAAATCCTTGCCTATCTCAATGTCCTCAGTTATATCACCATTGAAATCCTTGCCTATCTCAATGTCCTCAGTTATATCACCATTGAAATCCTTGCCTATCTCAACGTCTCAGTTATATCACCATTGAAATCCTTGCCTATCTCAATGTCCTCAGTTATATCACCATTGAAATCCTTGCCTATCTCAATGTCCTCAGTTATATCACCATTGAAATCCTTGCCTATCTCAACGTCTCAGTTATGTCACCATTGAAATCCTTGCCTATCTCAATGTCCTCAGTTATATCACCATTGAAATCCTTGCCTATCTCAATGTCTTCAGTTATATCACCATTGAAATCCTTTCCTATCTCAATGTCCTCAGTTATATCACCATTGAAATCCTTGCCTATCTCAATGCCCTCAGTTATATCACCATTGAAATCCTTGCCTATCTCAATGTCTCAGTTATATCACCATTGAAATCCTTGCCTATCTCAACGTCTCAGTTATATCACCATTGAAATCCTTGCCTATCTCAATGTCCTCAGTTATATCACCATTGAAATCCTTGCCTATCTCAATGTCCTCAGTTATATCACCATTGAAATCCTTGCCTATCTCAATGTCCTCAGTTATATCACCATTGAAATCCTTGCCTATCTCAACGTCTCAGTTATATCACCATTGAAATCCTTGCCTATCTCAATGTCCTCAGTTATATCACCATTGAAATCCTTGCCTATCTCAATGTCCTCAGTTATATCACCATTGAAATCCTTGCCTATCTCAATGTCCTCAGTTATATCACCATTGAAATCCTTGCCTATCTCAACGTCTCAGTTATATCACCATTGAAATCCTTGCCTATCTCAATGTCCTCAGTTATATCACCATTGAAATCCTTGCCTATCTCAATGTCCTCAGTTATATCACCATTGAAATCCTTGCCTATCTCAACGTCTCAGTTATATCACCATTGAAATCCTTGCCTATCTCAATGTCCTCAGTTATATCACCATTGAAATCCTTGCCTATCTCAATGTCTTCAGTTATATCACCATTGAAATCCTTGCCTATCTCAACGTCTCAGTTATATCACCATTGAAATCCTTGCCTATCTCAACGTCTCAGTTATATCACCATTGAAATCCTTGCCTATCTCAATGCCCTCAGTTATATCACCATTGAAATCCTTGCCTATCTCAATGTCTTCAGTTATATCACCATTGAAATCCTTGCCTATCTCAATGTCCTCAGTTATATCACCATTGAAATCCTTTCCTATCTCAATGTCCTCAGTTATATCACCATTGAAATCCTTGCCTATCTCAATGTCTCAGTTATATCACCATTGAAATCCTTGCCTATCTCAATGTCCTCAGTTATATCACCATTGAAATCCTTGCCTATCTCAACGTCTCAGTTATGTCACCATTGAAATCCTTGCCTATCTCAATGTCCTCAGTTATATCACCATTGAAATCCTTGCCTATCTCAATGTCTTCAGTTATATCACCATTGAAATTCTTTCCTATCTCAATGTCCTCAGTTATATCACCATTGAAATCCTTGCCTATCTCAATGCCCTCAGTTATATCACCATTGAAATCCTTACCTATCTCAACGTCTCAGTTATATCACCATTGAAATCCTTGCCTATCTCAACGTCTCAGTTATATCACCATTGAAATCCTTGCCTATCTCAACGTCTCAGTTATATCACCATTGAAATCCTTGCCTATCTCAATGCCCTCAGTTATATCACCATTGAAATCCTTGCCTATCTCAATGTCTTCAGTTATATCACCATTGAAATCCTTGCCTATCTCAATGTCTTCAGTTATATCACCATTGAAATCCTTGCCTATCTCAACATCTCAGTTATATCACCATTGAAACCCTTGCCTATCTCAATGTCCTCAGTTATATCACCATTGAAATCCTTGCCTATCTCAATGTCCTCAGTTATATCACCATTGAAATCCTTGCCTATCTCAATGTCCTCAGTTATATCACCATTGAAATCCTTGCCTATCTCAACGTCTCAGTTATATCACCATTGAAATCCTTGCCTATCTCAATGTCCTCTGTTATATCACCATTGAAATCCTTGCCTATCTCAATGTCCTCAGTTATATCACCATTGAAATCCTTGCCTATCTCAACGTCTCAGTTATGTCACCATTGAAATCCTTGCCTATCTCAATGTCCTCAGTTATATCACCATTGAAATCCTTGCCTATCTCAATGTCTTCAGTTATATCACCATTGAAATTCTTTCCTATCTCAATGTCCTCAGTTATATCACCATTGAAATCCTTGCCTATCTCAATGCCCTCAGTTATATCACCATTGAAATCCTTACCTATCTCAATGTCTCAGTTATATCACCATTGAAATCCTTGCCTATCTCAACGTCTCAGTTATATCACCATTGAAATCCTTGCCTATCTCAATGTCCCTCAGTTATATCACCATTGAAATCCTTGCCTATCTCAATGTCCTCAGTTATATCACCATTGAAATCCTTGCCTATCTCAACGTCTCAGTTATATCACCATTGAAATCCTTGCCTATCTCAATGTCCTCAGTTATATCACCATTGAAATCCTTGCCTATCTCAATGTCCTCAGTTATATCACCATTGAAATCCTTGCCTATCTCAACGTCTCAGTTATGTCACCATTGAAATCCTTGCCTATCTCAATGTCCTCAGTTATATCACCATTGAAATCCTTGCCTATCTCAATGTCTCAGTTATATCACCATTGAAATCCTTGCCTATCTCAATGTCCTCAGTTATATCACCATTGAAATCCTTGCCTATCTCAATGTCCCTCAGTTATATCACCATTGAAATCCTTGCCTATCTCAACGTCTCAGTTATATCACCATTGAAATCCTTGCCTATCTCAACGTCTCAGTTATATCACCATTGAAATCCTTGCCTATCTCAACGTCTCAGTTATATCACCATTGAAATCCTTGCCTATCTCAACATCTCAGTTATATCACCATTGAAATCCTTGCCTATCTCAATGTCCTCAGTTATATCACCATTGAAATCCTTGCCTATCTCAATGTCATCAGTTATATCACCATTGAAATCCTTGCCTATCTCAATGTCCTCAGTTATATCACCATTGAAATCCTTGCCTATCTCAATGTCTCAGTTATATCACCATTGAAATCCTTGCCTATCTCAATGTCCTCAGTTATATCACCATTGAAATCCTTGCCTATCTCAATGTCCTCAGTTATATCACCATTGAAATCCTTGCCTATCTCAACGTCTCAGTTATGTCACCATTGAAATCCTTGCCTATCTCAATGTCCTCAGTTATATCACCATTGAAATCCTTGCCTATCTCAATGTCTTCAGTTATATCACCATTGAAATTCTTTCCTATCTCAATGTCCTCAGTTACAATAAAAGCTTTTGTTCTCATTAGATGGGGTTAGAGTTCATGCACTTCTTTAAATGACAATCACCTCAACACTTGACTCTCCAAGTGTAAAGTTCTCAAACAGCTTCCAGTGGCCCCGTGTTATCATAAGTCAAGTTTCCACAGCACACTTCTGGTCCCTGGCATGGTGTCAATGATCAAAACTGTCTCTTTCTTTGTGGACTTTTCAACTTCTCTATTATCCCATGTCAAAGTTTGAGAACACCTCTGTTGAATGGGGCAAAGAGTTAAGTGCCTGAATGCACTGTGGGTTACAGTTTGAGAACACCTCTATTGAATTGGACAGAGAGACAATTGCCTGATTGTACTGTGGGTTACAGTTTGAGAACACCTCTGTTGAATTAGACAGAGAGACAAGTGCCTGAATGAACTGTGGGTTACAGTTTAATAAGACCTCTGTTGAATTGGACAGAGAGACAATTGCCTGATTGTACTGTGGGTTACAGTTTGAGAACAACTCTGTTGGATTGGACAGAGAGACAAGTGCCTGAATGAACTGTGGGTTACAGTTTGAGAACACCTCTGTTGAATTGGACAGAGAGGCAAGTGCCTGAATGTTGTTTGTGTTATAACGGAAATCCAAGTCAATGAGACTTGATGAGTTGCTCCGTGCTTCAGTTAGTGGTGGTACAGCTCATCAGTGTCAACTGTACAAAGATGGGTTGTTGAATCATTTTATCTCACATGTTGACAGTTTATGTTCAATGACAGTATAGGTGTGAATATTTTACCACAGGACCCTGCATTGTGACATCTCTTTCTGAATTATGTACTGTTTTTTTTTGCTGTTGTTTTTTTAAAAGTTATAATCTCAATAATCTGAAAAAAAGGATTAAAAATTTTATGAACTCATCAACGTGTGTTGTTTGTTTTGCCAGAATGCTGGAAGCTGATGAGAAGGCCCACATTGTGAGAGCGGCATTCTCCACCACACCCGGCCACTCACGGAAAGGGTCGGGGTCAAGTATTGTGTCCAGCACCTCGTCCAACAGCTTCTACAGTCCACAGAACTCCAACGAAGCAGAGGAGCCAAACGGTGAGTCTAGGGGAGCTGTACCGGCGGGAGCGTCAGATGTTAAACATGTTTTCTAAATTCCTGAGTCGTAAACATCATCAGTTGGAAATACTTGGTTAATATGTTTTGTAAGGGTGTGAACAGCCTGGCTGTATTTGTGGATCTTAACATTTTAAACTCCCTTGACATTAGAACAAAGCGAAGAGACAGACAGATAGGACATGATTGGTTAACATGGCCATAGGAGTAGTGTCAATGTATTTCTGGATTACTGAGATAGAAAATTTGTGTATGTTTAGTTTTTGGGGAGAGATGCCCTACTACAACATAACATTATATCCCTTCAAAACGAAGTTTTAAAAAAAAACATTTTCCAGACAGGACAGTTAGTCTTCTAAAATGACCCCAAAACTCAGATACATGTACTTAAAACTGACAGTGACAATGGTGATGATGTTAAATAATGAGACAGTTTTATTTTTTACTTTACAGTCAGCTTCTTTAAAGTTTAAGGGGTTTATTGGATTTATCCAAAAATATTTCTTTGTTTATTTTAATGATCCCGCATTCTTTTTTTTTATTTAACCACGAGGTCATCATGAAATGTGAATACACATTCTCCGGTATACAAACATAATTAATGATGAACCTTTGTGGCCAGATTTCTAGTTTTGTTTTCATTGGTTGAGCAGCATACCACTAACCCTGTGAGTTTGATAATATACCATGCACTCTGGGCGATGGATAACATACTATATAACCTCAGAGTTTGATTGTAATAATAAAGAAAATGTTATCTTAACAGCTTTAAAGACACTTCAGGCTGATGTTATTTTGCTGTGTTATAACCAAAAAAACCAAGACACTTGCCATCAGTTGTTGCTTGCCTCTAACACTAACACATCACATCAACTCTTAAGGTTTCAGTCAGTCTCCTCGGTGCAGCATCTATCTCCTCAGTGCAGCATCTATCTCCTCTGTGCAGCATCTATCTCCTCGGTGCAGCATCTATCTCCTCGGTGCAGCATCTATCTCCTCGGTGCAGCATCTATCTCCTCGGTGCAGCATCTATCTCCTCGGTGCAGCATCTATCTCCTCGGTGCAGCATCTATCTCCTCGGTGCAGCATCTATCTCCTCGGTGCAGCATCTATCTCCTCGGTGCAGCATCTATCTCCTCGGTGCAGCATCTATCTCCTCGGTGCAGCATCTATCTCCTCGGTGCAGCATCTATCTACTCGGTGCAGCATCTATCTCCTCGGTGCAGCATCTATCTCCTCGGTGCAGCATCTATCTCCTCGGTGCAGCATCTATCTACTCTGTGCAGCATCTATCTGGCTGACATTTTCGACACACTACGCCTGTGCTATAAGAGTGCTCACTCAGAGTTAACTCTTCTTATAGCAAGGAGCTCCAGGGAAAATCAGATTAAATAGTTTGTTTGTACATAACAGTGAGATCTGTCCAAGGAAAATAGATGTTTACAAGTTTACAATGAAATATATTTTGCATTAATGGATTTTGTTATCTACAGCTTAGGAATTTGATTACATGTAATTCTATTTCTTGGATGAGCAATATTTTCCTGGTATAAGCTATTTGAACAGTTCTATATCTAAGATATCTATTACAAACAATGTTCTCCTAGTGTAATCTGCATGAAAAAAGTCGTGTGCTTGTCGTCTCAGTGTAATGGAATATTTTATTTTAACCTGACTCGACTGGCACTGTGATTTCTGTTAACAAAGAGTTTGGTATTGTTGTCAGTCTTTAAGTTATCTCCCTGCACGTCGTACTTCAGGTGGTAGCAACTCTTATGTTAATGGCAGAGATGTATCTCAATGACTGCCACCATTTTGTGCTGATTTATTTTCGTAGCTAGTTTTATTTTATTTTAGCCTGTACTCGGTTCATTTTCATTTCTTTATTATTATTTTTTTGCTTCTGTACATCCCGCAAATTATCTCTAGCCAAACAATAGAAAACAATTTGTGTTCCTTGATTGAGAAAAGGAAAGTTAATTGCAAGAGTCACATGTCACTATCAGCAAAATAATCCCCCCTTGGAGGCCAATTTCTCCTGTGCATGCACATCATGATAGCTAATCCATCCCTCTTCTAGAGGCCGGGCCGGCGTCTCCCAGGCACACAAAGTCTTTCAAGCTCAAGCCGCTGAGCATCCGCAGGAAGGAGCTCAAGTCCAGCAAGCGCAAGGGCTCCGATGACACAGATAGACATCAGAAAACATTGTCCAGGCGGAGCTCCTTGCAGAGCAATAGCCGCACTAGTTTCACTTTGTTGGACCAAAATCCAGAGTCACCAGACGATGGCGTCTTCCTCGGTAAACAAAACAAAAACACCCGCCTACAATTTTTTTTACCTAAACTTTTCGCTTGATCATGGGATTATAATTGCACTATCACAATAACCCCACTCTAGGCATTTACCCTGGTGCTAGTTTCAACTTGTAAACTAACCAATGCTTGATTCAACTCTTTATCTAACCAATGCTTGATTCCATAATTTGTTAACTAACCAATGCTTGAGTCCATTTGTTAACTAACCATTGCTTGATTCAACTTCTTAGCTAACCAATGCTTTATTTGACCATCTCAATTATCCTTTTGATTGCTTGTATTAACCTATGAAAGGTTTGCCTTATTAACATGTTGCTTCATTGATCATTTAATGAATGTTGAATATTAACAATACTAAATCCGTTTCTTTGTAACACTGATTAATTTTTAGCTTGATTCAATAATTACCCAGCATGCCCTACCAAATTATTATAATCTGATTTGACTTTGATGTACTTTATGTTGAAGTTGGATCTCCAATTATAATTTCTTTCTCAGTACATGTATTTAGAGTTATTGTCAAGGTTGTAAATCATTTACATGGACTTTATTTCTGGACGTTATTTACAGTTGTGAGCAATTTGGTCTAACATTTTAGTTGCGTTTATTTTTAAGCTTCGTATAAAAAGATTGGGGTACATGCGAGGGTCTTCTGAGACAACTGGCAGTTGGGGACATTGTGTACATAATAAAGAAATCTGGCATAACTAAAATTAGGGACATTGTGTACATAATAAGGAAATCTGGCATAACTAAAATTAGGGATTTGTGTACATAATAAGGAAATCTGGCATAACTAAAATTAGGGATTTGTGTACATAATAAGGAAATCTGGCATAACTAAAATTAGGGATTTGTGTACATAATAAGGAAATCTGGCATAAAGAAAATTACGGAAGTTGTGTACATAATAATGAAATCTGGCATAACTAAAATTAGGGATTGTGCACATAACAAGAAAATCTGGCATAACTAAAATTTTGACGTGTGTACATAATAAGGGCAATGTGATACAAATGACAATAATTAAATTATTTTCATTTCATTTTAAATGTATGGCCTCTTCATTGATATCACTAAAGCTATCCATTACTGGCAATTAAATGTAATTTCAGATATAAAGTTTTTAGCCTCCATATATTTCCACTTTTTATATAACTTATAACTGAATAATTAATTAAATACTTTAATAATACAATTTCTTTCTTTTGTATTACTCAATATATATAAGATATATATACATTACATGTATTACATAAACAAAATAATTATAAAAATATAATAAGAATATTTCTACTTATTGTATAATATATCGTATAAGTATAATTTATATCGTATACAAATATTTCTACTTTTTAGATAACTGAGAAATTATATCCTAAATGAATATAATTACTTACATTGTGATGTCAGTGGAAGATAATTTTTAATAAAAACATTTTAAAAATTTTAAAAGTAGAAAACATGCGTCGAAGTTTCTTTAAAGCTCTGTAACTCAATTGCCAGCCATCCCAGTTATTTGTTCTGTACAAGGGACATTTTTATAATTAATTTTAAATAATGCAACTTGCCAGTCAAGTTTTACTAAATGCTTTGGGTTATTTGAAAATGCGCGGGGTGAAAACTGTTTGTAAATTATAAATATTAACATTACCATTTTAACTGGTGCACACAAAAATTGGTATACAGCAGAACAGTGTGTTTGGTTATTTGACCCCTCCGTCCGCTGTTTACAAAACAACTGTGTACATAAAATAAATGTATACACCACTGTATTCACCACTGTATACACAAGTGTATAAATAACTGTATAAATAACTATAAATAACTGTATACACCACCATAAACAAAACAACTGTCTACACAACTGTATACATAACTGTATAAATATATCTATACACCACTGCATAAACCACTGTATACACCACTGTAAGCACCACTTCGTACACAACTGGATAAATAACTGTATACACCACTGAATAAACCACTGTAGACACCATTGTACAAACAACTGTAGGCACCCCACCTGTCTCAGTAATCTGTCTTGTAGATTAATGTAAACTCTTCATCCGTTTCCATTCTCCATTCAAATTTCAACCTTTGCCTTCCTAAAATTGCACAGTAATCTCACATTTATTGTGGGAGTTTGGTTCCAAGACCAGTCAAAATAACTGAATTTCCGCAGAGTATGAACACCAACTGCTAAGCCAGGGTTCTCAAACCCGCTGCCCGTGGGCCACATGTGACCCACCAAGTGGATTTTTGTGGCCCTGCTGTAAGCTTACAAAAAAAACGAAATTCAGACAAATGTAGTTTGTACTCACTGTTGTTTTTTTTACTATGTTAGTAATAATAATGAAAGTTCACTTTGGTTTAATTCCTTGTGTCTAAATTGTACATGTAATTGGTAAATTATTATGGATAAGTAGTAAATTGAGTTAAGATTTATGAAGGGATTTTGTGTACTAGAGTTGCGTTGTTGAAGGGGTGCGGCCCTTGACACATCTCTTAAGTCAGTGCTTCTCAAAGTGGTGGTCCGCGGAATGGTGCCGGTCCGTGGGCCACCACCGGCCGGTCCGCAGAAGTTATCAAACAAGGACAGAAAAAAAAATGTCAGTGCAGGGAAAACAGTGCACCGGTCGCTGGTGCAATGGAAGAAATTCCTGCCGGTCCGCCATACTGTCTTAAGTGATAAAATGGCACATGCCTTCATCCGAGTTTGAGTTACTATGTAGCCAAGTACACATAGCTGTATATGATGTGATGATGGTGATGAATATGCTGTGCAGTAAAAAATGATGACAATGAAAGTGATGATGAATTTAACTGCAGAGCCGATGACTGTATTATAATCTTGGTGCCATAACCTGGAGTACCTCTTCTAATACTACTAATATATTTAAAACCTTTGCAGTCATGAATCTGCGACAAGTAAATCATCGTAACTAGTTTTTAGGTATTTAGTTTGTTTTCCCAATTGTTGTAACTTGTGTATAGGTATTTAGGTAATTAAATGAGATGGAAACACAGAAATCAGCTGCTTGAGCTTTGAAATAAAACACAGAAATCAGCTGCTTGAGCTTTGAAATAAAACACAGAAATCAGCTGCTTGAGCTTTGAAATAAAACACAGAAATCAGCTGCTTGAGCTTTGAAATAAAACACAGAAATCAGCTGCTTGAGCTTTGAAATAAAACACAGAAATCAGCTGCTTGAGCTTTGAAATAAAACACAGAAATCAACTGCTTGAGCTTTGAAATAAAACACAGAAATCAGCTGCTTGAGCTTTGAAATAAAACACAGAAATCAGCTGCTTGAGCTTTGAAATAAAACACAGAAATCAGCTGCTTGAGCTTTGAAATAAAACACAGAAATCAGCTGCTTGAGCTTTGAAATAAAACACAGAAATCAGCTGCTTGAGCTTTGAAATAAAACACAGAAATCAGCTGCTTGAGCTTTGAAATAAAACACAGAAATCAGCTGCTTGAGCTTTGAAATAAAACACAGAAATCAGCTGCTTGAGCTTTGAAATAAAACACAGAAATCAGCTGCTTGAGCGTTGAAATAAAACACAGAAATCAGCTGCTTGAGCTTTGAAATAAAACACAGAAATCAGCTGCTTGAGCTTTGAAATAAAACACAGAAATCAGCTGCTTGAGCTTTGAAATAAAACACAGAAATCAGCTGCTTGAGCTTTGAAATAAAACACAGAAATCAGCTGCTTGAGCGTTGAAATAAAACACAGAAATCAGCTGCTTGAGCTTTGAAATAAAACACAGAAATCAGCTGCTTGAGCGTTGAAATAAAACACAGAAATCAGCTGCTTGAGCGTTGAAATAAAACACAGAAATCAGCTGCTTGAGCGTTGAAATAAAACACAGAAATCAGCTGCTTGAGCGTTGAAATAAAACACAGAAATCAGCTGCTTGAGCTTTGAAATAAAACACAGAAATCAGCTGCTTGAGCTTTGAAATAAAACACAGAAATCAGCTGCTTGAGCGTTGAAATAAAACACAGAAATCAGCTGCTTGAGCTTTGAAATAAAACACAGAAATCAGCTGCTTGAGCTTTGAAATAAAACACAGAAATCAGCTGCTTGAGCTTTGAAATAAAACACAGAAATCAGCTGCTTGAGCTTTGAAATAAAACACAGAAATCAGCTGCTTGAGCTTTGAAATAAACACACTGTTCAGAATGAAATTAGCTGCATGAAATGTCACAAATCATTGGCAGCATATAATAATTGACACTCAATCACTGGCATTTAATCATTGGTAGCATATAATAATTGACACTCAATCACTACCATTCAATCATTGGCAGCATATAATAATTGACACTCAATCACTGGCATTTAATCATTGGTATTCAATCACTACCATTCAATCATTGGCAGCATATAATAATTGACACTCGATCACTGGCATTTAATCATTGTTATTCAATCACTACCATTCAATCATCGGCATTCAATTTCCATCATTGTCATTTCATACCTGACATGGCTTTCAACGCAGTGATCTAATTACAAAGATGTTTTCATTGTTCAAGTCTTGCGTTGTTGCCTCTACTAAGGACAGCCGCCCTGACTTAAGCTACAACCAAACACTCCAGGCCAAACACTCCAGGCCAAACACTCCAGGCCAAACACTCCAGGCCAAACACTCCAGGCCAAACACTCCAGGCCAAACACTCCAGGCCAAACACTCCAGGCCAAACACTCCAGGCCAAACACTCCAGGCCAAACACTCCAGGCCAAACACTCCAGGCCAAACACTCCAGGCCAAACACTCCAGGCCAAACACTCCAGGCCAAACACTCCAGGCCAAACACTCCAGGCCAAACACTCCAGGCCAAACACTCCAGGCCAAACACTCCAGGCCAAACACTCCAGGCCAAACACTCCAGGCCAAACACTGTCACCATCTGAGGCTATTCATCCCGACACTTACCAATGATTCTCATGTTGTGTATTTCCAGGGTCCTCCAGCGAAACACTGTGGGAAATCTGGGGACGTATCATCAACGACTGGGACTCGGTGAGGAAGAAACCAGCATTTCTCAAGGTTTGTACTATAAGATATTAGGCTGAATGCTGAAGAAAATTAAATAATGTAATGGAGTAGAGGAGTTACAAGTAGAGGAGTTACAAGTAGAGGAGTTACAAGTAGAGGACTCAGGACATCTGTAACTAAAATACAGTGATGTGAAACTTGTGTAACTGTGCAACTGGTGGAAATATTTTAAAACTTGTCCTGCTAATGTTTGAGTTCTTTAATATAAAAAAAAATGTTCAAAAATTGAATGTCTACTAGATCAGTGCTTCTCAATCTTTTTAGTATGGCAGACTGGCGGGAATTTTTCCATTGCACCAGGGACGGTTGCACTATTTTCCCTTTACTGACATGGTGGGGAAATGTAATTTATTTTATTTGTTTCATTTTATGTGCTTATTGCCGAGAAATTGACCTATTCTATATACTTAGTATTAATGCATGAAAATTGAGGATTACTATTAGATTTTTCTGTCCAGTCTTGATAACTACTGTGGACCGGCGGCGGATGGCCCACGAACCACCACTTTCAGAAGCACTGTATTGGATGATAAACTACAAAATGAAGAATTTCTTGTGTCTTAAGTTCAATGTGTATAACTGTGGAGGGAAAAAAATTAAAAGTAGAATGTGAGATTAACATCAAAAACTATTTGTAAAAAGAGCAAAGTAAAGAGTCGACTGTTTTGCCCCCATGCAGTTAAAAAAATCTTTATATGGTTGCAACTTTTTTTTCTGACACATACATAATGGAACGTCTGGTTATTATGACAGCATGTCATTTGTTGACACGGGTAAACATCATGTCTCCCATCAACAGGAACTCGTTCGTAAAGGTATTCCACATGAGTTCCGGGGCATGGCCTGGCAGATGATCCTAGGGGTGCACGACTCGCCTTTTAAGCAGGAGTATGCCGAGCATATGAAGAAGACATCCCCTTGCGAGAAGCTGATACGTCGAGACATCGCTCGCACGTTTCCTGACCACGATTTCTTCAAAGAGAAGGACGGCTTTGGCCAGGAGAGTCTCTTCAATGTCATGAAGGTGAAGGCCATCACAATATTTTCTTATCTGCTAGCTATACATGGAATTTGTTATACACATTGAGTAGAAGTAGTTGTAGTAATAGTGGCATTAGTAATAGTAGTATTAGTAAAAGTGGTAGCAGTAATAGTGGTAGTAGTATTAGTGGTAGTGGTAATAGTGATAGTGGTAATAGTGGTAGTGGTAATAGTGGTAGTGGTAATAGTGGTAGTGGTAGCAGTGATTACTGTTATCAACCAGAAGGGCTGTTGTCATAGTTGCTGGTCTTATTTCAATGCAGATTTCTTGGCCACTCAAGATATATACGTTTTTTTTTAGAGATCCTAACTTTGTAACAAAGCTGGATCTGACCTGTAGTGACATCCACGACATCCATACAAAATATCATCCTATTCTCCGCTCTTCCCTTTCATTGACAATATAAATTTACATTCATAATTTGTATATTACAAATACACTGAATGTGAACAAACCAAACACTTTTGACAATGAAGGAAACCAATTGAAGAAACGCATAAATTACTTCATCAAACAATTTATTCTAATGCTTCTGGTGTACACTTATAGCAAAAATTATGGATTACAGACATTTTATATAATTAATATTATGTTAGCATTAGTTTATTGACACATAGATTTATGTATAATATGTTTATTATAATTATTAAAATAACAAATACACATATATATATATAAAAGACCCCCCCCCCAAAAAAAAACCCATTGAAAAGGAATATCTATTACTATTATTTGATGCTCTGTCTTTTTAGACAGTCATATCTTTTAGTCACCAGCTGTAGTTAGATCAGATGATTCACATGAGAGGCCAAAGCTTACAAAATAAATCTTTCAGATCAATGTTTAAAAAACTGATATTGAATTGTTCCATCAAGTATAACAATGTTTCTTGTTGTTTTGTATCCCCCCCCCCACACCAGGCATACTCACTCCATGACAGAGAAGTGGGATACTGTCAAGGCAGCGGTTTTATTGTTGGGCTTCTCCTCATGCAGGTTCGACAATTTTTAATTTTGAAAAATAAAAGGGAGGTAATAATGTCTTTCTTACTGAATTTTTTTTATTTGTGCAGTTACCTACCCTATGTTATCGTTTACTACTGTGAAACTTTTTAAAGACCTAGATTATTAGATACAGTTTCAGGGGTTAATCTTATTCTTTCATCCTGGGTTCAATGTTCCCTTTAAGCTGCGCAGCTTCCAGATATTTGACAAGACACCGTGCAGCAGTTTAGAATTACCATGCAGCAAATTTTGATTAAGATAATATAATAGCTGTGATTGTAAAATTTTGTAAAAATTGATGCTGCACACACATTTTTTAAAATTTTACTCACCAATGGTCCTTAGAGAGAACATTGGCTGGGCTATTTTTTAAATTTTTTAATGCAAATTTTATTTCTAGTTACAGAACTAGGGTTCTGCTAGGGTCACTTTTTATGCTAGGGTCACTTTTTGCCCTTAAAATCTAAGTTATTTTATAATGCTACTCACTAACTTACAGTTACTCTTATGTTACTTAGTAAATGTCAGTTACTCTAGTGTCACTCTAAATTTAAACTTATGTCCCTCTATTGTCACCCTTTTGCCAGATGCCTGAGGAAGATGCCTTTGCTGTACTTGTACGTTTGATGCAGGACTTCAGGCTGCGTGAGCTGTTTAAACCAAGTATGGCTGAACTTGGACTTTGTATGTTTAAACTTGAGTGTCTTATTCAGGTGAGTGCCATGACATACAACAATCCTAGTACACTGCTAGCTGGCTGGACTTTTTATGTTTAAACTTGAGTGTCTTATTCAGGTGAGTGCCATGACATACAACCATCCTAGTACACTGCTAGCTGGCTGGACTTTGTATGTTTAAACTTGAGTGTCTTATTCAGGTGAGTGCCATGACATACAACCATCCTAGTACACTGCTAGCTGGCTGGACTTTGTATGTTTAAACTTGAGTGTCTTATTCAGGTGAGTGCCATGACATACAACCATCCTAGTACACTGCTAGCTGGCTGGACTTTGTATGTTTAAACTTGAGTGTCTTATTCAGGTGAGTGCCATGACATACAACCATCCTAGTACACTGCTAGCTGGCTGGACTTTGTATGTTTAAACTTGAGTGTCTTATTCAGGTGAGTGCCATGACATACAACCATCCTAGTACACTGCTAGCTGGCTGGACTTTGTATGTTTAAACTTGAGTGTCTTATTCAGGTGAGTGCCATGAGATTCAACCATCCTAGTACACTGCTAGCTGGCTGGCTGGTCTTTTCGTTGCATTAGTCATCTTAACACTCCATAAACATGGTGATCAGATCTTTTGAATGGCCTTACCTCACCTCATGTAGTCCTACCAGGAGACCTTACCTCACCTCATGTAGTCCTACCAGGAGACCTTACCTCACCTCATGTAGTCCTACCAGGAGACCTTACCTCACCTCATGTAGTCCTACCAGGAGACCTTACCTCACCTCATGTAGTCCTACCAGGAGACCTTACCTCACCTCATGTAGTCCTACCAGGAGACCTTACCTCACCTCATGTAGTCCTACCAGGAGACCTTACCTCACCTCATGTAGTCCTACCAGGAGACCTTACCTCACCTCATGTAGTCCTACCAGGAGAACTTACCTCACCTCATGTAGTCCTACCAGGAGACCTTACCTCACCTCATGTAGTCCTACCAAGAGACCTTACCTCACCTCATGTAGTCCTACCAGGAGACCTTACCTCACCTCATGTAGTCCTACCAGGAGACCTTACCTCACCTCATGTAGTCCTACCAGGAGACCTTACACATCTAAGATGTTTGAGTTATTCAAGAACAAAAACTCATTTGCAGAAGTGAGCATTTAGTGTCCACCTCTTTGGTCACTGACCGTTGATGACTTTAGAAATGACCACTTTGTGATTGACCATTTGACCTTGACCTAACCTATTTTTTATAGCATGGTCCATCTGTTTTCAGGAGCTGCTACCCACTTTGTTGATTCACTTTCAAACTCAGAATTTCGATACGTCCATGTATGCATCGTCGTGGTTCCTTACCTTGTATGTCACATCACTGCCTCTATCGCTGGCCCGCAGGATCATGGACTTGTTCGTATCAGAGGTCAGACCTTTTTTTGTGTGTCCAAGTTAGTCAAATCATGTATGCTGCTTAATGAATGTTAATTGCCATTGTCTTGTAAATAACTTTTCATAATGATGTCTGGTATATAATCAAAACAAGGTTACCATTAGAAACAGTTGGTATATCAACCTAATCAAACCCAAGTCATCAATATTAGGAGGAATATTTATCATAAGGAAATTACCTGGCTGGCCCAATTATCTGGCTGTTCCAGTGATCTGCTGACCTAATGATATGAATGACCCTATTATTTTGCTGACCTAATTATATGAAGTACCCAAACTATCTCGCTTACGAACGCTGGTTAAGGGGCACGGTGGTCGAGTGGCATGCGCGCTCGGCTGGCGTACCGATGGTCATGATATGAATCCATGCAAAGACAGGGATTTGTTCCCGCGGGGGCCAAGGGTGTCCCTGAGTCCACCCAGCTTCGAATGGGTACCTAACGATAGTTAGGGAAATAAACGTGGCTGGGTAATGCAAGGAACCCTCATAGCCGTGGCCTGTGAACGCTGCATCACTTGCCAACAGACCGGCATGGTCTGTGGACGCAATAATCTTCTGCCTAGAAGGAGCGTCTGTTTAGATAAGATAAGTCCTAATTATATGAATCACCCAATTATCTGGCTGACCTACTTTTATTTACGATCTAAGTATATGGTTGGCCCGATTATCTGGCGGACCCCATTCAGTTTTCCTCATCATAGAGAGTCCTCACTGACTACACAAGTAAACTCAGTGAAGTTTGTTGGTTGCTGATTGAACTGAGCCCCATCAGCAGCAGAGTGTAGACAATGATTGGTGTTGAACATTAACAAATAAGAGCTTTTCATTGAAACATGTCTTTATTTTTAGGGCATGGAAATGATATTCAGAGTGGGCGTGGCCATCCTCCAGTCTTGCCAGGAAGACTTACTCGCTCTTGATATGGAGGGACTACTTAAGGTAGCTCTTCAATTTTTAAAATAAAATGTTCTTGAGATTATTCCTTTTAGATGTTATTTTATTTTATTTTTAAAAAGGCTTCCAATGAATTTCCTATTATTTGTTCATGATAAATTCAAAGATATGATTAATCTAGTTTACCTAATACTTACACTTACCCACTCACAAAGATACAAGTGTTGTTTGATTTTCAGAAAATCAATAATGATGAATTTATACTAAATTTTAGATGATTTTTAGATGGGGTTGTTCTGACGCATACACTCTATACTTAAAACATTGTGTTTTGTGTGGGTCATAACATAACGTTGCACTGTGAACTTGCTGGATGAGGTCAACAAATTTATATCACAGAGATTGTCAAACTTTAACATTTAAAGTGCTTCTCAAACTTTTCAGTGTTATTGATTGATAAAATGTTTGATTATTTGGATTCAACTAATGCTTTCCATAAATCGAAGTATTGTCTATATTGTCAGCACCCCAGAAAGTAAAATGGTGGTTCTCATGTAATCCCCATATTGACCATGTCTATGTTATCCCCACATTGACTGTCTGTTATCCCCACTTTGACTGTGTCTATGTTGTCCCAACACTTTGACTGTCTATGTTTTCCCCACATTGACTGTCTGTTATCCCCACTTGACCTTGTCTATGATTTCCCCACATTGACTGTGTCTATATTGTCCCCACATTGACCATGTCTATGTTTTCCCCACATTGACTGTGTCTATGTTGTCCCCCACATTGACCATGTCTATGTTTTCCCCACATTGACTGTCTGTTATCCCCACATGACCTTGTCTATGATTTCCCCACATTGACTGTGTCTATATTGTCCCCAGTACTTACAGAAGGACTTGCGTAGCAGGTTTGAGCAGGACCAGGACCAGGACAACTTGTTACACACGGCCTACACCATCAAGTACAGTCAGAAGAAGATGAAAAAGTGAGTCTGAGCTTTTATTGAAACAATCTTAATATCTTATGACATGTACAACATGGTGGAATGGGGGAGTTGGTATGTTGGTTTTGTGAGCCTCTCAGTGTCACTGTTACTTGGGTCTTTCAGTGCTATATGGCCCTTCATTGCTGTACATGGCCCTTCATTGCTTTACATGGTCCTACATAGCTTTATATGGCCCTTCATTGCTTTACATTGCCCTTCATTGCTGTATATGGCCCTTCATTGCTTTACATGGTCCTACATAGCTTTATATGGCCCTTCATTGCTTTACATTGCCCTTCATTGCTGTACATGGCCCTTCATTGCTTTACATGGTCCTACATAGCTTTATATGGCCCTACATGCTTTACATTGCCCTTCATTGCTTTACATAGTCCTACATAGCTTTACATGGCCCTTTATTACTTGACATGGCCCTACATAGCTATACAGGGCTCTCCATTGCTTTAAATGGACCTACATGCTTTACATTGCCCTTCATTGCTTTAAATGGCCCTACATAGCTTTACATGGCCCTACATGCTTTACATGACCCTTCATTGCTTTACATTGTCCTACATATGTACATGGCCCTTCATTGCTTTACATGTTCCTACTTAGCTTTACATGGCCCTTCATTGCTTTACATGGCCCTTCATTGCTTTACATGGCCCTTCATTGCTTTACATGGCCCTTCATTGCTTTACATGGCCCTTCATTGCTTTACATGGCCCTTCATTGCTTTACATGGCCCTTCATTGCTTTACATGGCCCTTCATAGCTTTACATGGCCCTTCATTGCTTTACATGGCCCTTCATTTCTTTACATGGCCCTTCATTTCTTTAGATGGCCCTTCATTGCTTTACATGGCCCTTCATTGCTTTACATGGCCCTTCATTTCTTTACATGGCCCTTCATTGCTTTACATGGCCCTTCATAGCTTTACATGGCCCTTCATTGCTTTACATGGCCCTTCATTGCTTTACATGGCCCTTCATTGCTTTACATGGCCCTTCATTGCTTTACATGGCCCTTCATTGCTTTACATGGCCCTTCATTGCTTTACATGGCCCTTCATAGCTTTACATGGCCCTTCATTGCTTTACATGGCCCTTCATTGCTTTACATGGCCCTTCATTGCTTTACATGGCCCTTCATAGCTTTACATGGCCCTTCATTGCTTTACATGGCCCTTCATTGCTTTACATGGCCCTTCATTGCTTTACATGGCCCTTCATTGCTTTACATGGCCCTTCATTTCTTTACATGGCCCTTCATTGCTTTACATGGCCCTTCATAGCTTTACATGGCCCTTCATTGCTTTACATGGCCCTTCATTGCTTTACATGGCCCTTCATTGCTTTACATGGCCCTTCATTGCTTTACATGGCCCTTCATTGCTTTACATGGCCCTTCATAGCTTTACATGGCCCTTCATTTCTTTACATGGCCCTTCATTGCTTTACATGGCCCTTCATTGCTTTACATGGCCCTTCATAGCTTTACATGGCCCTTCATAGCTTTACATGGCCCTTCATTGCTTTACATGGCCCTTCATAGCTTTACATGGTCCTTCATTGCTTTACATGGCCCTTCATAGCTTTACATGGCCCTTCATTGCTTTACATGGCCCTTCATAGCTTTACATGGCCCTTCATTGCTTTACATGGCCCTTCATAGCTTTACATGGCCCTTCATTGCTTTACATGGCCTTTCATTGCTTTACATGGCCCTTCATAGCTTTACATGGCCCTTCATTGCTTTACATGGCCCTTCATAGCTTTACATGGCCCTTCATTGCTTTACATGGCCCTTCATAGCTTTACATGGCCCTTCATTGCTTTACATGGCCCTTCATAGCTTTACATGGCCCTTCATTGCTTTACATGGCCCTTCATAGCTTTACATGGCCCTTCATTGCTTTACATGGCCCTTCATAGCTTTACATGGCCCTTCATTGCTTTACATGGCCCTTCATTGCTTTACATGGCCCTTCATAGCTTTACATGGCCCTTCATTGCTTTACATGGCCCTTCATTGCTTTACATGGCCCTTCATTGCTTTACATGGCCCTTCATAGCTTTACATGGCCCTTCATTGCTTTACATGTTCCTACTTAGCTTTACATGGCCCTTCATAGCTTTACATGGCCCTTCATTGCTTTACATGGCCCTTCATAGCTTTACATGGCCCTTCATTGCTTTACATGTTCCTACTTAGCTTTACATGGCCCTTCATAGCTTTACATGGCCCTTCATTGCTTTACATGGCCCTTCATAGCTTTACATGGCCCTTCATAGCTTTACATGGCCCTTCATTGCTTTACATGGCCCTTCATAGCTTTACATGGCCCTTCATTGCTTTACATGGCCCTTCATAGCTTTACATGGCCCTTCATTGCTTTACATGGCCCTTCATAGCTTTACATGGCCCTTCATAGCTTTACATGGCCCTTCATTGCTTTACATGGCCCTTCATAGCTTTACATGGCCCTTCATAGCTTTACATGGCCCTTCATTGCTTTACATGGCCCTTCATAGCTTTACATGGCCCTTCATAGCTTTACATGGCCCTTCATAGCTTTACATGGCCCTTCATAGCTTTACATGGCCCTTCATTGCTTTACATGGCCCTTCATAGCTTTACATGGCCCTTCATTGCTTTACATGGCCCTTCATAGCTTTACATGGCCCTTCATAGCTTTACATGGCCCTTCATTGCTTTACATGGCCCTTCATTGCTTTACATGGCCCTTCATAGCTTTACATGGCCCTTCATAGCTTTACATGGCCCTTCATTGCTTTACATGGCCCTTCATAGCTTTACATGGCCCTTCATTGCTTTACATGGCCCTTCATAGCTTTACATGGCCCTTCATAGCTTTACATGGCCCTTCATTGCTTTACATGGCCCTTCATAGCTTTACATGGCCCTTCATAGCTTTACATGGCCCTTCATAGCTTTACATGGCCCTTCATAGCTTTACATGGCCCTTCATAGCTTTACATGGCCCTTCATAGCTTTACATGGCCCTTCATTGCTTTACATGGCCCTTCATAGCTTTACATGGCCCTTCATTGCTTTACATGGCCCTTCATAGCTTTACATGGCCCTTCATAGCTTTACATGGCCCTTCATTGCTTTACATGGCCCTTCATTGCTTTACATGGCCCTTCATAGCTTTACATGGCCCTTCATAGCTTTACATGGCCCTTCATTGCTTTACATGGCCCTTCATAGCTTTACATGGCCCTTCATTGCTTTACATGGCCCTTCATAGCTTTACATGGCCCTTCATAGCTTTACATGGCCCTTCATTGCTTTACATGGCCCTTCATAGCTTTACATGGCCCTTCATAGCTTTACATGGCCCTTCATAGCTTTACATGGCCCTTCATAGCTTTACATGGCCCTTCATAGCTTTACATGGCCCTTCATTGCTTTACATGGCCCTTCATAGCTTTACATGGCCCTTCATTGCTTTACATGGCCCTTCATAGCTTTACATGGCCCTTCATTGCTTTACATGGCCCTTCATAGCTTTACATGGCCCTTCATTGCTTTACATGGCCCTTCATTGCTTTACATGGCCCTTCATAGCTTTACATGGCCCTTCATTGCTTTACATGGCCCTTCATTGCTTTACATGGCCCTTCATTGCTTTACATGGCCCTTCATAGCTTTACATGGCCCTTCATTGCTTTACATGTTCCTACTTAGCTTTACATGGCCCTTCATAGCTTTACATGGCCCTTCATTGCTTTACATGGCCCTTCATAGCTTTACATGGCCCTTCATTGCTTTACATGTTCCTACTTAGCTTTACATGGCCCTTCATAGCTTTACATGGCCCTTCATTGCTTTACATGGCCCTTCATAGCTTTACATGGCCCTTCATAGCTTTACATGGCCCTTCATTGCTTTACATGGCCCTTCATAGCTTTACATGGCCCTTCATTGCTTTACATGGCCCTTCATAGCTTTACATGGCCCTTCATTGCTTTACATGGCCCTTCATAGCTTTACATGGCCCTTCATAGCTTTACATGGCCCTTCATTGCTTTACATGGCCCTTCATAGCTTTACATGGCCCTTCATAGCTTTACATGGCCCTTCATTGCTTTACATGGCCCTTCATAGCTTTACATGGCCCTTCATAGCTTTACATGGCCCTTCATAGCTTTACATGGCCCTTCATAGCTTTACATGGCCCTTCATTGCTTTACATGGCCCTTCATAGCTTTACATGGCCCTTCATTGCTTTACATGGCCCTTCATAGCTTTACATGGCCCTTCATAGCTTTACATGGCCCTTCATTGCTTTACATGGCCCTTCATTGCTTTACATGGCCCTTCATAGCTTTACATGGCCCTTCATAGCTTTACATGGCCCTTCATTGCTTTACATGGCCCTTCATAGCTTTACATGGCCCTTCATTGCTTTACATGGCCCTTCATAGCTTTACATGGCCCTTCATAGCTTTACATGGCCCTTCATTGCTTTACATGGCCCTTCATAGCTTTACATGGCCCTTCATAGCTTTACATGGCCCTTCATAGCTTTACATGGCCCTTCATAGCTTTACATGGCCCTTCATAGCTTTACATGGCCCTTCATAGCTTTACATGGCCCTTCATTGCTTTACATGGCCCTTCATAGCTTTACATGGCCCTTCATTGCTTTACATGGCCCTTCATAGCTTTACATGGCCCTTCATAGCTTTACATGGCCCTTCATTGCTTTACATGGCCCTTCATTGCTTTACATGGCCCTTCATAGCTTTACATGGCCCTTCATAGCTTTACATGGCCCTTCATTGCTTTACATGGCCCTTCATAGCTTTACATGGCCCTTCATTGCTTTACATGGCCCTTCATAGCTTTACATGGCCCTTCATAGCTTTACATGGCCCTTCATTGCTTTACATGGCCCTTCATAGCTTTACATGGCCCTTCATAGCTTTACATGGCCCTTCATAGCTTTACATGGCCCTTCATAGCTTTACATGGCCCTTCATAGCTTTACATGGCCCTTCATAGCTTTACATGGCCCTTCATAGCTTTACATGGCCCTTCATTGCTTTACATGGCCCTTCATAGCTTTACATGGCCCTTCATTGCTTTACATGGCCCTTCATAGCTTTACATGGCCCTTCATTGCTTTACATGGCCCTTCATAGCTTTACATGGCCCTTCATAGCTTTACATGGCCCTTCATAGCTTTACATGGCCCTTCATTGCTTTACGTGGCCCTTCATTGCTTTACGTGGCTCTTCATTGCTTTACGTGGCTCTTCATTTCTCTACAAACCTCTACATAGACCTACATTGTGGAAGCATTCACATGAGGTTAATGTTGATCTGCTATAAAACTCAATACAACAGCCAGTCAGTGTGTCTAATCTGTAAGTCCATTCCATGTGTCTGGTCACTTTGACTGGTCACTGGTCTTTGGGGCTGTAACTGTGTGGAAGGATGCATGGGTAGAAATACACTTAGATTTTTCTAAATTCAGTTAGATATTGAAAATATTGGTAAAAATGTAAATTCAACGCTCCCCCCCCTCCCCCTCACTTCCACACACTGGTGGTTGTTTTGTTTTTTTAAAGTCTGTCCCTGCCCCTGTTGTTGTGTGATGTTATGAGAGTCCAGGGAAATATGGGCTGTATCCCCCACACCCCCTCCACCCTCCCCCACATCACGTGCCCCACATCACGTGCCCCACATCAGGTGCCCAATAAGAAGAAAGCCATCCTCAACAGAAACGCGTGCCTGGACATACAGCTGCCGCCTGACACAGGATTACCTCCCTGTGCCAATAAATACTCCGGCTATCTCCCCTTGTTTCATCTGGCTATCAACGATTCGCCCCCACGCTTGTACCGCCCTCCCCTTTCGTGCTGGAATTAACTTGGTGTCTGGGAAAAGTTTTGTGGCATCAAGATGTTTTCTAGTTGTCTTATTTCACTTTCAAAGTTTTAAATTGTTTAGGGGCTAAGCGATTTGCTCTCTACGCCCGTCTTGTTATTATTACTAGACAGTGGGTCAAAATACAAGGAGCTAAATGGTAGTCTTGAGGTTCCGGGATGAGAATCATTTATACCTGTATCAGAGCGGAAGGGCCATGTGATACTTTTGTGTTTGATTTCAAAGACTGTACCAAGGGATTCTCAAACAAATTTGGATTCTCAAACAAATAAGCTGTGTGCTGCGGTTACTTTGTTGTTTTTTCTCTTTCTCCTCACAGGAAAAACAAAAACAAACTCTTCTATTACCACATACACATCGTCTCTCTTTGAAATCATGAAATATCAATATACGATTTAAATTTATTAGTATTTGAGTGGCAGGATTCTGAAATCTGATACAAGAGTAAAGCTGAGTTAGTTTCTACCAGTAAAACCCTGGATGATAACATAAGATGTGTTGTGGGTAGGGAATATTGTCAGCATATCTCTACTCCCAGCTTGTCTCCCCTCATGATTACATAAGATATGTTGTGGGTAGGGAATATTGTCAGCATATCTCTACTCCCAGCTTGTCTCCCCTCATGATTACATAAGATGTGTTGTGGGTAGGGAATATTGTCAGCATATCTCTACTCCCAGCTTGTCTCCCCTCATAATTACATAAGATGTGTTAGGGGTAGGGAATATTGTCAGCTTATCTCTACACCCAGCTTGTCTCCCCTCATAATTACATAAGATGTGTTAAGGGTAGGGAATATTGTCAGCTTATGTCTACACCCAGCTTGTCTCCCCTCATAATTACATAAGATGTGTTAAGGGTAGGGAATATTGTCAGCTTATGTCTACTCCCCTCACCAACAGAGTAAATAGTACTTGGATTTGGACTTATATTTGGTGAATGTGTATATAAGTTTAGATCAGATGAGTTTCTCACAATTTATCGACGTCTTAATAATAAAAAGACTTTATTTCTATAAAAAGACTTTATTTCTACGGTGACTATTGCAACCAGTGGTTATTGTGAAGCCATTATTTGTATAAAATATAAACAAACAAACATGGCCCCGTCGCTTTCCTTTTTATGGTTAAACATCCCCCACCCTGCACCGACCTGGCCACGGTGCGCGCTCACTAAAAGGTCATTAAGTCAAAGGTCAACGGACAAGTATTGGCCATGTGCCCTGATACCGCCCCCATACACCCAAATACCACCAGACGGCACTGTGCCTGGCCCGGATCAACAGCTACAGAACACAACTTGATTGTCCAGTGTACCCCTCGCTCGTTCAGCACCCCTGCATTCTTCAACAGGAAGTCATCCACTGTTCGTCATTGTCCTGAGCTGGAGTCATCTTGCTCTTTCTTGTAATCTCGGTCCCGCATTGAACCACAGAGAGAGAGAGAAAGACAGAGAGAGAGAGAGAAAGACAGAGAGAGAGAGAAAGACAGAGAGAGAGAAAGACAGAGAGACAGAGAGATAGAGAAAGAGAGAGAGAGAAAGAGAGAGAGAGAGAGAGAGAGAGAGAAAGACAGAGGGAGAGAAAGACAGAGAGAGAGAAAGAGAGAGAGAAAGACAGAGAGAGAGAAAGACAGAGAGAGAGAAAGACAGAGAGAGAGAAAGACGGAGAGAGAGAGAGAGAGAGAAAGACAGAGAGAGAGAAAGACAGAGAGAGAAAGACAGAGAGAGAAAGACAGAGAGAGAGAAAGACAGAGAGAGAGAAAGACAGAGAGACAGAGAGAGAGAGAGAGAGACCTTCCTTTTTTGTTAGGATGTGAGATAGACTTTGGAAGAGGTCATGACGTGGGCCTGTAGCCTCTAATTGTTATAAAAGCCGTCGTGTCAAGAGATGATTTGTTCCCTTACTTTCTCAACACTCCGCATGACAACTTTTTGTTTTATCGTCAGCGCCACAGGCTGCAATGGAATGATAGTAATAATAGTATATTTAGTGATATGGTTATAAGATTATAAGTTTATAACCATTAGCTAGTGCATATAAGTAGGGATGTACCGGATTTTGGCTCCGGCAAATCCGGAATCCGGCAATTTTTACAAATCCGGCTCCGGGCGGATTTCAAAAGTTTGAATCCGGTACACTCCTAGTTATACTTAAGTTTATACGATTATAATTTTGTAACCGATTTTTGCGGATTCATATTTATTACGAGAGTAGTCTTGATATTGAATTCATTTAATTAAAACACTGCATTCTCAATGGATATGCAGGGGCGTGTCCTATTTTAATGTCCTAGTCATGTTGACACATGTCCTAGTCATGTTGACACATGTCCTAGTCATATTGACACATGTCCTAGTCATATTGACACATGTCATAGTCATATTGACACATGTCCTAGTCATATTGACACATGTCCTAGTCATATTGACACATGTCCTAGTCATATTGACACATGTCCTAGTCATATTGACACATGTCCTAGTCATATTGACACATGTCCTAGTCATATTGACACATGTCCTAGTCATATTGACACATGTCCTAGTCATATTGACACATGTCATAGTCATATTGACACATGTCATAGTCATATTGACACATGTACTAGTCATATTGACACATGTCCTAGTCATATTGACACATGTCCTAGTCATATTGACACATGTCCTAGTCATATTGACACATGTCCTAGTCATATTGGCACATGTCCTAGTCATATTGACACATGTCCTAGTCATATTGACACATGTCCTAGTCATATTGACACATGTCCTAGTCATATTGACACATGTCCTAGTCATATTGACACATGTCCTAGTCATATTGACACATGTCCTAGTCATATTGACACATGTCCTAGTCATATTGACACATGTCCTAGTCATATTGACGCAACACGTCCTTGTTTATCTTGATCCATGATTTTGTGTAGCTCCAAGACTTACGTCCAGGTCTGCGGTGTTTCGCCTGGGATGCAGGTCGTAAGCTTGTCAGTTTAACCAAGACTCTGTTGAAAAGTTCATGAATGTTTCACCACCAAGTGGTGTTGTCAAGTGTTCACGTATACACCTTACAATGGCTGACATTCTAGAGTGCCAACGGGTGCGTCACGCCCTTTAACTTTCCTTTCAATTTCCACTCGTACCACCCTCGATCAGGATTCATTCGGATTCTCTTGAGTTGGAAACGAGTCAGCTTTTGATCTACATTTAAAGTCTTGCTCCATTGGTTTATTTCAGCGCTGCATTGGATATTGAACAATGTGTTGATCTGGTTCCGAAGAGTGTTCAAGGCTGGAATCACAAATCTCCAAATATCTTGACTTATCTCAGTGGGTTGTCTAACCTGGCTCATAGAATCACAATCTTCACAAAGCTTCGTTTCTCTCTATGGATCATCTAACATGGCTCATAGAATCACAGTCTTCACAAAACTTCGTTTCTCTCTATGGATCATCTAACCTGGCTCATAGAATCTCAATCTTCACAAAACTTGGTTTCTTTCTATGGATAATGTAACCTGGCTCATAGAATCACAATCTTCACAAAACTTGGTTTCTCTCTATGGATCATCTAACCTGGCTCATAGAATCACAATCTTCACAAAACTTGGTTTCTCTCTATGGATCATCTAACCTGGCTCATAGAATCACAATCTTCACAAAACTTCGTTTCTCTCTATGGATCATCTAACCTGGCTCATAGAATCACAATCTTCACAAAACTTCGTTTCTCTAAATGGATCATCTAACCTGACTCATAGAATCACAATCTTCACAAAACTTGGTTTCTCTCTATGGATCATCTAACCTGGCTCATAGAATCACAATCTTCACAAAACTTGGTTTCTCTCACTGGATCATCTAACCTGGCTCATAGAATCACAGTCTTCACAAAACTTCGTTTCTCTCTATGGATCATCTAACCTGGCTCATAGAATCACAATCTTCACAAAACTTCGTTTCTTTCTATGGATAATGTAACCTGGCTCATAGAATCACAATCTTCACAAAACTCTGTTTCTCTTAATGGATCATCTAACCTGGCTCATAGAATCACAATCTTCACAAAACTTCGTTTCTCTCAATGGATCATCTAACCTGGCTCATAGAATCTCAATCTTCACAAAACTTGGTTTTTCTCAAAGGATCATCTAACCTGGCTCATAGAATCACAATCTTCACAAAACTTCGTTTCTTTCTATGGATAATGTAACCTGGCTCATAGAATCACAATCTTCACAAAACTCTGTTTCTCTTAATGGATCATCTAACCTGGCTCATAGAATCACAATCTTCACAAAGCTTGGTTTCTCTATGGATTATCTATCTAACATGGCTCATAGAATCACAATCTTCACAAAACTTGGTTTCTCTCTATGGATCAGCTAACATGGCTCATAGAATCCCAATCTTCACAAAACTTGGTTTCTCTCTATGGATTACCTAACCTCGTTCTTAGAATCGGCACAAATCTTTGTTTATCTCATGAGTTATCTAACCTGGTTCATAGAATCCTATTCAGCATCCTGATGTGTAATATTAAAGAATTATTTTTTATGACGCCTTCATGTCAATTTAACCTTTTTTTAAAAAATCCTTTATATTAACTTCACCGTCTTGTCGTTCTCTCTGTCTGTCGTGGATCCGCGCGCCCGCGGAAAAAACAAAATTAAAAAATGACCCACTTCACGTGATCCTATATTGCCTATAGAGCTGACATTTTGCGCACAGACTTGTGTCACCTAACAATGCATTGTATCAAAATTTCAGATCGATCGAATGTACCGTAATTAAATTAATGAATTTTTTAGCTTATCTCTATGTAGCATCTGTAGCGTCTGCTATAGTTCACCTCCACGGGTCACTGGAGTTTCACTCCAGCCCTCGAGATGTCACAGGGGTCTGTCGCTCGGTGTGTGTTATATTGAACATAATCAATACTTTTAGTTATGTCTCACCTGTAAGGGATTTATAGTCAAACACTTTGTTTTTACGGTGTTTTTTTTTCTCTTTCAATTTAATGTCACTTCATTAAGTTTAGCTTGGGGACCAGGTCAAAGTGGGTCAAATCTATATTTAGAAGTCGCGTGCGAACAATGTATGAGTTATAAAGCGACTAACGATCCAACTGTTAGTGTCTGAAATAAATTCCTTTGCCAGGTATAACAGCCCACAGATACCCAGATGTTATTTGATATCAAGGTAGCTATTTCCCATTCGCCGGTTTGTAGTTACATTGTACCATCACGTGTGAACCTCAGCGGGGAGGTTACTGTAGAGTGGATCCAGTTACGTTTATAGTCACCTTGCCTTACCGCCCCTGATCTCGACTGAATATACAACGTGTCATTTTTTCCCCCAAACCAGATATAACAACAAGGTACATTACATGGTTGTCGGTCGGTACCTACCTGTTAATCGGTTGGTTTATACCCGTTGGTCCCGTCGGTACTTATCTGTTGGTCGGTCGGTACTTACCTGTTGGTCGGTCGGTATTTACCTGTTGGTCGGTCGGTACTTACCTCTTGGTCCGTACTTGCCTGGTGCATTGAGAAGCTTTTGCTGTTGGAGACGAAAAATGGTTTTTTTATTTAAGTTTTGCCAGGGCATCAGACATCAAGATTCTAATATCAAGATTCTAATATCAAGATTCTAATATCAAGATTCTAATATCAAGATTCTAATATCAAGATTCTAATATCAAGATTCTAATATCAAGATTCTAACATCAAGAGTCATCAGATATGAAATAAGCTCCACCAACTGCCCTGATTATTGTGACACTATCCCCCACTCACCTGCCCTAGGTCCTGATTATTTAATATGGCATTCACCTATTCTCCACTTACATGATTAGGTCAAGGTCAAAGGTCGACCATTTCGCTATGTTGTTTTTGTTGGTCTACATTCCTCAAGCCTCGTGTAACCAGTCGAGTGTGACGGCCCACTGTCTCTAAGTCTATCCAGCCCTTTTTTAAACACACAAAGGATGACTGAATAGTAGACACAGGGCTGAGGTGCTCAGGTCTTGTAGTTTGTGTATTAAGTTTCTACAATTTTTGGACATTCTGTGTAATTTTATAGGTAGAGAAGTGTGTGTACAAGTTAGTTGTTTTTTGTTTTGTTTAGTCAAGTGTATAGTATAAAGAAATAGTGTGTTTGTTTACAGACTAATGTGTAGTACAAAGTGGAATGTGCTTGTTGACATACAAATGTGTAGTACAAAGTGGTGTATGTTTATTGAAATTGTGTGTTTGAGTCAACAAGTGGGTAGTGTAAAGAAATAGTGTGTTTGTTTACAGACTAATGTGTTGTACAAAGTGGAATGTGCTTGTTGACATACAAATGTGTAGTACAAAGTGGTGTATGTTTATTGCGTGTTTGATTCGAGTCAACAAGTGTGTAGCATAAAGTAAGTTTTATTATTATTTTTTGGTTTTCTGCTGGATGGCATAAAGGTTATCCAGGTGCCGGTGGATGAATCTATTTATGTTTTTGTGGATGCCTTTGATCCACCATCCGCTGATCTATTCTTAATTCTGTTGCTAAACTTAAATTAGTGTCGTGTCGGGCAATAGTGGATCGTAGCAGGAGATCTTGGATCTGGATGGTGAACTGTCGAGCTGCCGAGAGGATTTTCTTGTGTCATTTTATGGATTATTGGATTCAAATAGGAGAAAATTTACCGGCTTTCCAACAGTAATTATACAAGTATGAAAACTGCATATATACATGCATTCAAACAGCAAAGATGCAGGCATTCAAACAGCAAACATACAAACATTCAAACAGCAAACATTCAAATAGAAAACATACATGCATTCAAACAGCAAACATACAATCATTCAAACAGCAAACATACATGCATTCAAACAGCAAACATATAAACATTCAAACAACAAAAATACAAGCATTCAAACAGCAAACATACAAGCATTCAAACAGCAAACATACAAGCATTCAAACAGCAAACATACAGGCATTCAAACAGCAAACATACAGGCATTCAAACAGCAAACATACAAGCATTCAAACAGCAAACATACAGGCATTCAAACAGCAAACATACATGCATTCAAACAGCAAACATACAGGCAGTCATTGGTTGACTACCAAATAACAATCACCAGTTGTTGTAGCTGTACACCGTTAGAGCTTTGGTGTGTCCTTTGCTGTCATGACGTATGCCGATCTTCACGGCCCCGGGGTCCTACCGTAACGGGCGGGGATGTTGTTGGTCTTGAAGGGGCGGGGATGTTGCTGGTCTTGAAGGGGCGGGGCTTGGCCTATACACTACCTAATGTTATGTGCATACGATTGCTGTATGTACTGTGACCTCTACTATGTGCCCCTGCAGACTTGTTTAATTGCGACACTTTGTTCAAACTTTCCAACCTCTTATAGACAAAAGCTACAACCATCAAATTCAAGGAGAGCTTCTCGTCTGCTCCAATTTATAATCATGGCCATAAATGCAATGTCATGTTACGGTTAGGATTTGGGGTGGGGGGGGGGTGGGGGGTGGAGGTCCCCTTCTTGTCCGCTAAATCAGGTTTAATCTACATAATGACGTGATTCAAAAAGTTAACTTTACATCACACGCACAAAAACCTGGTTGTTTGAAGTTAATGGTGCTGCACCGCGCGTGCCTCCAATGTAACGCGGCCATTAGTCGAGTTTTTCATGGTGTGCAAATCAAATATGACTACTGCGTGGGTGTGTAACATTGAATGCGGCACAGTGCCATGTTCTGGCTTATTATGAAACTTAAATTTTCGGACGAAGGACGTAATGGCAGCTGTATATTTTAAAGGCGTAATAACTGTGACTTTTTTAAATCCTTTATATTAACTCGTGGTGTCTGCACCCTTGATTGCTTGTCGCCAAAACTTTGGATCGATTTTAACCCACTTCCTCGTAAGCTAGCGAGCTGAAATTTAGCAGGCAGTTTGGTGGCGATGATAAAAACTATGTATCAAAATTTCAGATCGATCGCATGTACGGTAATTAAATTATTGAATTTTTAGATTATTTTATTTATTCCTATGTAACATGTTAATTTTTTTAGATAGAGTGTCGCGGTGCGTATTATATTGAACGACCTTTCTGTCGCGCAATAAGGTGCGTATTTTATTGACAACACTTTTTATAAACATATTCCTGATCGGTGCGCATTATATTAAACTTGTTTTACGGCACAACTGCAATTTTGTATTTTTGGATGGTCTTGCACTGCGTATTACAATGAACATTCTTTTAGTTACGTCTAGTACATAAAGGATTTATAGTCAAAAACTTGTTTTTTTACGTTTTTTAAGAAATTAAATCCTTTATATTAACTCGTGGTGTCTGCGTGCACCCTTGATTGCTTGTCGCCAAAACAAAACTTTGGATCGATTTTTAACCCACTTCCTCGTAAGCTAGCGAGCTGAAATTTAGCAGGCAGTTTGGGGGCGATGATAAAAACTATGTGTCAAAATTTCAGATCGATCGCATGTACCGTAATTAAATTATTGATTTTTTAGATTATTTTATTTATCTATTTTTTTTCTCTATGTATCATGTTATTTTTTTAGATAGAGTGTCGCGGTGCGTATTATATTGAACGACCTTTCTGTCGCGCAATAAGGTTTAATAAGGTTACTGACAACTCTGTTTATAAACATATTCCTGATCGGTGCGCATTATATTAAACATGTTTTACGACACAACTACAATTTTGTATTGTTGGATGGTCTTGCGCTGCGTGTTATAATGAACATTCTTTTAGTTACGTCTCGTACATAAAGGAGTTATAGTCAAAAACTTGGTTTTTTACGTTTTTTTTAAATTTTAGCCTTTCTTCAGTCTGTCTCTCTGTTCTTTACCCATCCGTCTCTCTGCCCATTCGCCTTTCTGCTTATTAGCCTTTTCCCCCACCTGTCGCTCTGCTCATTAGCCTTTATTCCACCTATCTCTCTGCTTATTAGCCCCACAACTGTAACCCATAATATCCACAACTGTATCCCATGATATCCACAACTGTAACCCATAATATCCACAACTGTATCCCATGATATCCACAACTGTAACCCATAATATCCACAACTGTATCCCATGATATCCACAACTGTATCCCATAATATCCACAACTGTAACCCATAATATCCACAACTGTATCCCATGATATCCACAACTGTATCCCATGATATCCACAACTGTATCCCATGATATCCACAACAGTACCTCATGATATCCACAACTATTTCACGCCTATCGGTATTTAATCCAGTAGCCACACCCACGCATGTCTTTACTTCTCACCAACCCGCCGCTCACTACGATAAACTCCTTACATCCGGTGCAGTTGTTTTGTCAACATTTTGCCACCACATGTCCTCCCCTCCCCCGCCCTCCATCCACGACTCAGCCCTCGAGTGGTCCCCGATGAGATTGTAGTGTGCAGAGAAAGTTAACAATTTATTCTCGAGAGTATCACAAGCACAACATTGGGCCGTCCACAACTTCTCGGCTGTTGTTAGCCATGGACATAACAAAATGACTACTTTGAAACCGAATGTCAAAATGACAGACCTTAAAAACCAGATGTCAAACTTATATTAATTAAAAACAGAATGTCAGAATGACAGTACTTATAAGACCGAATGTCAAATGACGTAATTAAAAGCCCAGTGTTAAACTGAGAGAGAACTTGAACCAAATGTCACAATGACCGAACAGAAAACGAATATAAAAAATTAAACAATATGTCAAAATGGCAATCTGCTTAAAGCCGCATATTATTGCCAGGTGGGTGTGGGATTACATTACCTGTTAACCCACAGAGCAGCTGCTAATGTATAACTCATGTGTACCTGAAATAGAAATCACGTGACATCCGTTTGGTTTTTTTGCCATGTTCACTAAGCAACTGTAACTGTAAGTTTGAGGACCGCTGCATAGGTTTCCTTTAATGTATCTGTGACGTCAACCCGCTATGAACTCAAGGCCCGCCACCTCGTCATTGATGATCAACATTAATGATGTAGGGGTTACTCGCCCCTGAACACGGCGACCTGTACAGGAGCAAGCCATTAAAATTTCGGTGTGTTGTTGATGTGCGCAGCTGCAGATTCTCGATGAGTGGAATATGTAACCCTGTGTTACCACAGCCCGTGGTGTGTAATTCAAATATGAACACATGAATTCTGTTTCCGCGTGGAATACACGTCTTTGGTGACGTGAAACTGAAAAGCTATTGTGTCTATTTTCAAGAACACCTGGCTACACACTGTGGCTGCTGGCTACACACTGTGGCTGCTGGCTACACACTGTGGCTGCTGGTTACACACTTTCACTTAGTATGACTGTTGCTACACACTATGACTGACTACTCACTGTAATTGTGAATACTCACTATGACTGACTACTCACTATGACTGACTACTCACTATGACTGACTACTCACTATGACTGACTACTCACTATGACTGACTACTCACTATGACTGACTACTCACTATGACTGACTACTCACTATGACTGACTACTCACTATGACTGACTACACACTATGACTGACTACTCACTATGACTGACTACTCACTATGACTGAATACTCACTATGACTGACTACTCACTATGACTGACTACTCACTATGACTGACTACTCACTATGACTGACTACACACCATGACTGACTACTCACTATGACTGACTACACACTATGACTGACTACTCACTATGACTGACTACTCACTATGACTGACTACACACCATGACTGACTACACACTATGACTGACTAAGTCTAAGACTACAAATTTACTATGACTGACTACACACTATGACTGACTACTCACTATGACTGACTACACACCATGACTGACTACACACTATGACTGACTAAGACTACAAATTTACTATGACTGACTACACACTATGACTGACTACTCACTATGACTGTGACTACTCGCTTCTACTGTGAGCAATGAGTATGAGATGAAACTTGACACGTCTGAAATCATTAGTCATTAGTTCAGGTGGTTGAGACGTTGTGCTCACTTAAGCGAATGACGCATGTGTAACAAGGCGGTGTAACGGGAACACGATCGAGAGTAACTTATTCATTGTCCACCTCAACACTCGTGCAGTAGCGTGACCGGCGGGGCGTACCGGGGCTGTGGCCCCAGCCCCATATCCTCGGCTTTGAATTAAATGAAATTCTGATCTTAACATCCCCTCTTTTGTGTCGTTGTTAGTTACACACATTTGGTTACCGTGTTAAGACAATACCCTTCGCTGTTAGTTACACACCATTGTTTACCTTTTTAAGACAATTCCCTCCGTTGTGTCTTTGTTAGTTACGCACCATTGTTTACCGTGTTAAGACAATTCACTCCGTTGTCGTTGTTAGTTACACACCAGTGTTATTGTTTACCTTGTTAAGACAATTCCCTCTGGTGTGTGGCTGCTAGTTACACACCAGTGTTTTCCGTGTTAAGATAATTCCCTCCGGTGTGTCGCTGCTAGTTACACACAAGTGTTTACCGTGTTAAGACAATTCCCTCTGGTGTGTCCTGTTAGTTACACACCATTGTTATTGTTTACCGTGTTAAGACAATTCCCTCTTGTGTGTCGCTGCTAGTTACACACCAGTGTTTACCGTGTTAAGACAATTCCGTCTGGTGTATCGTTTTAGTTACATACCATTGTTATTGTTTACCGTGTAAGACAATTCCCTCCGGTGTGTCGTTGTTAGTTACACACCAGTGTTTACCGTGTAGCTAAATACGGTTTGTGTGTTAGCTCGCCCCTAAATAAAGGGATATAATAATTATCATCGTAACAACCGTGTTTGAGATGCTTGTTGAGTGTCGGGTTACCTGCCCTTGTAAGTGGTGATAAATAGGTCACTAGTCACCATATCACTTTGGAGGGATTCTAAAACCAACTTCACCAGCTCTGGTCGTCGCGAATTTTTTGTATTTATAATTTTTTTTTATTTAGTTAGCGTTAATGTTTTTAAAGTATTTAAGCCTGGGAGAATGCTACCCCTACCCGACTCTTGGTTTGCATTTAAAAACATTTTAAAAAACGAATGTAAACCTGTCTGAAGTCCTTCATATTACCCCCCCCCCTTCCATTTTTTTGACCACCAAAAGTGAGCTGCTATAATATTTACAATTGATGTCACAAGTGTTTGCCACAATTTCCATAGTTATTATTATCATTGTCTTGTAATCTGTATCCAAATCAGAAACTCCATTTATTTATTTTTTAAATTAGATCTGCTTCTCTTGTGTGAAAGTTTCTAGTCGGCATTTCACATTGAGCCGTCAGAACTGGCTAGAGTGGCGCCCACTGTCTATTTGGGGTCAAGACGAGAGTAAGAACTCTTGTATATTTGGTATTGGGCAGCAGCCCCCAAACGAAGAAAGAATTTGAGAACCTTTCCTTGGGTTCACAAGGCCGAAAGTGAGAACTTAGAAACTCACGAGATCTTTGATGCTGAAGATGCCCATAGATGTGAGGCGTTGTTCTGTGTGATGGATGATGATGCAAGGCAGTTAAGGAGGAATTAGTTAAAACCCCTGTTCGGTCTACGGCCCTGGCACGATGCCTCTAAACGGGAGACGCGGGTCCACTCCGGTCTTCATGATTTCATCGAGTTTCATCAACAGTGGGACATCGCTGAAACTTGAAAGGTAAACAACGGCGGCACTGTTGTCATTGGGCAACCCTCCATTTTACTGTTAAAATAACCTCCCCTGATCTAGATTGTAATGGTAGGCTAAAAGCTGGATTTGTGGACACAATTCGATATAGAGTTTAGAAGGCTTGGTTGCTTTAGCATTTTTTTCTCGACTTTTTGATGCAACGTTGGTGTTGGTGCCGTAACAACCCCGCTTGAACACTCCCCCCCCCCACTTTCAATGGTTCATATCCCGACATTCCCGACTCGTGTGGCACAACTATCACAACTATTGTTGAGATGTAAGCTCTTGGCGCCCTTGACGTGTCAACCGATTTGAGCTTTATTTAATATATATACTCTGTGATATTTTGTATTGTCGGTCTACATCGTTTAGTCAAAGGACTTAAAGTAGTTGAACTATGTGAAGTTGAATTCGTCACCAATTCGATGTGTAGTAAGTCAAGATTCAGCGAATGGGATAAAAGACATTCAAAGACTCTAACAGAAGACATACAGATAATGTAACAGAAGTCATTTCAAGAATGTAATAGAAGACATCCAGGTAATGTAATAAATGACTTTCAGAGAATGTGATAAAATATATTCAGTGAATGTAATAGAAGACATTCAGAGAATGTAATAGAAGACACTCGGAGAATGTAACAGAAGACACTCAGAGAATGTAATATAAGACATTCAGAGAATGTAATAGAAGACACTCGGAGAATGTAACAGAAGACACTCAGAGAATGTAATATAAGACAATCAGAGAATGTAATTGAAGACATTCAGAGAATGTAATAGAAGACATTCAGAGAATGTAATAGAAGACATTCAGAGAATGTTATAGAAGACATTCAGAGAATGTTATAGAAGACATTCAGAGAATGTTATAGAAGACATTCAGAGAATGTAATAGAAGACACTCGGAGAATGTAACAGAAGACACTCAGAGAATGTAATATAAGACATTCAGAGAATGTAATTGAAGACATTCAGAGAATGTAATAGAAGACACTCGGAGAATGTAACAGAAGACACTCAGAGAATGTAATATAAGACATTCAGAGAATGTTATAGAATATATTCAGAGAATGTAATAGAAGACATTCAGAGAATGTAATAGAAGACACTCGGAGAATGTAACAGAAGACACTCAGAGAATGTAATATAAGACATTCAAAGAATGTTATAGAATATATTCAGAGAATGTAATTGAAGACATTCAGAGAGTGTAATAGAAGACACTGAGAGAGTGTAATAGAAGACATTCAGAGAATGTTATAGAAGACATTAAGCGAATGTAATAGAAGACACTCGGAGAATGTAATAGAAGACATTCGGAGAAAGTAAAAGAAGACATTTGGAGAATGTAACAGAAGACACTCGGAGAATGTAACAGAAGACACTCGGAGAATGTAACAGAAGACACTCGGAGAATGTAACAGAAGACACTCGGATAATGTAACAGAAGACACTCGGAGAATGTAACAGAAGACATGGTTGACAAACGTGTTACAATGCAAAGAATGCGAGGAATGTGATCGCCACTTAATGCCCCCTCCTTCCCTGATCTCATCAATGAGATGACAGCCTCGGGGATTCGAGCTCAAACTCCAGAACGCTAGGCTAGGTAATCGACTTAACATCTTTAATCCGAATCCCAGCATCGATCATGGGCATGCAATGAGAATTGAAGCACATCGATTTATGTATGTGTGTGTGTGTGTGTGGATAAGCCAACAAATGTTATAATATTTGAGGCCGATATAGACGACTAATGGGAGATTTTTTTTCAATCTTACTACATCGTCATCCCGAGTGCTACGTAGTCTTACAGAAGCTAGATGGCCCGAGAGAAGCTATTGTGTGGCCTGACAGAAACTTTATGGCCTGACAGAAGCTATTATGTGGCCTGACAGAAGCTATTAGAGCGGTCAGAAGCTATCGGACCTGAACGAAGCTATGGGGCCTGACAGAGACTTAAGGCGTAGTGGGGTCAGTGCTGGCTGTGGTAAGGGGGAAATTGTAAAGAGACCTAACTCAATAGCCATAGGGGTCAGGATGACCAGATCAGCTTCAATTATTCATCTCTTGGACGGGATCTGTGTGTATCGATCGGCCAAAGATCAATAAAAATCATTATGCTGTAATCACAAGAGATCCAAGTTTACTCCGTAAGACAGGTCCATTGTGCCAGTTAAACACAGCACTCTCTTTTGAAAGGGACAGAGTTTTATGATCCCATATGATGGCTAAAGAAATTCTATTTTCGCCTTGGACAATTTGGTCAATGTTTCTGGATCAGCGCATGTGCAATGCTCATACAGTGGCGTAGGCAGGGAAAAAAATGACATTGTTGGGGTTTGACAAAATGGGAAGAAAAAAATAATTGATATAAACTTAATATGTGTGATACCATCCCGCCCTGTATTTCTTTCACACACATGCACTTTTGTGTATAGAAGTCATGATTAGAAACTCGATTCACCTTAGTGGTTTAAACAGACTTGAACCTGGAACACGTTCCATAACACTGACATGATATCTTTCACTGTCGTCAGGGTTGAACGTTGGCGTGAGTGATCACAACCTACATAGACTGTCTGTCTATGTCTTGCTCATTGCTAGCCACTCAGTGATACCTGAATGCATGGCCTTTGGCATGGTTTTATTTAATCAAACGCGATCGATATTTGTACTCGATCTTCACCTTCTGTTTGTGGAGATATTAGTGACATAATCAAGGAGTAGTGACAGAATCCGGGATTGGTGACAGAATCTGGGAGTGGTGACAGAATCCTTAAGAAGTGACAGAATTTAGGAGTGGTGACATACTCCGGGAGTGGTGACAGAATACATGAATGGTGACAGAATACGGGAGTGGTGATAATACGGGAGTGGTGACAATGCGGGAGTGGTGACAATACGGTAGTGGTAATAGAATCCCGGAGACACCTTGGAGAGTGTTGTTTGGTTTCTGGTGTCATGATACATTGACTGGCTTGACTTAGATGAATGTTATCATTGACTGGCTTGACTTAGATGGGTGTTAGATGAATGTTATCATTGACCAATTAGATGAATAATCGTTGATCTAGACTTTAGAGTAAACTTGTCTAATATCAATAGAATCACTCGGTATGACGGCATGTGTCACACGCCAAGTCCACCATTAATCCTATCTCCTCCAAGCTTAGGCGAGGTGTTCTCACGTCACTGTAGAAAGTGACATTTGACCTTTATTTATTGTTATAACCTGCCCAAACAAAGACCAATACTTGGGTTAATCGATACCGATTGAATCAATCGATACCCTGTCAGTGACACTTGCGCCGTTTGTCGTAACTTACACTAAGGATACTAGGATATATCGATAACAATGGAGCCATGCGGGCTATTCGTTACGTGGGTCAATCATTTCTATGTATTCGAAGTGTGAACGTGATTGAATAGACTGGACGTTTTATGTATCGATACTGTGATTTCCCCGATGTCACGTTCAGACGGCACAGCTGTTTGTGTGTGGTATTGGTATTGGTATGTTCCTCTCGAGCTCGCCGCGTTGTAATGATGTCTTAGTGATGATGTCACTTTAATGAAGTATTAGTTGGTTCTTTGTGTCTGTCTGCAGAAATTATTAATTATATTTTAACCGAGCTGTTCAGTTTTTCAGTGAGAGAGACATGCATATATTATGGAGACATTGTAGTGTTCTACTTATAGCATTGTCCTGTGTAATGGTGTGGTTTTAAGATAGTTTGTAGTGTTGTTGTGTTAGATATGTACTGTTGTGCAGTTCTGTACGGTGTAGTGTTGTATTGTGGTGTTAGATATTGTGTAGTGTTGTGGTGCTGAATATTGTGTAGTGTTGTGGTGTTATGGTTTCAGATAGTGTTTAGCGTCGTAGCATTAGATTTTGTGTAGTGTTGTGATGTTAGAAGTTCTGTAGTGTTCTATTAGATGTTGTGTAGTGATGTGTTAAATAGTGTGTAGTGTTGTTGTGTTAGAAGTTCTGTAGTGTTCTATTAGATGTTGTGTAGTGATGTGTTAAATAGTGTGTCGTGTTGTTGTGTTAGAAGTTCTGTAGTGCTCTATTAGATGTTGTGTAGTGATGTGTTAAATAGTGTGTAGTGTTGTGCTTGGAGCTAACTGGGACTCTACTTGTAACTGTAACTTGTCATGAGTTAACGGACAATTATTTATAAAGACCCATTTTAAGAAAAATCAGAAATCCATGCATTAGTTCACATCAAAGAACTCAATAACAGACAAGAATTTTATTTTAGAGTCTGAAAGTTCTGGTCTCTATAAGCCGCCTTGATGATGATCTGAATTTTGTCTCTTGATACAGAGTCTTAAAACTGACTTACCACTGTTTCTAATTGTTGATTAATTTTTGTGGACTTAAAATCCGAGTCACTTGCCTGGGCATCGTGTCACTTGCCATGGTATCGATTATCGAGTTACTTGCCTGGGCATCGTGTCACTTGCCATGGTATCGATTATCGAGTTACTTGCCTGGGCATCGTGTCACTTGCCATGGTATCGATTATCGAGTTACTTGCCTGGGAATCGTGTCACTTGCCATGGTATCGATTATCGAGTTACTTGCCTGGGCATCGTGTCACTTGCCATGGTATCGATTATCGAGTTACTTGCCTGGGCATCGTGTCACTTGCCATGGTATCGATTATCGAGTTACTTGCCTGGGCATCGTGTCACTTGCCATGGTATCGATTATCGAGTTACTTGCCTGGGCATCGTGTCACTTGCCATGGTATCGATTATCGAGTTACTTGCCTGAGCATCGTGTCACTTGCCATGGTATCGATTATCGAGTTACTTGCCTGGGCATCGTGTCACTTGCCATGGTATCGATTATCGAGTTACTTGCCTGGGCATCGTGTCACTTGCCATGGTATCGATTATCGAGTTACTTGCCTGGGCATCGTGCCATGGTCTACCCTCCCATCATGGTCTACCCTCCCATCATGGTCTACCCTCCCATCATGGTCTACCCTCCCATCATGGTCTACCCTCCCATCATGGTCTACCCTCCCATCATGGTCTACCCTCCCATCATGGTCTACCCTCCCATCATGGTCTACCCCCCCCCATCATGGTCTACCCTCCCATCATGGTCTACCCTCCCATCATGGTCTACCCTCCCATCATGGTCTACCCTCCCATCATGGTCTACCCTCCCATCATGGTCTACCCTCCCATCATGGTCTACCCTCCCATCATGGTCTACCCTCCCATCATGGTCTACCCTCCCATCATGGTCTACCCTCCCATCATGGTCTACCCTCCCATCATGGTCTACCCTCCCATCATGGTCTACCCTCCCATCATGGTCTACCCTCCCATCATGGTCTACCCTCCCATCATGGTCTACCCTCCCATCATGGTCTGAAAAGTGGACTTAACTTTACTTTACGAGTTCTGTAACTATGTATGTCACATGTTACAGTTTGAGTTGTAATTATACATAGGACATACTGTATAATAGTTTTTATTGTAACTATATATATGACATACTTTTTTGTCTTAAAACTATATATAGGACATGTTATAGTTTGTCTTTTAACTATATGCAGGATATGTTATAGTATAACATCTCCTACATATAGTTACAAGACAAGTTATAGTTTGTCTTGTAACCATATATAAGATGTGTTACACTTTATCTTGTAACTATATATAGGACATGTTATAGTTATAGTTTGTCTTGTAACTTTATACAGGACATGTTATTGTTTGTCTTGTAACTATATTATATACAGGACATGTTATAGTTTGTCTTGTAAAAGCATAATTGGTATGCTTCTGTGTTGACATGCTAGTGTTGGCCCGTGTTGAAACTCGGTTCGTTGGTCTCCACGGTAACTGATTTTTGTTTAAGGTGTGTCAGAAAGTCTATAAATCGATAGTCGTCTGCGACGGTATTTGACTTGACCGCCTGTGTGTATACCCTATTAGTATTGGGAATACCCGATGACTCCAATAAAAGGTGGTCTGGGTTTCTCCCTGCTGATTTCTTAGTACTGGCCTCTCCCTACTGACCACTGTGTTGTACTAAGTTAAGAAAGCCTTGCGAGAAGCGATTATAAAATAGAAAGAAAAAAAATTGCCAAACTTTTCTAGTGTTGCGGATTTTTTTCTATTAATTCTGTGGATGTGAAAATAGAGTGATGTGCACCTGGAAGGATACTTATACTACTTATAGCTTAAGATCAGATTTTGTAAATAATAATGTTGACCTCCCATGAACCGGAAGTAGACTTGTGTTATCAATGGATTTCGTCGATTTTGGTGGAGACTGTGAAGTGGATTGCTACGATGAGTAAGTGACTTAAACTATGGGTACCTTGAATTATGCTTTAGCTGCTTATACCTTCACTATATCTCTCTTAAATTGCATTCTCATTAGCCATGGGCACTGACGCCTCACGTATGCTTACCAAAAAATTGTTTTAAGGTGTGTTTATTAAATCAAATAAAATTATTATTTTCTATTAAGTTAAGTTTGAGCACTTCACTGGTCTTCACTTAGACTTAGGTCTAGGGCCTTAAGCCTTAGGGGCCGTCCATAAAGTATGTCACCCTATTTTTGACGATTTTAGCAAAGTACCTCACACTTTCTAACAAAAATTTTGGTTTTTATTAAAATAATTAAAATTTAATATAAAACACTGTGACGTCACACACGGCCGAACTGCCCCCTGTCACAAACTGTAACACTTTCTTACACCCCCTCCCTCCCCACTCTGGAGCGTTACGTACTTTATGGACGGCCCCTTAACCAAAAATTTCTCTATGAAAACTTTATATATATATATATATATATATATATATATATATATATATATATATATATATATATATATATATATATATATATATATATGTATATATATTATATATTATATATATACATATAATATATATATATATTTCTTTTTTTAAAAAAATATTTGGCTAATTCTTTATTTATTTTTATTTTAAATGAAAAAAAAACCTTGTACCGAATCCTGCATTATTTCAAATTCTCGTTTTTTTTAAAATTATTTTTGTTGGGTGGTAAACTTTTGAAATACAGTTTTACGATTTACAGCTCTGAACCCAAAGATCTCAAACGTCCAAAGTCTTGTTTCATCTTGTTTTCAATTGAATGTTAAATTTAAGCTTGGAAGTTCTCTATTATAATATAATGAACGGAATAGAACATTTCTGACTTAGTGTTTTTTTCCATTACATCTATTGAGAAACATCTAAAATAGAAGATATTCTAATATCTATACAAATTTTTTTTAAACAGATTTTTGTTACATTTTAGAAACAGTTACAGTTAAATCATTTACACTAATTTACAGCATATTTACTTAATTTACAACACATTATTATGACAGCTCTTACTGGTTTATACCTCTTGAACACTTTGATAAACCATGAACCACTGGTATTTGTACTTTTGTTACCAAACTTTGTTTCAAGTTAAGACTGCAAGATTTATTTACTCAGAGATTTCCTGATTTGTTGTGATTTATCAGTGTTTGTCACCTTCTGTATCCTTTTGTAATCAATCATTAATTCTGATAATCCATTGTTTTATACAACTATTTTTGTGGGTAATTTGAGTGTGCCTGAAAACATGTGGCTTTCATTTAATTGGCTGAATGTGACATGGTTACTTGTAATCAAAATTAAGTTTTCATTTATTTAAACAATATCATGTTAATATTCCACTCTGTCATTAATGCCATTGGTCCCTGTGTTGGATGTTATCCTCAATGGTATGTAACTTGTAGGTAGTCATACGGGTAAGATCAGTCTCTGTTTTGGATGAGAGCCTAATAATGATATGCTACATATAGATAGTCAAATAAGGTTAAGATCAGTCTCTTTTTAGGATGAAAACCTCATAATGTTATGTTACATGTAAGTAGTCAAATAAGGGTAGATCAGTGCCTGTGTTGGATGATCGCCTCATATTGGTATGTTACATGTAAGTAGTCAAATAAGGGTAGATCAGTGCCTGTGTTGGATGATCGCCTCATATTGGTATGTTACATATAAGTAGTCAAATAAGGGTAGATCAGTGCCTGTGTTGGATGATCGCCTCATATTGGTATGTTACATGTAAGTAGTCAAATAAGGGTAGATCAGTGCCTGTGTTGGATGATAGCCTCATATTGGTATGTTACATATAAGTAGTCAAATAAGGGTAGATCAGTGCCTGTGTTGGATGATCGCCTCATATTGGTATGTTACATATAAGTACTGTAGTCAAATAAGAGTAGGATCAGTCCCTGTGTTGGTTGATAGCCTCGTAATAGGTAGCAAATATGGGTAGCTTAACTCAGGTACTACAAACCAACTAGGTCTTAAGAAGTGCAGCCAGACATTAATGTCAATGAAAGTCTTCGATGTCACTTCAAACAGAATTGTGCGGGGGAGGATTTTAACATCTACATTGTGAAAAAATCTTGCCCCTCCCGGGAAAAGAAGTTCTTGAATCAACTTATTCATAATAATTGAAACTGGCTGCAACAGGCTTAGCTATATATAACTTTGATCCCATTTTCAATCAGTCAGTCTCTTGGCTCGTCACCGTGGTTTGTTTTTATTTCAAACACGAACTTACTGTTTTTTGAAAAACTTAAATTAGCCAATGTAACATTGTAGATTGGCAACAAATATTATTTGTTGTACTAGTTCCTTACCAAGCTAGGTTTTATATTTAAAATGTATAGTCTAGGGCTCAGCTCCTGGCAAAGTTTACTTGATGTCCCAATAAACAATATTGCATTGAAAATTTATGAAGAAATAGCAAGATAAGTCATCATGATAAGTAAATGTCTTGAATCTTTCTTTTTTTTCAGATTAGAAAAAGAGTACACTGCCTTGAAGACAAAGGAGAATGAAGATCAGGTTGAATTGAGAGTAAGTCGTTTTTTATGAGTTCATGTTTGTATGAGTTCATGTTTGTATGAGTTCATGTTTGTATGAGTTCACGTTTGTATGAGTTCACGTTTGTATGAGTTCATGTTTGTATGAGTTCACGTTTGTATGAGTTCACGTTTGTATGAGTTCATGTTTGTATGAGTTCACGTTTGTATGAGTTCACGTTTGTATGAGTTCATGTTTGTATGAGTTCACGTTTGTATGAGTTCATGTTTGTATGAGTTCATGTTTGTATGAGTTCATGTTTGTATGAGTTCATGTTTGTATGAGTTCATGTTTGTATGAGTTCATGTTTGTATGAGTTCATGTTTGTATGAGTTCATGTCTCACAATCTTGGTATCCACCAATTTGTCAAACAATCATTTTATCATGCAGTACAATCTTTTTGTCATGCAATCTGTTGTAATGCTGGATGAGGTAAGTCAACAAACACCATAGAGTCTAACAATTAGTTCACAGTGAAATCTACCATCTAAAGCAGTGGTTCCTAACCTTTTGGGTTCCATCCACCCCTTCAGATGCCCAAAAAAGTTCATGCACCCCCTCGTGAAACTTGCAGAAAATGCATAATAAACTAAGTTTATTTTAGGAAGACAACAGTTTTGACCATAGGCAACAGAGAATTTAGTGAGAGATCTGCTGCTTCTTATGATCAATCAACAATTTAAATCTGGGGACTGTTTTGGACAAAGCAACTCTCATGTCATCCTCTGCATTCAACTTATTCCTTTCTTTGGTTTTAATTGTCAAAGGTGTGGAGAATCCTGCTTCACAGAGATAGGTTGTGGCAAATGTAAGGAGAGTCAGTACTGCCCTCTTGGCTAGTTGTGGGTAGGAATCTAGATGGGCGCACCAAAATTCAATCAAGGTATTGCAACTGAAGGCATTCGCCAGTACTTCTCTGGTTCTCAAATCAATCAGGTCATCTTTAGCAATGATAGCAAAGTCACTGTCATCAATGTTGTCCAAGTCACAGAGAAAAGGATTGCGAATCCAAAGGTCTTTTTTCCTAGCAATTTCTGGACAGAAATACCCATCAAAGGACTTTTGCATTGTTGAAAGGTGCTCTGAAATTGCCCCTTTGATTTTGTCAGGCAGTGATCCCTCAGTGCGTCCTTCTGCACCATATATTACAACTTCATCCAAGAGTGGAAAGTTGGCCAAGTTGGACTTTTCTAGTCGTCGTTGGAATAGTGGCACTTTGTTAAGGAAGGCTTGCAATCTCTCAGTAGCATCCATTACAGTCACAGCAGGTCCTTGGAGAGATGTGTTCAACTCATTCAAGATCGGAGAGGATGTCAGCCAAGTATGCCAAGTAATTAATGAAGTTTGGATAGTCAAACTTGTCAGCAAGTTCACTCTTTTTTTCTCACAAGAAAATGGCAAGCTCCACTCTCAGTTCTATTAACCGAGAAAGTATCAGTCCCCTGGACAACCAGCGCACCTCAGTGTGGTAGAGCAGAACTTCATGCTCAGAGACCACGTCCAGACAGAAAAACTTGAAGAGGCAGTGGTTCATGGCATGTGAGCGGATAAAATTTACAACTTGGACTGCAGTAGAAAGAACTGACTTCAAGGTTGGAGGTAGAGTTTTGCATGACAGGGCCCGACGATGAAGGATACACTGTGTAGTGACAATATCTCGAACTTCTTTCTTTACCAGTGCTGAAAATCCTGACTTATTACTGAGCATGGACGGAGCACCACCTGTGCAAATTGAAAAAAATTCTTGGTCCAGTCAAACTGGTTTTCAGTGAAGAATGCCCTGACTAGCTGCAGCACATCAGCAGCTTTGGTAGTACTAGGAGTGGCTTAAAAAAAGAGAAATTCCTCCTTCAGGCACCCACTGAGAACACATCTCAGAAATACAAGAATCTGACTGCATTGTGTTACATCAGTGGATTCATCCAGCTCCATGCTAAATGGAAAAGGACTGCTTCTCATCTCGCACAAGACTTGTTCCAGAATATATGCAGCCATGTCACTAATCCTGTAATGAATAGTGTCATTGGACAAAGCAACTTTCTCAACCTGCTTCCTCTGCTGGTGACCACACATCAGTTCCACCATCTCCAGAGCACAAAGCTTCACCAAAGTTCTCCAATGGTGTGGGGCTTCTTGTTCTTTGCAAAAAGATACGCAACCTTGAATGATGCCTCCAGTTCAGGTTTCTGTGACAAAGAAAATCCAAGCTTGGGCAAGGTACCTGAGGTCAAGAAGCGAGCTCTCTTCTGCTTGAAGACCTCAACACTGTCCTTGGAATTGGATGCATGAACTTTCTCCAAAGTGCTCTCGGAGTCTAACAGGCTTCATGTTGTCATTGCACAGGATTTTTCCACAGAGGAAGCACTGAGGCTTTTGTGTTCAGTCTCTCTCTCTCTTTATTATTATTATTTATTAAAGATTTTGTGGGGGTGATGACATCGGAAAGTCGTACCAGTCACAGGCAAATTTTAACTGACAAAGTTGATGTTTTTAATGACCGGAATTGGATTCTCAACTCAAGATTTTAGGTTTCAATGACGAATAATGGCTTACAATTAAAGTTTTTAAGACCTTTGTAGCGTACCGAGCAAAAAAAGGGAAGGGAAAAAATCCCAACGTTTACATCCTCTCAAAACAGTTAGAGGGTCACCGGAAGACATATATCTGACGTATTTGATGACAAAATTAAATTGTTTTTAGAAAACTGACTTAAAACACAAAATTCCGAGGAACATGTAGAGCGAACTGTTCATTTTGCAAAAAGGTTTTTCTGTCAATTTTTGACATGCGCAGAACGATGCGCGAACGAGTATAAAAAATGTGTATATGGGCGCCCTTTAACGCGGCATGCCTTTCTTATGGTTTACATTTTCAGATTATCAGTTTTTCTTTCTTTATTTTTCCTTCTTCTTTTTTATTTCTTCCTATTTGACTTTTTTTTCTCTGAATGGTTCATGCACCCCCTGGAACCTGCTCATGCACCCCTTGGGGGTGCATGCACCACTGGTTAGGAACCCCTGATCTAAAGTAAAGATAACTAACTCATAGACACCTAAAAAAATATTTAATTTAAACATGTAAGTTTTATGTTGCAGTTTTTAAAAACGTTTTTTGCAGAGATTACGAACAGAAAACAGGTTGCTAAGGCAGCGGATAGAGAATTTAGAAAAGGTCAGTAAAAATTACATGTATATGGTTACAAATGTTAAATTTGTTCGATAAATTTTCTTGTGTGATATGACAACGTTAATTTATTTGGATAAACTTCCTTGCATCATAATTCATATTATGTTCTCATTGCAATACTTCATTTTTCATTTTTAAATTTATTTTTCACATTCTATAATTTTTATTTAAAAAATCTTCTTATATTTGGGATTAATTTTTCAATGATTAATTTACACTAATGAAAAGATCTAGGTTTATTCTTATCTGTTAGATAAAGTTTAACTTATTTACACAATTCCCTTTAAATGTGGGTGTTTTAGTTGGAGATTATGTTTCAATCTATATTGTTTTGATATATAAAACTGTTGCCTTATTGTGAGGAACTTTTAGCCTCAAAATTCTGTATTGTAAGGAAGTGGTTCATGATAACTTACCCTTGTCATTAAATTTTATTTCTTAGATTTAAAAGGTTGTAGTTTTTAACTTAACTTTCAGTTTTCAAATAAAAAGCAGTTGATTTATGTATTAAAATATTACTGTCAGACAAACAGAACTGGAACTAAGTTACACAATACTCACATATTTTGACTCCTCATTGTTAAAACTCTAAACTATCCCCCTTAAATGACAGTTTAACAACCCACGGAATACATGAAAAGTCATTCATTAACAGTTGAACAACTCGGAATAAATTAAAGACAATCAAAACGTATTTTTCTGATCACCCACACAAAAAAATCACATTTTATTTTGCATTTCAGGCTCTACCATTTTAATACCCTAACCATAAACTTAAAGAATGGAGTTTTCATTCTTTTTGTTATCCAACAAATTAAAAAAAGTAATTTACATAAAATTTTATTTGCAATTGTGAATTTAAAATTATATTTACATTAAATAATATAAACACCAATCAAAATATTCTGTGATTCCAAGGAATATTAATCTGGAAAATGTTTTCTACATTCATTTATTTTTGTGGGTTTTTAAAATTAGTGGCTTTTTTTTTATTTTGGATCTTTTTTAAAAAAAATTATCTTCTGGTATTTAAAAAAAAATATTTATACTTTTATTTTATTCCATTGAGCGGTCTTAAAATCCTTTTTATAAATGCAGTGTAATTATTTGCTTACTGTAGTATGTTCCACATTCTTAGCTCACCAAGTAATATTAATGAAAGTTTTTCAGGGTTTAATCATTTTTGCACTGTTAATTTTGATTATTTTCTTTATACAGTTGGCCCTCGCTAAGTCGAACTCAAATGCCTGCAAAATGATTTACTGAGTTTTCGAGTTAGGGAAAATGGCGTAATGGGCGCAGATTAATCAAGGAATTTGGCGGGACTTAACAATTAATTCGATATAGGGAGGTTTTCGACTTAGGGAAGTTCAACTTAGCGAGGTCCGACTGTATTATCTTTAACACTGCTATGTAGAGAAAAATATAAATAAATCAGCTTAAATTATTTATGAAGAAGAAAATGTAAAAAGTACACAACAAAAAAGTTTTAAGAATTTAACCTGAAACAAATGATTTTTTATTCAATTTCTTTGAAGACATATCCAATCAGCTCACATTCAAGTACCTTAAAATAAAATCTCTGCACAATGAAACAGAATTAATACATTAACATATGGATATATAATATGTCAACATTATTGATGTGGTGTGCTCACTCAATGGTTCTAGTTCTGTAGCTCTGGTTTCTTTTTGTTGATCTTTGATATGTAGTTAACTTGATTCTTCAAATAGTTTTCTTAGAAAAATTAAATACAAAAATTTAAAATGTTCTATCTATATTTGATATTAAGATAACGTCTACGCAACATTTGTATAAATCTTTTAATTTTATAAGGTCAAGGCAGGGTCCTATTAACCTGTTTACACTTTTACCTGACATGTATTGCCATATTTTAATGAGCTTTTCTCACTCAGTGGCATAAATGGGGTTTACCTTAAAGAAGATTTGCCCTTTTTAAAAAAAAATATGTACCCATCAAGACTTTGACTTGATATTGAAATATTATTTTAATTTAACTTAAAAATATCCAAGCCTTAACTTTAGCCACGCCCTAGTTATGCCACTGATCTCACTGTAGAGTTTTGTTTATCATTTAATTAGCCATTTATTTTGTTGCCTACCGTTCCAATTGTTATTATTGTTCTCACTGCTTTTCTCTCTTTCTGTCTTGCCATTGGCAATTGTTTTGTTAAAATCAAGGTTGAAGCCAAATTACTTCGTCAAAAGGAAGTGAGTTATTTCCCTCAATTTTTTTTACTTCACATTTTTTTTTGTTCCTTCCTGTGTAAATGTCCAAGATGAGACCAAATCTCGTCCTTTTCTCACACTGTTACCCTTTTAAGCCTGGATGTTTCTGTATCACTATTGTATGATGACTATAAGGATAACCTTATCACATAGGTCAAGGATGGGCAACCTAAGGCCCACAAAACCTTCTGAAAACATGTTTTCTTAAAATGCTCAAAAGTGGTTGATTATCTTAAAAGGATTTAAAACTAGTCAACACAGAAAACAACAAATAAAAACCGTGACAAAAAATGTAAAAAAATTAGTTTTTTCCTTGCCCATAATGACAGATGTAATGTATAAACAAATAATAATAATAATAATAATAAATTGATTATTTATATAGCGCTGTATCCCAGTAAGGAACTGGGCTCACAGCGCTTTACATGAAAGAAATAACATACTTATAAGTATTAAATTAACTTTCATATCACAACAAACACAAAAAATTACAATACATTATACATAAATAGCAGGCTATTTACTAAAGAAAGAAAAATCCATGTGGCCCCCTGCGCCAAAAGTTTGCCCAGTCCTGGCGTAGGTTCTATTAAGTATATACAAGCAGAGACAAAATAGACCACATTATTACAGTTCAGTGGTTCCCATACTCTATCGCATGACACCTCTTCTTATTTCCCCTATTCACAAGTTCTCATGTCAAAATATGAAGGAAAAAAACTTGACCCCAGTTTGAAAAATGAAACCGCACAATAGTCACCCAAGGCCTTTAGAAAAAGCTACAAGCCAAAATGTGCATACCTAATACCAAGAATATAAACTTATGGGTTGGTATATTTAATATCCCCAGAGTGCAAAAAGGTCTTATTACAGACTACTTGAGCGCAGAGGGCAGGGGGGGGGGCTAAAAATATGAATCCTCCCTGCATCTCATAAATTGCCTTTCTTAATGGCTTCTGAGATTTTCCAAGATGGGAACCACTGATATAGGTTATATATATTTCCTGTCTATGCCTTCTTCATGCTTAAAACTGTAAGTCTGTGGCTTGTGACACAGGTTAGTGCTTTCAGCTTGCATGTTTAAGTAAGATCCTAGTAGCTCTAATATTTTCATATAGGAATCATGCAAGTCATTGGAGATTACGAAAAGACTGAAAAAAAATCTTCTAAAAAATATCTTCAAATTGAAAAAAACAAAAATGTTTTCAAATAAAATTTATTTTAAAAAAAGTAATTTCAGAATAGCTAATAATAATAATACAAGTTATTACATATTTTTGTTTTTGTGTCGTTTAAAACTGAATAAAATATAAAATATTTTTTGATAAAGTTTAAGTTTTCTCTAGTCTCATGTAGTGTTTGAAATTGTCAGTGTGATGATGTGTTGTAAGTCTCAGTCCATCTTGTAGTGTAGGTAACCAACTGCGTTATCCCAAAGTATAGACACAAACATTATTCGTATAGCATAACAACATATCTATAAATTAGTTCATAATCATGGGCCAGCTGTCATAATTCATCAAGTTATTTTTTTAAATACCAGACCACCAAAAAAAAATAATTTGTTTACATTGTGTTTTGTGTATGATCTGATTAACCTATCCCTGTGATAGATTGAAATAATTTTAACATCAATGTCCTAACAGAGATGTTTCTAATGATAGCTGTTGTGTTTTCATACCAGAAAATTTAATGCTTAATATTTTTAAAAAATGTTTTGTAATACCTGTCCATCATTTCATGTTTTATGTATTTTGTTCAATCACATGACCCAATCAGTTTCTTATTGTGTGCACTCTAATGATGCTCCCTATACCTGAATTCCCCAAGCATGAACATTTACTATATACCAGTTCTATAGTTGTAGACTTAATTCAATGGACCCCATAATGTTTCAAGAATAAGCCCTTGAACTTGTTATGAGAACACGAGGGCTTTTAACAGTTTAAAAGAATGACATTTTTTTCTTTAATGGAGGCCAAGTTTAGAATTGATGGAAATCCCTGGTTAGGAGTTCTTTTTGTTGTTTTTTTTTGTTTTACTAAGCTTGGGGGTGATAACCCATATCTAAATTGATAAAGTTCAGATGGAATATTTGAAGGCATGCATTTCAATCACATCATTTTTGTAAGGATGTTGTCATGTGTTGTCTATTTGACAACTTAATTTTTTTAAATATTTAATTTATTTTGGAAAAAATTTAGAAAGACTAAATTTGTCTGGTATTTGATAGAGACTTTATTTTAAACACTTGATTATGATTAGTATAGGAAGTTAAAGGGACACAACTCTCTTAAAAATCATCTTCACCCATTTTAGCTAATCTGATATATTTTGTTATAGACATTCCATATGTTAGCTGTTTTAGAGTAGCAGTTCTTAAAGACAATCCGAAAGTCTTTCCATCCACACGTCGGAGGACTTAAAGATTGCAGTAGCTTTGATGTCCTGTGTTCACATTACCAGATATGGTTGGGGTTAAGGACCCTCTTGTTTATTTATTATTTTTTGTTTTTTTAAATAAAATAATTTGGAAAGGAAAGAATTCAATAATAAACTGAAAGGAGACCATGGTTTATCATTAGTTTCCATCTCTGTGTCTGATGACACTGTTTCTTATATTTACATATCTGTCTACTCACTTTAATCAAAATGATCGTTTAACTCACTGCTAACACAGTTCAAATAGTTTAAGGATAAAAATTATTGAACTTTACCATTATTATCTGTAGCTACTTGTCTCCATTAGCTGCTATGCTTTGCCTGCACCAGATCTTTACACTTGTACAACCCAGCACGCCTGTATGACAACACAGCACTCTATAGCTCGTACCACCTGTACCAGCCCAATCAATGATTCTCACACGTTTCATCTCTTACTCTTGATGGACCATTTCTATTAAAATTTGCATAGGATGCAATAATCTTCTGTACCAACGTAGTATGGTAGCGTCTATAACTGATAAGATAAATATAAACCTACAATATTTCCAACATAAAGATTATATTACACAGCAATTGCAATAAAAATTTAAAAAATGCCATATCCAATCATTCTCTCTCCCCCCCCACCCCCCCCCACCCCCCCAACCTTACGTTTTATAGTGGCTTTTTTTGACTCAGCCTGTAAACTCATTTCAAGATCCATATATTTATGAAATCTCAGTCAATTTTCTTGAGGTGAAGTTTAACTTGGTTTTGCCATCATCCTTGCCTGCTTTGATAAGTAAATCTCTATCTGCCACATTTCAAGCAATACACTGGGTTGGGCCAACTTCTTTTTAGAAAGACGTAATGGTTTGGTCCAAATAGCAGACTAGTTCAATGGATTATTAGAAAATCTATAAGCATTAGATTGTTACTTATTTCTTTATCAAACTTTTGTATGCAATGCTAAAGTAAGAAAAATTGCTGCTTGCCACTGAACAGTTTAAATCATGAGTTATAGCTAAATGGTTGTTTAACAACTTTGTGAGTAAAGGAAATGTTTAATATATGCTCTCTAGTGCCTGAGCTTGCCAGCAATAAGTTTGTCTTCAGTAAGTCATCTCAATGTGATGCACTGCATTTAATTTGTATTACAATAAAAGCTCAAGTTTCCCATTAATATAAATGTGTACAATTTACATTTAGTATTAACTAAACCTAACCCTGCTTTCCCTCTGCAAAGAGAAAAAAAAATATATATATATTTATGTGGCAATGTGCCCCAAAATATAGGGGTAATTAAAGTAAACAAGGTATAAAAGAACAGGGTATTTACATTATTACAAGCCCCGTTGGACTTAGTCACTTAACTTAAACACGCTGGATGGTCACAGGCCCTATTTATCATAAAGTTAATTAAGGAATTATGAGGCAACTATGTGAAATTTTTATTTTAAAAAATAAGTTTAATTAAATTCACTGATACACTGTGCCAGTCAAAACAATTATTATCTCATTTAGATTTGCACATCTCATAATCAACCCTTTAGCTTTTTTAAAGAAAAAATTTACTTTTTATTAAAGTTTTAAAAGAAAAATGTATTTTGTCTTTTACTTAAGTTAAATAATTCCAACATTCATTTCAGAAGGGTTTAAACAAAATGCTTTTCATTTTCATTGTCTTGATTATATCCCCCTATAATGTGTTTTTTCTTCTGTCGACCAGGAATCAGCGACTCTTGCTGACAAGCTTGTCCAGGATCAAGTGACTTGGGCACAGGAAGTTGAACAGACCTACGCTCTGAGGAATGAGCTCAGCATCACACGGCACCAGCTGCAGGAGACGCAGAAAAAATTGTTTGATGCCGAGGATATTATTGGGGACATCAGAAAGCGGGTCAGTGACTGAAAATACACATGGAAACAACTTTTGAAATAAATTGTGACGTCGTGTTTATTTTTGTCCTGTTCCGTGCAATCTTTTTTATACCAGCAATGATGATGATAAAGAAATTGTGTCACTCTAAGAGCAAGGGTAAAACTCGCATTAACACGCATAATATCAACTGCTCTGAGATAAGGGATCAGCTTAACACCAAGCTTGAGCAAGCTCTTAAGGCCAATACCTCGCAGGAAGCAATCCCCAATCCTCATGATGCTATAGCAGTGCTGTCCAACCCGCGGGCCGCATCCCGCCATATCTTGGTAAAAATTCTTGTTATCTTGAAAAAAAAACCAACTTAGTGATTCAATATTTTTGATAATTTATTAGACTACCAGAGAAATGTGGCATTTTTAATAAGACGGGGTGGGGTTCTGCAAAAGAGGTTTTTGGTTTGATAGATTTATGTCCTTGGCGTTTCATGTGAACAATGGGGCAACTTGGGCTTAGCTGAAATCCGATACATGGATACAGGGATACAGCTATCCAAAACTTCTTTCTGTTGCTTCAGTCAGGGTGGGGTCATAGCGGGGTCAGCGGTGGCCTGATGGATTTTATTTGTAGCTACCTGGTCAGTTTGGGAACAAGGATAATCAAAATGACACATAGGGCGTTATATGATATTCCCAGTAAACTTGCCTGGGTTTGGGGGGTGGGGGGGGGGTTGAATAAATGTCCATCCTGTATTTTTAAAAGGAAAAAGACCAGTAACTGGTATTCATTTCCAGAGTGTGAACCATTCTGATAGTAGAAACCAGAATAAAAGCTGTGTTTGTGGTATCAGTGCAATTCACTTATGAAAAAATTCTGAAAGATAACAGGAACGATTTTGGAACCTAATTGACGAAGTAAAACTGTTTCTCAGGTCTAAAAAGAAGGAAGATTTGTTAAATTATATAGAACTACCAGATTTTTTGGTAAAATTAGCATTTCTAACCGACATCACGGATCACCTGAATAAATTAAATTTAAAATTGCAAGGACGTTTTCAAATCTTACCAACGCTAATGAGAGAAATCAGTATTTTTTAATCCAAGCTCGATTTTTTTCATCACCCAACTAAATCAGTCAAATTTTACTCACTTCCCAGCTCTTGCCAAGGCTGCTCTTCCAGGGCTTGTCACAAATGAGCGATTCTATCTTTTATTAGAAAAGTTAAAGCTGGATTTCACAGATCGATTTAAAGATATTCGAAATCTTACACCTGTTTTGCTTTTTGTAGAAAATCCTTTTACTAGTGATGTCTCTAATATAGCCTCGAAAATGACCATATTAGGAGCAGACGAAGGTGCAGTGCAGCTTAAAATCATCAATATTCAGCATAACACGCCGCTTCGTGATAAACATACGAATTCGTCGCCAACTGAATTCTGGATGACGTATGTTTCTGCAGACGAATTTCCGCAACTTTCGAAAAGTTGTAGAAAAATATTAACCATGTTTAGGAGTACCTACGTCTGTGAAGCTGGATTCTCCATCATGAATAATATAAAATCTAAAACACGAAACGCTTTGACTGATGAGCTTTTGGAAAACTTAATAAGAGCAGCAGTTACAGAATACAAACCGCAAATTAAGAAAATTGCAAGTACAGTTCAAAGCCAAATATTACATTAGAGATGTGTTACAGTTTTTATTCATGTTATTTTTCGTATTGATGAGGAGACAAAGTTACATAAGGTGGGAAGTATTTATCCATTTAATATTTTCTTAAGACATTAATTGCTTGCGGCCCCCGGCCTAATGAGGAAAAAAAATGTGGCCCGCGGGGTCAAAAAGGTTGGTCAGCACTGTGCTATAGGGACAGAAAAAATTGATGCGAATTGGCTCCATCTTCGAGATACTATTTACAACACCTCTCTTGCCGTCCTCGGAAGGAAGGAAAGAAAAAATGCAGATTGGTTTGAGGCCCACTGGCTTACAATGAATCCCGTGACAGAGACAAAGAGAAAAGCTCTATTGGCCTACAAAGCTGCCCCAGGACCTGACACCCTGCAATATCTCAGAAATGCCAGAAACACAGCCCGAAAGACTGCACGTTTTTGCGGTAACACTTATTGGGTGGTACTATGGAAAAGCATTCAATCTGCTGCTAATCAGGGAGATATCAAAAAAATGTGCGAAGGCATAAAAAAGGCCACTGGGCCCACAAATCAAAGTCAGCTCCAATCAAGACAAAGTCAGGTGAGATGATCACAGAACGAGACCAGCAGATGCGGCGCTGGACTGAGCATTATCTAGAACTCTATGTGACACAGAATGTAGTAACTGACTCTGCCATAGAAAGAATCTCAGATCTACCAGTTCTAGATCAGCTTGATGCCCCACCGTTATTAGAGGAGTTTAGTAGGGCTATCCATCATCTGAGCAATGGGAAGGTCCCAGGTAACGATGGTATTCCTGCAGAAGTCCTTAAGCTTGGCCAGCCAGCACTACTGAAACCTCTGCATGAACTCATATGCCATTGCTGGGAACGCAGTTACATCCCACAGGATATGCGTGACGCCAAAATAGTCACTCTATAAAAACAAAGGTGATCGCAGCGATTGCAATAACTATCGTGACATCTCCTTACTGAGTATTGTGGGAAAGGCCTTTGCCAGAGTGATCCTTGCACGCCTGCAAATTCTGGCACAAAATGTCTACCCAGAATCACAATGCGCTTTTTGGGCTGGCCGGTCAACCATGGACGTGATCTTCTCACTCCGTCAGCTACAAGAGAAATGTCGGGAGCAACAGAAAGCCCTCTTTGTTGCCTTCATAGATTTAACGATGGTATTTGACCTGGTCAGCAGCAAGGGTCTGCAACGTATATTGGAAAAAAATAGGATGTCCGCCACGGCTTCTCTCCATCATCGAGTCCTTCCACACCAATATGCACAGATCAGTGCCCTTCGATGGTGCCACTTCAGAACCCTTCCCAGTTTGTAGCGGAGTCAAACAGGGCTGTGTACTGGCTCCAACACTCTTCGGTATCGTCTTCTCAATGCTACTGCGACATGCTTTCGAGGACTGCTTCGAGGGTGTGAACATCCATACCAGGACGGATGGAAATCTATACTACATCAGCCGGCTCCGTGCCAAGAGAAAAGTGGAAACTGTATTAATCAGAGAGTTGCTCTTCGGGGATGACGCAGCCCTTACCTCACATACAGAGATAGGACTCCAACAGTTGGTCAATAAGTTCTCAGAGGCTTGCAAGGATTTTGGTTTAACGATAGGCCTCAAAAAGACCAACATTATGAGACAAGGAACAGACTACTTCCCAGCAATCTCCATTTAGGGAAACACCTTGGATGTCATTGACAATTTTACCTACCTTGACAGTAACATCACAAGCACACTCTCTCTGGAAAAGGAAATAGAAACCAGAATTGGCAAGGTTGCATCTTTAATGGCTAGGCTGAATCAAAGAGTGTGGAACAATGCACAGCTCACTGAAAGGACGAAAATCACTGTGTACCAGGCCTGCGTGCTCAGCACACTCCTCTATGGTAGTGAGTGCTGGACGAACTATGCCAAACAAACAAAGCAGCTCAACAGCTTCCACTTACGATGCTTGCATAGAATTCTGCACATCAAGTGGCAGGACAAGATCATGAATGTCGAGGTACTCAGGAGTCATATGCTGAGTAATCACTCAATCCTGAGTGAGAGGCGCCTGCGGTGGTTGGGTCATGTCCGCAGGATGAGCTTGGAGCGCATTCCAAGAGCCTTGCTTTACGGCGAGCTGGCAACTGGTATGCGGGCGGAAAAGAGGTTGCCCCTGCTTGCGCTTCAAGGATGTCTGCAAGAAAGACATGACTCTGGCGCAGATTGACCATAAAACGTGGGAGATCATGGCAGAGGAGCGCACTTCCTGGCGGGCAAAAGTGAGAGCATTCAAGTCGCGGAAGCATCCCTCACAGCCAGGAGTGAGGAGAAAGGGGAGGGGTGCAGAGGAGCAGGAGGAAACGCCATCATCCTATGAGGATGGATGGATGCCATAGAGAGATGATGATGGTTTCCTGTCTAGTCCAGCATGCTCACCACGCTCTGGTTCTCAAAATACTGTTTAATTTTTTTTAATAAAGTTTTAGATGTTTCTGAAATGTTTGTATTCGTTACATTCTCTCACATGCAGTGAACCAACACCATACCTTTTGTACATTGTGTACATTGACATGTGGGTGGTGAGGGAGGGGTTGTTGTCGAGGTCATTAAAATATAAGTCAAGGTGTGATGGTTGAGACCTCCTGTCAGAAGAAGGGAACTAATTGTAATTGTAATGTAAATTTACTTTTCACGATCTAATTTTTAAAAAAAAATAGTTATTTTTCCGTTGTGCTAATTTTTCAACTCAAATATTAAACTTTGTAAAATAAAGATTCAATAGCTCACCTCTGCTGAAATAGCTTATCACTGACACATGTTGCTTTCACAGACTCGCATCATCGAGGACGCCGTTCACCTGGATGAAGCCGAAGAGTACAATATGGTGAAGTACCTGCAGGAGGAGCTGATAGCTGTGAGGCTTCGTGAGGCTGAGACTGCTGGAACTATGAAGGAGCTGAGGCTCAAAATAGTTGAACTTGAAGACGTAAGCCTCCACACATCACTCATGTCATCTTTTGTTAGCTAATAATATAAGTAGATTATGATTGGTTGAGGTAAAAATAGATTATGACTTTTGAGTTAGGATCATCTCATGACTTTTGGGTTAGGATTATCTCATGACTTTTGGGTTAGGATCATCTCATGACTTTTGGGTTAGGATTATCTCATGACTTTTGGATTAGAATTATCTCATGACTTTTAGGTTATGATCATCTCATGACTTTTGGGTTAGGATTATCTCATGACCTTTGAGTTAGGATTATCTCATGACTTTTGGGGTTAGGATTATCTCATGACTTTTGGGGTTAGGATTATCTCATGACTTTTGGGTTAGGATTATCTAATTACTTATGAGTTAAAATTTACTCATGACTTTTGGAGTTAGGATTAACTTATGACTTTAATTTCCTCATCGCAATGTTGACAAAAAATAAAGTAAAATCCAATATGTCCTCAGACCAACCTACGACTCCAGAGGGCGCCAAGCAATGATGTCCAGCAACTGCAGGAGGAGTTGATAGCAGTCAAGTTGAGAGAGGCTGAGGCCAACTTGTCCATGAAGGAACTACGCATGAAGGTCAACGAGATTGAGACCTACTGGGAGGTACATCAGGCCACGGTTTATCTAGAGCTCCCATATTGATAGAGTACCTAATGTTCCCAATATAACCTCAACATTACCCATACAAATGTTCCTTGTTGTTCCCTAGGCCCATGTCGACTAAAATTCCTTCTAGTTCCCGAGGCCCACTTGGATTAATGTTCCTTATTGTTCCCTAGGCCCACGTGGACTAATGTTCCTTGTTGTTCCCTAGGCCCATGTGGACTAAAATTCCTTCTAGTTCCCGTGGCCCACTTGGATTAATGTTCCTTATTGTTCCCTAGGCCCACGTGGACTATTGTTCCTTGTTGTTCCCTAGGCCCTGTCGACTAATGTTACTTGTTGTTCCCTAGGCTGACTTGGACTAATGTTCCTTGCTGTTCCTTAGGCTGACTTGGACTAATGCTCCTTGTTGTTCCCTAGGCCCACATGGACTAATGTTCCTTGTTCCCGAGGCTCACATGGGCTAAAGTTCCTTGTTGTTCCCTAGGCCCACATGGACTAATGTTCCTTGTTGTTCCCTGGGCCCACATGGACTAATGTTCCTTGTTGTTCCCTAGGCCCACATGGACAGACTGAGGCAATCGTCCCCCAAAGACAAAAACAACAAGACCGAGGTCAAACACCTACACGAGGAGGTGATGGCCTTGAAACTGAAGGAAGCCAGGGCGGTGGCTGAACTCAAGGACACCAAACAAAAGTTGATGGAGCTGGAGACCCAGGTATGGAGGGAATGAATGCTTTACAGGGACAGATTCAATCTTATTTCTAGTACCCTTAAGTCAACTTTATTGCCTGCTTAAAAAGAATGTTCTTAAATTTAGTTTCACTGTTAACAAACTATTTTGGATTTTTTTAGAAAATGGTGTATGTAATGTTAAAATTCTACTACTATTGTCATTAATATCCCTGTTTAGCCACTTGTTTGTATTCTTATGGGTAAGTGAATAAAAGAAGACACCTCTTCATAGTCCACCCCAAGCTCTTATTGTTGATCAGACAACAGGCTGAATCTTTTGGGTAATAATCCCATATTAAGTTTGCTGTAGTATACCAAACTTCTGGTGCTGTAATCTACCAAACTTCTGGTGCTGTAGTCTACCAAACTTCTGGTGCTGTAGTATACCAAACTTCTGGTGCTGTAGTCTACCAAACTTCTGGTGCTGTAGTCTACCAAACTTCTGGTGCTGTAGTCTACCAAACTTCTGGTGCTGTAATCTACCAAACTTCTGGTGCTGTAGTCTACCAAACTTCTGGTGCTGTAGTCTACCAAACTTCTGGTGCTGTAGTCTACCAAACTTCTGGTGCTGTAGTCTACCAAACTTCTGGTGCTGTAGTCTACCAAACCAAATCTTGAACTAATCCACATAAACCAAATCTTAAATTAATCCACATAAACCAAATCTTAAATTAATCCACATAAACCAAATCTTGAACTAATCCACATAAACCAAATCTTAAATTAATCCACATAAACCAAATCTTAAATTAATCCACATAAACCAAATCTTAAATTAATCCACATAAACCAAATCTTAAATTAATCCACATAAACCAAATCTTAAATTAATCCACATAAACCAAATCTTAAATTAATCCACATAAACCAAATCTTAAATTAATCCACATAAACCAAATCTTAAATTAATCCACATAAACCAAATCTTAAATTAATCCACATAAACCAAATCTTAAATTAATCCACATAAACCAAATCTTAAATTAATCCACATAAACCAAATCTTAAATTAATCCACAGAACCAAATCTGCACAAACCAAATCCGTCGGATGGGAGAGGACAACAAGGAATTGCGGAGACAGTTGGAAGAGGCAGGGGAGAGAGAGAAGGACCTGAGGACAAATATCAAGGAGCTGTCGAGGAAACTTGATGACACTGAGAGTAACAGAAAGGAGGAGGCCATGATGTCCAGGATCAAAGAGGCAGAGAAGTTCCAGCAGCTGGAGGAGTTGAGGCACAAGATTGCTGAAATTGATATACAGGTCAGTTGGCTGAAATTGATGTACAGGTCAGTTGGCTGAAATTGATATACAGGTCAGTTGGCTGAAATTGATATACAGGTCAGTTGGCTGAAATTGATGTACAGGTCAGTTGGCTGAAATTGATATACAGGTCAGTTGGCTGAAATTGATGTACAGGTCAGTTGGCTGAAATTGATATACAGGTCATTTGGTTGAAGTTGATATACTGGTCAGTTGGTTGAATTTGATATACAAGTCATTTGGTTGAAGTTGATATACAGGTCAGTGGCTTTGATTGATATGCAGGTTTGTTCAGGTGGGTACCAGCCAATGTTCCCTTTAAGTTGTGCGGTAGCACGGCCGCTCAGATATCTGACCGATGTAATTCTAAAACTACTGCTTGGCAGCGCAGCAAGTTTTGTAAAATATTGCACGAAAAATGGATGCTGTGCAACTTTGCACACAAGTTGTTTTTTTTTACTTTGCACACGGATCAACGAACCTTAGAGGGAACATTGGTACCTGCAGGTAAATGTTTAGGGCCCAATAGGTATGGCCTCAATGAGGTAAGTGATACCAAGTTTGTGATAGGCCTTGCAAATGTAATACTGTAACAACATGATTGCACAGAAATAATTCAACCTTGAGATGTAGACAATTTGGTTTAAATTTTGTTTTGTTTGATCTTGTGTTTAACAGATTCCCACTTTCTACCTCCACAGAAAGAAGAGTTATTAGCTGCTGGCCAGCTACATGACAAGGGAGAGAACCAGGAACTTGAAAACAAGCTGCACGACCTACAAGATGAGGTGGCGTAAAGCTGGGCATTTCCTTGTGGTTTTGTTGGGAGGGGGGGGATGCATTGTTACCACATGTCTTTTTAACTAGGGCCTACATTTCCCTTTGTTTTAAATGTAGATGATTTTTTTTTATACAGGTGATTAATATTTTATGGTTCCACTACATTTGTGTACACAAACTGGATTTTCCTAATTTTCAACAAAAAGAAAGCTTCATTCATTCAGTTTGTGTGCATAAAACTTGCACCTCTGAGACATTGTTATAAGAAACTTGACACTGGCTAAGATTTTCTTCTATTGTAACATCCAAAGTTATGGCTGATGATAAGAGATTACAATGTGGGGGGCCTGTCAGCACTTTGTTTTTCTATTAGAACTTCAGAAGAAGGCATTTAATTTAATGTAAACATCCATTTAATTTCACCCTTTCAAGCCTTGTCTTCAACTGTATAGATCAAATGTAATATGTCTTATTGCATTATCTATTATCTTTATTATGTTTATCATGTAATAATAATACATGAAGGCAATGTATCCCACACTAGACTGGACTCACACAAAGCCGTCTTCCCAGCTCTAGTCTGAAATCTAGTGTTTATTTGTCGTGGGGCCGATTGCTATGACTACTACTCTGTTATCACTCCTTACCTGCATGCCTTCAGACAAACCCCAGCTTGATGTTGTAGTGTAAGCGATGCAGCCTTCAGATGTTTCATCCATTTCTTTCATCACTATTGTAATACCAACAATTTGATGATATCCTTGTCTCTTTATCTCCTCTTCTCGTCTCGCCCAGATCCCACCTTTTATGCTCCCCTCCCTTTTTTTGTTTATTCCAGTATCTCTCCCCTCCCCATGGCTTGGTTCCCTCCCTTGATTGTCTTCATCGTCTGCTTCAGGTCCTCCAGCTACAGCTGTCGTTTGCCTCCAATCGAAGCGCCAACAGGTCGTCCATCATGACCGACAGCTATCTGGGCAACAACTCTGACGAGGAGCTGGACGCTGAGATCAAGGAGTCTGAAAACCTGGACCAGACCCTGTCTGACATCATTGAGGGGAGGAGCCACTCCTCCTCCAGGGGCTCTGTCCGAGACGTCGACGACGCCAACACGTCCGGCTATGGGAGTTTCCTAACTTTGTCTAAACCTGGTGGGGAAGAGTGTATATCACCAGTGCCGAAAGGATCAAACTTGACGGGCATCTGTGACAACTCTAGCTGGCCGTCGGGCGGCCGGGGGGACAGTGAGCTTGTTGGGACAGCGGGTAGACAGGTGGACAGGCCGTCAAAGACTTTACCCTTCTCAGGGCTTTCAAACTTAACCGGCCCAGTGGACTCTAATGTGATAGTTGAGAGTGATTCTGCACAAAAGGAAAGCGCGCATGACAGTAGCAGCTGTGAAGGTAAGAGATTTGAGCCAGTGAGTTCAAAAACTGTATGTACAGCTTTAACAAATAGCAACAGTCTGTCCAAGGCGGGAAGTTCTTCTTGTATTCCAAATTCAGTGCTGAATGAAAAAACTGCCCCAGAGAGCAGGTACCGGGTCAATATTTCTGACCCGGACCAAAGTTTCCCCGAAGACTGGGAACTCTACGAGGAAGTCGTGGTGGTCAGTTCCAACATGGAAGCCAAAGTCATTGGCCGGAACTCATCTGAGCGAGAAGTTATAAAAGGTGTAGGGTTGAGAAACTGCTCAGAGCGGAGTAGTCTAAGAGAGCTCGGCGGTTTAGGAAAGGCTAGTGAGGGGGTCAATAAGCTTGCTGACATACCAGATTTAGTGGTCATCTATGAGCCATCGTGCAGTGGTGGCCAGCCGTGTGATGAGGTCAACGACAACACTGATTACTATTTGAGAGAGAGCACAGTTTAGTCCCAGATAAGTTATGGTCCAACACAGGGAGTCGGCATGACTTGTTTCATTTCTTTTGAGTTTCTTCTCTAATGTTTCCTAGTGCGGTTTTCATGCCAATCAAATGTCTGTGTTTATACAAATGTGTCTATACAATTTTAGTCAGTGCCCTAGTGTGGATGGTGCCACTGCCCTAGTGTGGATGGTGCCATAGCCCTAGTGTGGATGGTGCCATTGCCCTAGTGTGGATGGTGCCATGCCCTAGAGTGGATGGTGCCATTGCCCTAGGGTGGATTGTGACATTCCCCTAGGGTAGATGTAAAAATGCTTTCTTGCTGTTTCTTTTCTGTAAGGATAGAAGAAGAATATTTTAATTAACCTTACATTTATGCATAGTCAGCTAAAAGGTTGGCTCCTTACACATACATTAAATGTATGTACATGTATTGTCTGCTGAAACCAATGGATCCTTACACTTACACGTATGTAATCTCAGAATGTGAAAAATCCAGCTTTTTAAATCCTCAGCAATGCTCAACTTTGTTTCAATGATTACAGTATTATGTTTACAATCTGGCTTCCATGGTTACAGTATTATAATCTCACTCTCTGATACTTTTATCTATTGTCTTAAAGCATTTAGTGTTTTTAAGTGAAATGAAAATATTTACATTTTATTTTCTGGATTGAAATAAATCCCTTGTGTCTTTGTTCAAATATAAAAATACTTTTCAAATCTTTTGAATGTTTATGATATGCTACAGTTTGATTAAATAGACATTTTTTTTTCTCGTTCCGATATAGAATGAATATGACACGTTTTTCAATAGGGTTAGTCTTGGACAGGAATTTAATGTTTTTGTACCTAAATAAATGTTTAAATAGCCTCTTAATTATTGACAAGGAATTGCTCACTGGCTTTAAACAGCTGTCTGCTAGTTATCATAACAGACAGCAATAAGATTAACACCACATTTAACGGTCTATGAGACGCTAGGGACTATATGACGTGCCCTAATTTTGTAGGCACTTTTTAAAGAAAATAACACTTTTATTTCTAAAACATTAATTTTTAGTACAAGCCGGGCCTGAATTTTGTAGGCAATTTTTAAAGAAAATAACACTTTTATTTCTAAAACATTAATTTTTAGTACAAGGCGGGCCTGAATTTTGTAGGCAATTTTTAAAGAAAATAACACTTTTATTTCTAAAACATTAATTTTTAGTACAAGGCGGGCCTGAATTTTGTAGGCAATTTTTAAAGAAAATAACACTTTTATTTCTAAAACATTAATTTTTAGTACAAGGCGGGCCTGAATTTTGTAGGCAATTTTTAAAGAAAATAACACTTTTATTTCTAAAACATTAATTTTTAGTACAAGGCGGGCCTGAATTTTGTAGGCAATTTTTAAAGAAAATAACACTTTTATTTCTAAAACATTAATTTTTAGTACAAGGCGGGCCTGAATTTTGTAGGCAATTTTTAAAGAAAATAACACTTTTATTTCTAAAACATTAATTTTTAGTACAAGGCGGGCCTGAATTTTGTAGGCAATTTTTAAAGAAAATAACACTTTTATTTCTAAAACATTAATTTTTAGTACAAGGCGGGCCTGAATTTTGTAGGCAATTTTTAAAGAAAATAACACTTTTATTTCTAAAACATTAATTTTTAGTACAAGGCGGGCCTGAATTTTGTAGGCAATTTTTAAAGAAAATAACACTTTTATTTCTAAAACATTAATTTTTAGTACAAGGCGGGCCTGAATTTTGTAGGCAATTTTTAAAGAAAATAACACTTTTATTTCTAAAACATTAATTTTGAGTACAAGGCGGGCCTCAATTTTGTAGGCAATTTTTCGAAGTAAAAAAGTTTGTCTTATAGTCCATAAGATATGTTGTGTTCCATCATTTATTCTTCACCAGTTAACCAGGAATTATTCTAGCTTCTTTTATATCAGAAGTTTGGAATTCACCTTAATGTTTGACCACTTTGGACAATTTCTCTCCACCATTAAATCATTTGGTTTTGATTTCTTGTTTTCTCAGGTGTTTGACCTCACCTCATTTTCTTTTGTTTTGACCTGTGCATGATGCATGACCTCTGACCTGCAAGCCAGCAAGACCGACCCGCAAGCATGTTTCCGTTACAAATTTTAAATTATTGTTGTACTTACTTAAGATAAATCTTTCAATATGAATTCCTTGTGTTGATTGAACGATGCATCAGTCTTTCTACTGTTGTTGAGAATGTCTGACTGTTTAGACAGCTTTCACCTTACTGCAATATCAATGTGATTTTTCCCCGACCACTCAAGGTATTGGGTATCTTTAATTTAAGGCCCAAGTCAAAGAAGTTATAACAAATTAATAAAGTCATTGTTAATTTAAATATTTCTCAGGTTTTAAAAAAAATATAAAAATCTTTGAACAGCTGTAACTGCTAAATAACTCTGCTGCTAAACTGTATCATTCCTATAACCAAACATTGATCTGTTTAGTTTTTGTAAATATATTTTTTTAAAGTTATATTCTTAACTATTTTTTCCCCCACCCCATTAACTTAGCAGAGGAAATATATAAACCCAATTTTTATGTCATGTTTCCAGACGGTCAAAAATTATTTTAAATATTTCATTTCTTTCTGTTGAAAAATTTCTCGCTTGTTTGAATGTTTGTTGAATGTTGCATGTTAATTTAGATCAGTACTTACTTGATGGGCTCATTGAATTGCGTCTGTTGAAATACTTTCCTCACATCTGAGTGCAATGTGGCTACGAGAAGTTTGCTGGGATGTTGTGAGATCAACTGAAGTTTGCATGCTAGCTTCATATGATTGCTTGCATTGTGATTGGAAGAAACAACAATTTCAACGATCTGGTACTTAAAAGCTGAACAAATAATTTATTCACAAACAAAGCCAGCCATTGTGATACTTGAAACTCTCTCCTTTAATCTAGTCACCTCTGAGGGCCACTTTCATTTGGTCTAGTTTGACAGACCTCATCCGGCATGGCTCACATGCCTCGTGTGGCACGGCTCAAATGTTTCATCGTGCATGGCCCACATGCCTCATGTCGCATGGCTCACATGCCTCATCTGGCATGGCTCATGTCCCATGGCTCACATGCCTCATGTCCCATGGCTCACATGCCTCATCTGGCATGGCTCACATGCCTCATCTGGCACGGCTCACGTGATTCATGTGGCATGGCTCACAGGCCTGAATGGTGGTACACTTACAGAGGTTGATAAGCCTTACCGTGTGTAATATACTATGGCTAACATGATCACTGATATTGTGCCTTGTTTTTGTGGCACTATTTGAATGATTTAGAAGTAATGTAATGTCCCACTGTGATGTAAGCATGTTCAGCTTGAATGCATGTATGAATAGTTGGGTCGCACCGCACCCACCCTTGTATGTGCAGGTTTCATACTGGGTGATCAGGGGGGCAGAGCTAAACAAGAGAGGTGCTGGGGGCAGAGCTAAACAAAGAGAGGTGCTGGGGGCAGAGCTAAACAAAGAGAGGTGCTGGGGACATACACTAGTCTTGCATTACTCCCTTTATTTGTGGTCACTTTTTTAAACATTAATATTAGGTAAGCGTGGGTGGAGGGCGGGTGTTAAGTTGACCTACTTTCAGCATCTTTCTCCAGAGTCTGCCCCTGACCGCTGTTGTCCCAATGTGTGCCCCCCCCCCAAACTGTACAAGTGTTGTTGTTTGTCAAGGCCAGTAATTGCATCCTCTACTACTGTGATCTCCTTACTTCTGATACAAGAGAAGCTTCCATGGGGGGTAATCAAAGTCACACACTGGGTTAATATTTTATGTCCCTTACAAAGTGCTTTGTTAATTTTTTTTTGTTTAATAATTTCCCTTGCAACGGCTGACGGCTGTTTGCTCCCCTTACTTCAAGTTACGCCCAAATAAACAAGCATTTCTCTTGTGTAACTTGTTATAACATCAGTTTTACTTTGTCAGCAAAAAAAACTGATAGAAACACAATTTGCTAGAACTGAGCCAGAAATAAACATCACCATTTAATCTTCACCCTAACTAAAACTGTTTAGGAAGAGTTGTATCATGACGGTTCATTTAACAGCCTTTATAAATACACTAGATTTATATCTGTGTTGACAAGAAATTGTATGCTATTTTTTTTTAATTTGAAAGGCGCCAAATAAGTTTAATAAATCAGATGAAATATAGATGATCAATGATAATAAATAAATAACACATTGAATTTTGTTAAGTCTCTTATTCAATTCAGTGGCTCTCAACAACTAATATATTTTACTTTAAGATTCTCATGTTGCTGACAAGATTTGATACCACATGTAAATGTCTTTTGGCACAAATTATTTGTAATATCAGATGGTTAGGATGATATTTATATGGCTGATATAATAATTTTGTCTCCGAATTTTATAATTGTTTTTAAAGAACAAGGAAAGGTTAAAAATACAAATGTAAAAATGTGTTAAAAAAAATGTGTACATACTTAAATCTATTTATCTGATCACATCCTGGGGATATTATTGGAATTTTAGCCACAGGTTATCAGTGAGATATTATTATTGAGATATTGAAGTTGTATAAAGCCAGGCAAAATTTAGATGGTGACTAGCCCTCTATGAAGACAGGCCTGGATTAGATTGGGGCTAGCCCTCTATTAAGACAGGCCTGGATTAGATTGCGGCTAGCCCTCTAAAAAGACAGGCCTGGATTAGATTGTGGCTAGCCCTCTATGAAGACAGGCCTGGATTAGATTGCGGCTAGCCCTCTATGAAGACAGGCCTGGATTAGATTGCGGCTAGCCCTCTATGAAGACAGGCCTGGATTAGATTGTGGCTAGCATTCTATGAAGACAGGCCTGTATCAAATTGTGGCTAGCCCTCTATGAAGACAGGCCTGGATTAGATTGCGGCTAGCCCTCTATGAAGACAGGCCTGGATTAGATTGTGGCTAGCCCTCTAAAAAGACAGGCCTGGATTAGATTGTGGCTAGCCCTCTATGAAGACAGGCCTGGATTAGATTGCGGCTAGCCCTCTATGAAGACAAGCCTGGATTAGATTGTGGCTAGCCCTCTATGAAGACAGGCCTGGATTAGATTGTGGCTAGCCCTCTATGAAGATAGGCATCGATTAAATGACAAGCCCTCTCGGCTGGTCCTTCCATTAACATTGTTCTTTTACCATGATCACCTCAAACAAGACAATACTGTTATTAGTCAATTTGATGCCATTATTCTGGCCATATTTTCCTTTCAATGACTTTTCCCTAATTCGCCTATGCAGTAAAATTTAATATTCAACATTTTTAACCACAATAATTTGTTGAGCAAGTTTCTACCAGACTGGGTATTGGTTTAAAATTGTAATTCTGGTCTTTGGAGACTGCTAGTTTATGATTATGCCCCTTTGTTTGGAGACACCTTATGTGACAATTTTGTATGTCAATTTATTTTATGCCATGGTTTCTCTGAACATGTGAAGTCTCATTAAACAAATGATTAACCCTTTGGAGTTCTTAATCTATTGATTTAAATTAAATGTGTAGCATCTGGTGTGCTGTGATTTAAAGATGTGTGCTGTCATTGAAGATGTGATGTGAGGCCGTCCATAAATGACGTCACGCGCCTTGGGGGAGGTGGGGTCACCATTTGTGACGATGTGTGAAAAAAGGGGGCGGGCGGTGTAAGAAATGTGACGTCACTTCAAAATGCGCAACTGTTAATAAAAGTTCCACTTTAACATTTGATTGCTTGCAGTTTATTTAATGACGTTTTCAATGGCTTCACACCTGCAGCCTTACACTAAATACATACTTAAATGATAATTTTAAAAAATTAATATGCAACATGCTAATGTTTCAATTAATTAGAAAATTCGGCTTTTAATAAGAAAAACCCGTAAAAAACCAAGTTTTTGACTATAAATCCTTTATGTACGAGAAGTAATTAAAAGAATGTTCATTATAATACACAGCGCCAGAGCATCCAGAAATACAAAATTGCAGTTGTGTCGTAAAACATGTTTAATATAATGCGCACCGATCAGGAATATGTTTATAAAAAGAGCTGTCAATAAAATACGCACCTTATTGCGCGACAGAAAGGTTGTTCAATATAATACGCACCGCGACGCTCTATCTCAAAAAATAGCATGATACATAGGAATAAATAAAATAATCTAAAAAATCAATAATTTAATTACGGTACATGCGATCGATCTGAAATTTTGATACATTGTTTTTATTATCGGTACGAAACTGCCTGCAAAATTTCAGCTCGCTAGCTTACGAGCAAGTGGGTTAAAATCACTCAAAAGTTTTGGCGACAAGGGCGGGTGGTCGGTCGGGCGGCCGCAGACACCACGAGTTAATATAAAGGATTTAAAAAAGTGGCGGGGGGATGTCAAAGCTTTGTGACGTCATATTATAAGGGAGGTCTAAGTTTTATGACGGTTTGGGGTGGGGGGGGGAAATCGCGAGGCGTTATTTATAGACGGCCCCTGTGTTGTTATTAAAGATGTTGTGTGCTATCTTTGAAGATGTGGTTTGCTGTCTATGAAGATGCGGTGTTTTACTTTATTGTTAACTTTTTAGAAGTTACATGTTTTATTGTAATTCATTGTTTAATAGCTGTTCCTTTTTGTTTTTATTGTCGTGGTTTCTGTTTTAATTTTTGGGGGGTTTTATTTATGTATTGGGAAAAACTTAAGTTAAGGATAAATGAACCAACATCTAAATGTTACCTGCACAAGTCGAACATTTGGTCAGTGAGAATACTGTGGTCCAGAAGCTTGAGGACCCCCCCCCCTCCTCAGGGGTGGGACTTATAACTTGACTGTCGAAACGGAATCATTAATGAGACGTGAGTTAATCATCGGGTGTAACCAATGACGTCATACTGTTTATTTTGAACAGCAACTAATTCTTAACCCGGAAGTACTATCCGTGTTTGTTTTCAATTCAGCAATCACCGGGGAGCCACAAAGAAGAGTAATCCGCTCCTGACAAAGCGCCACTCGTAGGGTTGCGATGCCGCCCCAGTAGCTCACTCGATTCAGTAATCCACTTATCTCACGATGACGTCATCGAGTTTTGACAAACTCTCTAACCCAAACTCATAGCGCCCCCATCACTTGACACATTCGCCTTCCCCCAATGTTCATTTCTTCTACACGAGGCCAACACTCCAGACGACATCTGAGCTTCCAATCTTAATTTGACCGTCCCTAACCATCTACCCCAACATTGCGGTCAGCGACTCAATGGACTGACACCTGGCAGTTCGGTGTTACAGTACAGCCAGAAATCAAAGGTTTTCCTCGTGGAGTGTCCTAATCCCTTGTTGGCTTCCAATTCGTTAATCCCCACCACCCCACTCCCTCCTCGCCGTCTTGGATGGTCGCGTGTGACCTCAGGTCAAGGAGCAGACGACAAAAGCCTCGGCCGCCTCCCCACCCCGCCTCCCCCAAAGATACTCTCAGATCCAAATGATTTCAGAAGTTTTGTTTTTAAATTTGAGTTATATTCACTCGTTGAAATAATATGTTATTCAAACTCCTCAAATGTAAAACTTCATACACTTCGATAAAAAGGGGTGGGCAGGGTCACTTGCGACAAGCAGTGTTATTCACGGAGAAGCACATTCGGTCCAGTTTTCTATAGTTTACGAGACTTGTTTTCTGTTTGTTCTCTCTCTCTGTCATATTTGACATGTATCCCTTGCCCAAGAAATATTTACCTTCTGTGCTGGCCAGGAGTCTAAAGCACTATATCTTAAGACTCCTCAAGTAAACAAACTTACACACACACACACTCACTTCACTGAACTCTACAGCTACCCTTACAAACTATTGTCTCGTGTGATGACCAAGTCACCTGGCACTTCACTGTTAACAAGACTTCAAATGACCAGTGTCCAGTTCAAAGAGACTGTTGTGGTGGAAATCAAGCTTGTTAAGCCGGCGTCACTAAAGATGAAGCCATCAAGTCTACGTGAGTGATGTCACGGTCTTTGAGCAATACCCACCCCCGTCACGCGCCATTATTCCACAGAGTCACTCTATTGAGTCGAATGTCCTGATCTTTGTTCCAGGCCAATGTCCTGTTGTGTTTGTTTCTGGCCAATGTCCTGTTGTGTTTGTTCCTGACCAATGCCCTGTGTTTTTCCAGGTAAATGTCCTGTTATGTTTGTCCCTAGTCGATGTCCCGTTGTGTTTGTTCCTGACCAATGTCCTGTTGTGTTTGTTCCAGGTAAATGTCCTGTTGTGTTTGTTTCTGGCCAATGTCCTGTTGTTTGGCCCTAGGGAACTTTTATTTGTATCCATCAAAGATTTAGAATTTTAATTAAAACCTATAGAATTAATTCCTTAGCCTCATGCGGTCCCCACGTGAGTATAGATTAAAATTAAACCAGATTTCCGAGGACGGATCAAATCATGACATAGACACGACCTCACTCTTTATTGGACAAATGAGTGGGTCTAGGGAAATTCATGGTGTGAACACAAGTGTCGGGGAGGGGGCGGATAGAGCCTTCTGTGCCCTCACCACTCCCCCCTCCCAACCGCCATGACAAGTGACAAGTTAAGAATTCATGCGACCAGGGAAAGATTCAGGGCCCAGAACTCTACTTGGGAACAAACCGATTTTTTATGGAGTGTTACATTTCACACCGGTCATCTCATTTTGAAAAAAATAATTTCATAGTGGATGAATTGCAAAACACAAGGGCTGTTATTTTGACGTCTCTTTCTTTGAGTGTCAAATCTCTCGGGGTAATCGTTCCTTCAGTTTAAAAAATATGTATCATTTGAATATTTAGAAACTATCACCGTGTGGGAATCCGCGTCTTACCCATACTTCATGTACCAATAGAAACTGTAACTGTGTGGGAATCCCTGTCTTACCTATACTTCATGTACCAATAGAAACTGTAACCGTGTGGGAATCCCTGTCTTACCTATACTTCATGTACCAATAGAAACTGTAACCGTGTGGGAATCCCTGTCTTACCTATAGTTCATGTGCCATTAGAAACTGTAACTGTGTGGGAATCCCTGTCTTACCTAAACTTCATGTGCCATTAGAATCCGTCACCGTGTGGGAATCCCTGTCTTACCTATACACCTCTCGGGTCGTAGAAGAGACGGGTCCTTATGTCCTAAAGCGATCTCAGCTTGGCGTTGACAAGGGGGAATTATCAAAGCTGAGTAGCTCTCCCTTCGTGAAAACAAACGAAGCAAAAACGTCAACAAAAAATCTGGCCTTCGTTTGATGTCTGTGGCGTCCAATGATAGTCAATGGCGGATTACCCAAAATGTTGAGCGAGCGTGTGAAAACTGAGTTAAGCTTGTGGTGCAGGCGTGCGGGATTGGAAAATCCAATCTTTTCTCGGGCGTCAGATTTAAAGCGTCGATTGTGATTGAAGAAGGACGCTGCCCACTTCTGGACGATTCACGTACCTACAAGGAGGACATTGTCAAAACATCGGGGACTCCGGTAATCCCCACGTGACAACATGGGTTAGAGACTATTCATAACTCGCGGCGGTATCATTGGTGGTGATGATCTAATGACGTCATTCAACTATCCGCTCTCTATAATACAAGTGGAATGAAGTTATGCTTTACATTTTAATATAAAAAGTAAATCCTGCCTGTGAGTACTGTGACCGATGTCAATGTAAATCAGTTGTCAACGAATTGAACAATTTTGTTTTAAAAAACTCAGTTCTTCGTTCAATGAATGTTATTAAAATCAGAAGGAAAAAAAAAGCCGGGATTTTGTTTTGTCTATTTCTTAAGTCCACGACCACGGACTACGTTGGTGTGTGTTGTCGAGTAGAGGGGGCAGGGGCGGATTAATATTGCACAGGGCCCCTGGCTGCAAGTAAAGCTTTATTAATTGACAAAAACACAATATGTTAAGTAAACGTTTCGGCAAATGTCGTCATCAGTGTAACAAATTAACATATGTATATCAAATAAATTTACGTCATATTTTACATACTTTACCGTGGATAAAAATAATTAGACATTAAAGAAACAGAGGGACGAAATGAAGAAAGTTTGACACTAGTACTAAACAAATATACTGGATGTCTAAACGCTTATAAATTATAATTAAATTAAATAGATTATAAGCCAGTTTCTTTCATGCATGGCTTCAAACTTGTTCGGCAGACCTGAATCAACGATTCGATACGATCTACGATTTTTTCTTCTTTGAATTCATCACACAAATTGAACCAGGGCCCCCACGCCAACCAAACCTCTGAAGTTCTTTAAGACATCAGATGAATAAATGTTAAAATAGTTGTCACATTGGTGATCTGGTTGGTCATTGAATGAACTGCAATTTGTCATATAGTGTAGCCACCGATAACCCCAACACGAGGCAATGATTGGGTCAGTCACGGACTGAGAGGAAGTAGATACTTGTAAACGCAGAGTTATTTCTTCCTACTACCATCTAATAACAGAAACTGAAAGAATTTTTGTTTTAACACACAGCGACTTAATTTGTGATCCACTAAGTCCAAGCATGGATACGTTGTGACGTCAGATAAAAAGATTTACAGCGTTTGACGTCATCCGATGATTTTCATCATTAAATTTTGATCCCTGACATGTTCATACATTGTTAGTAAACCATCCCCACGCCACTGTGAGTCAGTTTAAGAAAGAAATGCCTTCCTAAAATACATTGACCTATATTTCTAAAACGAACTTACCTAAAAGACTTTTCCTAAAATACATTGTCTATTGAATATTTCCAAAAAGATATTGCGTTTAAAGCCTTACCAAAAATATACCTTGCCTTAAACGTTTTGCCCTAACTTTAAAAAAAAACATTGCATTAAATTCCTTGTCTTAAAACCTTCCCTGAAAGCCATGTTTGCCATAGAGTCATTGATAAAATCAATTCCCAGTAACAAACCAAGTATTTCCGATGCAACGAGCAACTGATATTGACCACAGATTTAGAGATGATGTCTGGATGTATTGTGAAGAGAATCAAATCTGCTCTCTTTGATTTCACAACTGTGGAAGTGTCGCTGGCGACTCTAACCTTCTCATACTTAAACTTGTAATTGTCAAATTGGACCTTTATGATTTCGACTAAGCGACCCCTTTAAAGTTGAACCAATTGTTATCCGTTTACTGAAAGGAATGTTCATGACAACCAACTGATTGTGTCCCAATCCCCATACGACATGACCAGATGACCACTCACACGCCAATGACCTAACATAGTGACCTCAAGACAAAGGTTACCGTACGGGTGACACTATCCCGAACGGTAGGCGACACGCGTCAAATGTGTTCGGATTCTGAGCCCGGGAACTGACCGCTGGTCAATTCATGTCATACGGAGCTCGCCAAGACCATCGCTCATCATACTTGTATTGTTGGACTGCTAGATTGTTTATGTTGGGGTGATGGGTGATGAGGGGTATGTTAAGGAGGGGTGGTCGTGGGTAGACTGGCAATGAGGCGCTAGATATTTTTTTTTACATATTGAAAGTCGAAACGTTGTCAAAACATCTTTAAACTGTTTTCATTAAGTGACTGGATCCCATAAGATAATTAACTGCCATCGATAGAACAATTCACAAATCCCTAAGTTTTTGATAACTAATGAGCAACATAAAGAGACTCATAACATAAATGCGTTTGGTGCTTGCTATTTTTGTTCAAGTTTATTATTTAATAAAAATAGAAAAATAGAAATATCAAACGAATGATATACGGTGGTGGAGATTGTAAGGACATAGGCATATAATCAAGTGTGAGATAATGTGAGCGGAGGCCTACCTTTAAAGGGGGGGGGGTTGGGGGTCATCGCTCTTTGTGTTTCTTATAACGTGCTTTACTCAAATGCATACCTTAAACTGTTACATAGACTCTGATGAAGACGGTTCTCATATGTTTTATAAACATGGGGTCTCCCTACGGGTCGTCTCTAGTTATCAATATTATTCAAATACAACCATTCGAATTATTTTAACATTTGTTATTTTCGGTTTGAGGAGAATGTTTGACACGTCATATCGCCCCCCCCCCACCCCCGGGCCGTTCGACCACCGTCTTTTTTTTTATCTTTTTGCATTTCAATGGATACCGTCCTACGCTATATAAACTACTACTACTATGAATGAAGCTAACATAATTTCACAGTCTTTTGGTTATGTCTCCTAATTTTTCATGTCTTGAATGTTCTATTTTTTCATTTCTCATGTCTCGTAGTTGTATCTCATCACTTCTCATTCTTGTAGTTCAATGGGGCCGTCCATAGATGACGCCACGCGATTTTAGGCCGATTTATCACTCTCCCTACCCCCTCGTCGTCACAAAACCTTAGACCCCCTTCCAATATGACGTTACAAAGCTTTGCCCCCCCCCCAAAAAAATGTATTTTTTATTTGAAAATGAGCATCTTTCAAATCACTTTTTTGTCATTTAAGTTTGTATTTGGTGTAAGGCTTCACTCTAATATCGTAGCACTCGTGAAGTCATGTAAAACGTCATAATTAAATTGTAAGAAATCAAATAGTTAAGTGGAATTTTTATTTAAAGTTGCACGTTTTGATGTGAGGTCATATTTCTCAAAAACAAACCCTCCCCCATCGTCACAAATGTGTGGGCCCCACCTCTCCCTTATGTGCGTGGCGTCATTTATGGACGACCCCAATCTCTTAATTTATCATGTCTTGAAATTCTATTTCCTCATTTCAAATGTCTCGTAGTTCTGTCTTCTCATTTCCGATGTCTTGTAGTTCTATCTACTCACTTCTCACTTTTGTAATTCTATCTCCTCATTTCTCATGTTTTTAGATTGCTGTTTCTGTTGTTGTTTGGTTGTTGTTGTTTTTTGGTTGTTTTTTTTGGGTTAATAACACCGCTGCTAAGTTTTCATTTGATTTTATATGTTTTATTTCCCTTTTGTCTATTTGTTCGTTGAGGAAGGCTTTTTGCCGAAACGTTCGTTATTCTTTGACGTCCTTTCAGGACCATAATACCCTGTTTTAATGACTTTTTTTTTCTTCTCAATTTCATACGTATCATACTTTGTCGTTTTATCTTCTCACTTCTCATTTTTTTTTAATCCTTCAATAAGTCACAGAGTACAGCTTAAAACCCTGTACAGTTGTCCCCACATCAAACCTACCAGACCATGTGTTGACCATTAAACAATTATCACAGCCAACTGTTCACCCCCTCCCCCCCTCTCAATTTCACTTAAATTAATCCCCGGACAAATGTATTACTCCAACCCTAGACAACCAATTTTGTTTGACGGGATCTCCATGATTTGTTGACACATCTTTTGTTGTCGTTGTTTTTCAAACTTAATCCGCGTGGTCCGGCTCCCCACCTTCGAGTGGTCAAGCTTGATGGGATTACCGGTGATGATCTGTGATAGTTAGGTGACGACCGAATGGGCGGGGCTCGGGCACGCGCCGTAGCTGCTCTGGCCAATCAGAACGTGACAGGAAGTCCAGTGGAAAAAAAAAGATTTGTTTGGACATTGAAAAGGACCTCTGCGCGTGACGTCATGATGTCCAGTAAACGTGTATATAAAGAAGGGTCAAAGTTTCAGCTGGTACCTATTGGATATTCAAACCCTCACTGTGCATCCTGTGTTTATCTGTGGTCACTTTCAGTAGATTTATACTCGGACGGACTTCTTTAACATTTAACTTTGGATAAACAAACTGCCTCAAGTCTTTTCAGAGCCCATAGATTTGTACTTAAATTCATCAGCTGTGCTGTATGTCATACATATACTGTGCCGTGTGGAATTCGTGTGTGCTCTGTTATGTTGTGGAATATAAATAAAAAATATCGTGTACAAAAATTGGTATCGGCTTCTGTCAACTAGACTCAAGTTGGTGCACAAGCTGACGTCATGGAGGTTAAAGGTGAGTTCAATTATTTCATTTTGTTATTTCTCAACCCCAAGAGGCGGCACCTACCGAATATACTCGCATATAAGCCTACATGGCATAAAAGCCGACCCTCTAAAACTGCTTTAAAATGGACAGTTTTTGCCGAAACCCGCATATAATAGCCGTACATACAATTTTCAAATTTTACTCCATATTTTTGGTTCATAGAAATTTGTTTCAGTAAATATGTAAAATGCTTAGTTTTATGTTACATACCAGTTTGTTTATCTTTTGGAATGACTAAAAAAAAACATGTTCTTATCTTTCCACATTCTGTGCTATAATAATATATGAAACTCCGCAAATAAGTTGTTCACAAATGATGATAACGAAGTCAGATAGTGATGAAAATGTGTGGCTGGAAAATTGGCTGGCATTAGTGTATGTCCATTTGTTTTTAATGCGCATATACGCTGCCCCCCGGATTTCAGTATTGTATTTTATAGTTCTAAATTCGGCTTATATGCGAGTATATTTGGTAAATTGATAGTTGAGGATGAGATAGTGTAACATAAAATAACTTGATGTATTGCATACATGTAAGGAACTAGAATGAAATTTTGCTAACATAAGGTAGCAAGTTTTTCTAAAGCCTTCTATTTGCTACTTCATTTATGTCCTTGGAATATGTCCATGCTACCATAAGTTCATGGATACCTTTCGTATCATGGCTATCATGCGACTTCTATATGTGATTTTAAAACTAGAAATTCTGCCGGAAAGGTATTTATAATTTATACCCTCCATGCCATGGTCTTTATAATTGATTTTCTGGAAACATTTAAAAATATGCTACTTGGTATGAACATGATGGTTCCAGTACCTGAATGTGTTCATGACATGTTCATTTATCTGAATGTGTTCATGACATGTTCATAACTACTGGTTCTGTTGTTGTACCTTACTTGTCCGTCAACCTACCAGTCCCGCACCGTAACTCGATGTGTACGAGGATGAATTCAGTGGTTCTCAAAATTTACACAATGACGTAATTGACATAAGGAATAAGTCTAGTTCAAATTTCAAATAGTGGACATGATGTCAGGTGACGGTGTGCCTGCTTGCAAGGAAATTTTCCCCAATACTCGGTATTTCTCGGTATTGGCCACTGATAGTTTTATGATTTAGAAAGAGTCAAGGAATCCATAATTCCTGTATTAACATTCATCCCCCCCATCAAATCCACAGTTCATCATGCGTGTGTCGTGTGCGGTGAGACGTCCGACCAGGTGGCCCTACACTACACAAGACTTCTTTGTAACGGATGTCGTGCTTTCTTCAAACGGACTGTCCAGGTGAGTTCGGTCCATTGCTTCTTGTGTCTAGGGCTCAGACCTTGTTTAATTAAAGACTTTTGTCAGATTTACCTAATAATAAAAGACTTGTCAGATTTACCTAATAATAAAAGACTTTTGTCAGATTTACCTAATATAAAAGGAGCGGCATGCTCGCCTCGGCTGGCGTACCGAGGGTCACGGGCTCAAATCTCCTTGAAAGAAGGGATTTTTCCCTTGGCCAAGGTTGTCCCTGAGTCCACCCAGCTCCGAATAGGTACCTTCCACTTGTTATGGAAACAAATGCGCCTGGGAATAGCGTTTTTCCTCATTGCTCTGATTTGTGAACGTTACGTCACTTGCAAATACGTTCCTAGCGGCTCGTAAAACGCAAAATCTACTGTATAGCAATTGCGCGTCTGTAGCAGATATCATACAAGACATGTTTATATGTAATCATAAATAGTTTGGATTGGTCATTCTAACAATAAGAGACTTTAGATTGGTTGACCTATATAAACAAAGACCTATGACTAAAATTTAACTGTCTGTTTAACTTACCACCTGCCCTGAGTATAATATCATGCCACACAAGGTTAAAACAATTTTGAGGGATGTGCGGGTAATGTTATTTTTAATGCACACCAAACAATAAGGCAATTTAAAAGTTAATATTATTAATTTATTATTATGAATTATAAAACAACTAGCGTATCACCCGCCAAAAATGACGGAAGTTTTCAGCTGAAATCTATTTTATAAAAAATGCACTTTTTTTAGGGCGCCTACGGCGCCGACCTTTTTCGAAAGCCCAACTAACTTGTCCTAGTTTGATAAATACGAAATATTAAACATTTCTGAAATGTACACAAAGTATTTTATAATAGGGGTTGTTTTTTTATTGTATAATTAACCATCATCAAATACTCTTTTTTTACATTGATCCCTTTTCCAAAATTAAAATATGAGCTAAAACAATGACGTCATATAATATATTTTTTTACAACGCATCTTTAATTTGCACACCTTTTAATGCATTGGTGCAGTAATTTGGTGCGCTGCTTTCGAAAATTAGTAGCGTCACGGACAGACACTACAAACGTGACATTGCAAATTATATTGTTTAAAAATGTTAGTAATTGACTGCCTAAAAACGCCATTTGAAATTAAAGCTTTAATTAAAACCGCACTGCATATCGGCGAAGAAGAGATAGATGTGCACGGAGAACCCCATTAGGACCCCAGAGAGTAAAGAGGAGCCCGATCCCTTGATATTAGGACGAGCTTTTCAATTGTACAAATATATGTTTAAATTAGCTTTGATATTCCAATAATTTATTATTGTTCTTTCATATTTCAGGGCAAAGTTAAAATCCCAGAATGCAAGTCGGACGGTCAATGCGTCGTGAACCACAGCTCACGAAAGGCGTGCAAGGCCTGTAGATATGATGCGTGTATGCGTGCAGGAGTGGACAGTTCCAGTAAGTACTTTACGACTTCAATATCTTTTTCTTCTGTTAGTGGCTAAACAAGATTTTTAACTCGATTCTTTAATGAATTTAATGCATTCACAGCTTTAGGGAGTTTAATAAACGGCAATCTTTAACCTTTAAAATTCTTGTCGTCTGCAGAAGTCCAACAGCCAAGGGAGGGCAGCCATGACACCAGCCTGGATGAAACTCAGTTTTACATCCAACACCAGAAGATGCTGCATGACGGGCGATCGGATCTGACGTCATTAAATTGGTCAACCAATATCCCCGTGCCCCACCAGACATACGACCCGCAAACCCACTTCCTGCAGCCGCCCCAGCCTACAGCTAACACCCACGGGGGTGGAGTCTACCAGGTGCCAAACATATTGAACCTCGCCTTGCCGTCGATGGGGATTCGGGTACTCAACCAATACCAACTCCCAAGTTATCCTGCCGCAAGTTACCACGACACCGCTTCGTGCTTCGATAACGGGAAGAACTCAATCTACGGAAGTAGTCCGTACGTGACGACTGCAGACGTGACCAACCACGCGTTCTGCCAGTGGCAGACTTGGAACAAAGGTCATCATGCGCAGCCCAGTGACCCGTGTCCAGCTAGTACTTATCACAACCCGTCAGCCAAGAGTGATTTCTTAACTTCGACCAGTAACCACACCAACACTAGTTCTTATGATCCGATGTGGTCGTACTTTCAGGAGTCACTTGGGCTTACCACTGGTCAGTATCTCCAGTATTTGCAGCATCAGTTGCCTGGCTACTCCAGCAATCACAGTGTTCCTACGTTAGTGCCAAAAGCGGCACCGACGATGTGTGACGGATTTAAAAGCGGCTCTCATCTGACCTCTGACCTCGTGACGTCAAACGTTAAAAAAGAGGTGGCAGATACCGACGATGTTGAATGTCTAGGTCAGTCACATTCAGCTTCCAAAAGCGTCATCCCAAATTTGGGTGTCACCAAGTCAAATCTAGAAATAAACTCTCCACCTCATCCCGTATCTTTCTCAGACCTTGACCATCGACACTCCAATGGAGATTCTGTTACGTCACTTCCCCTTGGAGCAGACAACGAAGAAAAGAAGTCCATCGGCCAGATGTTTTTTGATAGCGAACTTTCTACACGCGAAACCCTTGACGCCAATAAACCAGGGGAAGCTAAATCTAAAAAATCGTCTGCGTTCATGATCGACGCGCTGCTGAAAGGAGAACCAAATCTGAAAGCAAGCACTTCCCAGGAGTTTTGTCCTTTTATACCAGTTACATTCCCGAGTTCTTTCCCGCCAGTTTTCCCAAAATTATGCCAAACTTCTGAACAAAATGTGAACACGGCCCCAGTTCAATGGCGGCCGATACCTATCTACCCGACCAGTTCTTTGAATTACAATTACAAGGCCTCAGCTGACACACCCGACGGGACGTCAGTAAACCGCAGACCTGATGACATTATAATTTCTGATACTGAACATCTCTCCGATTACTCGGCCAGTCGAAATACCCAGAGTACTTCCAGCGGAGATTCCTATCCTTCTTCCCCTGAAAGTGGAAATGGCTTCTTCCCGAGTGAAGCTGAGCTGAAAGGGATCAGTCCTTTTGTGACCAAATGCGGGTTGGAGCTCCTAGCTTCCGATGAGGATTCACAGGACATGTTCATTGACTGCGAAACTGTTGACGGTGATAAACAAGAAACTGTCGACATTGATAAGCCGAGGGTTAAAGAGGATGCAGCTGTCGCGCCATCTGGCGAGTTGTCCACCCATGGTGGAGCAGTGGTGGACAGTGGCTTGGGCAGCAGTGGGGCATCTTCCACTGCCACAGACTCATCTACACTTCCAGAAAACAAGGAGAACGAAGCGTTCCAACTGAAACGCAAGCGAGACAACTCTCTTGAATCCAGACGGCAGCCGGCTAAGCGACTGAGATACAGAAGATGGCCACTACGTCAGAGGCGGGGACCCGGCTACACGAGCACGCCAGTAGCCAAAACGGCCTTGGGGTTGAAGGTCAAGACAAAGAAATGCACGTGTTCTTGTGTGTGTCAAGGAGGGGCCACCGATAGCACGTGACAGCACACGTGACAGCACATAAACTGTAAACAATTTGCTGAACATGTCATAAAAGTTTGATGTGGAACTCTTGTAACGAAACATCCACGTAACATGCAGCAGTCGATACACCTCTGCCTCAGACATAATCTTAACACTGGAATATCTATTATCTATTTGTTACCATATACAGTTCAGAGGCATATCTATGGATACTGCGTGTGTAACTAATGTGGAAGCCTTGTACTACCGAACCCTTTTTAAAATGTTCGTACGTATACAATATTGAAACAGTTTCTATCCTCTTTACCTATCAGCACTGATACACATAAGTAGACAGGACCGTGTCTCCGTCGTGAAAAATGTGCCTACTGATGAGCATGAAAACATTTTCATTACATACGTAAAAAAATAGCCCACTGAGAAGGAAAAGTTTAATGGACTATGAGCGAAGTCTTTGTGAGGCTTTAGAAGACATTTACTGAATTAAAGGTCTATGAATTTAAAGATTGTCTTGTAGTTAAATAATTTTAAGTTTTTTTTCTGTTAAAGCATTATCAAAAGAAGTTTATGTGAATAATATTTAAGATTGTTATATGAAATAATTGTTTGACTGTAATAAAAGAATTTTGAGCTCATACCTTATCAACAAAGTCAATACACGAAGTTGAAGTTCCCGAGGAAATGGAACTGGTATTGCAACGAAAAAATGGAATTTCGTTTAAAAAAAGTTACTTTGAGTGTAGATCTATGTGTTTTATTGCTACATGCTATTGTTAATACTCTTTTCTTTTTTTAATGTTTATTTATATATTTTGATTAGAGATTATTTTTTAAAATGTTTTAAAGGGCTTGTAGATTGTAAATTATTATAATAATAATGTAAATATGAGTTGAAATAAAGATTTCCAAATGTTAATTACATCTTAATTACTTGAATATCAATATCTCTCCGAGTTTTACAATTCTGTTGTCATGGCAATCATTATTTAACAATGTAAGTCAACGGATTGTTTTGTCTAATCTCAGCACAATACCCGAAGCTGGCAACTGGCCGTATCCTTTCGTAGCTAAATTTAGGGACCGGATTGTAACTCACAGCTGTCTCCATAGCAACGGTGAAAGCACTTACCGAGACGAACGTTCACTCTCCAAACCAACTCACTGTTACCGTCATTACTAAACCAGCTAATCACCTACACACGTACGTGTGAGGGTTGGTTGAAAGTCCCACACACTGAGCCGAATGCAGAATGCTCTGTAAGTAACATTACTAGAATAAATGAACTGCATTCGAACTAAAGAATTTATTACTGTAACTGTTATTATGGTAATAACTGCGGAGTAGTCCTCTGCTCACTCACACTGTCATTTTAAGACGATCACAAGTCAATAAATAAATAAATACAATGTATGGAATTATGGATCCAAAAAATTATTTTAAAAAACAGTTAAATGTACAATTTAGGCAAGGTTTGTTCAAATTAATGTTAATGATATATGTGAACAATTTTTAAAAAAAATATGCCTGCACAATTAATACACAGAGACATGAAATGCAGTGGCGTAGCGAGGGAAGTGGGCTGCAATTTGTGAGGGGGATCCATTCTTCGTCGTTAATTAGCTTCTAGGAATAAAATAATCACAAGTAGTACTAGTAGGCAGCTATTTAACGTATGCACTAACCTCAGAGGGAGTGGTAAAGCTATGGTCCTTCCCTCTGTGTATCCCCTGCATCAGCAACCAGATATATTTTGTAACTTTTTTATCAACAAAATTGCTAAACTTCGTGATGAACTTGACAGAACGTTGTTTCCACCACATGATTTATCTCACTCTTTTGCTGTGAGGTCAAGCTTTGACATGTTCCAGCCTGTTACGGAAAATGAGGTCAAAAGTATTATACTAAAATCTAAGCCAACGTCCTGCCCTCTTGATCCCATCCCCACTCCACTATTGGTTGAGTCATTAGATCTCTTACTCCCAACAGTAACTAATATAGTTAACGAAAGTCTAAAATCTGGCACCTGTCCTTTATTATGTAAATCTGCTATTATAAAACCCTTGCTGAAAAAACAAGGGTTAGACCAAAACAATTGAAACAACTATCAACCTGTGTCTAATATTTCATTTTTGTCGAAAGTCATTGAAAAATTAGTCTTAAAACAACTTTTTTCTTATCTAAATGACCACACTCTTCTAAGTCCTAATCAGTCGGCTTACACAGCACAGAGACCACCCTGTTGAGGGTAACAAATGACCTCCTACTCGCACTGAACAGTGGGAAAATGTCTATATTGGTTCTCTTAGATCTTAGTGCAGCCTTTGACACTGTCGACTATCAAACACTGCTGAAAACCCTGCACAATTATTTTGGAATTTCTGGCTCAGTTCTGGCTTGGTTTCAATCATACTTATCTAACAGATGACAGGTAGTATCAGTAGATGGCTGTATCTCTCACAAAGCTGACTTGCTTTATGGTGTGCCTCAGAGCTCTGTTTTGGGTCCGGTACTTTTCGTACTGTATACAAGGCCGCTACTTCTACTGCTCTAAAAGCATTCAGTTAAAAGCCAATCATTTGCAGATGATACTCAGCTATATACTCACACTGATCCCTCTAATATGGACTCCGCTGCCCAATTGAAGCAAGAGTGCATTGGTGAGGTAAAGTCTTGGATGACGTTCAGCAAACTCAAGCTGAATGATGACAAGACTGAAGCACTTCTATTTTGCAACAATAAATCACGCAGTACTTTGTCTCTTCCGAAGTCAATTCACGTAGCCAGTTCGGATATTCTGTTCACAACATCGACTAGGAATCATGGCTACATTATTTCTGACAACATGTCTATTAACAACATCATCAATCACATCTGTCGCTCTGCCTACACTGCCATTCATCATAAAATGTTAATAAAAGCACGCCGCTACACATAGTTATATAGAGATAATTAAAATGCATTTATTTAATTACGGTACTTTCGGTCGATCTGAAATTTTGATACAATGCATTGTTAGGTGACACAAGTCTATGCTCAAAATTTAAGCTCGATGGCATCACGGAAAGTGTGTCATTTATAAATCCTTTATATTAACTTGTGGTGTCTGGTTGGTTCGTTGATTGTTTGTTTGAGCACTTGTCGATAAAACTCTGGATCGCTTTTTAACCCACTTCATCGTAAGCTAGCGAGCTGAAATTTTGCAGGCAGTTTCCTAACCAATGTTATAAACGATGTATCAAAATTTCAGATCGATCGCATGTACTGTAATTAAATTATTGAATTTTTATTTTTTTTTATTTATCCCTATGTATACTGTTAAATTTTTAAGATAAGAGTGTCGCGATGCGTATTATATTGAATGACCTTTCCTGTCGCGCAATAAGGTGCGTATTTTATTGACAACACTTTTTATAAACATATTCCTGATCGGTGCGCATTATATTAAACATGTTTACGACACAACTACAATTTTGTATTTTTGGATGTTCTTGCGCTGCGTATTATAATGAACACTAGCGTATCACCCGTCAAAAATGACGGAAGTTTTCAGCTGAAATCTATTTATTTTATAAAAAATGCACTTTTGTTAGGGCGCCTACGGTGCCGACCTTTTCTAAAGCCAAACTAACTTGTCCTTGTTTGATAAATACGAAATATTAAACTTTCTGAAATGTACACAAAGTATTTTATAATTAGGGTTGTAGGCGCCCCATTTTTTTAATTTTATAATTAACCATCATCAAATCCTTTTTTTTTACATTGATCCCTTTTCCAAAATTAAAATACATGTATGAGCGAAAACAATGACGTCAAATAATATTTTTTTACAGCTCATCTTTAATTTGCACACCTTTTGAAGCATTGGTGCAGTGATTTGGTTTTCTCTGCTTTCTAAAATTAGTAGTGTCACGGACAGACATTGCAAATTATCCTATATAATAAAAGGCAAGTTTCTGTCCCGTCATCTATTGGTCCCTCAAACACATGACTCCTACAGCCAATCACTAGCGGAGAAAAATTTACATATTACGCGGAGGTTCAAAACGAGTTATTTTTGGTGCAGTTTTTTTGTCATAATTCATTATGTTGTTCCCATCTTGAAGTGATGCCTGCCGCTTATTCCAATGACAATTCTGTTAAATACGTTTTCCTTGATGTTCCTGGGGGGTAGTGGCAAGAGTTTTAAGTGTTGTTTGTTTTTTGTTGCTGTTATTGTTGTTGTTGTTTTGTTGTTGTTGTTTGTTGTTGTTGTTTTATTGTTGTTGCTTTGTTGTTGTTGTTTTGTTGTTGTTTTGTGGTTGTTGATGTTATTGTAGTTGCTTTTTGTTGTTGCTGTTGTTGTTGCTGTTGTTGTTGTTGCTGTTGTTGTTGCTGTTGTTGTTTTGTTGTTTTTGGTTTGTTGTTGTTGTTGTTTTGTTTTTGTTGCTGTTGTTGTTTTTGTTGTTGTTGTTGTTTTTGCTGTTTTTGTTGTTGTTGTCCACATCCCTTGCCCTGCAACGACAATGTCCTGCAAACGCTTCAGCATAACAACTACCAAAACATAGCGTCCATGAACTTCACAGGTCATCATCATTTGTCCTTTGAGTTCCTTGTGGAACATAGGGCCTCTGTCAAAGCTCGCCACTCTACACGGTCCCTTGCCGGTCGCTTTAGTTCTTCTCAGCTCTTCCCAGTCCTTCCAGCCTCGTCCAACATGCTCCGTCTCCTTGGGCGGGCTTTGTTACTAGTCTATATATATAATTCTCTTCGTGGTCGGACCCTGCGAGGAAACAAGAAGCTGCATGTGCAACAGATACTAATTTTAGAAAGCAGCGCACCAAATTACTGCACCAATGCATCAAAAGATGTGCAAATTAAATATGCGCTGTAAAAAAATTATATGACGTCATTGTTTTCGCTGATATTTTAATTTTGGAAAAGGGAACAATGTAAAAAAGAGGATTTGATGATGGTTAATTATAACATCAAAAAACAAAGGGGGCGCCATAGGCGCCCTACAACCCCTATTATAAAATAATGTGTATGCATTTCAGAAAGTTTAATATTTCGTATTGATCAAACAAGGACAAGTTAGTTGGGCTTTTGAAAAAGGTCGGCGCCGTAGGTGCCTTAAAAAAGTGCATTAAAGTTGTAAAAGAACTCTCCATGAGCAAGTCTGCGGCGTATGCTACGCCGCGGGGCGTCTAGTATTGTTTAATTCTTTTAGTTACGTCTTGTAAATAAAGGATTTATAATCAAAAACTTGGTTTTTTACGTTTTTTTAAAATTTACTTTTATATTTACACCCGACAGACAGAGAGAGAAAGACGACAAGATTTCGAAATTACTATAAGATATTTAAAAGGAGTACACGAGTAACAATAAACAAGAAAGTTTTAATATATTTTCTAAAGGACTAAGATGTCTTTTAATAAGATGTTAAAATATTACAGCAACTGGTTTTTTCATCTAGAAACGTCTCAGTAAATAATTTTAAGTTTATAAATGTGTAATTAGATTTTCAGCAACACTCTTCTTTTGCTGAGGCAATTAAATATTTTTTTAAACATATAAAAAGATAACTGTTCGAGTATTAAAGGTCAGAAAATTTTGCAAATGATGTGGTAAAACCAGTCGTGAAATGCCCGTTACATATAGAGATCTAGTTTATTCTAGTAATCGTGTCAACAGCTTGGTTACCACAAAATAAAAAAATAAAAAATCATCTCTATTATTTTGATTTGTTCTTTATCTATACTTAAGCTGCTTTTATAACTATGTGTGGGTGACCCGACATAACGGCGACCCGGTCAAAACGACCGCAGACAAATTGTTAACATTTTTCGGAAGAAAAAAAAACGCTTTTTTTCATTTTAAGCTTTTGTCAACTTTTTCACCCTTAAATAAAGTGGTAAAATTGTAAAAATTATATCTTGTGATGTTATTATATTGTTTCTTGTCAACAAACAGCCGCGATTGGTACCATTTCGCGTAGAGGCTTTTAAATTCACTATTGTGGTGTCATTATTGTTGTTTATTATTAGCAAAACCTGACACTGAATAGGTGAGTAAAAATACGAATTTAATATTTGATTGGACATTTTACTTTTTGTCCATCTATTAGTCCGGGGCCGTTTTGTCGGGGCCGTTTTGTCCGGGGCCGTTTTGTCCGGGGCCGTTTTGTCGGTGAACCCTATGTGTGTCATTTGCTTCCAAACAGTACTTTTTGTTTTACATCTTAATCGAAGGTTTTGTCCATTACCCCCCCCCCTCCACCCCTTCATGTCAAATTTCTATGTCCCAATTTTTTAATAAAAATTGGGTGGGAGGGCGGCAAAGGAAAATTTGTTATTTATGCATGTCAATGGACAATATGTAATATTTTAAAAAAGTAACTATGAAACGAATGATAATACAGTTGATTAATTTAACGTTAATAATTCTCAGGCTTATTCTTTTGCAGGCTCATAGAAACAAATTGTAATAAAATATTTACACGGAAATTTAACTTACATATCATTGACTTTTTTTCATGACATCTTGATATTATTATAGTCCATTAGCTTTTGTGCCTTTGTGGCTGGCAAAACTATTCGCTGCTTCCTGTCATGTAAAGTCTCTTCTTTCAGTTTAGAATATTTTATTTAGATTAGATGGGGAGAAAGAGGTCCCACCATCATTTGGTATGGGAGTTCGCTAGAAGTAGCCAATCCAACGTGACAAAATATTCCTCACGCGAATTAGAGATGCAATATTGCAATCAGTGGTTCCCCCCCATCACCCCAGGCATGTTACGTCACAATTGTGTCTTACTATGCACTGTATAAATATTTTATTTCCAAGCGCAACTACCCTAGATCTTTGTAACTTTTATTTCAATTTCAGTCAAATTAAAATGCACCAAACACTTTCCAGACAATCACTGATGAGGATGATTACGTGATATTTGTTCAAGTTGGTGAACACAGTATACACCCGGTTAAGCACATTAAACGAGTTATAGCCCTTAGTCTCAATGTTCGCCCCTTCACTCCCTTGAATTGGATTATTATCGGTCTCGACTCCCTTTTCACTGCATATCACCTACTTAATTCATTCAATATTTCAGTTTTGGCATACGACAACATAATTACATAATAAGAATAAAGATTTTATATATAGAACCTAAGTTAATTTTTGTTGGAAAAAACCCCTAAATTTTTAAAGAATACAACAAACAAATCTGTGTTGTTTTTAACAGTCTCTTAGTTCATAATATAGCAGAATTTTATCTGGTTTCATTATATAGTGCATTCATCAATATTGTATTACTCTCCAATACCATAACAGTTTTTTTAAATAGAATTTTAAAACTTTTCATAAATAACCCAAATGTCATTGACAGAGGCGTAACAACGACTAGGCATCGGGGTAGTTGCCAAGGGAGCCGAGGGAGCCAAGGGAGCCAAGGGAGCCGAGGGAGCCGAGGGAGCCAAGGGAGCCGAGGGAGCCAAGGGAGCCGAGGGAGCCAAGGGAGCCAAGGGAGCCGAGGGAGCCAAGGGAGCCGAGGGAGCCAAGGGAGCCGAGGGAGCCAAGGGAGCCAAGGGAGCCGAGGGAGCCAAGGGAGCCGAGGGAGCCAAGGGAGCCGAGGGAGCCGAGGGAGCCAAGGGAGCCAAGGGAGCCGAGGGAGCCGAGGGAGCCGAGGCTAATGCTTCAATTTTATTCAAATTGGGTATTTTCCTACCTTTTTTTTAATATCCATTTGTCAGGAGGCGCCAAAACTAAATTAACCAATGGCGTGGAAAACTCAGATACGATTGTGCTCATTGAATCCGAAAACGAAAGTCGCATACTTCCATATTTATTGAATAACATTTGTCTATCCGTCATAATGTATAAACTATAGAAGTGTTCAAATTTTTGGGATATTTTTAAAAACTACAATTTTTTCCTTTAGCTTTTGTTTTGTTTTTGTTGTTGTTGATCATGTCTCTGTTGTAACTATCCGTTTTCTTCTTTTTTTTGTTGTTGTTGTTGTTGTTTTTTTAGTGTAAATCATACTTTCTGGTAATTTATGACTTTATTAAAACTATTTCACTAAATATCATCTTTCACTGATAGATTTAAGTTGAGTCCTTTTTAAATTACCTACCAGCAGTAAAATAAATCTTGTTGTACTTGTAAGTTGGACGTTTTGAGAACATGTAAATTAACCCCTTGTTTTGAGCGTAGCTCTCGATTGTAGGCTGTTAGCGTCTTTGTTATAACATCAACCACCAATCTGGGACTTAAAGACATTTTCACTTTAAGTAAAGCTGCTGTATTAAGGGTGGATGAATAAATGTTGTTTATATTTTTATTGAATGTGACAAGTTTCAAGAATGGCCCTCTGGGTAAGTTTTATTTCTCAAAGTGATCGGTGTCTAAATGTAATCTACTTAATGGTAACAATGGGTGAGTTTAACAAAGCTGACAAGCCATCCAATAACAAGTCATATCTCTCTGTAATAAAGGCGAATCGTGAAGATTTAACTAAAATTATTAGACAAACTTCAGCTACTAGTGTGCCCAATATTGACATGGATACTGTGTCAGTTGGGTTGACCTATCGTGACATGGGTTATGTGTCATTAGTGTGAATAATAGTGACATGGATATTGTGTCATTTAGTTTCACAAATAGTGACATGGATGTTGTGTCAGTCAGTTTGCCCAATCCTAATATGAACATTGTTCCTGACAGTCCACCTTTAATCAGTGATACTCCAGGTAAGGAATCATATGAAGGAAAATATGGACAGACTCAAAGCTTTCCGTGCACCTGTGACAACTGATGTGCAGTATGCAAGAACTGTTGCGAAGAATTTTCATCTGTATGTCCATTAACTTTGAGAGAGGCTCATGGGAAATTCAAACATTTGCTCAATTTGAATATCGAGTGTCGTTATTATAAACGTTTCATTACAAGCTGTTATTCAAAAAGAATCGAAACAAAATATTAGATATTAAAGTAGATTTATCACTTTACTTTATTCACTTTCAATCTCTTGTTTACCACCCCATGACAGATCTAACAACTGGACTGTCATACATAAATAGGGAGATATTTCAATTTAACGCTGACAACCTGATATTTCCTGTTCTGTGGGGGGACCTTGTTATCAATGACCGTAATTTAAGCTATTTACCAGATAGCAATTATTCTATGAAGCCCCAAATTTTGCATAAACATTCGTTTAAAAGACAAACTTTATTAACTAAAAGTAGTCTGGGATTTCCATGTATGAAATGCTGATAAAAAGATCAACGCAGGAAATGACGTAAATGAAACTCAACATTTTTCCTGTTTTTCCTATGTCCAGTGCAAAAACTCCGAAAAATATATTAGTAAATGTATAACATAATAACAGGGTATTAGTTAGCCTGACAAGACGTAACACAACAGCGAACGTGTCGGCAAAGAGCCTTCCTCAACGAACAAATAGTACACAAATGAAACGAATAAACGAAAGAATAAAAAAAAACTTAGCTGGGGTGAAATCCAATTAGTCCAGTAGAGACAATTTAAAAGCCTGATTGCAGTCTCACCCCCATTACATGTACTTTGAAAAAATATATGTGAATCGAAATAATGCGGAAAAACATGTTGGCAAGAATTTCACGCACACGTGCAAACCAGTCAAACCAGCACATTATTAGATCTATGTGATCTTTCCCTGCTCCATTTCAAGGCGTTGTGATGTATTCTGGAAATGTTATAAATATCACTTCCCGTGCTCCTATCGAGCTTAAATTTTGCTCATAGACTTTTGTCACGTAACAAAGAATTGTATTAAAATTTCATATCCATCAAATGTACCGTAATTAAATTAAAGAATTTTTATATTATCTCTATGTAGCATGTAAATGTTTGTGCTAGACCAGGGGTCTCCAAACTTTTCCGCAGGAGGGCCGCATTAACTGTCAAACAGCTGTTTGGGGGCCGACTACACGCCAGAGGTCCAAATAAGAAAGAATCATAACATAGATGTTGTTTTTATTTATATATTTAATATCATTATATCTATAATATTAATATTATTTAATAATATATTTAATACTTATCTAATAATACATTAATACACTGCACATGAGCACCTCCATTAGTGGGAATGGTGAAATTGTTTCCTGGATGCCAAAATAGTACATATTTCTGGCTTTAGATTTGATATCCTTAACATCAACAGAGATGACCTGAGATTGTCATCACATAAGTTAGTTCTCAAATTGTTCTTCACGTATTTCATCCTCGAACATGTCTGTTCGCACACGTATGTTGTTCCAAAGATTGATAGGTGGTACCTTGATGCAAAAGCTTTGACATTAGAAACGTCTTCCTTGTGAAAAAAACAGGTAAAAACTCAAAAGTCATTCTTTGAATTTGTCCCTAAGGAGGTCATGTGCTTGCAAATAAATGACATCCAGCTGCAGTTCATCTGAGCAACTGGCCAGATCTGCTACAAATGGATTTTGAAATAACCTCACTACTTCTGTCTTTGAATTCAAGTCAGAAAACCACTCCTGAAACTGAAGCTGGAGGTTTTTGATGATCTCGGATGCAAATGATGTGGGGAACTCAGCTGTTGCTTTAGCCGTGAAGACCTTGCACTGCCGAAAGTGTGTCAAGTTGTTTGCCTGTACAAAAACAAGACACGTTTAGATCTGAAGGCCTTTGGTTGATTGTATAGATCAGAAAATAGATTTTTCTCTCCTTGAAGTTTTGTGGTAATAAACTACAGGTAAAAATATTATCTTTTTTTTAGATTAAAAGGTCTCCAGTGGCCGGATGAGAGGGCCTCGCAGGCCGAATCTGGCCCGCGGACCGTAGTTTGGAGACCCCTGCTTTATGTCAACGGTTGATGACAAACATAAAACACCAAATTGATAAACACTAAATATTGTTGTGCACTTAAAATAATAAAAATAGCACGGACTGGCCATTTAAATTCACTTGATCCAAACACACATGTTTATTATGATTATGTCAAATAGCCACCATGACTTGACTTGATGACCAAAACTCTTGACTGTGAAAGTGTTATAACGTTTAAAACAATCATTTAAATGATCCACTAGTTTAATTTCGACTTGATAAAACGACTCTGGAAAGCAAGCTAAGCTACAATGGTTTTTGACATCGTTCAAGAAACGATATTTTAAAACTGCCCCGAACACAACTTTACAAACACATGTGCTTCTATTGGTCTGTGATGTCAAGTTGTACAGCTCTAGTATTGTTCCCATGCGTTCTTTTAAGTCAAATGACTTCACTGAAATAGTATTGATATTTCGCGGCTCATTACCCTTTAGCAAATGGTTTAGACAATGATGACGTAGCATGTACGTCACTAATGACAGTTGATGGATTTGATTGATGGCATCGCTAACAGAGGCATGATGAACGTCATACAGCAGAAATCTGGCCACATAAAGATGTGACGTCAGACGTTCATCAAACCCGACCAAGGGCGGCCACCACTCTTCTAATACATCATAACCGAAATTATATTTCGAAAACCAAATAATGTAATGAGACATTTTATTTATGTCGTCATAGTCCATTGAAATGTCATCTATGGTCATGGCGATGTTATAAATGTACAGCCTTTTACATAAACCGTCTGGACGGCGCACAAACCAATTTGACCTCTTGCAATATTTACACAAAGAAACTTGATGTTCACAATCAGAACTGGTCCATTCGAACAAAGAGACGTCAGTTGATTGGACAAGTTTGAAAATACCGGCTGTAAATCTGACAGTTGTGCTGAAGTCTTCATTCGTAGCTATATCACCATTAGTTTTCATCGTTCCGAAATCTTCCAGCATCAATTCCCCATTACATCCAAAACACTGAAGTCGTATTATTTGTTGGGTTGAACTGTTTGAAATATCAACTTCTATCAACAAACTATTGTAATACGTTGTTGTCATATTGTCGTGTAACATCGTCAATCGGTAATTCCCTGTCTTTTCTGCATCATTCAGGGATGTGTTTTTTTGTGCATTTGCGAAATCGTTTACTAATCTACTCGCATAAATTGGTGTCCATTCATTCGAGACCACCTGTCCTGTTATCGCGTGATTTGAATTGTTGACATCTCCACCATTGTTGCTGTTTAAATGTTGTCCTTCGTTAACGACTTCTTCATAATCTTCTAAACCACCAGCAGGGTGATGGCCATTTTTCATAACACTTCCGGTAGATGGAAGGCCTTTGGTCAGGAAATCTAAAACGTTAAACTTGAAATTCGTGTTAACATTTGTTCCACGACACGGACACATTTTACCATAAACACAACTGTCATTACACAACTGTGTCCCCCTTTTTTCTACGCCACTTGTATCATCGTTGGTGCTGCTCTGTTCGGAAAAGTTAATCTCCAGATGAATCGTTTGTACACAGCAGAGGGTTGTTACAACTAAATAAGAACAGAGTTCTCTCTCCATGATCACAGAATCGCCAAGACATAAAAAGACCATTATTTATCAGTTCTTTTCCCTTGAAAACTATATCAGAAATTATTAAAATTTAAGCAACAAAAGATGAATTAATACCTATTTTATTTGAAAAAACAAAGGGCGGGGGAGCCTTACTAAGTTAAAAACAAAATTAATTAAGCGTCTATTAAAAAGAAATGTTGCGTTAACATGCGCGAAAATAAAATTAGAAAATTGATCTAAATAAAATTCTAACGGAGGTTGTTAAAAATCGTAATTTTTTAATTTTCCGTAGAAATCTTTTCCATAATTCTAAGAATTTCAAAGATATTCTAAAATTATCTACAAAATTAGTCTCTTGAAATGGTGCATGGTTTGGCTGTGGTAAAGATCAGTTGGTACAGTGTGTGTAGGAGCTAGGGAAATATTTTAGACCAAAATATAAATGTACTTTTGAAAGACAGTACATTTTAATTGTCATTTCTTGAATTATGCGGTACATTAGTCATTTTGAAAGTATTTTCATTTTAATTGTAATTTCATTATTCATGTGAAACATTTTTTTTTCATTTTAGACGTCTGTACGTTTGTCACTTCTCGGTTCATGTGGGCGTCGGATGTGTTAAGTGGTGCTAAGAAATCAGATCACTGTAATGCCCGTCCCTGCACATACACATAATCACAGTTCTAGGAATTATAATGATCAGAGACGTATCTATCGTGGACTTTTAAAGATAGACGAAGTAGAAATTACACGAATCCATCCATGATCCCATCCCATGATCCCATCCCACGATCCCATCTCTTGAATTAATGGCGTCAACCACTCATGTCTCGTTCTTGAATTAAACAGCTAAAATGAATTCTAATTTCGAGCTAGACATTTCATAAATTTGAAGGACGTCACCTTAGAATTTGTCAAAGAAAACTTGAACAAACTTCGTCACCGAGATAGGAAATAAACGTTATCAGTGAGATAATTAAAATATTATTGTTAAAAGTTTCCATTGGAAGAATCACCACAAGTTACCGTAGACACAAAAATTCACAGTTTGGATGAACATGTTAATGTTGAAGAAGTGGAAAATATTTTCAAGTAAAGAGATTACCGATTGTTGTAAATTCATCATTTTCTTATTTCAAGGAAAAAAACAACAAAAACTAATTAGCTGGAACAAAATGTTGATGTAAAAGAAAGAACATGACACCACAATCATAGAGAATAAGTCAAAAGTCAAGTCTAATTGCATGGTTAATTAAATATTCAGCTATACGCAGTCGTCACGCAGTAAAACAATTGAAAAATTTCAATTTAAGATGATTTGCCGTTAATGCCAGACCAGGGGTCGGCTAACGTTTTTGCCAGTTATCCCAAAATATAAAATTTTATGTTGATGTTACCCCCGAAGGCATGATGTCCTGCCCCACACGACTCCTCCGTGGTTTGGGGGGGGGATTTGTAAGTGTCCGCCGCCCTCACCCCTCCCCCCCCCGCCCCCACCAAGGGTCTGGTGCTTTCCATAAACAAAAACGAATCTGGTGAGTTTTAGAAACCTAAAAATGAATCTGAAAATGATTATGCCTAGATATTTTAACTCAAAAAGACATTGGTGATCCATATTTTGGGGGTGGGGGGTGGATTACTAATGACATCAGTGGCCTCAACAAGCTGAATAACAAAGAATTTGCTAGCATTTATAGAATGTGTTTTCTGGAAGGAACTAGTTTAATTCTTGGCTTAACTTCCAAGAGTACACATGGCAGATTTTTAATATATTTGGCGGATTCTAGAGGATTTTATATGTTCCCAATGAGTCTGCAGTACCCTCAATAATTCTCTTTTTACCCCAAATGTTCACCGACCCCTGTGCTAGACGATACATTTAACTTTTTTTCCCCTATAAATGAATGTTAACTAACAGCAAACTGTCGTATTTGAAATGGTTGTAACACTAGACTCAACGATTAATTGTTCTGGAGGGTCTCTCAGAAAATTATTATTCTGAATAACAATTCCGAGTCCTGGCTGTGAAGTCATCTACTCAAGTCTACTGCCATGATTCTCACGACTTATTGCAATCTTCTGGTTTTTTTTTCCTATCACTCTTCTTAGCAGACAAACTTTTATTCCAGTCAGACAGAAAGATATTTTGATACTCTCAAACTTTAGCACCGACCCTGGATTGTTTGTTCTTACCCATATCGGTGACGTTCCACAGGCGGCCTCTTTTGTAGGAGGAAACGTGGAATTAAAAAAACCCCGTAAAAAGTTTTTGATCATAGATCCCTTATATATGAGTCATAATTAAAAGTATTGATCATGTTCAAACGCGACAAACATTTACAGACTGAATCTGCCTTAAATCCTGCTGTATAACCGGGGGGGGGGTGGGAGAGGGGAAAAGTATGGTCACCGATCACTGGACCGAGCTCAGAGTGAAATGTAAACAAAAGCACGCCGGTACATCGATGGGTCGCGTCAATGCGTGGACTGAAATGGCACGTGGAATAAAAACAATAACAAACTGTGAAATTGAATTACATATGTTTTATAGAGATAAACTAAAAATGCATTAATTTAATTACCGTACTTTCGATCAATCTGACATTTTGATACGATGCATTGTTAGGGGACACAAGTGTATGTGCCAAATTTCAGCTCAATGGCATCACGCGAAGTGGGTCATATTTTACTTTTGTTTTTCCTCCCGACGTACGAAGAGATGACGACTGACAGACAGAGAGAGAGAGAGAGAGAGAGAGAGAGAGAGAGAGGGAGAGAGAGAGAGAGAGAGAGAGAGAGAGAGAGAGAGAGAGAGAGAGAGAGAGAGAGAGAGAGAGAGGAGACAGGGAGACAAGATTTTGAAGTTAATATAAGGGATTTAAAAATGCTAAATCTCCATGCACGTGTGACCAAAAATGTATTGTGTACAGAAATTGTTGTGAATATTTTTATTCTCTTTGTTCATCAACATTGAGAGATGGCAAAAATAAATTTAAACTCTTTCTCAATTTACATAGCATGTGCTCTATTAGGGCAAGTGCCCTCGTAATATCGAGCTGTAACAATCAAAGTAACTTCAATAAACCCAACCGACACCACAAGAAGAGGATTTAGACGACCATTATAGAGATGTCCAATATCTCCGACATGCTTCACCCTTACATTCGATCTTTGATGTTTGAACCAGTGTACCAGTGTCAGGACAGATCTTGTGTATAAAAATATGCAAATATTTCCATGTAAATCAAATAATCAAACAGTTTCTATAAAATGGCTTCTCCTTATATCAGATCCATATTCTATGCATCGTAAATATTCAACAAGAAATAAAAACTCGAATGAGTATTTAAACGCAATTTCCAACAAGGAATTTGCGATTTTTTGTTAAGGGAAATCATTCTAGATTACATTAAAAGTCAATTCAAATAAGTAATTCTGAAACGTCATATCCCCTCACGCTCCATCACACCAAGAATGTGTCAATATAAAGCGCATCAGGCAACAATCTAACATAAGCATTCACAAAGCGGGAAAACTCCATTAACAATCATTCTAGATTACATTAAAAGTCATTTCAAATCAATAACTTTGAAATTAAATAAAACCATTGTTTTAAAAATTGCTTCTAAAATTACGTGAGTCGAATGAAAATAGTTTTTTAAACAATTACTTCTTCAAAACTATTCTAAATATTATTAGCGATTGTTTCACGTTTGTTTCAACCCGATATATGTTATGGTTGGCGAGAAATTTACAAAATACTGATAGTTTTTCCATTTTTTTTTATTTTCCAGGAAATCCAGTAAACCTTTTCGGTATCTTTTGGCCGTTGCACATCATTGGGACCTCCTTAGCATATTTGCAAAGACCCGAACCCTCTGTCTGGTATGGTTCAGGAGGAATTGCATTGTCAAGCTAAACAGACATTTCGAATCCATAAACCAAATTTTTCCATGGGAAATTGCGTTTACCAATTGGAAAACAAAGTTGTATTTCTTTTCCTTTCATTTATAGAAAATAAGATCACAAAATTTTTTTTTAAATTGGATATTCATGTTCGAACTTTACGCTTAAGAGTAAGCCAGAGACGCTCATGTCTCATACATTACAGAGTAAGATAGAGACGCTCTTGTCTCATACATACAGAGTAAGATAGAGACGCTCATGTCTCATACATTACAGAGTAAGCCAGAGACGATCTTGTCTCATACATTACGGAGTAAGATAGAGACGCTCTTGTCTCATACATTACAGAGTAAGATAGAGACGCTCTTGTCTCATACATACAGAGTAAGATAGAGACGCTCTTGTCTCATACATTACAGAGTAAGATAGAGACGCTCTTGTCTCATACATTACAGAGTAAGATAGAGACGCTCTTGTCTCATACATTACAGAGTAAGCCAGAGACGATCTTGTCTCATACATTACGGAGTAAGCCAGAGACGATCTTGTCTCATACATTACAGAGTAAGATAGAGACGCTCTTGTCTCATACATTACAGAGTAAGATAGAGACGCTCTTGTCTCATACATTACAGAGTAAGCCAGAGACGATCTTGTCTCATACATTACGGAGTAAGATAGAGACGCTCTTGTCTCATACATTACAGAGTAAGATAGAGACGCTCTTGTCTCATACATTACAGAGTAAGACAGAGACGATCTTGTCTCATACATTACAGAGTAAGCCAGAGACGATCTTGTCTCATACATTACGGAGTAAGATAGAGACGCTCTTGTCTCATACATACAGAGTAAGATAGAGACGCTCTTGTCTCATACATACAGAGTAAGCCAGAGACGATCTTGTCTCATACATTACGGAGTAAGCCAGAGACGATCTTGTCTCATACATTACGGAGTAAGATAGAGACGCTCTTTGTCTCATACATCACAGAGTAAGATAGAGACGCTCTTGTCTCATACATTACAGAGTAAGCCAGAGACGATCTTGTCTCATACATTACGGAGTAAGATAGAGACGCTTTTGTCTCATACATACAGAGTAAGATAGAGACGCTCTTGTCTCATACATACAGAGTAAGCCAGAGACGATCTTGTCTCATACATTACGGAGTAAGCCAGAGACGATCTTGTCTCATACATTACGGAGTAAGATAGAGACGATCTTGTCTCATACATTACGGAGTAAGATAGAGACGCTCTTTGTCTCATACATCACAGAGTAAGCCAGAGACGATCTTGTCTCATACATTACAGAGTAAGCCAGAGACGATCTTGTCTCATACATTACAGAGTAAGCCAGAGACGATCTTGTCTCATACATTACGGAGTAAGATAGAGACGCTTTTGTCTCATACATCACAGAGTAAGCCAGAGACGATCTTGTCTCATACATTACAGAGTAAGCCAGAGACGATCTTGTCTCATACATTACGGAGTAAGATAGAGACGCTTTTGTCTCATACATACAGAGTAAGATAGAGACGCTCTTGTCTCATACATACAGAGTAAGCCAGAGACGATCTTGTCTCATACATTACGGAGTAAGCCAGAGACGATCTTGTCTCATACATTACGGAGTAAGATAGAGACGCTTTTGTCTCATACATACAGAGTAAGCCAGAGACGCTCTTGTCTCATACATTACAGAGTAAGCTAGAGACGATCTTGTCTCATACATTACGGAGTAAGCCAGAGACGATCTTGTCTCATACATTACGGAGTAAGATAGAGACGCTCTTTGTCTCATACATCACAGAGTAAGCCAGAGACGATCTTGTCTCATACATTACGGAGTAAGCTAGAGACGATCTTGTCTCATACATTACAGAGTAAGCCAGAGACGATCTTGTCTCATACATTACAGAGTAAGATAGAGACGCTCTTGTCTCATACATTACAGAGTAAGCCAGAGACGATCTTGTCTCATACATTACAGAGTAAGATAGAGACGCTCTTGTCTCATACATACAGAGTAAGCCAGAGACGATCTTGTCTCATACATTACAGAGTAAGCCAGAGACGATCTTGTCTCATACATTACAGAGTAAGCCAGAGACGCTCATGTCTTTGTTATATTTTTAATACTTTCATAATACAATAACTGTAAGCCATAACATGCCAGGTGAATGAGTGGATATTCCAAGGGCATCGATCACCCGTGACATTCATATTGGAAGGAGAAGTTACTCTTATGACTGTAACGTTAGATGAAATGTTGTGCGTGGTTACATCATGCGAGACAACTCCTGTAAGTCTTTACATACATACCACATTGCCTTGCAAAACGGCACCTTTCTAAAAAGGCTTTAGTATCATGTTTATTTTCCCGATTTGTTTCATTGCCTCCTAAAAACCATTTAAAATTTGACATTCTCAATGAGCTGTGGCCTGCTGTGGAAGTATTTACAGAAGATCTCAACACGACACTGTATTCCCTGACCTACCTCATGCATACTAATAAGGACACTGAAGAGATTAAAATTAAATTCCCTTCTGATTTAGAAATATTTCATTTTCTATTGAATGAATTTAAACAACCACAAAAAAACGTCACAAGAGCCGCTTTATAACAAAGCCAACAAATATGGCGAAAATCAAGATTTAATATCAGTTCATAAACTCCTCTTTAGCTATTTTAATATAGAAAAATTGATCTGCTTTTTAATTGATCATAGATTTGATGATACGTCTATGAGATTCCAAGCCCGGCATTTGACCACTGCATCACATGAGATGGTTCAAGGTGACATTCAGAGTTTTTTAACGGTTATTACAGAGCAAACCAAGTGCAGATTATGTCTTGGGGAAGCAGGAAATATTATTTTTATGTCATGGTTTGTTGTATTTCATATCTTCTATGTCTCATATTTAAAGTATTATATTTTATGGCTTATTTGTCTTTTCTTTCATGTCTTAAAATGTCTGATATTTCATGTTTTACATAATGTATTTTTGTTGTTGTTTTTTGTGTCCCATAACCTCGTGGTATTGGGGGGGGGGAGGTTCCAATGCTTCACTTAGAATATTCTCGGGGCTTGGTACACATGGCGGCGTCCATCTCCTCTACCAGGTCAGCGGAGGACATTTCATCAATAGTCATTCATCAACATTTTTATTGTGGCTTTAACGTGGGCTAGATCCCACGCCCCTCAGCTTGTGGGGCGAGCGAACTATCCAGCCGCCACAAGTATTATAGTTCAAGTCTTCTATGTCATACTAGCGTATCGCCCGTCAAAAATGACGGAAGTTTTCAGCTGAAATATATTTATTTTGAAAAAATGCATTTTTTTTAGGGCGTTTACGGCGCCGACTTTTTTCAAAAGCCCAACTTACTTGTCCTTGTTTGATAAATACGAAATATTAAACTTTCTGAAATGTACACAAAGTATTTTATAATACGGGTTGTAGGACGCCTACGGCGCCCCCTTTGTTCTTTATTTTATAATTAACCATCATCAAATCCTCTTTTTACATTGTTCCCTTTTCCAAAATTAAAATATGAGCTAAAACAATGACGTCATATAATATTTTTTACAGAGCATCTTTAATTTGCACACCTTTTGATGCATTGGTGCAGTAATTTGGTAAGCTGCTTTCTAAAATTAGTAGCGTCACGGACAGACAGACATGCATGACAGACGTGACAGAGATTGTAATTATGTATATTTACTAGTGTATCACACATCAAAAATGACGGACGTTTTCGAAATAAATACAGATCAGATTAAAAAAATAACGTAATACAGAACTTTCATTTATTTTTTATTTTATTTATTTATTTCCCTTTTGAACAATTTTATGCGGCCGATCCAAAAGAGTTCTTTTTGGTGCAGTAATTTGGTGCGCTGCTTTCTAAAATTAGTAGCGTCACTGACAGACATGACAGACAGACGTGACAGAGATTGCAAATTATGTATATTGATATTTAATGTTATATTTTCCCCCATTAGTCTCATGAGACCATTGTGTCATATGGACTAAGGGAGTATCTTTAACTGTGATTGTACGTGGCACGCGCCTGCAGCGTCTGTGTAATATTTGAATTTTTTCGTATAATCCAAGTCATATATGTCTTATATTTAATTTCGTATATGTGTGATATACCATGTCTTTATGTTTTTTATTTCATTTCAAATATATCTTATATTTCCCGTCTTATATGTTCTTATAAGACGTAACTCATAGCTGGTTACTCAGCCAAAATAGCGTGATGTCATTTATGGATGACCCCTTCAGTCAATCATATGATGGATTTTATAAATTAATAAACATAAATAAATAATTGTAATTGAAACGAAGTAAAGGTGGGAAACATTTTTACAATTGCATGCCATATTTATGTAAGCAGTAATAAAAGAGGGTGCTTAAAATGATACACCTATAGACACACACTTATAAAAATACGACAGGAAAATATTAAAAATGTTCTTCAATACCATACGCACCGCGACAGTCTAACTCAAAAATTTACATGCTACATAGAGATACATAGTGATAATCTGAAAATTCATTAATTTAATTACAGTTCATTCGATCGATGTTAAATTCTGATACATCATTTATATCGTCGCCACGAGTCTGCCTGCAAAATTTCAGCTCCTTAGGATACTGGTAACTGGGTTAAATATCGATCCAAAGTTTTTGCGACAAGCAATCCAAAACAACAAACAAAAAAACCAATTAAGCAGACGCCACAAGTTAATATAAAGGATTTAAAAATCATTAGTTTTAAAACTTGTCATGTTGCACAGATTTGACACGGGGTCACTAATGTAATTTTTATCTTATTCAAGCTATATAAATATTATTCAATTCATCCGATCACCATGAAACTTTGGGAAGTTGTTAAGTACACATCTGAGAATGTTTTCGGGCTTTAAATTTTTTTAAAAATACCCCTCATTGGTGGCCGGGGTCCAAAAATGCTATTTTTCACTTAATGGCCGTCCATAAAGTACGTCACGCTCCAAAAGGGGAAGGGGTGTAAGAAAGTGTGACAGTTTGTGACAGGGGGGAGGGGGGTCAGGCCATGTGTGATATCACACATATATTTTTTTATATATATTTCTTTTTAGTAGAATTTAAATAGCTTTAAAATACTTTTCAAAACTTTTGTGAAACATTTGAATTAGTTTTATGTCAAAATAGCATGAAATGCGCATCTCCTGAATATCGAAAGATCAGGAATGGTTTGACAATCATGTTCGCACCAGTCACTATTTCACTCACATTGTGAAATATCAGGACATAAAATGTTGCGAAAAAGTACGAAGCTCATATTTCAACGTTTTACCTTCGAGATTCTTTACTCCTCTAATCACCATCAACCAAACAACTGATGGACTTAGAGCTTCAGATAGAGCAGATGCAGATTCTCATAAATGTCCTTGTTAGTGGCACACACTCTCAAATTATATGACATTATGCCGAGATCAACAGGAGTTTTCAAAGTACAACCACATGATCTTTATTGTCCATCTTTGCATACCAGCTTACTTGATCGAATTTGCAAAATATGTCACTTATATTGTGCCTCAGAAACAATGTTGAAGAAACATGCAGGACAACACAGAGCTTAGGCTCATGAGAATGTGCCCACCCCCACCCCACCCAATCTGTTCAAGAATCAACTCAGATAAAACTCATCAATCCTTTGAGAATCGCTTCTAGAAGGCAAAGAGAACCTATGGAAGTTATTGCCAGAAGTGAAAATGCACATACAGAGGCTGTTGAGTGCCTATCTATATGAGGACGAGTTGATATGTTTGCAATTATCCTTCCAGGAAACGATGATGGTGAAAGATTGATGTCAGTCGTAACTATGGATTACACTTCACCTTTGTAAGATAATGTCCAGTTTAGTCATTTTTTGTTGTTTCCGTTTTATTATTTAATCACTGGGTGAGATCAAGTTTCGTTAATCTACTTCTTATTATGTGCCAATAGATTGCATAATCAGCAGATTATCTTAAACTTGACCTCACCCATTGTAATTGAAAAGGCAGCAGATACATGATGTGTATTATAAAATTGTCAAGTCAAATTTTTGAAATTTTTATTTTCAAAATCGATCCAGATTGAGTTACTGTTTCATTGAATAACTGTGACAACTTTTGACCATTAACTATTCTACTATTAAAGTAATTTTAATAATTTGATAGTTCTTTTAAGTAGGGGTATACCGGATTTCGGCTCCAGCTCCAGCAAATCCAGAATCCTGCAATTTTACAAATCCGGCTTCGGCCCCGGTAGGTTTTCACTTTATAAATCTGGCTGGCTGGTAGAACCCTAATTTTTATGTATTCATAATGGCTCCGGCAATTCACTTCATAAATCCCGCGATATCCAGCTCCTGTCGGATTTCAAAATTTTGAATCCGGTACATCCTTACTTTAAAGTGGAAATTTTATTTTTTAATACAGTTTATTAGTGAAGAGTATTTTAAGTATTAAATTAAATATTTTAATTGGGTGTTATTTAAAAAAAATCGAAAGTGTTACGTACCTTAAGGGGGGGGGGTCCCGAGATTTGTGACAGCTTGTGACAGGGGGAGGGGGTCAAAATAGTCAAAAATAGTGTTACGTACTTTATGGACGGCCCCTTATATGAACTATTCAAACATTATTTTAAACTTGGCTACAAGATTTTTTATTGATTTTTTTTTACCAGACTTAGTACATAAATACTCGACGGCCCATATTTAATTTAACTGGGGCCGGTAGACACGTGTTTTGTTTTTTGTTTTAAAATTATATTATTATAAATTTAAATATATTATTCCCAATACGATTTTCCATCTTGATAAAAATCTATACACATATATTGTCAAGGTATGACATTCACTGCTTGGAAATGTAGTGTCACTATTACAAACAGATGTGAGCGGGAGTTGAAAATAGTTGACCGGTTTCATACTGGTTAGGTGTTCTGGACACGCATGAGAGGTTATGAGAAGCAGAAGGCATATATTTATATAGTGTGTGTGTGTGGGAGACAAACCCGCGTAAAGAACAAGAGGGTAAAGACCCAGGGAGGCACAAGATTCACATATAAGATATAAAATATATCAGACATATAAGACATCAAATATAAGACATTAAATAAAAGACGTATAAGATATGAAACACGACAAACCATGAAATAAGATCATATTTCATGCCTCCCCAAGACAAACTCTTCACTTGGTTTATGTACGCGCCTTCTGCTCTGTAATGACCTTGAGGACATTCCCTCTGAAGGTCACCTAGAGCCATCTCATGTGGTACAAAGTACAAAGGCTGGCACCGGAAACTCATAAACTTATCGTCGTATCTATGATCAATTAAAAAACATATAAATTTTTTCTGTATTAAAATAGGTAAATAAAAATCCATCAACTGATATTATATCATGATTTCCTCTAAATTTGTTAGCTTTGTTATAAAGTGAGATGTAGTATGGCGGCTCTTGTAACGGTTTTGTTTGGATTGGTTTAAATTCATTCAATAGAAAATGAAATATTTCTAAATCAGAAGGGAATTTTATTTTAATCCTTTCTGTGTCCTTATGAGTATACACGAGGTAGGTCAGGGTATACAATGTCGTGTTGCGATCCTCTGTAAATACTTCCTCTGGAGGCAACCACTCGTTGAGAATGTCAAACTTGAAAAGGTTTTTCAGCAGGCAGTGAACCAAGTCGGGAATAGACATATGATTCTCAAGCCCTTTCAGAACGGGACCGTTGGCAACGCTATGTGGTATGTATGTAAAAACTTACAGGAGTTGTCTCTCATGACGCAACGAGCTCCGACATTGCAGCTAACATTACAGTCATAAGAGTAACTTCCCCTTCCAATGCCAAGATCACATGTGATCGATCTCCAATGAAAATCCACATATTCCCCTGGCATGTTATGGCTAACAGTTACTCTGTTATGAGAGTATTCAATATACAACAATTTACCCGTTGATTGTCGATTATCATTAACAAAAGGATGGCAGTGTTTAGAAAATGTCTCCCTGTACACAAGGGCAGCATGATAACGATTTAAGTAGTAGAATCGTTCAGAGCAGATGACATAGCAGACAAATGACATTAATCTCTCTAACTGATTTGTATCAACTATCAATGGGCTACTCTGCAAAGTATCAGACATTGGCGTGTCTAGCTTACTCTACCAAGTATCAGACATTGGCATGTCTAGCTTACTCTGCCAAGTATCAGACATTGGCGTGTCTAGCATACTCTACCAAGTATCAGACATTGGCGTGTCTAGCTTACTCTGCCAAGTATCAGACATTGGCGTGTCTAGCTTACTCTGCCTAGTATCAGACATTGGCGTGTCTAGCTTACTCTGCCAAGTATCAGACATTGGCGTGTCTAGCTTACTCTGCAATGCATCATACAAAGGCGTATTTGACTTACTCTGCAATTTGTCACACATTGACCTATTAGTTTGATGTATCTTTATTATATCATAAATAGGCGTAAAATTTAAGCAGGAATATCCAAACTTTGGTTATTGTGCGATCTTATTTCCTATGAATGAAAGAAGAGGAAGTAAAAACATATTTTCCAATTTGTTGACAGAATATTGACCATGAAGGAAATATGGATCTGAGATAGTGAGAAGCGATTTTTTAGGAAGTGATTGGTTATTTGAGTTACATTGAAATATTTCCATGTTTCTATACACAAATCCTGTGCTGACATCTGTGACTGGCACAAACACCAAAGATCGAATGTAAGGGTCAAGCAGTGAGAAGTATGAGGCATCTCCATAATGTTCGTCTAAATCCTCCTCTTGGAGCTGAGAGTTTTTATTGAAATAACTTTGATTGTTACAGCTCGATATTACGAGGTTGCTTGCCCTAACTGAGCACATGATTTCTAAATTTAGAAAGTGTTTAAATTTATTTTCACCATCTCTCAAGGTTGATGAACAAAGGGAATAAAAGTCTTCACAACAATTCCTGTATACAAGACATTTTTCGTCACACTTGCATGGAGTATATTGAAATTTTCCACATTTCCCCTTACAAGAGGCCACCTCTGGAACCTTACCGAGATGGATAATATCAAACAATTCAGGGTCGGCGCTAAAGTTAGAGTTAGAGAGTATCAAAATATCTTTCTGTTTGACTGTAATAAAAGTTTGTGTGCTGAGAATAGTGATAGAAACAACCAGAATTCTGCCATAAGTCGTGAGGATCATGGCTGTAGAAAACGTCACAGCGAGGACTCGGAATTCTTTTACTCGGAATAATTAGCTGATGAGAGACCTTCACGAACAAATAATCTTTGAGTCTAGTGTTACAACCAATTCAAATACGACAGTTTACTGTTAGTCAACATTCAATTATAGAAACAAAAGGTAAACACATATAGTCTAGCAATAATAATAAATCAACTTAAATGGAAAATGTTCAAATGTTTTACGGCTGAATGTTTAATTATTTTTGCAATCAGACTTGACCTTTAACTTGTCCTGTATGATTGTGGTGTCTTGTCTTATCTATACAGATGCTCCTTCTATACAGAAGATAGTTGCGTCCACAGACCATGTCGGTATGTTGGCAAGTGATGCAGCGTTCACAGGCCACGGCTATGAGGGTTCCACGCATTACCCAGCCACCTAACTAGTGTTAGGTACCCATTCGGAGCTGGGTGACTCAGGGACGCCCTAAGCCTCGGGAACAAATCCTTGCCTTCACGTGGATTCGAACCCTCGGTACGCAAATGCCACTCGACCACCGTGCCCTGATATCTAAACCCCACTAAACACATCTGACACCCACATAAACCAAGAAATAACAAGTAAAAGTACAGACTGTCAAAATGACTAATGTGCAACGTGATTAAGGAAATTTCAAAAAAGTGGAAAACTTTCGAAATGACTAATGTACCACATGAATCAAAAATGTCAAATAAACTGTAAACACTGTCTAAATTATTTAAAATATTTCTCTAGCTCCCACACACCCGCCTCGAAAAGTCTTTACCACCACCACCCCCTCCCTGTTTCAAGAGACAACATTTGGAAAAGAAGATAAATATGTTGTAGATACGTTTAAAATATCTTTGAATTTTTTAGCAATACAAAAAATAGTTTTTAACAGCCTCAGTAAGAATATATTTCCTGGTTTTATTTTCGAGAATGTTAACGCGACATTTAATTTTACTAGATGCTCAATTAATTGGTTTGTTTTAAAAACCTAAGCAAGTAAGCAGGCTTAAGTCTTTTTGCTGCACATTTCAAATAAAAAAAATTAAAAATAATTCATCTGTTGTGACTTACACATTAATAATTACTTATATAATATTCAGGTAAAAAAAAATTATGTCTTTGTATGACTGTATTGCGATTCTATGATCATGGAGAGAGAACTTTGTTTTTATTTAGTTTTGACAACCCTCGGGTGTGTGCAAACGTTTCGATTTGAGTTGAACATTTCCAAACCGAGTGGCACCAGCGAGGACTCAAATGGTGTAAATAATAGGGGGACACAGTTGCTTAACGACAGTTGTGTTTACAATAAAATGTGTCCGCGTCGTGGAACAAATGTTAACTCGCCTTTCAAGTTAAACTTTTTAGATTTCCTGAACAGAAAGCTTCCAGTGGAGCCAAGAAGAAGCATTACGCACAATGGTCATGACCTTGCTGATGGTTTAGAAGATTATGGAGGATTTGTTAACGAAGGACGACATTTACACAGCAACGATGGGGGAGATGTCAACAATTCAGATGACGCTATCCCAGAGCAAGTGGCCTCGAATGAAAGGGCATCAAGTTATGAGCGTAGAGAATTCAACATTTTAGCCCACAATGCGCTAGAAATTACATCACTGGATGATGCAGAAACGACAGGGAATTACCGATTGACGATGTCACAAGACAACATGACAACAACACCGGACAATAGTTTGTTGATAGAAGTTGATATTTCAAACAGTTCAACACAAGAAATAATAAAACTACAGTGTTTTGGATGTAATGGGGAATTGATATTGGAAAATTGGGGAAAGAACATAACTGCTGGTAAAATTTTTACTCTTGATGACTTCAGCGCAACTGTCAGATTTACATCCGGTATGTTCAAGCTTGTCCAGACGACTGACGTCACTTTGGCCGAATGGACCAGATCTGGTTGCGAACATCAAGTTTCTTTGTGTGCGTATTGCAACAGTTCAAATTGGTTTGTTCGCCGTCCAGACGGTGTCTGTAGGAGGTTGTACATTTATAACATCGCCATGGCCATAGAATACATTTCCATGGACTTTGATGACATGAACAAAATGTCAAATTACATGATTTTGTTTTTAAAAGATAATTTGGGCTATGACGTATTAGAAGAGTGGTGGCCGCCCCTGGTAGGGTTTGATGGACGTCTGACGTCACATCTCTATGTGGCCAGATTTCTGCTGTATGACGTTCATCATGCCTCTATTCACGATGCCGTCAATCAAATCCATCAACTGTCATTAATGACGTACATGGTACGTCATCATTGTCTAAACCGTTTGTTAGAGGCTAATGAGACGAGAAATATCAATACTATCTCAGTGAAATCATTTGACTTACAAGAACGCATGAGAACAATACTAGAGCTGTACAACTTGACATCACAGACCAATAGAAGCACATGTGTTTGTAGAGTTGTGTTCGGGGCAGTTTTAAAATATCATTTTTTGGACGATGCCAAGAACCACTGTCGCTTAGCTTGCTTTCCAGAGAATTTTGCTCAAGTTAAAATTAAACTAAAGGATCATTTAAATGATTGTTTTAAACGTTATAACACTTTCACAGTCAACAGTTTTGGTCATCTGGTCAAGTCATGGTGGCTACTTGACTTAATCATAATAAACCTGTCTGTTTGGATCAAGTTACTTTTACACGGCCAGTGTGTGCTGTTGGAATTGGCTTACTTCCCTTTCTATCTTATTATTTTGTTTTTAAGTTACGCCTGCTTTAAGCCAAGCCTAGATTCCTGTCACAATCTATATATATATATATTATATATAATTCACCAAAGCGAGTATATGCAAACAAGTGAATGACCCTCGCTGGGTACGACCGATTAAGCAAAATGGGTTCCAAAAACGGAAAAAAGGGGGGGGGGTGTGGGCATGTTTCGCGACCAACAGAGCTTCTTCAGTTCACTTGCGTTGTTCCTTCACAAATAACATTATTCGTAGAGTAGTGGTTATCACGACCGCCTTACACGCGGAAGGTCCTGGGTTCAAGCACCAGCGGAGACGTTTTTAGAAATTTTTTTAATGTGTGTTTGTGCCCGTTTCTTTTTTACGAACATGGCTGACCCTCGCTAGGGTCGGCCAATCACAGTTTATGGTTGGCAAGCTAGGGTGGTGAAGGGTGGTGGGTAGGTAGTTAACCTTAATGCGAATTTCTCGAGACCAACAATGCGTCGGTGGTTCATCCCCACCGACGTTCACTCGCGTTGTTTTGTTGCTTCGTGCTGTAGTTTGTGTCCGTTCTTTCCCCAATTTCTTTGCACTATCCATGAGCAAGTCTGCGGCGTAGCATACGCCGCAGGGCGTATCTAGTAACATTATATCTTGCCTCACTCTCAGTGCTTCTTGTTCATGTGATCTGATTGGTTTTATATCATCAAGATTAAATCTTTGTTGATTCCAAGGATAGAAAGGGAATCCTGTCTCTCTGAGGTAAACAAAGTCACTAAAGACCCCAGTGGTTTAGAATAGATCATCTTTGCAATAGCTCAATGAAACATGTTATATATGAAATGTTTTAGATATAGGCAAGGGTGAATGACTTGTATAAGTATAATTATGTAAAAAAATATATTGAAATTATTTATGTAATTTACTTTAATGTGCTGAAACAATTTTCTATTTTTCAGAATTTAGGTTAATGAAATTTTTATTTTTATTTGTTAAAATGGTATGTTTTTTAAAGATAACAATGAGTTGTTATAAATGAAGAATTAAAAGTAGTGAAAGTATGGTTGTTGTTTTTTTTACCACTACAGCGGTTAAAGCTAAATAGCTTAACACTCTCTTACAGGTGAGAAATATAATCGGAACCAAGTTACCCACCACTTGCCTCATCGAAATAGAAGACGCCACGATAATTTGAGCCACCTACAAAAAGGAAATATAAGTAGACAGAATTTGATTTTTTTTTGTTTGTGTTTCTTAATGCTAGACACACTTGATGTGAAGCAAAAACGTATCTGTTGCTTATTTATATGAAAAACACAAGGTCTTCAAGGAGACATGTTAAATTGAACTTCTTTTAACAAGCTGTCTAAGGAGAGGTGAAGGTTCATAACCTTCATTTCAGATTATACATGACACTGGCCCGTTTCCTGTCTAAAGCTTATTCCCAAGAAACTGAAGCCATTGCAACCTCACTTCACCTGTCACGTAGGTAGGAAACAATAAATGTTTGGTCAATTAGGTATGGTGCTGTATGACTAATGAGTAGCGAGTCTGAGAAACAAGGGAGCAATAAAATGACATATAAATTCTTGGGCAGATAATGAGTGATGAATTCTTTGATTTGTTCACTTTTTTGTGTTGTCAAAAAATGATCAACAGAGCAACTGATTTTGTAATAATCTAATTACGAAGTGTTTAAAAATTGATGTTCATTATTATAAAAATCCATAAGCATAACATCCTGTTGACATGACTCACTATTACTATTAAGTCTTTGTTCAGTCCATTTTAGAAAGGGCCGTTTAGTGAAGCTATGTAATATGCGTAAAGATTTACATGAGTTGTCTCGCAGGATGTAACCACTACCAACATTGCAGATATCTTTACAGTTATAAGAGCAACTACTTCAAAGGCCAAGGTCACAGAGAGAGAGAAATTTAACTTAGTCAACTGGAATGTTATGGCTTACAATTACTCCGTTGTAAATAAATGATGTCACTCGATTTTGGCCGATTTTCCAATCCCCCCCTCCCCAGTCGTCACGCGTAATCATGTAAACGTAGACCTCCCCCCTTTTTTTACAAGACGTCACAAAACTTTGCCCCCCCCCCGAAAAGCTGAAAAAGAACATGTTTCAAATCACTTTTTTGTCATTTAAGTATGTATTTAGTGTTAGGTTGCACTCTACTATCGTAACATGCGCGAAGCCATGCAAAGCGTCATTAAATAAATTGTAAGAAATCAAATATTTTGTGGAACTTGTATTTAAATTTGTGAGTTTTGGTCTGACATCACATTTCTTAAACTCCCCCCTCCCCCTCGTCACACATCGTCACAAATGTGTGGACCCCCTTTCCCCCCTGGGTGCGTGACGTCGTTTATGGACGGCACCTTTACCAATTACATAACAGAAATACAGAAATATGAATGTGATGTCCCATCGTCAACATTGTAACAAAAATATAAAGAGATAAAGAAATTAATTCAAACTTTTTTTTTGTTAATGCAAAATATCACCCTTAATATTTAAATTATTTTAAATCCCGAAAAATTGACTGTTTAAATTTCCAAAAGTACTGATATGCATATACTTAAGATGTTTTAGAGTAAAATTTAAGAAACCTGTAAAAAAACAAGATTTTCACTATAAATCCTTTATGTACTAGACGTAACTAAAAGAATGTTCATTATAATACGCAGTGCAAGACCATCCAAAAATACAAAAATGCAGTTGTGTCGTAAAACATGCTTAACATAATGCGCACCGATCAGGAATATGTTTATAAAAAAGTGTTGTCAATAAAATACGCACCTTATTGCGCGAAAGAAAGGTTGTTCCATATAATACGCACCGCGACACTCTATCTCAAAAAATAACACGATACAAAGGAATAAATAAAAAAATCTAAAAATTCAATAATTTAATTACAGTACATGCGATCAATCTGAAATTTCGATACATAGTTTTTATCATCGCCACGAAACTGCCTGCTAAATTTCAGCTTGCTAGCTTACGAGAAAGTGGGTTAAAATCGATCCAAAGTTTTGGCGACCGACAAGCAAGCAATCAAGGGTTCAAACAGACACCACGAGTTAATATAAAGGATTTTAAAAATACACAAAACATTTCAAAATGTTAACTTCAAATTTATATGACCCTAAAAGTAAATCATTAAACTTTAGAGCCAGGTACAGTTGTTTATTTCACAGTGCGTTTATTTCAGTGACAGAACTTTGTATTAAATTTTTATTTTATTGTCAATTTATTATTATTTTAATTTATTTTCAGTAGAATTCATTGCCAGTTTAATTCATTGTCAGTAGTTTTTATTATAACGTTATTTCATTTCAGTAGATTTCATTTTCATTAGATTTCATTGTTGTTTTTAAAATTTCAGAATTTTTTTTTCTTCAAATTTCAGTTTATTTCATGACTACAGATGTATTGGTCAGGTTATTTCACAGTCTGTCTATTTCATCGTCCGCTTGATTTATTCCCAGGGTTTAAAAACATTTTTTTAAACTTTCTTGTGTACATGTCATCGAATTCTGTCTGATACTGCAATGGCGGATTGATACATAATATATTCTTAAGTAATTAAATTGTTTCAAGCTTTAATAACTTATACAGATCTCAGCAAAAAACAAAGTTCAACCGTCAGTCTAAGAGCAAAAACTAATGGGTTGTGTCTGGTAGGGACAGACGACTACATCAATTAAATGAGAACTTTTTTAAACCAAAGTAAGACTGTGAGAACTGCAGTAAGGAATTTTTTTTTAATGATTTAAACATTATTTTTTTATCCAATTATACCATCCATGTTTCAAAATTATGATCCTATCCCATTTACACATCCCATGATCCCATCCCATTTACCAATTAAAGAATTAATAATAATAATAATAAATTGATTATTTATATAGCGCTGTATCCCAGTAAGGAACTGGGCTCACAGCGCTTTACATGAAAGAAATAACATTCTTATAAGTATTAAATTAACTTTCATATCACAACAAACACACACAATTACAATACATTATACATAAGCTACGTTAATCATTTACAAGAAATGTTTGTTTCATCAATTTTAAAAATAAATTGTGAAAAGATGTGTCTTAAGTGCAGTCTTGAAAGACTTGGTTGTTTGAATACTACGTATGTGTAATGGTAGAGAATTCCATTGTTTGGCTGCACAAAAAGAGAATGACCTTTCACCAAACGTTTTGGTGCGTGTCGTAGGAACAGAGCGAACGCGTGTGTCTGCAGAAGATCTTAGCTTGCGAGTGGGTGAGTAGACCGACAAAAGTTCAGTAAGATACGATGGGCATGAGTCCGAAAAGAAATTGTGACAGAGAACGGCCAGTTTGTAATCAATACGGGCTTGTATAGGCAGCCAATGAAGTGAGCGAAGAAGTGGAGTAACATGGTCATGTTTTTTTGCCTTGAGCACCAGTCTGGCAGCTGAATTTTGAACTTTCTGTATTCTTTCAATGCATTGTTTTGGCACACCTGACAGAAGAGAATTGCAGTAATCCATACGAGCCAGTACAAGAGCACAGACTAGTGTTTTTGTGGCACTAACTGTTAAGTAATGACGGATTGAGCTGATCTGACGAATGGCAGTGTAGGCAGAGCGACAGATGTGATTGATGAAGTTGTTAATAGACATGTTGTCAGAAATAATGTAGCCAAGATTCCTAGTCGATGTTGTGAACAGAATATCCGAACTGGCTACGTGAATTGACTTCGGAAGAGACAAAGTACTGCGTGATTTATTGTTGCAAAATAGAAGTGCTTCAGTCTTGTCATCATTCAGCTTGAGTTTGCTTAACGTCATCCAAGACTTCACTTCACCAATGCACTCCTGCAACAATTGGACACCGGAGTCCATATTAGAGGGATCAGTGTGAGTATATAGTTGAGTATCATCTGCAAATGATTGGCTTTTAACTGAATGCTTTTCAAGCAGTAGAAGTAGCGGTCTTGTATACAGTACAAAAAGTACCGGACCCAAAACAGAGCCCTGAGCACACCATAAAGCAAGTCAGCTTTGTGAGAGATACAGCCATCTACTGATACTACCTGTGATCTGTTAGATAAGTATGATTGAAACCAAGCCAGAACTGAGCCAGAAATTCCAAAATAATTTTGCAGGGTTTTCAGCAGTATTTGATGGTCGACAGTGTCAAAGGCTGCACTAAGATCTAAGAGGACCAATATAGAAATTTTCCCACTGTCCAGTGCGAGCAGGAGGTCATTTGTTACCTTCAACAGAGTGGTCTCTGTGCTGTGAGAAGGTCTGTAGGCCGACTGATTAGGACTTAGAAGAGTGTGGTCATTTAGATAAGAAAAAAGTTGTTTTAAGACTAGTTTTTCAATGACTTTCGACAAAAATGAAATATTAGAAACAGGTCGATAGTTGTTTAAATTGTTTTGGTCTAACCCTTTTTTTTCAGCAAGGGTTTTATAATAGCAGATTTACATAATGAAGGAAAGGTGCCAGATTTTAGACTTTCATTAACTATATTAGTTAATGTTGGGAGTAAGAGATCTAATGACTCAACCAATAGTGGAGTGGGGATGGGATCAAGAGGGCAGGACGTTGGCTTAGATTTTAGAATAATACTTTTGACCTCATTTTCCGTAACAGACTGAAACATGTCAAAGCCTGACCTCACAGCAAAAGAAGGAGATACATCATGTGGTGGCAACAACGTTCTGTCAAGTTCATCACGAATTTTAGCAATTTTGTTGATAAAAAAGTTACAAAATATATCTGGTTGCTGATGCAGGGGATACACAGAGGGAAGGACCATAGCGTTACCACTCCCTCTGATTAGAGAAGGAAAGTTAAAGGTCAAGTCTGATTGCATGAATAATTAAAATTTCAGCCGCATGCACTCGTTAGGAAATAAAACATCTGAAAATGTTCCAATAAAGTTGATTTATGGTTACTGCTAGACTGCTAGACTAGTCTCTATAATTGAATTTTTACTAACAGCAATCGTGTTTAATATATTGTTTGTAATACTAGACTCAACGGTTATTTGTTCAGGAATGTCACTCAGAAACTAATTATTCCGAGTCCTTGCTGTGATGTTATTTACTGCCATGATCCTCACGAATTATTGAAGCCTCCTGTTGTTTTTTCACCAATCTCAGCAAACAACTTTGAATAAATTCAAACTAGAAAGAAAGATGTTTTGCCAATCTCTGAAGTCAGTGCCGACTCTGGATTGTTTGGTCTCGAGGACATTCCAGTGGCGGCCTCTTGTAGAGACAAATATGGCAAACTAAATAAATAACAAGCTTAGTCTTATTTGCTATCGGTCATGGAATACAATGGTTGAAAACGGAATTGAACTACAGTAATTTCCACAGCAATAACCAATCAAAATGCTTGGTTTATTGAAAGGTCAAGTGTGATTCCTAAGACATGCGGAAACCCCATAAGTAGGTCAATAAAAAAAATTTTTTGAACGCAAATCGTAACGATTGGTAGGTTGGGTAAAATTTGATTGGTCGGGAATTTATATGTATCTAAATCTGGAAAATCCAGCTTTCCATTGATACCTCATTCGATATGGTTGGACGATTTCAAGTGCATGAATGGAGTCGGTAAAAACTGTATTTCGTATCAAAATACGACTTGACACTCCCTTATAGGGTTAATAATATAATATTTAAAAATATTGCTCTAATATATTATCATATAATTTTTATGTAATTTATATTAAAAAATTGCTTTAGAAACCAAATATATCGAGAACTAGAAATACTTAAAAATGTAATTTTTTGCACAAATTCTGACCCACACCGCCACTTTTCCTTAAAAATAACAAAAAATATTAAAATATCAGTATTTAGTCCATTTCTCGCCAACCATAGCATCTATCGGGTTGAAACAAATGCCAAACGATAGCTAATAATTTGTAGAACAATATCGGGCTATGAATTTTTGAAAAATCGCTTTTCGTTCGACTCCCGTAGTTTTAGCAGAAATTTGTAGATAGCAATTGTTTTTTTTAGTTTCAGAATTATTGATTTGAAATTACTTTTAATATAATATAGAATGTTTTCCCCTTGAACAAAAAATCGAAAATTCTTTGTCGGCAATTATTTGAGTTTTTATTACTTGTTTTTTTGTGTTGTTTTTTTGTGTTGCATAACCTCGTGGTCGTAGGGGGTTCCAATGTTTCCATTAAAACTTTTTCGGGGCTTGGTAGACTTGGCGGCGCCAATCTCCTCTCCAATCTTATGTGTCGTAAATTCCATGTCTTATATATTGTTATAGGCATATTATATAACCCATTCCTAGTAATTTTAAAATGCATTATTCTTCTGCTGCTAACGAAATAATTGTCTAATTTGACCAAAAAGATATAAATTGTTAAAAATGGAATATAAAAAATAATTGTTTACACTCAAATTTTTTTTTAAATCAGCTTCGAAAAGAATTTAAATCTGTTTGGCAAAATGCTCTCACATATTTCTTGGTCTCAGTTTTTAAATTTTAGCTTTGAACCAGCACCTCAAGAAACGTGAAACAACACTTGTTTCTTTGAGATGGAACTAATAGAGTATTCACTTTGGTTGGGGGGGGGGACAAAATACAAAGGATGACACCATGAAACCTCGCCTTGTTTCCAAAGAGAAGCTTCAGCCTTGCGTACACGCGACTTGGAGCTGAACATGTTTGAAAGCACATAGTGTGTGTAAAACAGTTGCAATATGTCATATAGAAACATCTGGCATGAGTCGTATGACCGTATGACTGAATGCAATTTGCAATTTATTATAAGATTTTAATGAAAGAGAACATTACCCACAAAATCAATGAACTTGTAGAAAACCCAAAAAAGTCAAGCAATGAGTTCTGATAAATCCAATAAAAGATGCCGAATATCAAGCTCTGATAAATTAACAGAAATGGATAGGCAAACGATTTTTTAAATTATATTTGTATTCGTTTATTCAGTTTCCCATTATATGTCAATATAAATAGCAGCTACAGACATTGTGTAGATAAAATGTGTTAGCAAAGCAGGATCTTCTGTTTGTCCCAATTCCTCCCTCTGTTTGTTTAGCTTAACTCCAAAACCATTGGATGTCTTTCTTTATGTTCAAGATTTAATAAAATTATGGAAATACATGTCTTATTATTTTTATTACTGTACTTTCAATACAAAAATTTACAAATGATTCATTTGATGACTATATTTCTCTCTATATAAAATCTTGTCTGTTTAGACAAGAAATAGCAAAAAGACAAAAAAGACTGCATTGAGTGGGGAGGATCATAACATAACATGACGTCACAGTGAGGTTGATGACGAAAAGATGACATCACAGTGAGGACCATAACATAAGATGACACCACAGTGATGATAATGGCTTAAGATGACGTCACAAGCATCAAGGTTGTAGATGACGTCAATGCGACGACAGAGCATTTAACTTAATTTGATTTCCTAGTAAATATCTCCCAGCTCTCCCCATGACGACTCCCGTCAGTTCTACTCCATTGATCCGTTGAAATATCTCCCAGCTCTCCCTGGTGACGACTCCCGTCAGTTCTACTCCATTGATCCGTTGAAATATCTCCCAGCTCTCCCTGTGACGACTCCCGTCAGTTCTACTCCATTGATCCGTTGAAATATCTCCCAGCTCTCCCCTGTGACGACTCCCGTCAGTTCTACTCCATTGATCCGTTGAAATATCTCCCAGCTCTCCCTGTGACGACTCCCGTCAGTTCTACTCCATTGATCCGTTGAAATATCTCCCAGCTCTCCCTGTGACGACTCCCGTCAGTTCTACTCCATTGATCCGTTGAAATATCTCCCAGCTCTCCCTGTGACGACTCCCGTCAGTTCTACTCCATTGATCCGTTGAAATATCTCCCAGCTCTCCCCGGTGACGACTCCCGTCAGTTCTACTCCATTGATCCGTTGAAATATCTCCCAGCTCTCCCGTGACGACTCCCGTCAGTTCTACTCCATTGATCCGTTGAAATATCTCCCAGCTCTCCCTGTGACGACTCCCGTCAGTTCTACTCCGTTGATCCGTTGAAATATCTCGGTAACATTCAGACAGCCAAGATGTTTAAAGGAAGCCATTTTATCAACAAAAATTTAATCTGAACATTATAAATAAAACAAAAGGAAAAGAACAAATATTTTTTTTAATAACATGCGGTGGAAAGGGAGTTAATTTCTTTAACGGTTTTTAAAACAGTATCAACCAAAACTAAAAACTGTTTTTATTCAAATTAAATATAGGTCATGTTTTTTTCTCTCTTAATGTCGAGATTGTAGAAGCTGAAATTATTTTTACTTTTCTAAGTTTATTTTCTTTATATACAACATCGATTTCCTTTGGTTTTTAACTCAATTTCCTTTGGAAGAAATTGCGTTTTTTTTTCGTACGACTCCCGTTATTTTAGAACCAATTTGTGAAAGCAATTGTTTGTTAAGTTTTTAAAAAAAACGTGTACTTTTTAAAAAAAAAGATTTTTTTAAAAAAGTTTTTTTTTCAAAGATGTGGGTGTTAGAAGGGGCATAATTGATAAAGGGAATGTTTGAATAATCAAAACTCCAGTTGTTCCTCTTGTATTATCATGTCAATTTAGATTTAGTTTCGTATTACCGAACTGTTAAACACCTGGAATGTGGTCATCGATGGTTGGGGGTGAACTCCGATGACACGCACGTGGAAGTCAAGAATAGCACGGATACAGATTATATATAGAGATAAACTAAAACTGTATTTATTTAATTACGGTACATTTGATCGATCTGAAATTTTGATACAATGCATTGTCGTCCAAGATTTATCTGTGGTTAAATTTTGAGATCTCTAGGACCATCAGAAGTGGTTTAATTTTACGTTACAAGATTTGACGGATACAACATACAACATACAAACAGTGTGACTTAAATAAAAATAAGTAAAATGTAAAAAAATCTTTTTTTTAAAAAAGGACACGCTTTTATTTACAAACATTTACAGTCTGAAACGCGCTGATCTCCCCTGCCCTTGATATAAACAGGGAATTTGGTAAACGATGGCTGGAGTGAAACCAGTGAGTCGTGGAGGTCAACTCTAGCAGACGACTATACATTCTAAATAGTGATAAATAGAGATAAACTAAAAATTGATTAATTTAATTACGGTACATTCGATCGATCTGAAATTTTAATACAATGCATTGTCATCCACGATCTATATGTGGTAAAATTTTGAGATCTCTAGGACCATCAGAAGTGGTTTAATTTTACGTTACAAGATTTGAAGGAAGGATGGATGGATACAACATACAAACAGTGTTACTTAAATAAAAGCGTGTAATAACATGTAATTTTCAAATTATTTTCTTCTTTTTAGTCCACTTATAAAAACGTGGTTTTTTTAAAAATCCTTGTTTACCTTTAGACTATTTATTTTATGCTTTTTCTTCCACTAATAAAAACGTGAGTTTTAAAAATCTTTTTAACCTCTATTTATTTTAATAAAAACCTCATCAGCACCCGCCCAACGTTTTAATACCACGGCGATGAGGTCACGGGGTGAACTTGGCACGTGAAATCTAACAACGGCAGACGAACACATATTCTTATTTACTGATAAACTAAAAAAATCAGTAATTTAATAACAGTACATTCGATCGATCTGAAATTTTAATACAATGTATTGTCATCCTAGATCTATCTGTGGTAAAATTTTGAGATCTCTATGACCATCAGAAGTGGTTTATATTTTCGTTGGCAAATTTGAAAAATTGAGGACAGACAGACAGACACGAAAGCAAGTTAATAAAAACGTTGTAAAAAGTGAAATTATCGATGCGACTAATGATGAAAAGATGTGTAACAGAAGTTTTGTGTTGAAACAAAACTTTTCTTCTCATGAGTTGGTTAACAAAACTCACATGCCCAACGGAAAAATGATTTCAAAATTAAACTTCGTAGATGTCCTGGGTTACAGACAACCACTGAAATCTAGCGGAAGTGATGCAAACAACTGCCATGACCTTAATTCTCATTCAGACGCCACTGAGAATGTCTCCACAAGAGCACAACATAACTTCTGTAACCTTGATCGGCAGAGATTAGGTCACGTTGGAGATGTTAAATTGAAATCACGTGATTCAATAACGGATTTCATATTGCATAATCACACTGCCTATGAAGATACGAGATGGAACGGTAACAAGGATATTGGTCATGTGGCGACAGTTGGTGATGATGTTGTGACAGTGACCCGTGAAAAGGTGACATCAAAGGATGGAGAGAGATTATTTGGTAATGTTATGAAAGAAATTACAACAGCCAATGACAAGGTGACACTACATGGGGACAACGTGGCAGTGGATCCTGATGTGGTGACTGTGTTTGATGATGCGGTTACGGTGAATGGTAATGGAATAACAGTGAATACTGACCTGGTGACAGTAAATGGTAATGTGATGACGGTAAATGGTGACGTGGTGACAGTGAATGCTGAAATTGGTGACAATAAATAGTGATTTGATGACGGTAAAATGTGAGTTGGAAGTAGTTAATGGTAAAGGGATGATCATGAAAGATGACATGGTGACAGTGACTGGTGACGTGGTGACATTGTATGAGGAAGGGAGGATGTTGATTGATGAGATAAAAAAAGTGACAACAGCCAAATGCAAGGTCACAAAGTCATATGGGCGAATGTTACATAAATTACGTGACATGATAAAAATAGCTTTTAAAAAAACTCATTGGCAGCTGTTGATGTTTCCAACAGTACAACTCAAGAAATATTACAACTGAAATGTTTCGGGTGTAATGGGGAATTGATGCTGGAAGATTTCAACGAAAATGTCGCGGGCGCGATATATATTAAAATGTTATTGAAAGAAGTACTTGCTGTTAGATTTACAGCCGGTATCTACAAACTTTTCCATGCAAATGACAGCACTCTGGACGAATGGACCAGGTCTGGTTTATATTTGTGTTCATATTGCAAGAGGTCAAATTGGTTTGTTCCCCATCCAGACGGTTTCTGTAGGTGGTTGTACATTTATGTCGTCGCCATGACCGCAGATGGCATTTCCATTAACGTGGATGAAATAAACAAAATGTCATATTACATGATTTGTTTTTAAAAGATAATGTGGGATATGACGTATTAGAAGAGTGGTGGCCGCCCCTGGTAGGGTTTGATGGACGTCTGACGTCACATCTCTATGTGGCCAGATTTCTGCTGTATGACGTTCATCATGTCTCTGTTCACGATGCCGTCAATCAAATCCATCAACTGTCATTAATGACGTACATGGTACGTCATCATTATCTAAACCGTTTGTTAGAGGCTAGTGAGACGAGAAATATCAATACTATCTCAGCGAAATCATTTGACTTAAAAGAACGCATGAGAACAATACTAGAGCTATACAACTGGACATCACAGACCAATAGAAGCACATGTGTTTGTAAAGTTGTGTTCGGGGCAGTCTTAAAATTTCATTTCTTGGACGATGTCAAAAACCGTTGTAACTTAATGTGATTTCCAGGGCCTTTTTTATCAAGTTAAAATTAAAGTAAAAGATCAGTTAAATGATTGTTTTAAATGTTATAACACTTTCACAGTCAACAGTTTTGGTCATCTAGTCAAGGTCTGGTGGCTGTTTGACATAATCATAATAAACCTGTCTGTTTGGCTCAAGTGACTTTTCCAACGGCCAGTCTGTGCTGTTGACAGTTGAGAAAATGTAACTAAATACAAAAAATGTGTGTGTTAATCATGTAAATGTTTAGTAAATTTTTCAATAATAGTTCACATAATTCATCGCTTGATTTAGTGGTGTTTGAATTGTTGATTCATCTCTATTTTATTCTATGGGGCAATATCTTTTAATGTTTACATGTAAGGCTTTTACCCATTTCACACGCAGCTATACACTCAAACACACTCCTCTGTTACTGACGTCACTATCCAAACTTTGCAGGAGTAAATTGGTAAGGTCAATTGTTGTATGAATTTCAGCAAGCTAAAGCTGAATGATGACATGACAGAAGTAGAACTCTTTTTTGCAAAGATTAAATAACACATCACTTTGTCTCTTTCGACTTCTATTCATGAAAGAGTTCTGATATACGGTGCACAACATCAACTAGGAATCTCGGCTACATTATCATAGGGCAGCAAAGTTTAACGATTAATTCATCAAGTAATCGGTAACAAATTGTATCTATTAAAAAAAAATTTAACGATTAATAGGCCCATCACATACAAATGTAAAAAAATGAAGGCTGATAGATATAAACACATTTCCGGGAGATTACAGGAACATTTTGGTTTTAAACTATTTACAGTGGGGAATTTTCAAAATGTTGATAAAGTTTATTATATCCATTGTGAGAAGTCGTTTGACTACCATGGTTCTAACACTTCGCTTACTTATCACCTGCAAACCAATCTTTCAGAACAGGATCAGAAAGTTCCGCTGAGACAATCTACTTATAACACCATAAATTTTAATTTTTGACTTTTATCGAAATTAACTACTAACTAATCGTTAAATTTTTCGATTTAAATTTAAATTATTCGTTAACACCCCTACATTATTTATAGCAACACGTTTTCCAATAACTTCATCACTTACATCTGTCGCTCTGCCTACAATGTCATCCGTCAGATCAGCTTAATCTTTCCATACCTAACACTTAGTGCAACGAAAACTGTAGACTGTGCTCTTGTTATCTCTCATCTTTATTTATTGTAATTTTCTTCTTTCAGGTTCACCAAAACAGAACATTGAAACACTAACTAAAGTTTAAAATTCAGCTGTCGGGCCATTTCTTAAGAAAACAAACACAATAAAATCACTCAGCTACTTTATTTACTTCTTTGCCTCCCTATAATGCTTGCGCTGATTGACTACAAACTGTCCGTTCTCTGTCACAACTTCTTTTCTGACTCATGCCCTTGCTACCTTACTGAACTTCTCTCTGTCTACTCACCTTACTCGTTATATACGCTCTTTGCAGACAAACGCAATCTCTCTGTTCCTAAGACATGCACTAAAGCATTTGGCGAAAAGTGTTTCTCTTTTTGTGCATGCCCCCAAAGAAAGGAATTTTCTCACACTAGACGCCCCGCGGCGTAGCATACGCCGCAGACTTGCTCATAGATAGTGCAAAGGAAAAAAGGGGAGGGGGAGAACGGACAAAACAGTAGCACGAACAAATTGGAACAACGCGAGTGAACGTTGGGGGGGACCACCGAAGCATTTTTGGGAAGTATTTCGGACATCGCCGCAATTTCTGCTTTGTCACCATATACTCCTGAAGTATTCATGTACTGAGCGTATTGTTGAGAGTGTATGACTACGTTTCCGTCACTGAGAACAACGGAGAGCTCGTCGCCGAAGTTATACCAATGTTGAGAAACAAATATTGCAGCCATGAAGCCAAGTTGGAGAGCAACAACTTCGTCAATGAACGAAATATGCGACCAATAGAAACAGAAAGTTAACTGGTGAAGGAATTGATATAACATTGAACGAAGCTTTTTCCGTGACATGCGAAGCGGTGTCTATGTTCGCTAAGAAAGGGGGGAAAGAACGGGCATAAGCATTTTTTTAAAAAAATGTTTCCGCTTGGGCTTGAACCTAAGACCTTCCGCATGTCAGGCGGATGTAATAACCAATACACTACGAAATACATGAACACTGTCAAGGAAAAACGGAGTGAATGTAAAAATACTTTGCTGGTCTCAACACATGCCCCACCCCACTACTACCTTCGCTTGCCAACCGTTAACTGTGATTAATGGACCCGAGCGAGGGTCATTCGTCATGCTCTGTTGCACATACTTGCAGCTTGTTGCCTCGCAGGGTCCGACCATGAAGAGAATTATATATATAGATTACATATTCGCAGTATTCCAACTCCTAAGGCATTAAAGACCACACAGTTCTTCAAACCTCACTTTCAAAGTTAATTCAATAACAATTATTGGACTTCCTTACATGATAAACGTAGCTTCTGTGCGATGTATTCTCATTACATATTGAAGTTAGGATATGAAATTTGACACTATATGCATTGGTAATTTTATGTATGTTACTATTTTATGTGAATAGCCGTAAGATCAGCTGTTTACTTGGTTAAAGAAATACATAAATTATATGTATAAAAAGAATTAAAATTATGTTTAGTTCAACAATAATGTTATTTTCCATTATTGGGCTAAATTCCACATTATCATGTGATTTTCTTTATTTTATATTTTTCAAATCCTCCTGTTAAATACTATTTTTAATAATCGTGAAAAAGGGAAGAAATGTCGCTAGCTTGCAATCACACCACTATTTCCAATAATTATAATAATTTTCTTGGTTTTTATACGTGGCTCTATTTTTAAGATGTTATTCTGATGTGATATAACTAATGAAACATCTAATGAGTCAAATAATACCAAAACTAATTAAACATTTTTAAAAACCCGTAAAAACAAGTTTTTGACTATAAATCCTTTATATTGGAGACAAAACTAAATACAAAATTTTAGTTATGTCTCGTAAAACATGTTTAATATAATGCGCACCGATCGGGAATATATTTTTAAAAACTAACTTCAATATAATACGCACCGAATTGCGCAACAAGAAAGTATTAAAAAGGTCGTTCAATATAATACGCACCGCGACATTGTATCTCAAAAATTAACATGATACAAAGAGATAAATAAAATAATCTAAAATTTAATAATTATATAACAGTACATGCTACCGATCAGAAATTTTGATACATCGTTTTTATCATCGGCACGAGTCTGCCTGCAAAATTTCAGCTCGCTAGCTTACGAGGAAGTGGCTTAAAATCGATCCAATTTTATTTGGCAAGCAAGCAAGCAAGGGCTTAAACAGACACGATAAGTTAATATTAAGGATTTAATAAGAAAAACAACTAAAGAGACAACTAAAGAGATAACTAATGAGATAACTAATGAGACAACTCATAAGACTACTTTTAAGATATTTAATCGAACGACAAATAATAAAACTAATGGGAAAGTTAATGAATCATTTATTGAGACAACTAATGAATCAACTAATAATAATATAGCTAATGAAACAGCTAATCAGCTGAACGAAGAATGTTTTATGTGACATAAATAACAACACGAAGAAAGGTGACGTCATTGGCGCTTTTGTTTGCCAGCATAAGCATGTGTTAATAATAAAAGCCCAGGCTCATTCTGTAACGCTAGGGGGCATCACTCTTATTTTTTTAATTGAAAATATAGACGTAAAATCATAATCATTTTGGTTTCAAGATTAACAGAGCGTTTGGGGCCATCCATAAATGACGTCACGCACCTAGGGGGGAGGGGGGTCACACTTTTGTGACGATGCGTGAAGAGGGGGAGGGGGGTTGAAGAAATGTGACGTCACATCAAAAGTGTAACTTAAAATAAAACTTCCACTAAAATATTTGATCGCTTACAATTTATTTAAGGACCCTTTTTAAAAAAAAACATCAGTGCTTCTCAAGGTGCCGGTCCGTAGGACATCAGACGCCGGTTGGCTTAAGTTATCAAGAAATGAAAATTAAATCTAATTATAATCATTAAGTTTTAGAACACACATGAGAACGTATAAAATTGTTACACTGTGTCGTTTGATGTTGACATCAAAGCATTTGTGATGTAACCGCAGCTCCGTTTGGGTCTCTTACGGCAGGAGTCGGCGAACGTGTTTGCCCTTTACCCAAAAATATGCAAGTTTATGTGTGCGTTTCCCCCCCACCGACACGAGGTCCTGCCCACATGACTTGGGTGGAGATTTGGGGGAGCGTCGTTACACCTCACCCCCCCCCTCCCCCACCCGAAAATGCAACTGGTGAGTTTTACAAGTATGATAAGTGTCTACAAATGATCTGAATAGGATTATGTGTAAATATTTTTAAGTCAAAACGACACGGGATATCCTTTTTTCTTGGTGGGGGGATACATTTGAAACAATTATAAACGTTTTAAGCTTGATATAATTGTTCGATTGGTTTTTTGGTCTAGCGCCCCTGGCCATTCTAGATATAATAGTATTCATTAACTTTATTGAATGCTTCAAATTCTTGACATCGCAATTCGAGAGCAGCACAAAACAACTTTTCTTCTTAGCTCAGTTTTTAAGGCATTAATTTTTATTATCACATAAAGCATACTTGATACAGTCAAGTTATGTGGATTAAGATTAGGCCTATTGTCACTCGTGTCAGTATAAATGAAAGTAGGGTGGATTTAGGTGTCTTCGTATAGTACGTAGGCGTATGTAAGAAATCTACATTGTTGTCAAATTTAAAAAATGCATTTTCTGGAAGGAACCGGTTCAATAGTGGGCATATGTTCGAAGCGTACACGTACAAATTACGGTACACATGACGTATTTTAATATATCTAGTGGATTGTAGTGGATGTTATATGTCCCAAATGAGTCTGCATTACCCCCAAGAATTCCCTTTTGACCCCAGATCAGGTTATTTACCCCTGTTCGCCGACCTCTTTCTAACGAGATGCCCGATAGTCAATTGATGGATTTTTTTTAAAATGCATTTTAGAAACATCATTTTTCAAACCAAAAAAATCTAAACAAAGAAGTTAACCGTGATGATTAAAAGTCAATGTTTAATTTGTATGCATTAAAATTAAAATATAATCTAAGGATGTTAACACAGTTCGTTTTTTTTAAAGGCCGGTTAAACGTTTTTAAAAAACGGACCGGGTCAATAGAATACCTGAATATTAAATTTATAAAAGTTTATGTTAATTTTATTAATCACATAAAAGGGTTTTTGACATTACCGCTGCATTGTTCGTTAGCTGTCTTGCTATGCCTTGGCAACTAAACAATTTTTTTTTAAATTATATAAAACAAGCCGAATTCATACTTAGTCTTATAGGGCTTTAAGCCATCTAGGGGCTCATTTTGATATCACGTTAGTACAGGGAAAATCACGTCAAAAAGGGGAAAAGAATACACCGGTACCTGGTGAAATGACCTTTTACATAGCTTCACATGTGTTACGATATTACGATGCAGACCTACACTAAATAAATACTTAAATGACAAAAAAAGTTATTTGAAACATACTTTTTTTCAAATAGAAAATAAGGTGGGTTTTTGTTTTTCTATGTTTGTTTGTTTTTGTTTGTTTGGATGCTGTTGTTTTTTTTTGTTTTTTTTTGGGGGGGGGGTTAACTTTTTATGACGACTTGTGACGAAGGGGCGGGGGAGGGGGGGAATCGGCCAAAATCGCGTGACGTCATTTATGGACGGCCCTCTTTGGTGTTTCTTGCCGTAAAATATTATGTAACGTCATTGTTTGAGCTTATATTTTAACTTTGGAAATTGTGATATATAGAGAAATTTTGTGAAAAATAAATCATTCTAATGAACTAACATTTAATTATCCATTCCTTTTATTGAACTCATTCACATACCAATTTTTGGTTGTCGGACATATTGATTCGAACGCATGTAATTCACGTAAGTTACTAGGGCTTTTGAAAAAAGTGGGCGACGTAGGCGCCCTAGAATATCTACTATGTTAATGTTTCGCTACATGGATGTTCACATTTGAAAATTACTCCTATAACACAATTTATGCTTATTAGAGGACTTTAAATTCAAACTCTTGTCAATTTTGAATATTATCCACAAATTAAATTGCCCGCTCTTTTTTTAAAATCTGTTTTTGTTTATCTAAGTTTTGATTTAATGTATGGGTTCCTATCTAAGTTTTGATTTAATGTATGGGTTCCTATCTAAGTTTTGATTTAATGTATGGGTTCCTATCTAAGTTTTGATTTAATGTATGGGTTCCTATCTAAGTTTTGATTTAATGTATGGGTTCCTATTTAAGTTTTGATTTAATGTATGGGTCCCTATTTAAGTTTTGATTTTAATGTATGGGTCCCTATCTAAGTTTTGATTTAATGTATGGGTCCCTATTTAAGTTTTGATTTAATTTATGGGTTCCTATTTAAGTTTTGATTTAATGTATGGGTTCCTATTTAAGTTTTGATTTAATGTATGGGTCCCTATCTAAGTTTTGATTTTAATGTATGGGTCCCTATCTAAGTTTTGATTTAATGTATGGGTCCCTATCTAAGTTTTGATTTAATGTATGGGTCCCTATTTAAGTTTTGATTTAATGTATGGGTCCCATACAGAAGATTCATTCTCGACAAAGAGTCTCACCAAAATGAGGTGGCATTTTAGTTTTATATTATTATTACATCTGTAAAGATTTACAATTTCTCTTTATTAAGGCTAAGGATCTGTTGGATTTTTCAATTGTTCATTCAAATACGTGTTCCATGCAGTGGCGTCACTAAGGTGGTTTTGAGGGGTGGAGACCGCACCGGGTGGCACCATGACAAGGGGGGGGGGACACCAAAATGCAAAATTCTGTGTCCACGTTACTTGGCACTTGCAGACTAGGAGGAGGTCTATGGGTTAAGTCGCGAGGGGATGACACCATGAGATACCTCCCTGGGTGACACCAACCCTAGTGACGCCTCTGGTTCCATCACACACCCACTCATCAATAATACTCCACTTCCCGTGTAGGTAGAAGCATCAAACTTTGGGAAGTTGTTAAATTGACTCTAAATGGAAATCGGCAACTTCTCATTGTAAGTCTGAATAAGAAACGAACAAGATAATATAGAAATGTGCTGGATAAAGGGTAAAAAAATAGTTCTTCCCATAGACTAAAATTGTTAAAATATTAATAAGACATTAAAAGATAATGGCGATTAAAATAGGAGAGTGTTGACTCAACAATTCAAATAAACTAAAAGATTTAATTTAGTTAAGCGATGATTTATGTGCATGGTTAATGACAAACACAAAACACTAGAGTAATAAACACAACATATTCTCATGCCCTTAAACTTAAATGGAGGACACTGGCCGTGGTAAAGTCACTCGACCCAAACAGAGAAGTAAATTATGACTCAGTCAATTTATTATCTCTATGTCACTTAGATCCTGTTGTTATGAAATATTGGTTTATGATCTGATTATCCCTTAGATATTGTTTGATGATCATTATATCACTTTGATCTCGGTATCTTGATGTTCATATTATCTTTTTTTAAACTTCTACATTAATTACATTCTGGCTTTGTGATCTTAATAACATTGAGATGTTGGTGTAATGATTTCTTAATTACTAAAATTTCGTCTTTATTATACTGGTGGAAGTTTTTTTTTAAAATGTACATTTATTAATTTATTATTCACATCTATATCTTTTATTTAATATATCATGGACAAATGTTTTTCTTGGTTACCAAGAATATATTATAACTCAAAAGATGTGACATATTATATTAAAATCACACCTTTTAAAAAGTAACACGAAAAAACACAAGAAAATCACAATTAGGCATGTTGGAAATGGTGTGATTTAAAGCTATCAACATCACCACTTTCTTTATTTCATGAATTCTAAAAGATAAATTATATAACATGACACCAGATATTCGTAAAATGGAGAAAAAAAACGAATCACACATGGTAATGTGGAAATGTGCTCAACAAAAGAACAAAACATTTATTTCATTGGACGTTAAGATATCACAATGTGAAATGAGTGAAACACTAAAACATTTAAGGATTAATGTTTTTTGGAGAGGAAATAACACTAACATATTAAAAAGATAAGAAAATTTATGTAAATGAGTTAATGATCAACATTCAAAACATTTAAATTATTAACAGAACAATTGTTACACGCTTAAATTGTCTCAATAGCACAGAATGGCCGTGAAAAAGTTACTTGAGCCAAACAGACAGGTTTATTATGATTATGTCCAATAGCCACCATGACTTGACCAGATGACCAAAACTGTTGTCAGTGAAATTGTTATAAAGTTTAAAATAATCATTTAAATGATCCTCTAGTTTAATATCGACTTGATAAAACAACTCTGGAAAGCAAGCCAAGCTACAATGGTTTTTGGCATCATCCAAGAAATTATATTTTAAAACTGACCCGTATATAACTTTACAAACACCGGTGCTTCTATTGGTCCGTGATGTCAAGTTGTACAGCTCTAGTTCTAGTTCTTATGCGTTCTTTTAAGTCAAAGGGTTTCATTGAGATAGTATTTATATTTATCGTCTCATTAGCCTCTAACAAATGGGTTACACAAATGGTGACGTACAATGTACGTCATTAATGACAGTTGGTGGATTTGATTGATGGCATCGCTGACAGAGGCATGATGAACGTCATTCAGCAGAAATCTGGCCACATAAAGATGTGACGTCAGAAGTCCATCAAACCCTACCAGGGGCGGCCACCACTCTTCTAATACGTCATAACCAAAATTATATTTTATAAACCAAATCATGTAATGTGACATTTTTCATGTCATCAAACTACATGGAAATGTCATCAACGGTCATGGCGATGTCATAAATGTACAACCTCCTGCAGACACCGTCTAGACGGCGAACAAACCAATTTTACCTCTTGCAGTATGTACACAAAGAAACTTAATGTTCACAATCAGACCTGGTCCATTCGGTCAAAGTGACGTTTAAGAAATGTACTTATGTAGGATTTTGAATAAAATTAATACTCATTTCGAATTGTTTACTTTCATTGCGCTATTTATATTACGTAAAATTGTCTCAGAATTAAAGAATTACATTTTTCATAGTTATATTTCTGACCAACGGAAAGTTGCATCCCAAAGAGTTAGCTCAGCACGAAATTTAGTTATATTATAACGTTAAGGCTGCACTTAAATCGATGCATACACTTGCATAATTCACATATAATTATTTATTGGCATAGTTTCAACTACGTAAAATATTTTTGAGGGCAGTTCACTCCCGCTTCAGAGTCGCGGGTATATTTCTAGTATACATTTAAAAATGAAAAGTATAAATTATGTATCTTCTTTATTGCTGACTACGCAATTCATCCGATCGCCATGAATTTTTCGAATATTGTTAATTACGCTCCCGGCATGGTGGTGCCCTGCAAAAAAATGTAATTAAATTAACACTAATGTGGGGCGGGGGACTAAAATATTTTTTTTGCTTATAAGAGTTACATACAAATTAGATCAAACGTTAACTACTGGTTAAAAGTATGGATCTTAATCAATCTTGGTACATAAAACATTGTGGCACATCTAAAACAGTACAGGGCATTGAACTCAAGGTGTACATTCTTTCGGGCTGGGTCCAAAATTTATTTTAGAAAACGTTTAATATTTCATTTCCCATTTGATTTGACAGGATTGTGGTAAATATTGATTAATATAAAGATCGTCATCCCGAATGGAAATGAACAGGTGTTTCAAACTTTACCATAATTGAAATGAACATGTGTTTAAAACTTTACCATAATTGAAATAAGCAGGTGTTTCAAACTTTACCATAATTGAAATGAACATGTGTTTCAAACTTTACCATAATTGAAATGAACAGGTGTTTCAAACTTTACCATAATTGAAATGAACATGTGTTTCAAACTTTACCATAATTGAAATGAGCAGGTGTTTCAAACTTTACCCCAATTGAAATGAACAGGTGTTTCAAACTTTACCCGAATTGAAATGAACAGGTGTTTCAAACTTTACCCGAATTGAAATGAACAGGTGTTTCAAACTTTACCCGAATTGAAATGAACAGGTGTTTCAAACTTTACCCGAATTGAAATGAACAGGTGTTTCAAACTTTACCCCAATTGAAATGAACAGGTGTTTCAAACTTTACCCGAATTGAAATGAACAGGTGTTTCAAACTTTACCCGAATTGAAATGAACAGGTGTTTCAAACTTTACCCGAATTGAAATGAACAGGTGTTTCAAACTTTACCCGAATTAAAATGAACAGGTGTTTCAAACTTTACCCGATTTGAAATGAACAGGTGTTTCAAACTTTACCTGAATGGAAATGAACAGGTGTTTCAAACTTTACCTGAATGGAAATGAACAGGTGTCTGAAACTTTACATCTTGAATCTATTTGGCCCCCATGATCCTTAATGTTGTTTTTTTCTTATATAAGCTTTATAAATATTTATTTTATTCATACTATCGTTAAGAAACTTTGGGAAGTTATTGAGTACATTCCCACAACGATTTTGGCACAGAAAGAATTTTTAATACAAAGTAATTTTTAGGAGCTGGTGGCCAAAAATGTCGTTTTTTTTCTTTACATGAGCTTAATAACAGGTATTTTAAATATTGGTTACCGGAGGTATGGATTGATCTGTACCAAACTTGATACATTAAAACTTTATGGTCTAAAATAAAATATTGTAGGGCTTTGCACTGATAATGTCCATTCCATCGGGGCAAAAAAAGGGGTGAGGGCAATATTTATTTAAACAGTCCAGAATTTATTCACCATTTCCACTTTAAACCATCTCGACAAATATTGACACATATCTCAATCATGATCAACAATGAAATCTGCGGTGTTTTAAACTTTAAACCTTGAACAGATTTGACCCTGAGTCCTTAATGTAGTTCCCCCCCCCCTTATTTAAGCTCTATAAATATTTAATAAATTCGATCGCCATGTAAAACTTGGGAAGTTGTTGAGTACACAACCGTCAAGTTTTTCGGCCTTTTAAAAGACAAATTACCACTCGTTTGGGGCCAAGGTCCAAAAATGCTGTTTTTATTCCTTCTATTAACTATGCAGCCATTATACAGCATTATTTTAAACTTTGCTACTTGGTAAATTGATTTATTTTGACCAGTCTTGGTACATACATTCTTGACGACACATATTTAATTACTATAGTGCATTGAAGTTCTAAATTCCGTTCTTTCGGGACGGTTGCCAGAAGAAATCTTTTGTGTGTGTGTGTGAAAAACTTTAATACGTTATTACCAATTCGATTATACAATGATCTTGACCAAATATTTATACACATATTTATTGTCAAGGTATGAGATAACTGCTTGGAAATGTAGTGTCACTGTTATAAACAGATGTGAGCGGGATTGGGAAAGAGTTCACCCATTTCATACTGGCTAGGAGTTGTGGTCACATATGAGAGGTCATGAGCGACAGAACACCCATATATATATAGTGTGTGTGGGTGACACACAAGCATATTAACAATAGGGTATGGACCCAGAGAGACAACCGGTAAGAGAAAAAGAGGTCGCCCCTGCTTGCGCTTCAAGGACGTCAGCAAGAAAGACATGTCATTGGCACAGATAGACAATAAAACGTGGGAGACCATTGCCGAGGAGCGCACCTCCTGGCGGGCAAAAGTGCGTGAGGGCATTCAAGTCGCGGAAGCATCCCTCGTAGCTTTGAGTGCAGAGAGAAGGGCCAGGAGAAAGGGCAGGAGGGGCAGAGGAGCAGGAGTACACGCCATCGTCCCATGAGGACGGACGGTTGCCATACAATACCATACCATACCAATGGACCCAGAGAGACATAAGTGTCACACATTAAGATATAAAATATATGGGACATTTAAGATAATGAAATATCAGACATATAAGTCATGAAATTTAAGACATTAAATAAAAGACGTATAAGATATGAAACACGACAAACCATGACGTAAGATAATAGTTCATGCATCCCCAAGACAAACTCTGCACTTTGTTTATGTAAACGCCTCCTACTCTGTAATGACCTTGAGGACATTCCCTCTGAATATCACCTAGAACCATCTCATGTGGTACAAAGTACAAAGTCTGGCAACGGAAACTCATAAACTTATCGTCGTATCTATGATCAATTAAAAAACATATAAATTTTTCTGTATTAAAATTGCTAAGGAACAATCGATCAACTGATATTCTCTCTTGATTTCCGACATATTTTTTGGCTTTGTTAGAAAGTGAGATGCAGCATGGCGGCTCTTGTAATTGTTTTGTTTGCATGGGTTTAAATTCATTCAACAGAAAATGAAATATTTCTAAATCCGAAGGGAATGTAATTCTAATCTCTTCAGTTTTCTTAATAGTATACACGGGGTAGGTCAGGGTATACAGTGTCGTGTTGAGATCCTCTGTAAATATTTCCACTGGAGGCCACCACTCATCGAGAGTATCAAACTTGAAATGGTTTTTCAGCAGGCAATGAACGAAGTCTGGAATAGAAACATGATTCCCAAGCCTTTTCAGCAGGGCGCCGTTGGGCAAAGCTATGTGGTATGTATGTAAAGACTTACAGTATTGGTTTCTCATGACGTAACCACGTCCGACATTGCATCTAACGTTACAGTTATAAGAGTAACTTCCCCTTCCAGTGTCAAGGTCACATGTGATTGATGTCCATTGAATATCCACATATTCCCCTGGCATGTTATGGCTAACAGTTACTCTGTTTGGAGAGTATTCAATATACAACGATTTACCGGACGAGCGTCGATTATCATTAACAAAAGGACGGCAGTGTTTAGAGAATGTCTCCCCGTACACAATGGCAGCGTGATAACGATTTAAGTAGTAGAATCGTTCAGAGCAGATGACATAGGAGACAAATGACATTAATCTCTCCATCTGATTTTTATCAACTATCAATGGGCTACTCTGCCAAGTATCAGACATTGGCGTGTCTAGCTTACTCTGCCGAATATCAGACATTGGCGTGTCTAGCTTACTCTGCCAAGTAACAGACATTGGCGTGTCTAGCTTACTCTGCCAAGTATCAGACATCGGCGTGTCTAGCTTACTCTGCAATGCATCAGACATGGACGTATTAAGTTTATGTTTTTTTATTACATCATAAATAGGCGTAAAATTCGAGCAAGAATATCCAAACTTTGGTTGTTTTGCGATCTTATTTTCTGTAAATGAAAGGTAAAGAAATGAAAATTTATTTTCCAATTTGTTGACATACAATTGACGATGAAATAAGAATGGATCTGAGATAGTGAGCAGCCATTGTTTGGGAACTGATTGGTTATTTGAGTTACATTGAAATATTTCCATGTTTCTATACACAAGTCCTGTGCTGACATCTGTGACTGGCATAAACACCAAAGATCGAATGTAAGGGTCAAGCAGTGAGAAGTATGAGGCATCTCCATAATGGTCGTCTAAATCCTTTTCTTTGAGATGATTGGTTTTATTTAAATAACTTGGATTGTTACAGCTCGATATTACGAGGGTCTTTGCCCTAGCTGAGCACATCATTTCTAAATCGAGTAAGTGTTTAAATTTATTTTTACCACCTCTTAATGTTGATGAACAAAGCGAATAAAAATCTTCACAACAATTTCTGTACACAATACATTTTTGGTCACACGTGCATGGAAAATTTCGAATTTTTCCACATTTTCCCCTACAAGATGCCGACTCTGGAACGTCACCGAGATGGGTAAGACTAAACAATCCAGGGTTGTTGCTAAATTTAGAGGGTATCAAAATATCTTTCTGTTTGACTGTAATAAAAGTTTGTGTGCTGAGAATAGTGATAGAAAGAACCAGAATTCTGCCATAAGTCGTGAGGATCATGGCTGTCACAGCTATGACTCGGATTTTTTAAAAATAATTAGCTGATGAGAGACCCTCCAGAACAAATAACCTTTGAGTCTAGTGGTACGACCAATTCAAATATGACAGTTTGCTGTTGCTCAACATTCAATTATAGAAACAAAAGGTAAACATTTATTGTCTAGCAATAACCATAAATCATCTGAAATGGAAAATTTTCAAATGTTTTACTGCTTACGGCGGACTGTTTACTTTTTCTTGCAATCAGACTTGACCTTTAACTTGTCCTCTATGATTGTGTCGTCATGTAATACCTTCCGCATCCACATTCTCGCTTTAACTGATTAGTTTGGTTTTGTTGTTTTTTCTTAAATAAGACAATGACGAATATACAACAATCGGAAATCGCTTTGCTTGTTTAAGACATTTTCGACTTTATCAACATTAACATGCTCATTAAAACAATAATTTTTTATAATTGATAACTAGTGGTGTTAATTTTTTTTTCATTATCTCATTGATAACTTTTATTTCCCATTTCGGTGACAATTTATGTTTAAGATTTCAATGACCAAATCTAAGGTGACGTCTTTGAAAATTCTTTAATGTCAAGGTCGACACTCGAATTCACTTTCATCTGGTTAATACAAGAACAAGTCTGGAGCAGTTGACCCTTTTAAATCAAGAGATTTGACCATGAGATGGTATCATGGGATGGGATCATGAGATGGGATCTTGGGTTGTGATCATGAGATGGTATCATTGGATGGGATCATGAATTTCTACTTCGTCTATCTGGTAAAATCCACGATAGAAACGTCTCGGATTATTATGATTTATTATTCCTATAATTCTGATGATGTGTAGGTGTTGGGCCGGGCATTACAGCTATCTGATATCTAAACCCCACTTAACACATCTGACACACACATAAACCAAGAAATAACAAGTAAAAGCACAGACAGTCAAAATGACTAATGTGCAACATGATATTAGAAATTACAATAAAAGTGGAAAACTTTCGATATGACTAATGTATCACATGATTTAAAAAATGACAAGTAAAATGTAAATACTGTCAATAGAACAATTATACCTTTAATTAAAATATTTCCCTAGCTTCCAGCCACCCCACCCTTACCTTTTTCAAGAGACAACATTTAGAAAGAAATATTTTTAGGGGTGTAGATATTTTTAAAATATATTCGAAACTCTCGGGAATATAAAAAAGAGTTTTCAAAAACCTCAGTAAGTATTTTGTTTTAATTTATTTTCTGATTTTATTTTCGCGCATGTTAACGCGACATTTAATTTTAATAGATGCTTAATTAATTATCTCGTTTAAAAAAGCTTAGTAAGTAAGACTTTATTTTTTTGCTACACATTTCAAAATAACATTCAAAAAAATTGATCTGTTGTGACTTATACATTAATATTTACTTATATTGTTTTCAGGGGCAAAAACATAAAAAGTATGGTCTTTTTATGACTTGGCTATTATGTGACTTTACTAAAATTCTATGATCATGGAGAGAGAACTCCGTTTTTATTTAATTTTGACATCCCTTGGCTGTGTACTAACGATTCATCTGGAATTGCACATTTCCAAACCGAGTGACACCAGCGTTGACACAAGTGATGTAGATAATAGGGGGACTCAGTTGTGTACTGACAGTTTTGCTTACAATTAAATCTGTCCTTGTCATGGAACAAATGTCAACACGACTTTCAAGTTTAACTTTTTTGATTTCCTGAACAGCAGCATTTCACCTGAACATATCGAAAGTGTTATGAACAACGGCCACGACCTTGCTGATGGTTTAGAACAGGGGTGGCCAGACCTGTAGTAACTGAGAGCCATTTTATTAATATTCAAAAATTTTGAGAGCCACATTCAGACATTATTGCTCACGTCCCCACCAATGTTCCATTTAAGCTGTGTGGCTGCGCAGATATCTGACCGACGCCGCGCAGCAGTTTAGAATTAACGGGAAGCAAAATTGTATAAAAAAATATTGCACACAAAATGTCTTTGCACACGAGTTTTTTTTTACTTTGCACAAGGACCAGCAAACCTTAGAGAGAACATTGGTCTCCACTGGCAATGAAAAATTCCTTTGGTGATTCATTTGTCTAAATTATTTATAATTTGAATTTAATTACTTGAACATTTCAATTGTTTTAATAATAACGTATGTTAAAGAAATATATGACTTACAGTTATTCAATTAACAAACATTTATACATGAAAATTAATTAATAAAAACACATTGCAATAAGACTCACAGTGAACATTAATTATTAGGATTCTGCGAAAAAGCTTTGGAACTAGCAAGTTTCTTTAAATCTGGTTGGTAGCTAGTAGTAGTGATGCGAAGAAGTTCTGTCAGGTGCTGATTACTAGTTATTGCTCGATGCCTTGATGTTATGAACTTCATTGTGGAGTACAAAGATTTCTCAAAATATATATTGAGGGACTCAGCACTAAGCAAACATCGCAAGTGGAAACTGTTAAGCCGCTTTATTTGCTTAGCGTAGGTCGTCCAGCACTCGCTGCCGTAAATGGAGTTTGCCGAGCACGCAGGCCTGGTGCACAATGCTTTTGGCCCTATCAGTGAGCTGCGCTTTGTTCCATACTCTTTGATTTAGCCTTGCCATTAACGGGAGAGTGTGCTTGTGATGTTACTGCCAAGGTAGGTGTAATCCTCGACAACATCCAAGGTGTTTCCCTCAATGGAGATTGCAGGGAGTCAGTCTGTGCCTTGTCTCATAATGTTTGTCTAGTTGAGGCTTATCGTTAGACCAAATTCCTTGCATGCCTCTGAGAATTTATTGACCAGTTGTTGGGGTCCTATCTCTGTATGTGAGGTGAGAGCTGCGTCATCCGCGAAGAGCAACTCTCTGATTAATACAGTTTCCGCTTGGCTCCTCGCACGGAGCCCGCTAATGTTATATAGGCTTCCATCCACCCTTGTACGAATGTTCACACCCTCGGAGCAGTCAACAAATGCATGTCGGAGTAGCAACGACTATACTAACAATAAATTGCATACATCTTATTCACAATAACAAAATATCAAATTCCACAGTTAAAAATACAGAAATGTGAGGAAAACTTTGCAAAACAAATGTTCATTATTTAAAAAAAATTATAACGTGTTTAAAAACATAAATTAGTAAAAATTTATAAATATAAATAAGTGATAAGTCGTTGTACAGCAAGAAGTTCTTTGGTGATTGTTGCCTGCTTGGAATCAGTCTACATGATCATGAAATAAGACCAGGTTTTATACTGTAGATAAGGATGAAATGTGCTAATAAAAATGCGTTTTTATGGTTTCTCGCACCATTTCGTGACATATCTTCGTGAGGAAAAGGTGAGAAAGTCTTGATCTCTATGACTGCTAAGAACAAATGTGAGCATGTGATCAGACTCCTGTGATTATATATTCAGATACATGTGAGCACGTACTCAGACACCTGGTGGATTGTCCAAGATTTAGCAACTACACTGGCATGGTTAAAGCAGGCTCTTTAAAAATTGTCACTGACTCGTTTAGTCATAAAACAGTTTTCAGACAAACTTAACTTATCTTTTACAGACGCTCCTTCTATACAGAGTATTGCTTCATATGCTTATCTATGGTTTGTGTCTAGTCCTTCATTCTTATTAGAGTTTTAAAAATAGATAGATAAAATAAACAGCGAATTCAGTGAGACAAAGAGTCATGTCGTTTATGCCACGACAGATCCAACTTTTGTGGAAATTCATGATAATATCATGTAACGCTAATTGCAACAGAAAAAATATTCTCCAAAAGTTTCTTAAAACTACGTCAAACAATATTCTATAAGATATATGTACATTTATTAATTTGAAAATGTATTCATTCATACAGTTAAACTTTTATGAAAGTGTTACACTAAAATGTAACTACATATGAGCCTTTCAGTATGTATTTTGATGATTTAATTCAACTACAGGTGAGCCATCAATTAATGGTGTGTAGAATAAGCACCTCCCCCCACCTGGTAAACTAATGACATGTTGCTTGCACTTTTGTTCTTCACATTTTGTCTTCTAATGCAGAACAGTTGTTTAAGAAACACAATGATAACAAAAGATGAAAAATTGCATTTCTCACAGTGATTCAACTAACACCTTTATTAAACTAACAAATTTGATACATACATTCAGTAACACATTTGATACAGACATCCAAGTAACACATTGAAAACAAATATTCAAGTAACACATTTTACACAGACATTCAAGTAACTTGTTTATGATTTACAAAAATCATTAATATTGCTTTTTTATAAATATCTAGTTTTAATATAATATTTTCTAAACAATTTCGTTGGAGATTTTTAGATCTGCTCACCCGGAAACATGCAGTCCTTATCCACGATGACGTCAGCTGTTACTGTTACAGTTAAGTGGTACATCTTGAGAGAATACAATTGCCATTTCAACCAGTTGTGAACATTCTATATAATAATCCTTATATAATAAAAGGCAATGTTCAGTGCGGTCATCGATAGCTATTGGTCCCTCAAACTCCTACAGACTCCTACAGCCAATCACTGGCGGAGATTACTTAAATCTCATTTACATATTGAAAATCGTTCAAAAAGAGTTATTTTTGGTGCAGTTTTTTTTACAAGAGTTTATTTTTAGCGGTGAGTGTTGTGATTTGTAGTCAATAACTTTGTTATCGATGACCGTAAAGAACATTGCCTTTTATTACATATCTCTATACATATAAGACCCATTTGTTGTCTGTCTGTCGTCTGTCCGTCTGGATGTTCCCTATTAACTCAAGATCCAGACAACCAAATAACGTGAAATCTGGTACACTTACACAAAATTTTACCGGAAAGGTTATTAAACAGTTTCGTTCCATATATATAAGATACTGGGGGCCGGGGGCCCAAAATGTAGTTTTTCCTTATATGAGCAATATATAATAAAAATTATTGAAAATTAAGACGTAAAATAATGACGCAAAATAATAAACATTTTAGTGTCGAGATTAACAAGAAGGCGATTATCGCCATAAAATAATTGTTTTTGTTGTTGTTGCTTTGCTGTTGTTGCTGTTGTTGTTGTAGTTGTTGCTTTGTTGTTGTTGCTGTTGTTGTTGTAGTTGTTGTTTTGTTGTTGTTTTGTTGTTGTTGTTTTGTTTTTGTTGTTGTTGCTGCTGTTGTTTTTGTTGTTGTTGCTGTTGTTGTTGCTGTTGCTGTTGTTGCTTTTGTGTTGTTTTTGCTGTTGTTGTTGTCCACATCCCTTGCCCTGCGACGACAATGTCCTTCATGTTGTTGTTGCTTTGTTGTTGCTGCTGTTGTTGTTTTGTTGTTGTTTTTGTTGTTGTTTTGTTGTTGTTGTTTTTGTTGTTGTTTTGTTTTTGTTGTTTTGTTGTTGTTTTTGTTGTGTTTGTTGTTGTTTTGTTTTTGTTGCTGTTGTTATTGCTGTTTCTGTTGTTGTTTTTGTTGTTTTTTGCTGTTGTTGTTAAACCCGGGAAAAAGCCGGGTACTTGCCCCTAGTGATTGGCACGGGTTCAAAATAGCGACTGTCAAAACAGCGACCGTCATAATAGCGACTTCAAAATAGCGACTGTATCAAAACAGCGACCGTCATAATAGCGACTTCAAAATAGCGACTGTATCAAAAGAGCGACTGTCATAACAGCGACTTCACCGCATAGCTATTCGTGTCCAACCGTTCACCTAACACAGTGGTTCCAATCTTTTTTGGCAAATAGACCCATTTTCATTGTCTAAACTTACTTAAGGACCCTAGTGAAAAAACTACATAAATGCATAGTAACAAATAAACACTCCAAAAAAATAGCAACATTTTTATGAAGTATTAATTGAAATTAAAAATTGTGTTTAAAATAAAATTTAAAACAATTAACTTATACTTTATATACACGCATTCATTCAATTACACATATCTGCTCAGTAAAATTAAAATTTGAATCATGGTTACCCAGGCAGCTTTTTTTTTAACAATATTGACAGCCCCCTTGTCAAAACGTCCTGTGTTCGAACTGTCCGGGGGTTACATAATGACATGTTACGAAGGCTAGACTAATTGACGACCACGGGCCCCGTGTTATGGAGAAGGTAAATAAAGTGATTGGGGATGAGAGAATGTAAGTACCTTTATAAAGGACTATCTGACCCCATTGCCTTGGGGTGGGGGTGGAGTTGGATAGGTTTGGAAGGACTTGCTACCTCAGAGGAGTGGTGCATTTAACACAATCATGAATTCGCCCTTAATGTTGATTGGTTTTCAGTGTGTATACATTTTTAGTGTTAAATTAAACGTTGAAAAAAAGCGTGTAATAACAATTTCATGCCGTTTTTTAATTTTTAATAGATAATAATATTAAACTATTTTATTTTTATTTATTTTTTTTAATTAGAAAAAAAACAACAACAATTTTACGAGGTAAAAACGAAAAGGTTCGAAACATCCGGGGTATCAAAAAGTATTGTAGTCGAACTGTCTCTAGCTTAAATAAGCAGCCACACGCAACCTCTACCCCTACCACCGCATTCCCCCCTCAATTAATTGACGGCATCTATGTTTGTTAATCTCTATCGAGCTTTCTGCAAAATATATTTGACTGAAGTAATAGCAGTTAGATCTATATTTTATTTTTACAGAAATATAAAAAAAAATGTGCCCCGAAAATGTGTATACACTCTTAACAACACCAATATTTATTTATACACATCCCCAGTTGATTGTATTTAATTTTCTACTGTCACTTCTGTACAAAAACCTACATGGCTTATAATGTCTTACTTTCTTGATTTTATAAACCCCATTGTAGGCTAGGCACAGTAAGTTTTTCAAAAAGTTTTTCAAACATTATCACAAACAAAAGAGAAAAGTCGCTATTTTGATACAGTCGCTGTTATGATGCAGTCGCTATTATGACGGTCGCTGTTTTGACAGTCGCTGTTTTGATACAGTCGCTATTTTGAAGTCGCTATTATGACGGTCGCTGTTTTGACAGTCGCTATTCTGCCCGGATGCCCTAGTGATTATATATAGAATAACTCTGGACAGACCTTGGTGTGGGGGGAGGGTCTCTGGACTGACCTCGGTGTGGGGGTCTCTGGACAGACCGCGGTGTGGGGGGAGGGGGTAGGGTCTCTCGACAGACCTCGGTGTGGGGGGAGGGTCTCTGGACAGACCTCGGTGTGTGTAGTGTCTCTGGAAAGACCGCGATGTTGGTGGAGGTAGGGTCTCTGGACAGACCGCGGTGTGGGGGGTAGGGTCTCTGGACAGATGGGGGTGGGTACTGTTGTGATGTCCTACCCTTCACAGGTTACCCAACACTTATTCCCGTCCTTGGACGGGCTTTCTTGCTAGTTTACTCATGAAATCCCATAGCATCCCCAGCTGTTAAAATTGACATTGATATCCATGTTATCGGATCTCCAGATATTCAACTTGCCATCATATCCATCCGTTTTTTTAGAACACTTTGGTCAAATATTTTAAAATCTGTAACTCATAAATATCTAATCTTTAAAGGTTTTTCTTTTTTTTTGTTGACAGAATTAACAAGATTGATTTTTCATAATCTATTGTTCCTTTCGTTTTAAAACTACAGTTTATTTTTCACCTGCTTTTCTTTAAACTTAACTATTTGTTTAAATTGCAATGACTGTACTCTAGTAATAAATTACATCTAAGTTACTTTAATAGTAAACAACACTAAATGTAATCAAATGGTAAACTACATTTATAATACTAAAATAGAAAATTACGATTACTCTACTTAATCCCATTAAAATAATGTTCAATTAAAACATAATAATTATTATTTTTAAAATTAGCTATCTTTTCTAATGTTGGCCAAATCACGGCTCGCGAGTTGCATTCGACTCTTGAATAATTAAAATGAAAACATCTTATTTTAAATATCTAGTATCAAAAATAAATTAACGTTTTAAAATAATATTGTCAGAAACAAAGCGTTGGAAATAATTTGGGGTAAATCTGATTTTTAAATTAAAAAAAGCAAGTTTGCTGAGTTAAAGTCTGGAATATGTCAGCAGCAGCCACTGCTTTCTACTTTCATTAAAGAAGTTTTCACTTTAACTGAGGCAAATTATGCCATTGCTTGGAATATTGCTGTTGCTTGACGACCTTATTCAGGCAAAATTTGGAACAACTGTTAACTATCACCCAGATTTAAAGAAACTGGCTAGTTCAAAAGCTTCTCAGCAGAATCAGAACCGTTAATGTTCACTATAATTATGAGCATAAATGCATTGTGATTCATTAATAAATTTTAAAAATTAATATCTATAAATATAATTCACCACAACAAGATCACGAATGATTTGTGTTCAAATAAGCGTGACGAATGACCCTCGCTGGGGTCGACCAATCAAGCGAAATGGGTTCAAAAATGGGGGTGGGAGGCCTCAATACCAACAATCCTTCTTGCATTCACTTGCATTGTTCGTTCACAGATTAACATGTGGTTCGAAGTGTAGTGGTTCACACGTCCGCTTTACACGCAGAAGGTACTGGGTTCAAGCCTCAGCCGAAACATAATTTTTTAATGTCTAAAAATGTTTGTTTGTGCCCGTTCTTTTCCCCCTTTTTTGCATACATAGCTGACACTCGCTAGGGTCAGCCAATCACAGTTTATGGTTGGCAAGCTAGGTTGATGCAGGTTGAGGGGGGGGGGTAGCTAACCACAGTGCGCATGTCTCGACACCATCAATGCGTCAGCAATGTCCTCAGCCCCACCCCCGATGCTCATTCGCGTTTTTCTGATTTCTTCGTGCCGTAGTTTGTGTCCGTTATATTCCCCCCCCCCTTTTTTTTTACATTAACTATCAGCAAGTCTGCGCAAATGTTACGCCACGGGTCGTATCTAGTATTAGTTAATTGTGTAACTGTTAACGCATATATTTCTTCAACATACGGCTACTGCTAAAGCAATTACAGTGTTGAAATTATTAGATACAAATTTTTAATTAATAAATCACAAAAGCAATTTTTTAGCAAGTGGGGTCGTGACCGGTAGTGCTTCAATGCAGCTCTAATTTTTTAACGCAATTTCCCTTGGGAAGCACTATTCGAGCTTGCACATGCAACTCCTCCTGACCATACCAAATAGAGGGTTCGGGTCTTTTGCAAATATGCTAAGGAGGTCCCAAGGATGTGCAACGGCCAAAAAATACCCATAAGGTTTACTGGATTTCCTGGAAAATCACAACAACAACAAAAATATCAGTATTTTGTCAATTTCTCGCCAAACATAACATCAATCGGGTTGAAACAAACGCCAAGCGATAGCTAATTATATTTACAACAATGTTGTAGAATTTTATTTTTATTAATTTATCCTAGTTCGAATCCCTTAATTTTAGCAGCAATTTGTAGAAAGCAATTGTTTTGTTTATTTTCAGAATTATTGATTTTAAATGATTTTTAATGTCATCTAGAATGATAGTTAATGGGGTTTTCCCGCTTTGTGAATGCCAATGTTAGACTGTTGTGTGGTGCGCATTATATTTACACATTCTTGGTGTGATGTAGCGTGAGGGGATATGACATCATATTTTGTTTAGTTTCAGAATTACTTATTTGAATCGACCTTTAATGTAATCTAGAATGATTTCCCTTGAATAAAAAAATCGGAAATTCTTTGTTGGAAATTGCGTTTAAATACTCATTAGAGATTTTTTTTACTGTTTTATTTGTCATTTCTTAATTGGCTCTCAGTTACTACAATGTTGGCAATCACTGACCATTTCATAAATGACCTCTTTGGTGACATCAGTTCGAGCCCAGTCGACTAATTATAAAAGTAGACAGCACAAATGGTCAACTCATGAAAGTGTACGACACAATCCAGGTTTTAAAATCACAACACTACAAACTTAATCACTGCTATTTTTAATTGTTTATTTTAAGAGAACCACTTGAACAACAATAAGGTAACAAAAATTTCGTGAATGATTTGTAGTTAGTTGTTTTGGAAAGACCAAAGGTAACCGGGTAAAATAAATTAGACAACGAATCCAATAAGTTTTCAAATCAATACCTGTGAAATGCCAGACACATGTCTTCACATATTAACATGTTGACATAACCCAAACTCACCTTCACTTTCAAGAAACTTCTCCCTCTGGTTTGGGTCATAACTAATATGGTCTTGTCCTGAAGTAGCAAATAATGAAGTGCTTGTTGCAGGTCACAGTGAATGACAAATGATTAAGAAAAAAACAACTATTCCAACAATGAGTGTGTTAGGGGACAGGTAAAAACTGAAAAATTGTGAAATCATATGGCTTGCAGTAGATGTGGTTTTAAAATTCACTTAAAGATTTATAAAAATTCCAACGCTATGAACAATATATGATGGAAATTAACATTTATTTACACCAGTCACATAATTATTTGCTAAAAATATGCTTATAACGAAAAAACGTTTTCTTTATGTTAATATTCAAGAAATTATGCTAAAATCATAAATACATTCTATATAACAGCTTTTAAAGTAATTGTAAATTTGAAAAAGAACTTCAAATTAAAGTAAAATTATTAAACATTTGTTTTAAAATTAAAATAAAATATTGCATAATTACATTTAAGTTACTGTAATTTTATATACATCATATTAAAGAATTCACTGCAAAACTAGAGAAAGCTACAAAGGCGTATGGCATGGAAATCAATGCAAAAAAGACCAAGGTCATGGCAATTAGAACAGTCACAAATGAAATTCGGATAAACGGGCAAAAACTCGAAGAGGTCTCCACCTTTAAATTTCTAGGGGCCTTAATATCCGACGAAGGCTCAAAGTCAGAAATTCTTGCCAGAACGGCCCAGACAACCGCAGCGCTGAGCAAACTAAAACACATCTGGCAAAGCAAGAAACTCTCTCTGATATCAAAGATTCGACTAATGCGCTCTTTGGTGATGTCGGTCTTCTTGTATGGATGCGAGGCTTGGGCGCTCAATGCAGACCTCCAAAGAAGAATCAATGCGCTAGAGATGAGATGTTTCCGAAAGATACTGAACATATCCGCAGAGCACATCGCAAACGAAGCGGTCAGCAACAAAATAACTGCTGACATCGGCCCCTACGAGGACCTTCTCATCTCAATCAAGAAGAAAAAACTACGATGGTACGGACACGTGGCAAGATCTGGGGGTCTCGCAAAGACTATTCTATAATGCAAGGCACAGTCCAGGGAGGAAGAAAAAGAGGCAGACAAAAGAAGAGATTGGAAGACGACATCAAAGAGTGGACCGGCCTGTCATTCATCGACGCCCAAAAGTCAGCACAGGACCGGGACAAATGACATGAGATAGTGTTCAGCTCACGATGGTGCCCCAACGACCCACCACGGGTCAAGTCAAGATTAAGATTATTTTCATGTAATAATTTTAAAGAGCGATTTTTTTTTAAGTTTTACAATTTTCTAAAGAAATTTTTACAAATCAATAACAATCGATGATTTCCTTTCAAACTCACCAATAATTTGTAGGCTTTCCAGAATAGCCTGGCCAGTGGCCTTGACCGCAGCTGCAGCTCTGTAAACTTTCTCATTGTCATCTGGGCAGAATGTAAGGAGCAATAGAAATGAGGCTATAAAGTACGATTATAAAATAACAGCACAAAATATGAGTATTTAAAACGAGTGTTGTTAAAAGTAAATCATTATATAGATCAAGTTTTTTACCTGTTAAGGTGATTTTGTTAAGTTAGTCTAGCACATAGAACATTTATTTACCTGCTAACGAGATGAATTTGTTGGCCAGATCTGACAACATAGTGATGGCGCGAGACAACTCCGACATTTTGGCCGATAGTTTGGCAACAAGTCAATCAAAGTCAGATTTTTGAGCCCGGGGCTAGAGTCTTTGTTAATTTCAAGTTGATTGCAAACGAAAACCTGTATATTTTTTAAAACATCAGAAATTCTTAATGAAAGTTTACCTCAAGCAAAAAGTTTTTTTTCTCACTATTTCTATGTTAGGTAAGACTATGAATTAAGTATGAGAAGTTTATTAATTTATTACTTTCGTATATTGTAAAAATAAATTAATCAAAGTCTTAATCCCAAATAAATATTTTTTTGAAATCCGTTTTGAAATGTTGAATATTTAAAAATAACGGGGGCTGTGACAAAATGTATTGGGCTCTCAAGTTTCATAATAAATTCCACGCTCTGTTACCCATACACCAACTTTTGTGTGAAATTAAAACACGGTAAACCCCATCCCCTTCCTTGATTTTAGATCAGAGCCAGTGAGCGAGATTTCCTAAAGATGAACAAGTCGACATTCACGGTTGGCTAAATAAAAGGAACTGGATACTGGCCAATCAGAGTCCACCAAGAAGAAGATTATAAAAACTCGTGCAGGCAAATGATCGGTCTCTTTTTTGCTCAGTGCATGGAGTCTGGATCGCCAACAGCGCAGGAAGATCAATTCGTAATGTTGCTTATAAATGCATTAAACACTAATCGCAACAAATGAGTTACAAGATAATTAGTATACATAGCTATAAGTATAGTTTATTAATTTATTTTCAACAGTTAGGGGCCAAAACAATGTTCACCAAGTGATTGTGAACGTGTTCTTCAAAGTATCCTTTGCGATTGTTCGCTAGCTTAAAAAGATGCCACGATGAATACTAATCAACATGACATCATTGATTTGTTAATCGGGATGTTCAGTTGGCGTGTGCGTGTATCGTCGTTATCGATTATTTTTTCCAATTTAGCCCTGTCCTTAGCGATTATGTGATTCCTGCTTGCGATTGATATTGTCGCTTGACTATTAATAATCAACAAACTATTTTCACATGACCACCATGTGATCCTTTGGGTTGTCTCCATCGCCAGCGTAGCTTTTTTTATGCACCCATGGGATCGGCTCAAATCTTAGAATATTTTAGTCTTTTAGAAATTTTGATTATTCTTTCAACAGCAGTGGAAAAAAAATACTTAAATATTCAGAAGAATATCTAAATTTTGGCTTTACTAACTTGACTAGCAATGGAAAAGAGAAGCCACAATGCGTACTGTGCAAAGTTGTTCTCAGTTGCGAGACTATGTCACCTTCAAAACTTAAACTATACTTAAAGATGAACCAATACCTACTGGCTTAACTTCTGCTCCAGTATACAATCAGCTTCAGACATGGGCAATGCCAAATCCATGTACGAAAATATCAAAAAAGGAACTGGCCCTTTGACATTCCAAGTTGCCCCCCCCTAAAGTCCAAAAGTGGAGAAATTATCCAAGACCAGGCAGGACAGCCAAAGCGATGAGTTGAGCATTATCGGGAACTGTATTCAACAGTTACCTCAATCTCTAGCACCGCTCTAGATGACATCCCCGATATGCCACTCATGGAAGAACTTGATGTCATGCCCACATAGGAAGAGCTGAGCAAAACAATTGACAGCCTAGCTTGTGGAAAAGCCCCTGGGAATGATGGCATACCATAAGAAGCTCTAAATAGTGGCAAGACAGCTTTACTCCAACCATTGCACGAGCTTCTGTCCCTCTGCTGGGAACAGGGCTACATCCCCAAGACCTAAAGGATGCAAATATAGTGACACTATATTAAACCAAGGGCGATAGAAGTGACAGCAATAACTATCGCGGCATCTCACACCTTAGTATTGTAGGAAAGGCCTTCGCCCGTGTCATACTAAGACGTTTACGGAGTCTAGCATCCCGTGACTATCCAGAATCTCAGTGCGGTTTTTGGGCTGGTCGGTCTATCAGAGACATGGTGTTTTGCATACGGCAGCTCCAGGAAAAATGCAGAGAGCAACAGATGCCACTATACACTGCCTTTGTGGTCCTAATGAAAGCCTTTGATTTCGTCAGTCGTAACGGGCAATTCCTAATCCTGGTAAAAATCGGCGGTCCCCACACCTACTCGCCATCATCAGACAGGTCCACGAAAATATGCAGGGAACAGTGTAGTTCAATGGAGCTAAGTCAGAGGCCTTTCAGTCAGCAGCGGAGTTAAACAAGATTGTGTACTTGCACCAACACTGTTAACAATATTCTTCTCTGTACTGCTTCGATACGCATTCAAGGATAGCAGTGATTGAATCTGGTTACACATCAGAGCTTATGGAGGCCTTATCAACACTGCCCGCCTCCGAGCCAAGACCAAAACGACAGATTCCCTAATTCGTGAGCTACTCTTTGCGGATGATGCGGCAGGAACAGCACACGCAGAAACTGGTTTGCAACAACTCGTGTCAAGCTTCTCCAATGCCTACAAAGAATTTGGTCTGCAAATCAGCTTGAAAAAGACAAACATCATGGCCCAAGACACATAACCTCCTCATACCATCAATATCGACAATGAAAAATTGGAGGTTGTCGACAGCTTCACCTACTTGGGTTCCAAGGTCTCCAATACTATCCATTGAATAGGAAATAAACAGTAAAACTGTGTGTCAATAGAGCATGCGTCATTAGTACACTGCTATACGGGAGCGAGACATGGACCACTTATACATCCCAAGAGCGCAAGCTTAATAGCTTCCACTTGAGATGCCTGCGTCGCATCTTTGGCATTAAATTGCAGGTCGAAATTGCCTAATACTGAGGTCAACATGCGTGCCAATATCCAGCATGTTGTCAATCCTAAGTGAAAGACGCCTGAGATGGCTAGGACGTGTTAAAAGAATGAGCCCTGGTCGCATCCCTAAGGACCTCCTATATGGAGAACTGGTATCGGGAAAGAGGAAGACAGGTCGCCCACGTCTGCAATTTAAAGATGTATGCCAAAGGGACATGATAGCAGCCAGACTACGCACAAGCGACTGGGAGTGTACGGCAGAAGACCGATCTACGTGGCGCACAGTCGTCAAAAAGGGCATCATAGTAGCCGAGGAGCGAAGGATGGAGGAGGCTACAGACAGAAGAGCTATTATAGGAGAAAAGCCAAAACATTTAGAAGCACAGAACTCGTGTGTAAAAGCTGTGCCAAAGACTTTAACTCAAGGATACGACTGCACAACCACTCAAGGAAATGCAACCCAACTCAACGGGGATGCACCATCGTCTCGCGAGACGGAATGATGCCGATTATTATTCAGAGCACGCTAGTAAGGATTTTAGGCGGCTGGATAGGGAAGTAATAGTGCGCTCGCCTTCTACGACGCAATTTGTAAAGCTGGCGAAGAAAAGTAATCTTGGAAAAATCGCCATGTTTGAAAAACTCTCCAGTGTGATAGATAAATCTGAATGTGAAATAAATGAACATTTGAAGAGGAGATTAATGGCATCTTGAATCCCTTGAAATTGGACTGCAGCAATACTTCCCTGAGCTGAAAGAAGTAGAAACCACATTGACAAGAAATCCAATCTCAGTTTCCCTTGAAGTATCCATCATTCTGTATGAATTACGAGATGAATTCTTGGATTTGCGGAATGATTCCTCGGCACGTAACTTGTTTAATAAAAAGTTGCTCACACAATTTTGGTGTAGTATGTATCATTCATACCCAAATATGAAGATGATTGCCTTTCGAGTTTTAGTTCCATGTGTCTACATATCCCTGTGAGAGTGGATTTTCAACTTTACTTTATTTTAAAAAAAAACAAAAGATATAAATAAATTAAATTTTGAGAATGGCATGCGGTTGGCATTAACAAAAAGCTCACCCGAAAATTAGAAAGCTGGTTGATGAAATGCAATGTCAACCATTACATTAAATTAATTATTAAACATAGTTCAAAATTAATTATAATAGCTGAACTATTTTGTAAGAGCTTTATTAAAAATTACTTATTTAAATTTCACGGGGGTCGCGGGTTACAAGGCTTTTATAGTAAGGGGTCTCTACCCAGAAAAGTTTGGGAACCAATGCTATAGACGATGATGTCGCTGTTTGGTCTTTACATTATTTTTTACAAATTTGAATTAATTGCATTAATTTTATCATTTCTGGAACCCTTTTAGAGCTAAGAATTATGTATTTTTAAATCCTTTATATTAACTCGTGGTGTCTGCGGCCGACCTTGTCGCCAAAACTTTTGATCGATTTTTAACCCACTTGCTCGCAAGATAGCGAGCTGAAATTTTGCAGGCAGTTTTGTACCGATGATAAAAACAATGTATTAAAATTTCAGATCGATCGCATCTACCGTAATTAAATTATTGATTTTTTAGATTATTTTATTTATTCCTATGTATCATGCTATTTTTTTAGATAGAGCGTCGCGGTGCGTATTATATTGAACAACCTTTCTGTCGCGCAATAAGGTGCGTATTTTATTGACAGCTCTTTTTATAAACATATTCCTGATCGGTGCGCATTATATTAAACATGTTTTACGACACAACTGCAATTTTGTATTTCTGGATGGTCTGGCGCTGCGTATTATAATGAACATTCTTTTAATTACTTCTCGTACATAAAGGATTTATAGTCAAAAACTTGGTTTTTTACGGGTTTTTCTTATTTAAATCCTTTATATTGACTCGCGGTGTCTGCGGCCGCCCGCCCTTGTCGCCAAAACTTTTGATCGGTTTTTAACCCACTTGCTCATAAGCTAGCAAGCTGAAATTTTGCAGGCAGTTTCGTACCGATAATAAAAACAATGTATCAAAATTTCAGATCGATCGCATGTACCGTAATTAAATTATTGATTTTTTTTAGATTATTTTATTTATTTCTATGTATCATGCTATTTTTTGAGATAGAGTGTCGCGTTGCGTATTATATTGAGTGACCTTTCTGTCGCGCAATAAGGTGCGTATTTAATTGACAACACTTTTTATAAACATATTCTTGATCGGTGCGCATTATATTAAACATGTTTTACGACACAACTGCAATTTTTATTCTGATTTTATTTTCGCGCGTGTTAACGCGACATATAATTTTACTTGATGATTAATTAATTCGTTTGTTTTAAAAACCTAAGTAAATAAGGTTGTAGTTTTTTGCTGCACATTTCAAATAAGATTTTTAAAAAATCATATGTTGTGGCTTATAAATTAATATTTACTTATATGGTTTTCAGCGGGAAAACGGAAAAATTATGGTCTTTTTATGACTTGGCTTTTCTGTGATCATGGAAAAAAATGTTTTTATTTAGTTTTGACAACACTGGGCAGTGTGCAAACGATTCATCTGGAGTTGAACATTTCCAAACTGAGCGACGCCAGCGATGACACAAGTGGTGCAGATAATAGGGAGACAAAGTTGTGTAGTGACACTTGTGCTTACAATCAAATCGGTCCTTTAGTGTCGTGGCTTAAGTATTAACACGACATTCAAGTTTAACTTTTTAGATTTCCTGAACAACAGGCTTCCACTGGAGCCTAGCGGAAGTGTTATGAACAATTGACATGAACCTGCTGATGGTTTAGAATATACTGGAGACGTCGTTAACGAAGGACTACATTTAAACAGCAAAAATAGTGTAGATGTCAACAATTCAGATGTTATCACAGGTCACGTGGTCAGGAATGAATTGACATCAAGTTGTGCGAGTAGAAAAATCAAGTTTTTTACCCACAAAGCCCTAGAAATTTCAACACTGAATGATGCAGAAATAACAGGGAATTACAGATTGACGATGCTACACGGCAACATGACAACACCACCTGTCAATTGATTGTTGATAGAAGTTGATATTTCAAACAGTTCAACCCAAGAAATAATAAAACTACAGTGTTTTGGATGTAATGGGGAATTGATGCTGGGAGATTCGGGAAAGAACATAACTTCTGGTAGTTTTTTTTAACTAATGGACGCTATCAGCAGTTTTGGTCATCAAGTCAAGTCATGGTGGCTATTGGACGTAATCATAATAAACTTGCCTGCTTGGCTCAAGTGACTTGTCCAAGGCCAGTCTGTACTGTTGAGACGAAGAAAGCAATAAGTCAAGGGATGAACCCTGGGTCACAAATGCCGAACTTCCTTGTGTTACCACAAAACATCGACTAGAAATCTTGGCTACATTATTTCTGACAGCTTCATCAATCACATCTGTCGCTCTGCCTACATCGCCATTCGTCAGATCAGCTCAATCCGTCACTACTTAACAGTTAGTGCCACAAAAACTCTGGACTGTGCTCTTGTACTAGCTCGTATGGATTACTGCAATTCTCTTCTGTCAGGTGCGCCAAAACAATGCACTGAAAAACTACAGAAAGTTCAAAATTCAGCAGCCAGATTAGTTCTAAAGGCAAAAAAAAATATATGACCATGTTACTCCACTACTTTCCTCACTTCATTGGCTGCCTGTACAAGCCCGAATTGATTAGAAACTGGTCGTTCTCTGTCACAACTTCTTTTCTGACTCATGCCCTTCCTATCTTACTCAGTTTCTGTCGGTCTACTAACCAAGTCGTCAGCTACGCTCTTCTGCAGACACACGCATTCTCTGTGTTCCTAAGACACGAACTAAAACATTTGACGAAAGGTCATTCTCTTTTTGTGCAGCCAAACAATGGAATTCTCCTCCATTACATATCCTGAGTATTTCATCTACCAAGTCCTTCAAGAATGCACTTAAGACGCATCTTTTCAAGGTTTATTTTCAAAATTAAAGAAACACCATTTATTTTTAATGATTAAAGTAGCTTATGTGTATTGTACTGTTATTTATGTGGTTTTTAAGTATGTATATTTAAATTATTATATTATGTTATTATCTCCATGTAAAGCGCTGTGAGCCCGGCTCCTTGCTGGGAAACAGCGCTATAAAAATTAGCAATTCATTATTTATTATTATTATTATTATTATTACCATATCATTTGAAGGATTGAAAATTATGTTTGTCATGTGATAGTTCTTTTTTTCTATTCAATATCTTTTTACAATATTAGCAACATCTTTCCCTCTCGCGAGGCGATGGTGCATCCCCGTTGAGTTGGGTTGCATTTCCTCGAGTGGCTGTGCAGTCCTACCCTTGAGTGACAGTCCTTACCAAAGGAGTTCTATGCTTCCAAATGTTTTGGCCTTTCTTCTAGCTCTTCTGTCTGTAGCCTCCTCCATCCTTCGCTCCTCGGCTACTATGACACTCTCTTTGACAACTGTACGCCACGTAGATCGGTCTTCTACCTTACACTCCGATTCGCTTGTGCGTATTCTGTCTGCTTTCATGTCCCTTTGGAACATATCTTTAAATCGCAGACTTGGGCGACCCCTTTCCCGTTATGGGACGTCCTTGGAGATGCGGCAAGGGCTCATTCTTTTAACATGTCCTATCCATCTCAGGCGTCTTTCACTAAGAATTGAGAATATGCTTTGGGTATTGGCACGCATGTTGACCTGAGGATTAGGCACTTTGTCTTGCCATTTAATGCCAAGGTTGCGACGCAGGCATCTCAAGTTGAAGCTATTAAGCTTGCGCTCTTGGGATGTATAAGTGATCCATGTCTCGCGCCCACATAGCAATGTACTAATGACGCATGCTCAACTGACACACAGTTTTGTTTTCTCTGTTAACTTGGTGTTTTGCCAGACCTGTTTATTTAATTTAGCCATTGTGGTAGCTGCCTTGTCAATTCTACTGTTTATTTCCTATTCAATGGATAGTATTGGAGACCTTGGAACCCAAGTAGGTGAAGCTGTCCACAACCTCCAAGTTTTCATTGTCGATATTGATGGTAGGGGGAGGTTCTGTGTCTTCGGTCATGTTTGTCTTTTTCAAGCTGATTTGCAGCCCAAATTATTTGCAGGCACTGGAGAAGCATGACACGAGTTGTTGCAAGCCAGTTTCTGTGTGTGCTGTTAATGCAGCATCACCCGCAAAGAGTAGCTCACGAATTAGGACATCTGTCGTTTTGATCTTGGCTCCGAGGCGGGAAGTGTTGAAAGGTCCTCCATTAGCTCTGGTGTGTAACAACATTTCATCACTGCTATCCTTGAATGCGTATAGAAGCAGTACAGAGAAGAATATTGCGAACAGTGTTGGTGCAAGTACACAATCTTGTTTAACTCCGCTGCTGACTGGAAAGGCTTCTGACGTAGCTCCGTCGAACTACACTGTTCTCTGCATATTTTCATGGACCTGTCTGATGATGGCGAGTAGGTGTGGGGAACAGCCGATTTTTACAAGGATTTGAAATAGCCCGTTACGACTGACGAAATGAAAGGCAATGTATAGTGACATGTGTTGCTCTCTGCATTCTTCCTGCCACTACCGTAGGGAGAACATATTTCTATGGTAGACCGACCAGCCCGAAAACCACACTGAGATTCTGGATAGACACGGACGCAAGTAGACTCTGTAAATGTGTTAGTAATACTTAGGAGTGAGATGCCGCGATAGTTATTGCAGTTACTTCTATCGCCCTTGTTTTTATATAGTGTCACTATATTTGCATCCTTTAGGTCTTGGGCGATTAAGGCCTGTTCCCAGCAGAAGGACAGAAGCTCGTGCAATGGTTGGAAAGCTGTTTTGCCACTCTTTAGAGCTCCTGGTGGTTAGCCATCATTCCCAGGAGCTTTTCCACAAGCTAGGTTGTCAATTGCTTTGCTCAGCTCTTCCTGTGTGGGCACGACATCAAGTTCTTCCATGAGTGGCATATCGGGGATGTCATCTAGAGCGGTGCTAGAGATTGAGGTAACTGTTGAGTACAGTTCCGAATAATGCTCAACCCACCGTTTTAGCTGCGCTGCCTGGTCTTGAATAATTTATCCACTTTTGGACTTTAGGGGGGTGCAACTTTGGACGTCAAAGGGCCACTTTCTTTTTTAATGTTTTCGTACATGGCTTTGGCATTGCCCATGTCTGCAGCTGATTGTATACTGGAGCAGAAGTTAAGCCAGTAGGTATTGGCGATAGACAGGCAACTTTTTGGGCATGCGACTTGGCATGCAGCCTTTCGGGTGTGGGCTTTTCCTTGTTTCCTTGCAGGCCATAACAGCTTTCCTTTTGGCTTCAGTGACAGGTTTCATCTCGTTCCAAAATTCATCAAATCTGTCCGTGTTTTTGTAAGATTTCTTGCCATAGGCATGTATTGCTGATGTATAAGTTGTGTTTCTGAGATGCGTCCATTTGGAGTCAATGTTGACACATTTATCGTCTTTGGAACAGCCAAAATGAATCCGATGTGTTATAAATGAATCGTTTTGAATTTTTGTGAAAGTTTTTAAAATGTCATTCGAACGATTTTGCGAAAATATAACCACAATGCGTGAATTTTCATGTAATTTAGGTTAATGTTCTTTTACTACTTTCTCATTTTTCTGCCTTTTGGTAGAACATTTTTGTCTCAATTTGTTAAGGTTCTAATATGTTAAAGTTGTTTTTTTTAAGTATTTCGTTTTGTAAAGCAGACAATGCATTGTTACAAATGCAGAATGAAAATAGTGAAAGTTGTTGGTTTTTCCCCCGACAGCGATTAAGGGAGTCTACTTTGTTTAATATTTTCTTATGATGAGAGACATATTATTGACTAATTTACCCACTACATGTCTCATCGAAGCCGACGATCTCACGATAATTTGAAAGTAGCGAACTGAGCCATTCACCAACAAGAAGGAAATGTAAGTAGATAGAATGTTTGTTTTTCTCAACGCTAGACACAAGTATTGCGAATAAAAAAAATGTATCGGATGTTTATTTTTTATGACAATAAAATAAGGGCTTCTAGGGGAAATGCTGAATTGAAATTCTTTCAATGCGCTGGCTAAGGAGAGGTCAAGGGTCATCACTTCCGTTCAGACTATCCACGCCATTAGCCACTGTATCCCAAGCATACACCCCATAAACTGACTCCAGCACAACCTCGCTTAACACGTCCTGTAGGTAGAAGGAAAATTTTTTTTAGTCAATTAGGTAAAATATATGAGAAATAAAGAGAGAGTGTTAGCATAGATATAAACAAGAGTGTGAGGAGAGAGGAGAAAGAGAGTGTGAGGAGAGAGATAAAGAGTGTGAGGAGAGAGATAAAAAGAGAGAGTGAAAATGGTAGATATATTTTCTGGAGGAGAGTGAGTGATACATTATTGGGCAGAGAACTAGTGATGTATTCTTGGGCATAGAGTAAGGGATAAGTCGTGTGCACAGAACCAGTGATATATACTTGGGCAGAGAACTAGTGATACATTCTTGGGCAAAGAACTAGTGATACATTCTTGGGCAGAGAAGTAGTGTTTTATTCTTAAGCAGAGAACTAGTGATATATTTTGATCGGAGAGCGAGTGGTGTATTCTTTTGCAGAGAGCGAGTGGTATGTTCTTGGGCTGAAGTAAATGATATATTATTAGATTAGTCCACGTTGTTTTGTAGTCAGGAGTGTTTATTAGGATTGTTTTTGGAAATAAGTTAAATGATTGTATAAGAATCCAAACCTAATTGCGTACAGATTGATTTTTATCACTTAAAATGACATTACACGTCATTAAAGGACATGACTCACCAACACTTTCAAGAAACTTCTCTCTCTGGCTTGGATCAAAACTAATATGGTCTTCGCCTGCAAGAAAATTAACAAAATTGTACGTTAACCCTAGACCGGATTAAGTTAACACTAAAGTTGACCAGTCAATAATTGTCTTAAATTTCTCTTTATTTTCTTTACTGGTTTGGATAATATAATAATATTTAAAAAATAATGTTTACAATTAAAGCAAATAGTAAATATACTATCATCAAAAACCAATATTTTATCACATCTTTTTTATCTTTCCTTTAAATTAATTTTGCAGACGACCATTATTTTTGACCAGATAAAGAGTAGTCTTTTTAACTCACCAAGAATTTGGAGGCTGTCCAGAATAGCTTGACCTGTGGCCTTAACCGCAGCTGCAGCTTTGTAAACTTTCTCATCGTCATCTGAGCAAATGCAATGGAAAACATGGAGGTTATGGACAATATGGAGATTGCGTGCCATTTGACGACTAAAGGAAATATGAAGAATATGGGCTATATGAAGACTGAGGGCCATATGAAGACTATGGGCAATATGAAGACAATGGGCCATACGAAGACTAATGGCCATATGAAGACTAATGGCCATATGAAGAATATAAGCCTATAACGACTCTGGGCCATATGAAGACTATTAGCAATATGAAGATTATGGGCCATATGAAGACTATGGGCAATATGAAGACTATGGGCCATATGAAGATTACGGAAAATATGAAGAATAACGGCCATATGAAGACTATGGGCAATATGAAGACTATGGGCAATATGAAGACAATGGGCCATATGAAGACTAATGGCCATATGAAGATAATAGGCAATATAACGACTATGGGCCATATGAAGAACATTGACCATATCAAAACTGAGGACCATATGAAGACAATAGGTCATATGCACACTGAGTTCCATATGAAAAATTAAGGGCATGTGAAGACTAAGAGATATATGGTGTTTTCGGAAATATCAATGAAATTAAAAATATTTAGGTCACAGGCAATTTGGAGGTTATACTGAAAGTAGAAATTATACGGAAATTGTGGTGACTGGAAAATATGGGTTAAAATTGAGAATAGACTGGAACAGTTTAATTATATTTTTAAATATCAACACTTCAGTAAGTCTAATGCAAAGAACAGTATTTTACTAGCTAAAAAAGAGTAAAATGTTAAATTAGTCTAGCACAGAGAACAGTTGTTTACCTGCTAACAAGGGTAAGTTGTTAAGTTAGTCTAGCACACAGCACATTAGTTTACCTGCTAACGAGGTGAAGTTGTTGGCCAGATCTGACAACATAGTGATGGCACGTGACAACTCCCACATTTTGGCCGATAGTTTACCTGGCAACAAGTCAATCAATAAAAAGTTACGATAAATTATCCAAGGTGTGGTTAGAGGACACATTCGGTAAGAAGATAGATGAAAATCATTCTATCATCTAGTTTACACGAACATAAATTCATTTCTCAAAAGTTTTAATCAGCGTTAGATTCATTTTATAATCCTAATCAATATTATGCTTCAAGAGAGATAATATTTGTTCCAATAAAAACCAAAAGTATCGGCAATAAATAAGAAAACCCAAACTTAAGGTTTTTGACGGCATAAAACGTAATTAGCGCACCTGTCTTGCCATGGTTCTTGATAATATAAAATTGTTAAACTCACCTGTCTTGCCATGGTTCTTGATAATATAAAATTGTTAAACTCACCTGTCTTGCCATGGTTCTTGATAATATAAAATTGTTAAACTCACCTGTCTTGCCATGGGTCTTGATGATATAAAATTGTTAAACTCACTTGTCTTGCCATGGGTCTTGATGATATAAAATTGTTAAACTCACCTGTCTTGCCATGGGTCTTGATGATATAAAATTGTTAAACTCACCTGTCTTGCCATGGGTCTTGATGATATAAAATTGTTAAACTCACCTGTCTTGCCATGGTTCTTGATAATATAAAATTGTTAAACTCACCTGTCTTGCCATGGTTCTTGATAATATAAAATTGTTAAACTCACCTGTCTTGCCATGGGTCTTGATGGTTTTACTGGTGGCTGAGATGATTTCATCAACTTGATTTTTGTCAGCTGGTTGAAAGATTTTGAATTTTTAAAAACTTGTTGATTGATAAAACACGAGTACATCGTTTAGATAAAACGTGCAAATCCTTTAAACAAATCATGTACATTCTAAGGTAAACCTACCGTTGGCTCCAGCACTGGCTATGATGGCATCAACTAGACCAACGATGTCAGCAATGGCCTTGTTTAGGTCACTGGTGTTTACACCTGAAAAGAGAAGTCATAGATAAATTAATTGTTGTCATTTGACAATATAAGTAAAATAAGATTATTCTTATACTTATTGTGTGAAACGATAAGTCATAGATAAATGATAAATGTATTGTTGTTGCGTGACAAGATAAGTCATAGATAAGTTGATAGTCATCGTATGACAAGATACCCCATGAGATATTTTAAGACTAACATGCAGTTTTTCGTTAAGTCGGTACTGGGAAAGCCTTTTTAGGTACAGTTGAAGCGGATGCAGATTATCTTATCTGACAGATTGCATCTGAACAACAAATTAATTGAATAAAAACAAGCAGATGACAGTCCCATCAAATATGGTAGTTGATAAAACAAATATTTTCAGTCACAAACAAAACTCGCTTGCAACTTAAACGGTGTCCACAGAAAATTCAAATTGAAAGCTGTCCAGTTAGATACCATTAAAATATGTCTGTGTAAAGTTGTAAGGCAAGGTAATTTTGATGATGTCTTCTACTCATTCGTTGTGGGCAGATACATCACTAGTGTTGGTGTCACCCGGGGCGGTAGCCCATGGTGCCACCCCCTCAAGACTTATCCCATAGAACTCATCTGAATCTTTCAGTGCCAAATAACGTGAGCATGCAGATTTTTACATTTTGGTGTCACCCCTTGTGATGGTGTCACCCGCGGCGGCCCGCGCCCACCACAACCCCCCCCCCTAGTGACGCCACTGGTTGTGGGTAAATATCTAGGTCATTGGTGTTGACTGAGAGATCGTTTACATGAGTTACCGACAACTTGAAGAAAATTATTTGAAGTAAATAAAGAAAAAGAAGTTAGAATGGGTTGGAATGTTAAACAAACAAATATAAACATGATATACATGTAAAAAAATGTTCGATATATTTATAAATCGATACCTTGGTTGAGTTTAGCGACTGTTCCCTTTAAATTGTTGACCAACAATTTGACGTCACCCGTCTCTCGTCTCTGTCAACAAAATTACATTGGGCATGTAAACAATTGGTTCATTTGTTACTTTTGTATCACCTAATAATAAGACAATTTTATGTCTGAAAGTATGGGGAAATTGTTTAAATTTCTAATAAATGTTTGATATCATATGTCTGACTGCTAGTTCATTGGTTTATTATATCATATTTTATCTTATTACCTTATTACATGTCGTTATCTTTTCTTTTATAACTTATCTTATATGTTAAAGAAAGAAGAAAATGACCCCATGTAGTTAAATTTTTATCACAAATACTTAATATAATGTGTGTGACAGGTCATTTTTTTCAGTCTAAATCACACGTAATTAATGTCTGTGCCGTTTCATTAATTAGATCGATATAGATACATTAACAGATTTACATATAGATGTAAGTTATGTGCATGTATATTTGGATGTGGTTTGTGGTTGCCCTCATGTCATACTATCACTTTGGGTGTTTGATTTAATAATGTATGATATATAAACTGGTTATTTCTTTTAAATTGGCCAATAAGTGGCCATCTTGAAATTGCATGTTATTTAAGATTGTTGGGCATAAATTAGTAATTTTTGGACACTGTGATTATAACTACCAATACATTTTACACATCATATTCACAGTAAAAAACTGACTAATTGCGCAGTTAAAAGTTACAGAAATATGAAGAAAAATGTCATCACACAATTTCAAAATTAATTAATATGTTTAAAAACATAAATTAGTAACATTAATAAATGCATCTACATGTATATTAATCCTTAAAAATGCTTGCAAGTGACAAGAAACAAAAGTAATAATTTCATCAACTCTCAATCAATGAGGTGTGTGCCACTGTTGAAGATGAATAATTTATCCTAACCAACCTTGTCCTCGGGCAAGGCCGTCGCTAAAGAACAGAACAGGAAGAACAGGTAGAGCATGTTCTGTGGTAAGTCGTTGTACAGCAAGAAGTTCTTTGTTGGTGATTGTTGCCTGCTTAGGATCAGTCTACACGGTCATGAAATAAGACCAGGTTTTATACTGTGACTAGAGATGAAATGTGCTCATAAATAATTGTATGTTAATTGTTTCTTGCGCCATTTGGTGTCGCCAGGATCTGAGGACGTAGCTTCGTGAGGAAAAAGTGAGAAAGTCTTACTCTCTTTGACTGCTAAAGGCACATGCGACCATGTGTTCAGACACCTGTGAGTATATTTTCAGATACCTGTGAGCACGTATCCAGAAACATGTGATCATGTATTTAGACACATGGGTGCACGTATTCAGACACCATGTAGATTGTCCAAATGTTAGCAACTACCCTGGCATGTTTCTAACAGGTTGTTTAAAACCTGTCATTGACCTGTTTATTCAGAAAACAATGTTCAGACCAACTCGGTGAGACAAGGAGAGATGTCGTTAACAGCACGGCTGATCCAAATTTGATCCTGTGCTATTTGATAGTTGCTCACTGGTTTTTAAGTGAAAAAATTAGGGCTGCGGAACTTTAACGATTAATTTCTCGATCAATCGTTTTAAAATGTATCGATTAAAATTATTTTAATCGATAAAAATTCTATTAAAATTAAAGAAAATATTTATAATATTTTTTTTAAATTTTATTAATAAATAATTAAGTATTAATAATTTATAATAATTTATCTATTTTTTTACGTACAAACTTCTCCCGCGTAATATTATAATTTATTTTATTACTTTATGTGGACCGGCAGACGTCAATTAAAAAATGCCTGACAGCATCAGCGCAGTTAAATTTAAACATATATCTGGAAAGTTGAGCAAAAATTTTGTTTTTAAGCTAACTGCGGATGACAAAGTCGAAGATGGTGAAAAAGTTTACTGTGTTCACTGCCATAAACAATTCTCTTTTAAAGCATCAAATACATCGCTGACCTACCACCTTCAGCACAAACATCCGATCAAGTATCAACACATGGTCATAAAATTTAGTTCAAAATATTCTGAATTTTCAAAATCTGTGAGACAGGGGAAATAACTCAATACAATTTTAAAAAGTCAATTACCTGTTTTTGGTTACTTCCCTTGAAATGTTCAGCTTAATGACGTTATAAATTTCTATTTTGGCTTTAATCGAAATTATCGATTAATTAATCGTTAATTTTTCGAAAGTTAACGATTAAATTTAAATTAATCGATAACATCCCTAAAAAAATGTCTTTTAAATATTTTAATCCACTAAAGAGCTATGTATTTTGATGATTTTAGCCACTACAGATGGGTCATAATTACATTTGTTTAATTATTATCTTATCTTAACTGATCTGTTACATACGCTTCTTCTATATAGAAGATTATTCAGGACGGGAAGAACAAGAATTTGTATGTTTTTGTGCTTGCATACTGAATAAGAAATGTGTTTATCCTTATGTGTATCAAATACAGATTAGCCATTAATTATTTATTTTGAAGATTTAATTCAACTGCAGATAAGCCACCAATAAAAAGAAGTAAAAAAAGATTTTTAAAAACCACGTTTTTATTAGCGGACTAAAATGAAGAGAATAAAATTTAAAAATTTAAAGCAAGTGCTATGCAGTAATATGACTAAAAACATACAAGTAAAACATTTAACACAGACATTCAAGTGAAACATTTAACACATACGTTCAAGTAAAACATTTAACACATACGTTCGAGTAAAACATTTAACACAGACATTCAAGTAACACGTTTAACACAGACATATAAATAAATTATTTAACACAAACATTCAAGTACCGTATATTCCGGCGTATAAGACGACTTTTTAAACCCTACAAATCTTCTCAAAGACCGGGGTCGTCTTATACGTCGGGTATCGTCTTATCGCATGTGTACCTATTGATACAGTTTGGCGCCAGAGAGTATTACAGTACATTATACAAATGGCTAACAGTCAAGGCCCCATCATGTCTCCACAGCAAGAAGAAAGAAAAAATTAAAACAGTTTCTAACTGTTGGTGTGTGGAAGAGGGGTGGTCTTATACGGCAAAAATAGCTTAAAACATATATTTTAACGGTAAAAGTAAGGGTCGTCTTATACTCCCAGTCGCTTTATAGGCCAGATTATACTGTAAATTGTTAACACAGATATTCAAGTAACACCTTTAACACAGATTTTCAGATAACACATTTATGACAGACATTCGAATAACACATTTAACACATACATTCGGTAAAACATTAGACAACTGACATTCAAATGACACATTTATGACAGACATGCAAGACAGACATTTAACACAGACATTAAAGTAATGTTTTTACGATTTTCAAAAATAATATTATCTAAATACTTTCGCTTGCGATTTTCAATTTCGCTCACCATAAATACACAATCCTTAACCACGATGACGTTATATGTTGAAGTTAAATGGAAAATCTCGAGCAAAAAGATTTGCAAGTTGAACCAGATGTGAACATTTATTCATGATGTCCCATGAGATGACCAGGTGTTAAAGTTGACATTTGATATGCCATGGGACCACCAGATGTTAAAGTTGACATTTGATATCCCATGTTATCATCAAATGGTAAAGTTGACATTTGATATTTCATGGGATAACCAGATGTTAAATTTGTCATTGCTAAATCTAGAGAAAAAAGTATTGCCAGTTGAACCAGATGTGAACATTTATTCATGATATTCCATGGGATCACCAGATGTTAAAGTTGACATTTGATATCCCATGGGAACACCAGATGTTAAAGTTGACATTTGATATCCCATGGGACCACCAGATGTTAAATTTGACATTTATCACCAAATGTGTAGAAAAGGAGAGTCTTGCAAAACGCGGCCAAACTCTTTGGTCAAATGTTTTTTAGCGGTAGCGTGCTGGACTGCAGAACCGAGACAGAAGAGAGTCACGGCATGGCCGTACGCAGGGTGGGTTCGGACGTTCGGGCGCTGTCTCAGGAGTTCAAGCACTTATTCTGCGAGAGGCCTCTTTGGTGGTATACACACACTTTAGTTACTGGTTCTTGTGGTATTGATAGCAGCTTTCAACAGCGTCTCCAAAGTGAAAGTGACAAGTTCAATGCCCTATTGCGTAGACTCTTGGATATTACATTGTTTCTTGCTTCCAGAGGACTCGCATTTCACAGAGAATCCCAAGACATAGGAAACCATAACAATGGCAACTTTCTGGGGTTACTAGAACTCGTATCTCACTATCATCCTTTGCTGCAACATCATTTGGAGTGCATCAAAGACAAGAAAGAGCATTATATATATATATATAGGTGAAAGAATGCGAAATCATTATTTGTCATGGAAGACACAAAACGAATTCATTTCTTTATGTGGGAAACATGTTCTAGACAAGATTTTGCTTGAAAGAAAGGAAGAAATTTATTTTTCCATTATATGTGATGCTTCTCCTTAAGTATCCCATACAGAACAAATGTTCTCATATTACGATGCGTCCATAAAAGCGATGAGAACAAATGGTCAATAGAAGAGATATTTGTAGAGTTCTTCCCGTGCAATCAGAAGACAGGAGAAGAAATTGCAGAAACACTCATTTCACGCTTAGACGAACATGGAATTGATCTTAAAGATTGTCGTGGACAGGGTTTTGACAACGGCGCAAACATGGCGGGGAAAATGAAAGGTGTTCAAGCGCGGATTTTACAAAAGAATGCCGCTGCTCTATTGTCTCCATGTGCAGCTCACACACTGAATCTGCTCGGGGTAAATGCTGCGTCATGTTGCAGAGATGCAATAACATTCTTTGGAAACGTGAATCGCCTCTACAAATTATTCAGCTCTTGTCCAGAAAGGTGGCATCTCTTGCTGGAATCAACAAGAAGCTCCCTGCATAATCTGAGTGACACGCGCTGGAGTTCAAGAGTTGATGCCTTGCGTCCAAATGCTCAGAGGTTGCCTAGCATTCTTCCTGTTCTAGAGACAGTGATGTCCACGACTAAGTACACAAATGAAATTAGAAGAGAAGCACGTGGACTGAAAACATATTTCTCTTCCTTCACCGTAGTGTTGATGGCAGCATTCTGGCTAAAAATTTTGACGTGCATCAATGAAAGAAATCTGATACCCCAATCAAAGGCAATCTCACTTGAAATCGCGTCACGTAACATCAAGGATCTCTCAAATGAATTGCATCAGTTGAGAGATAATTGCCACACGATTTTCACTAAAGCACAGCATGTATCAAAAGAATTGGGAATTCCTACAGAACTGAAGACGGCGCGGCGTCGCGGCAAAAGGCCAAGACCTTTCCATTCAGATTCCGAAACGTTCAATGATTCCAAGACGTCGCGGGGGTCGAGGAATCAGCAGAAGCTAAGTTCACTAGAGAAGTTTTGTATTTCATTTTGAATTCTGTGATTGGGCAGATGAACCATCGGTTCAAAGTTTTAGACAAGATTTGGAAACTATTCAATCCAATTCTAAATTTTAGAAGTCTGACTTCTGAAGAAATCTCGTCCTCTTTAGTGGTAAAATATCCACGTGATCTTACCAGCCTTTTGATAGACGAGTTGCTTCACCTGAAGAATGTATACGGTGCAACATTCAACATCAAGGAAGCGTCTGACTCTGCGTTGTCTGATCCACTTGATCTTTTGAACTCAATTTATTCACTCGGGCTAGAAGGAATACTTAGTGAAGTGTGTATTGCCCTGAGGATTTTTTGTTGTCTTCCTGTGTCGGTGGCTCAAGGAGAACGATCGTTCAGTAAATTGGCTATTATAAAAAACTATTTGCGTTCTACCATGAGCCAAGAAAGATTAAATGGACAGTCAATTATTTCAATTGAACACGAAATTACCATGCAGATAAACTTCAATGAAGTTATACGTGATTTTTCCAATATGGTAATAAGAAGGTGGTCCTCCTCATCACAGTAAATATATAAACAGCCCTCACACACTTAAATATTAATAACATGGTGTGTTATCCACGGATGTTACTATATTTCAAATGAAAATGAAAATTCCAGTTATAAACATGGCTATTTGCCTTGGTATGTAAAAAATTTGACACTTCAAATGATTTCTTATTGAATGATCTAATTTTTTTTAATGTACTTCATATGAGTGAATAGAACATAAACTTATTACTGTTTTTTTTACTATTGCTTTTGTTGTTAATTTTTTTATATGAAGGAATAAAACAAAAAGAAATTCTTCTACTGCTTTTGTTGTTGCAAAAATGTGGCGTTTTTGCTTTTCAGTAGGAAATTCTTGCTCCCTAGATCGCCTGTATTGGTATTTATAAATGCAGCCAGCATTGTCGCTGTCGGATAAGCTACATTTTGGTCATTTTGTATACATACTTCAAGGATTTTGGCATGAGGGGACCTGGGAAAAGGCATAGGTACGATGTGGAGCCCAGAGGGGCCCAACGTACCCAGTTTTCAGGGGCCCAAAAATTTCTGGTGGTGGCCCTGGGTCAAAGTTACCTTAAAATTTCACGGAAGCTATAAAACATTGCGATGAATCGATGTATCCAAATATTTATTGCTTGCTGAAATTCGCGTGTGTGATTCCTGTGACTTCCTTCGCGTGAGAGCGAAGGTTCAGTGCACTCCGACGTTTGCACAATTATATGAGATGTTCGATGGTGCAGGAAAGACTTACTGAGCTTGTATTGATGCATCACTTTCAATATCAACGAAAACAGTGTTTAACAGATATTTGTTAACAAACACCAAAGAAGGGTTTACATCGAAGATGTTCTAAAATAAACCTCATAGCATCGGGAACTTCCGCCTTGTCAGTTCTGGACCATAATGTATGTAATTCAAATTCTTTAACGCTTGCACCTGCAGATTTCATTATTAATAATAAAAGAAATGAATGATCCAGTACTTGCATTTTAAATAAAAAATACTATATTGGAAGCTTTTATTTACAGTGTTAATTATTTATTGCATGAAAACCTACTTTTTTGGTCACTGAAATAATTTATTTATTTTTTGTGGAAAACGAGGCAAAAAACGAGAAGTTTAATCAACGCCCTCAATAAATCATAGGTAAAGAATTATTGATTAAACATTCTCATCCAAATTTGAAGTCATAGCACCACATATTGTGGGTACAGTCAAACATCTCATAACGAGATTAATTCATTCCAGAGAATTCATCTTTAAACGAAACACTCGTTATACGAAACAATTGTTCCCATACAAATCAATGTAAAATACGATAATCCGTTCCATGCTGAAAAAAATACTTATTTTTTTGAATAAAATTATTAACATTTATTCAAATAAAATTACTTATGAATTGTTACAGAGTGAAACAAATAGAATACAATTTAGATTTGAAACAAAAAAGCGTAAACAAAAATATGAATTTATGACAAATAATTATTGCTTTTTAACTAGAAAACTGTTAAAGACATTTGTTTTTGCAGACTCTTCAAAATTTGACGAAAATGTGATGTAACAGTTTCGTAGACATTCTTGACACTCCATTTGAAGCATCCATCTGCTTAATTGTTCTTGAGAATATTGCATATCGTTGATGTTGGCCGATTGTAGTTGCGCGCTAGAATCGCAACCTTGTTCTCGCGTTTCAATGTTTTTTCGTGTAATGGAAATGGACATCCTTTTCCCTCTCTCATGATTGTCTTCTTGTGTTTTTTTTTCGAAGATAATTTATCAGTCTATTAAACTTTGCACATAACAAATTACAAATACTTTCTTAATACAAAATTTGAACCCTTGCATGGGTTCTATTATCGGTGCTGGCAAGTCCCCCGGGACATTGTGCTAGCCACACAATCCCTTGCTCGTTAGTGGTGGCTAAATAAAACGTATGAACCCTACTTCACTTGCCCCATAGTCCGTCATAGACTGGAAAGGGGGGTTATAAAGGGGGTTATAAAGGGGGTTATAGTAGAGACCATGTTAATTTTAAATCGAATTCAATTACATCTAAATTAAAACCACGGTATATGTTGTACCTGCTTTTCTTTAAACATAATCATTTGTGTAAATTACTGTTAAATTACATTTACTGCGCTTAAATAATAAATTACATATTCAGTACTTTTATAGTAAATTACACTTAATGTAATAAAATATTAATTTTAAATTTACGGTAATTAAATAACACATAGCAATTACCGTACTTAATCCAAGTCAAATTGTAAAGCAAGTAAAACCTAATACTTAAAAATTAGTTATAATTTACGATGATCGCCAAACTGCGACTCGCGAGCCGCATGTGAATTTTCTGTGTTTACACAGCGACTCGCGAATAATTTATTAGATGAAAACTGTTGGTTTGAAACAACTATTAAATAAAAAAAAGAAATGAATATTTTCAAACAACATTGTCAGAAAAAAAGGGTTACAGATAATTTGGGCTTGATCTGCATAAAGAAACAGCAAGCTTGAGTAAATCTGGAATGTGTCAGCAGCAGACACTACTTTCTGCTTTCATAAAAGAAGGCGTCACTTCAACTGAGGCAAGTTACTCAACCACTTGGTATATTGCTGGTGCTAAACGGCCTTTTCGGGAAGAAGTCGGGGAAACTACTAGCTACCACCCAAATTTAAAGAAACTTGATGCTTCATAATATTCTCAGCGAAATCAAAAAAATTAATGTTGACTATAATTATAACTCTTTATGCATTAATAAATTTCAAATATTTAAATGTTTGTTAATTGCGTAACAGGAGCGTATATATTTCTTAAACAAACGGTTAATGCTAAAACCACTGACATTTTTTAATCATGAAGTTCGAAGGGGAAAAAATCGCAAATGCAATTTTGATATTTAGTAGTAATATGAAATATTTTTTTCCTTTCTAAAAAGGCTTCCAGTTACTTCAGGTCTGGTCACCACTGAACATGTCATAAATGACCTCCTCGGTGACATCAGTTACAGCGAAGTCGACAAATCATGAAAGTAGACAGCACAATATGGTCATCTCACAACAATGGACAACACAATATGGTCAACTCACAACAATGGACAACACAATTGGTCAACTCATGAAAGTAGACGGCACAATATGGTCATCTCGCAACAATGGACAACACAATATGGTCAACTCACAACAATGGACAACACAACATGGTCAACTCATGAAAGTAGACGGCAGAATATGGTCAATTCATAAAATTAGACAGCACAAATGGTCAACTCATGAAAGTAGACAGCACAATATGGTCAACTCACAAAAATGGACAACACAAAATGATCAATTCATGAAAGTGGGCTGCATGATTTTAAGTTTTAAAATCACAAACACTACAAACTCAATCACTGCTTTTTTCATAGTTTATTTTAAGAGCAACATTCCACAACAATGAGATAACAGAAATTTCGTGAGTGACTTGAACTTAGTTGTTTAGGAAAATCAAAAGTTACCGGCCATCGTCATAGCCAACGCAGACACCGAATACTACGAGGCCGCGGCAAAATCGCTTGGTACGTACTGCAAGAAGATATGTGGTCAGTGTTAATGGATGTGACAATACATTTTAGATATCGTTATTTAAATTGTTTAATGTTCCTAATTAACGTTTGTTACCAAGGGCGATTTCCAATTCAGCATATAATAAGATTAGATTCCAAGGGTCTAATAAGACGTTTAGTGACCAACGGTAAGGTGCCTAATACAACATTGTTGTACCCGCGACTTTCTTATCAAGCTGAGTTTTGTGGATAATCTCATCGGCTAATCTATTTGAATTACACATTGTTGCTTTATAATACATAGAAAAAACTAAGGCGATGTCGAGCACATGTCCTTCCATTATGTAATTTTTTTCATTCTTGGCTTTACGCGAAACGCCACTGACTAAACAGCCCATCAAATACAGGTATATCAGATCAACACCTATGAAATGCCAGACACATGTCCTAACATGTCATCACATATCATCTTGTTGACATAACTCACCTTCACTTTCAAGAAACTTCTCCCTCTGGCTTGGGTCATAGCTAATATGGTCTTCTCCTGAAATAGCAAACATTTTATTTTTTGGCGCATTTAAACCAACTTATGAAGTGCTTGTTGCAGATTACAGTGAAACACAATTGATTAAGAATAAAACTAGGGATGATAATAGGGTCACGATGGTCTAAGTAGTAGTGCACTATCGATCTGAGGCAGATCGCGAGTCGCGGGTTCGAGCCCAGGTAGTGGCAAGGACCCTGGGGCATTGTGCTGGCCACACATTCCCCTGCTCGTTAGTGGTGGCTAAAAACTTGTGAACGCTACATCACTTGCCCCATAGTCCGTCATGGACTGGAAAGGGGGTCATTTGAAAGGGGGTCATTTTCAACTAGGGATAGGTAAAAACTGATATGACCAATCGTGTGGCCAGCAGTAGACTTGGTTTTGAATTTTATTCAAAGGATTTAAGAACTTCCAACAATTTTAGAAAAGTTATATACATTTTCTGATGAAATATTACAAATCAATAACAATCGATTATTTCCTTTCAATCTCACCAAGAATTTGAAGGCTGTCCAGAATAGCCTGGCCAGTTGCCTTGACCGCAGCTGCAGCTTTGTAAACTTTCTCATCGTCATCTGAGCAAAATATTATGAGAAATTATGGATGTGGTGATGTAAAGATGCTGATGTAAAGATGGTGATGCAAAGATGGTCGTGAAGATGGGTTGACATGAAGATTGTGTTTAAATTGGTTTTAAACTTGATTACATAAGATTTGTTTTAATTAAGATTTTTTTTAAAAATTGGTATAAATGTGTATTTTAAAAGAGTAAAACATATAAGTAGAAAATATGAGTGTCCTCGACTAGGCCTGTCAACGGGTACCCGGGACCCGGTACCCGTTGCCGTGAGATTACCCGGGTAGAAAAATTCCGCCCCGGTACCCGTGAAAATGTGGCTTCAATGTCTATATAAACCAAATTTCGGCTCGCGTGCGCTTTTTTTTGCTCGCGTGCGCTTTTTTTGTGTGTTTAATTTACGGCTCGCGAAACAATTTATGAAATGAAAATTTTTGTTTCAAATATATGCCGTGAAATACATCTAAGGAGAACTATCTGTCAACGGGAAATACAATACGGTCTCGACAAACCACAATGTATTTTGATACATTTTTTTCTCTGAAAATGAAACAGAAATCACAAACACAAGAAGATTTTGGTTCTTTGAATGAATCTTATAAAGAAAACAAAACTCCTCTGCCTAAAATAAGGATGCACTGTATAGAGATGAAAGAGGCCGTGTTTGTTGTTGTTAATAAAAAAACACCCTGCTTTAACACTAACATTGCTTTGAAATTGCCTACATTGGGTTACTGATTGATACCAATTATCTACCCCATCTCTCCCTTCCACTCCTATACTTTAACCGCACCCTTTCCATTCGCTTGTGTTTCTTGTGTTCGTTAACACGTGTTGACCTAGAAAAACTGATGTTAATAATGCGTACAAGTTTGTTAGCTTTTAAGGTTAATGAATTAAATAGTTACTAACAGTGTAAGATAGGTAATACGTCGGTATAGAGATGTAAGAGGCCGTGTTTGATTTTGTTTGTAAAAACACTCCTGCTTTGACACTAACTTTGATCTTTGAAATACGCCGACATTGGGTTTACGATTGTCGATGTTGTTATCTACCCCCCCCCTCCTCCTACCTCCGTTCGATTGTGTTTCGTGTGTTCATTACAGCTTGTGCCTTGCCCAAAAACTGATTTTAATAATACACCAAATACAAATCAATAAATTAGTTACTAACAGTGTAAGATGGATAAGGGCCCGTCCATAAATGACGTTACGCACATAGGAGAGGAGGGGGTCAAACATTTGTGACGAGGGGGGTGTGTTTATGAATAAATGTGACGTCACATCAAAACGCACAACTTTGAATAAAAGTTCCACTGAAATATTTGATTACTTACAATTTATTTAATGACATTGTACATGGATTTAAGTGTGTAGCGATTTTTAGAGTTCAACTTCACATTAAATATAAAATTAAATGACAATAAAGTTATTTGACACATGCTCATTTTCAAGAGGAAGTACGGCTTTTATGGGGTGGGTCCCCTGCGCAAAGCTTTGTGAAGTCATATTGGAGGGGGCTCTAAGTTTTTTTAACAAACTTGTTACGTAAAATCATTTTGTACGGACCCTAAGACGTCGACCGTGTAGCTACTGTGTGAAATGAGTTGCGTGGAAGGTGGCTAGGTAGCATTGTATAGCGGTCATGAGCGATGTTTCGATCGGGTAACCCGGGTACCCGTTCGAAATTTGGACGGGTACCCGGGCAGCATTTTTCAACAATATTGACAGCCCTATCCTTGACAATAAATCATGATTTAGATGAATGAGTACGGTATGAGTAATATATCATATAAATTAAGACTGAGAAAAAGCTTTTCCTTAAAATATAAGGTACACAAACAAATTGTGTATCAAAAACAATATATTTAAGCTTTATTACTTGACTAATACAAAAGTAGAAGTTTCGGCTAATAACTTCACAAGTACCTATATATATATATAATTCACCAAATCAGGAGCGAGTATGTGCAAATAAGCATGACGAATTACCCTCACTGGGGTTGACCAATCAGTTTATGGTTGGCAAGCAAATGTGGTTAAGGAGGTGGGGGGTCATCGAGACCAACAATGCTTCTTGAGTTCACTTTCATTGTTCTCTCACAGAATAACTTCTTCGTGATGTAGTTTGTGTCCGTTCTTTCCCCCCCCCCACCCCCTTTTTCTTTGCACAATATATGAGCAAATCTGCGGCGTATGCTACGCCGCGGGTTGCATCTAGTTATATGATATTAGTAACAAGTGACACGGTCTAGCACACAGAACAGTATTTTACCTGCTAGCAAGTTGAAGTTGTTGGCCAGATCTGACAACATAGTGATGGCACGCGACAACTCCCACATTTTGGCCGATAGTTTACCTGGCAACAAGTCAAACAAAATCTAAAGTCAGATATTCGAGGCGCAACTAGAGTCTTTCTTAGCTCCAAGTTGATTTCAAACGAATACCTGTATACTTTGTAACACATCCGAAATCCTAAAAAGAAAGGTTTTCCCAATCAAAAAGTTTTTGTTCATTTTTCTAGGTTAGATACGATTATGTATAATATGTATCAGAAGGTTATACATTTTTGCTCTGTGTTATCATAATCGTAAATTAATTTTAAAAATTCCTAGTAAGTACTTTTTGAGAACCGTTGAAAAATTTTGAATTTTGGAAAATAATGTGAGGCCTCTAATTGTTGAAACAAAAATGTTAACTTAATACTTATAAAAAAAGCTCTTAAGCGTATAAAAATGTTAAACTCGCCTGTCTTGGCGTGGTTCTTTACTCACCTGTCTTGCCGTGATTCTTGATGTTTTTAATGGTGGCTGAGATGACGTCATCAACTTGACTTTTGTCAGCTGTGGAAAAAAATAAGACTCTTTCTTTGCAAATATACACAAAACTGTGTAGTCAATTATTAAATTATTAGTAAGAAATAAGGTACATTATTTCTACTCTATTTTACTCCAGGGAAACAGAAAAAAAGACACAATGCAAAAAGATATATATAGCAATTATTATTGTATTAATAGATTGTTCGTCCTAGTGTTAGACGTCGTAAAATGAAGAATACTTGTCTTGTCGTGAACCTACCGTTGGCTCCAGGGCTGGCTATGATGGCGTCAACTAGACCAACGATGTCAGCGATGGCCTTATTTAGATCACTGGTGTTAACACCTGACAAGTTGAGACATAGATGAGTTTCATTATGGGCCACGATAAGTAACGAGATAAGCAGAAGTATCTCTTATACATACTTTTTTCCATTTGCAAACTTTTAAAATATCATTAGCTTCTTCATCTTACAGACGTTAAAGAAAATGTCCAAGGTAAAACTTGTTTTTATTTATTTATTTTTAAATTTAAAAACATTAAATGCAGGTAAATTGGTCTATGTATTTATAAATCTATACCTTGGTTGAGTTTAGCGATTGTTTCCTTTAGATTGTTGACCAACAGTTTGACGTCACCAGCCTCTCGTCTCTGTCAACAAAGTTAAGTTTGGCATGTTAACAATTGGTCCATTTGTTAAATTCGTATCGCAGCATGAGAAAAATTGTATTTCTAGGATTTGACAGGTTTCTTCAATTTGTAACACAAATGCTTAATGTGATGTCTTACAATTGTGTGCATGCTAAAATTTGTACACAATATAAGACATACCTGTACCTAAGCTGGGGTCTTTTCTGTATAAGAGTAAATATACATAAATAATTACAAATCTATATATATATATATATATTAGGTATGTTAACGATGAATTTAAAATTAATCGTTAACTTTTGAAAAACTAACGATTAATTAATCGTTAATTTCGATTAAAACAAAAACTTAAAAGTTATGGTGTCATAGGTAACATTTATTAAGCGTACTTTTCGAAAATTGAAATAACACTGGAATGTCTTCTTTATATGACATCTTTTAACCAACAACGCAAACATATAGTGTATTGACATTATTTGATTCAAGTTCTGAGCGGGTCTTATTGACAATATAATCAGCTAAGCTGAACAATCGTTCACATAGCTTTAGATTGTCTCAGCTGAAATTTCTGATACTGTAGTGACTGTAGTGGATTTTTGGTTTGCAGTTGATATGTAAAAGAAGTGTTAGAACCAGATATTTGATCGACGCCACGAAGGAGTTTAGAATCCCCGCGCCGTAAATTATGTAAAATATTGCACACACAAAAATGGACGTTGTGCAACATTGCACACGAGTTGTTGTTTTTTTTTACTTTGCACGCGGAAAAACGAAGCTTAGACTTAGAGGTAAAATTGCATGATAGGTAAACGATTTATCTCAATGGACACAATAACCTTTATCAACATTTTTAGCATTCACATCAGTCAATAGTTTAAAGCCAAAATGTTCGTGTAATCGTGTAAATTAGTTTATATTTATCGGCCGAAATATTTTACTTTTTGACTTACAGTACATTTACAAGTGGTAGTGGGTCAATTAATCTTTAAAAATGTTTTTAATCGTTAAAAAAATTTAACGATTAATCTAGAAACTAATCGTTAATTTCCGCAGTCCTAATATATATATATAAATATAAATATAATTCACAATAACAAGATCACGAACGAGTAATGTGCAAACAGTAAGGGTGGGCATGTCTTGAGACCAAAAATGATTCTTGTGTTCACATGCGTTGTTATTTCATAGATTAACATGTGGTTCGTAGTGTAGTGGTTATCACGTCCGCCTTTCTCCCGGAAGGTACTGGTTTCAAGCCTCAGCGGAAACATTATTTTTTTAATTAAAAAAATTAAAATTTGAGCCCGTTCTTTTCCACCTATTTTGCGAACATAGCTGACCCTCACTAGGGTCGGCCAATCACAGTTTATGGTTGGCAAGCTAGGTGGTGCAGGGTAGGGGCAGGTAGCTAACCGCAGTGCGCATGTCTCGAGACCATCAATACGTCAGCGATGTCCCCACCCCCACCCCCCGACGTTTATTCATGTTGTTCTCATTTCTTCGTACTGTAGTTTGTGTCCGTTCTATCCCCCTTTCTTTGCACTATCTATAAGCAAGTCTGCTGATTAAGCTACGCCACGGGTCGTATCTAGTAGTAATGATTTTTCTTGATCAAAAAAGGTAAATAGCCTAATATTTGTATTAAAAATGGTTTCAATAGATTGGATACTTTCTACCGATTTTACTTAATCCAACGGATTATTTTCATTTAAAAAATAGAATGGTAAATGCACATCAAAAATGTATTAAAATGTCAAAAACACTATGCTTCAAAAAAAAACATGGATTTAACCTTTTTATTTCAATAAAATGTTTAAAAATCTATTTCAAACACATAAATATATCAACATATAAATGCATCTTTCTATTAACAGAAGCTTATAAATAAATGTATAAGTTCATAAAAAAACACAAAACTATAAGATGTGCGTCAACTGTTGGCAAGTGACAAGAAACAAGAGTAAGAATTTCATCAACTCCTAACTAACCTTGTTCTCGGGCAACGCCGCCGCTAAAGAACAGAACAGGAAGAACAGGTAGAGCATGTTCAGTGGTAAGTCGTTGTACAGCAAGAAGTTCTTTGGTTGATTGTTGCCTGCTTGAGATCAGTCTACATGATCATGAAATAAGACCAGGTTTTATACTGTGACTAGAGATGAAATGTGCTCATAAATAATTGTATGCTAATTGTTTCTTGCGCCATTCGGTGACGTCAATGCATGAGGACATTACTTCGTGAGGAAAAGGTGAGAAAGTCTTGCTATCCTTGTCTGCTACAGACACCTGTTAGCATGTGTTCAGACACCTGTGAGCTTGTGTTCAGACACCTGTAAGCATGTGTTCAGACACCTGTGACCTTGGGTTCAGACGCCTATGAGCATGAGTTCAGACACCTGTGAGTATATGTTTGACATCTATGAACATGCAGATTTACTTATTTGCTAAACAAGCTATAGCCTTGGCCCCCTCCCTTCTTGGGGGCGCACCGGATTTATTTTTTTTATATTTGGCACTGACATATACTTGAAAAGGGCCCCCCACATATAAAACAGATTAGGGCCCATCAAGTCTAAATCCGGCCCTAAGAGCATGAGTTCAGTCACCTGTGAGTAAGTGGCGTAGCGAGGGGGGGCAGGGGGCGAATGCCCCGGGCGGCACTTTGCCAGGGGCGGCAAATCCCTGGTAGTTTTTATATAGTTTCTAGCAATGCGCTAGAGATGAGATGTTTCATAAAGATATTGAACATCTCCTACACAGCGCACATCACGAACGAAGCCGTCCGCAATACAATAAGTACTGTCATTGGCCCCTACGAGGACCTACTCACATCCATTAATAAGAGGAAACTGTGATGGTACGGACACGTGACAAGAACTGGAGGTCTCACAAAGACCATATTGCAAGGCACAAGCCAGGGAGGAAGGAAAAGAGGCAGACAAAAGAAGTGATGGGAGGACGATATCAAAAAGTGGACCGGCCTGTCATTCAGCGACTCTCAAAGGGCAGCACAGGACCGGGACAAATGGCGTGAGATAGTGAGGAGTTCACGATGGTGCCCAAACGACCCAACGACGGGTTAAGGGATAGTTAAAGTTCAAGTAACAATGAGAATTTTATAAGAAAGTCGAGCTTTTAGTCGAAATAAAAGAAAAGCCAAATAAGAAATTAATAAAAGAAATAAATGAACTATCATAAAGCATGTGAACGTTTCAACTGCCAAAACTTCTTAAATTCTTCTGATACTAATTCTACTGTACTAAAAAAACCAGAGCTTGATGAGGTATCAACTTAATTGATTCTTAAAATTTGACAGCCGCTCCTGTTATAAAAGCAAATCTTACTGTACCATATCATTTTGAAACATGAGTGAATCGAATTCTCCTAGCGGCACATTGTTGGCGGGGGGGGGGCGGCAGATTCCTCCTTAATTAGCTTCTTAAAGTAAATAACGTTATAATTAAGTTTAATAAAAGAAAAGAAAAGCCAAGATATTTTTTTAAAGGAAGAAACTAGTTTGAAATACGTGGACGTTTCTAATGCCAAAATTTCAAACTCCTTTTCTTTTATTAATCTAAAGACTTCTGATACAAAGGCAACTTACCACACATTAATACAAAAGTAGCCACTCATGAACAAGTTCTCAAAATTACCAAAGTTTTTTTAAATTGGAAAGAATCAGAAATTGAATAAAAGGAACAGACTATTAATAAAGAACACACAAAAAGTGGCAAGGGGTTCTTACGACATTTATGAAATGATTTTAAATAAATGATGATCTTAAAATAATGAAATGCAGAGGCCCAACGTATGTTAATACTTCTACATGGCTGGGAAGTATGCAAGAGTTCAATAAATTAAATGTCAATGTAAAATCTCTCTCAAAACGTTCATTTAACCCAGTGTTGCTCATTATTTTCTGTCACGCATAGGTAGAAGTAAACATTTCGCGCCCCCTGCGCGACAGTAAATAGTATCATTTGTCTATAAAATTGTTATAAGTACACCATTTCGCACCCCCCTTTAGGGAGCCTCGTTCCCCCCTTTGGGGGCGCGCCCCACTATTTGAGAAGCACTGATTTAACCTAATGTGTTTACATGATACTCCAACTGAAACGAACTCTCTATTTTAGTACACCGGAAAGTTGTTATGCATTCTTTTACATGCCCATACACCATTTAGAATATCTAATTGCTTCAAAAAGCAAGGCATTAAACAGACTTCAGGATACAAAATAGTAAATATACGATGGAGCAATTTTAATGTTATTTTTAAACCTATAGAAGAACTGATAGGGAATGGCACAGCTGTATGTGAGGTTAATAGACAACAGGCTGACAAGACAAAACGTCAAGCCAGGAAGGACGTATCCAAAACGCTCCTGAAGGGATCCCATCCATCTCTTGTCCGACATGCGGACACCAATTTCGTGCTAGAATAGGATAATAGGGTTAATAAGCCACCAGATGACACACGGGGTGGCCTAGCACAGGTCAATTACAAATATGATGAGAGTGGTCATCGTCGACTACGATGGACGAACAACAGAAGAACTGATAGATGTAGACAAAAAGCTCAACACACCAACAGACACAGGAACTGTGATAGTCACAATGAAATATTTTTATTTTCTAATCTTTGTCAAAGATGCCTGAAATTATTTACAAAAGTATAGTGTAAAAAAAAATAGCTTAGCAGAGGCTTCTCACAGAGGAACTAATGGAATACTTCAGGATGCTTTGACATATAATAAAATGCTATGTGGAGACCTCATTCTTTTAATCGAATCTTCTAATCAAAGAATGAGAGAGCAAATGTGTGGTGATCGAAGTGAATATGAATCCATGCTATGAAGAAAAACAGTTAAGAAGAAAGTTGTATTCTTCATAACATGAGATTACTGTAGAAATTCGTGTGAGTTTTTGGCAGTCATATCGAATTTAGAAAAAGATATAGGATTTTCGTACACCATCTAATATACTGGACTTTGAAATTTTGCCTTCAAATTAGAATATACAAATTATCTCCCGTGTCATTGTCAAACAAGGAATAGTTTAACCCCACGGGTAGAAGTTACCCTGCCTAAAATAATTTCATTAAATTTTCAGCATGGAATGGTTGAAAACATTGTGCAATGAGGAAAAACATTAATTTTTACTTTTATTCATGAAATGGAAGCTCTTCTTTTTTATTTCTAACATAAAAATTTATTGTGTCCTTATTATTATTTTTTAATTTTATAAAATTACAAACTTTATAGCATTTACATATTTTCGGGTTGGGGGGCGGCAAATGTGGGTTCTTCCCCGGGTGGCAGATACCCACGCTACGCCGCTGCTGTGAGCACATATTTAGACACCAGGTAGATTGTCCAAATGTTAGCAACTACTCTGGCATGTTTCTAACAGGTTGTTTAGAAACTGTCACGGACTCGATTAAACAGAAAACAATGTTAAGTCCATGCAACTCGGTGAGACGTGGGTTTATATCGTTAATAGCACGGCTGATCCAAATTTTATACGAATTCTTGTAACACACAAGCTATGCTCAAGTCTTACTTATGTTTCACTTATGTTACAAATATATATGTTTACCACAATTTACAATAACTTACAGATAATGTTACACTCATGTCCTACATGTGCTACACACATGTTTTACTTATGTTACTTACAAGTTATACTCATGTTATATCTAGGGTACACTCATGTTATAATTATGTTACACCCATGTTACATTAATCTTTTACTTAAATTGAACTCATGCCAAACGTAAGTTACATACATGTTTCACAAATGTTACATACATGGTATACATATGATACACTCATATTGCACTCATGTTTCACTAATGTTACATACATGGTAT